>OZ024774.1:5211857-5862037 GCA_964017025.1 Stenichneumon culpator
CGGTCGTTGGTTTCGATTGCAAACAATGTCGAACAACATCCTCGAGCGTTATGAAAATTATGGTCCGTTGAAGGAAGCTACACGGAGATCGAGTCGTTTGAACACGAAGAGAAACATACGCACGTACGCACATTTATGATACACATAAGCGCAATGACCGACTCGATCATAACGGGAGGCTCGTACACGGGACATAACGCAAACGGGTCGTCGGTTCCACGTGGAATTTAATGACCGCTATTATCCATTTATATATTATACCTGTGTACACTGTCGCAATTCTGCATTAAACACACGGTCAGTTCTCATTGCATTACCCAATAATTTTGTCCAACTTTAACGGTTTTATCGAGAAATCAGTGATTGCGATCGCACGGTACGAAAGGTTGGCTCGAATAATCGATGCTTCGCGAGTTTTGCTCGATGATGTGTAAAATCGAAACGAAATATCAATATTTCAACATTTTCACAATGCAACGCCCGTTTTACTATCAACTGTGCCTGTACTAACTTAAGGTCGTACGAAGTTTCCATACCGCGCACAATATTAATGAAGCTTCGTGGAGGACGCATCGCGTTCGGACGAAGTAGACTGAGGTCGCTGTTTTGTTTTCTTTTTTTAGGACTCTCGGTAACTCTTCACGATTTTGCAATCGCAGAATTCAATTGGTCGTGTTATTATCCGTCGTAACGTGAGTTTAAGGGGGATCGGATGAATGAACGGTAACGAAAGCCGATTTTTTAGAACGGTCATCGATCGATCGTGTCTCGTCAACCTTGAGTCAACTCGCGGCGATTATAGAGGCGAGACTCGAGCTGTAACGACAGTCGCGTTTTGTGCTGCGCTGCCAACACGCACACGAAAATGGCACCCATTGCTATTCTCGCACCGTCGCCATTGGGCCACGTCACGAATACGTTTAACCCGTATAAGTCTCATCGCCATGCAAGACGCAAGAGGCTCTGCACCCGCGAGCACCTTCCCCAACTTTCCATTTTACTCAAGAAACTTCGAATGATATTATGTTTCATGGATTTCATCTAGAATATGAATCGATCGCTCATTGTCGGGCAAGAACCCCTTGCGAAACTCGGGGGAAGCTCCGTTGTCTCGATGACAATCGACGCAACAGAAGAAGACAAAAAACCCGAGGAAATCATGACAATAGACAAAAGAGCATTTCCTCTTGCATTCATGGAAAAATCCATCTGGATCTCTGAAATTAGTATTCGACGTGTTGTCTTTGCGGTTATCGCTTCTACGACGCTCTATCCTATGCCTCTTACTCAGAATGCGGGGTTTCATTGGCAAATGTCGCAATTTTCGCGACCCGTGCAATAGATATTAATTTTCTTACCCCCGATTGTGGTTTTTTTCATAAGAAAAAAATAATAATATGAGTGTGCTTATGTGCGCGTAGCGCCTTACCGATCATGAGAAACGGGGCTGCGAGATTGATACCGATGAAATCGATGCCGAGATAGCAGCAAAGTCCGAAGGCCGACACAGTCGCCAAAGCGGCTGACATGTTGCCGAGAAGCCCTAGCCACGGTTTGCTGCGCACCCAATCGGACATCATGCAAGTGACGACCGAGAAGATTCCCATAATCGCGAATGTACTAGCGAAGTAGGGCACCACCGTTCTCGTGTTAGCCTCCAATTCGAGTTCCAGCGTCCTAGAGGCGAATCTCGCTGTGCTTATGTGCTTGAATATTCCGTCGTCCTCGGCCTTGCCCACGGCGTCGAGAAACGCTTCCTCCCACGCGGAACCGCTGAAGGAACAATAAATGGTTAATTCATTGGATTAAAAAATAGAGAATCAATGGCGTACCGTGACGGTTTTCGTCACGTCGTGACGTTAAATGTTTATGAATCATTAAAATCGTCAGGCGATCGCGGGTCAGCACTGTTCTTCGTGTTCTTTCGTTTCTTCTTGTTCGAGGCTCAACAGAAAACCCCGACCGGCAAGCTCGTCGTACATCTATCTCTGTACGATCTATCGACAGAAGTAGATAATTGCTATTCAACGCGCATGTAGAGACTTACAAGCGCGTTGCAATAATCATCAGCGAATCAACGGCGACGGCTTAGCAGCTCGGAGGATTCGCGCTTCGCTCTTCGTGGCGAAACCTTCCTGTCTTTTTGCTCACGAGCGTTAGCTCGCTTTTGACTCTCGGAAGTTGCGATGTGAAAGATTTCACCGTACATCGACTCTGGTACTTTTTATGGTGATGCAAGACGATTGGGAAATCACGCTTGCAACTGGCAGACGTAAACTTACATAGCATCCTGACGCTTGTCGTCCGCCGCGATGAAGTACGCCAGCTGGACCGCCGGTACCGATTCGATGGTGAGGTCCTCCGTTATCACAGTTCCGCCGAAGTATACCGGAAATAGATGAACGTCCCAGGTGACCGGATTCAACATCACCGGAAACGTTAGATTCAATTCTCGGCTCTCGACCTCACTGAGAAAGAAATAAATGAAAAATTATCTACTCTGTAACATAATCTTATAGCTAAATTGGCTATACTTCCGGATATAACGGAAGACGTAAGATGTTCCACTATTTCGTCTCATTGGGACGTCGGGTATTAAAGGCATTCTAGGATACCCATGGTTGACGATAATGTGCGGGATACGCCGGTAACGGAACTGAATCTACGTACCCAATGACATGGTGAAGCTTCAGGATGTCGTTGAAGAAGCACTGCTCGAGCCATCGAGCGCAAACTTTCTCGTATGTAAAGCTGTCGCCGTCGTAAGTAGCCGTTGCGTTTCTAATTATCTCGTCGAGAATTATGAGTTCATCCCAGATAACAGTCCTCAGCATGTTCGTGTCACCGTCCTTCGGTATCACGATTACGTGGCCGAATCGACCTGCGGAACGACGGTCGGGTGAACTCTCGGTGCGATATTATCTACGTACACTTTGCGCAGACTTTATCGTTCCGGGAAGTGCTCAGCACATTCCGTACGAACACTTGTCGCGTACCGGTTCGTTAATTTAACATTGACAGTGCGAGCAATTTTGTTAAGTTGACGAGGCACATTGATCGCGCAAAAAAAAAAGTGGCGTAGGTAAACATCGAATCGTTGAGCTGCGAACACGTACCTGGTCTGGTGATTCGTCCCACATCGAAATGGTAGCTGTAATTGACTTTGAAGTATTGCTCAGCGATGGCGCGCTCGGTCTTCCCCGGACCGTTTATCGGCGAGAAAAGATACTCCGGATCGATCTCGTAGTGAATCTGCTGGTATCCCGTGATACAGATGCAAGCGAGGAGAACCGGTACTATTACGAAGTAGCCGGGATGCCGACCGACTATCAGACCGACCTTGTGAAAGGTACGGTTCAGGAAGTCGTCGACAAACGTCGGTCTGCACCACATCTGTTGAAAAAAAAATCAAAGAAATTTAGTAGATTATATACATTAAATTAAATTTAGTAGATCATTAGGTATTTGCATCGAAAAAAATATGTCGTAAGATTGAAACGATCGTCGTATTCAAAATATTGTTATACTGTCTATTTGTATTATTATTTAGATAGTAAAATTTTCTATACGTACAAGAATTGTCTATCATTCAAATTATGTATAAAATAGCAGGTGATATAAAATCATTTATGACATGAAGATTGCTAGAAAATTACTATCTATTTTTCCCGGTGTTTATGTTCAATGCTAAAACGTTTGAGCTGGACGATCGACGAACGCTTAGGCTACTTGTTCTCCGACTACCCAGGATTCCATGCATCTTCAGCGTTGCAAGCCGTGGAACCGAATCGTTTCGATATATTCAAGAGTGGTTCCACTCTACTTAACTTTTGCGTTATTTTTATGGGTTTCGGTCATGCGTTCGAAAATTAACTTACGGTAATGTTAAAATTTTGCCAGTAGTTTGTTCCCTGAAACGCAGAGAAAATACATATATACCGAGTAGTCTAGAAGAGACTTAGAAAAAAAACCAGCGAAGGAACGTGAACTCGAGGCGCGAATCCGAGCTAGCGGAACAAGGCTGTGTTGTGCGCCTAGAAACGAGTGAAATCTATGGTATCGTTGCCGTTTAATCTTTCGTTGATTACTGGAAAATGCGTCATGAGTGTAGCAGCCGCATCGGACGGTGAACGCCTCGTGCAGCCCACTACTCTTGCCCATGAACAATCCAACATTAAAGCTAATGTATGTTTAAACGAGTACGCGAGGATCGCGATCGGTCATTGATCACGATAAACTTACATCTGTTCGACAGGTGTATTATCATTTTCATATTGCTTTAATTCAAGTTTGTACGAACGCGGTATCGAGGTAAATTTTATACCAGTGCCGTGCAAATAAACCAAGTACTTGATGTATGTGTTGAAGTACCAAGTACTTGAAATACCGAGCACAAGATAGTACTGGAGGACTGACGCATTGAGTATTAGACGACATCTGAATTCTGACTCAGTACATGATACTTCAATACGTAGTCCAAGTACTTAGTGTGTTTGCCCAGGTCTGCTCTGTTAAAAATGTCTTCTCAAAATACTGAAACTTTGTACTGTACGTTAGATGCATTATGAGCTTCCCAGATCTTTTCCAATAGCCAAAGAAGTATGTAATCCATATGTTCATTTAAACAAATCTATGGTCGTGTAGATTGTAGACATTTTTTCTAAATCGTACGTTGCAATAATCATTTCCTATGCAAATACACAGAAAAGACCTTCGTGATAATAGGAGTCTTTGCAAGAGAATGGAAAAGGGAAAAAACATTATATATATAATCATTAGTCTTGTTACATTTAAAAGAATCGCCGCGTAAGCGTTTAGTCGATGTTTTCTCGTGATATGAATGAAACCTGTTACGTTTATCTGTGTCATCGTTATCTGCATTAATTCTCCCGGAGTTATCGCATCCCTGTGTAATAACTATATCGACACACCTACGACTACACCTCTTTCGTGACTTTTTTTTATTAATTTTTTTCTTTAATGATAATGTCCTGAACATATTCTGAGATAATCTCAAGGCTCTCGAGGATCAGGGGGGATCGAACTGCGTAATCCATTTAGCGGCGCGACGGGTCGCACAACTTGTCGCAGACTTGACCTACATCTGGTGCTCTTTTCGCAATTACTACTTGCTTACCATTCCCGCCGATGGCAACGCGAACCGATCATATATTCATTGGCATGCGTTACGATTGCCGGAGCACAGTGAGATTCATCGCGATGTCGAACCCTCTCGAGTTGACTCTGTTGAGACGACTAGTGTAATTTATATTACGCGCGGCGATTATCTCCGCGACCCGAAGGAAAGTAACACTGCTTTGACACTGCTTTGACTAGTGTCAAAGCAGTGATATTACTTTTTGAATGTGTAATTGGCTGCTTAAAATCGAAACAATAAGCCTTGTGTGCAAATTCAACGTTAAGAGAAGCTGACGGGGCAAAACGAACCTTTCTTTTACCAATTTTTCTTTTTTTTATGGATTTACCAAAGCTCTCCATTCGAATGGATGACACGGGTCTGTTTTGCCCCACTCTGTCGTCTATCACATCCGCACAATAAGACTCGTCGATTGCAGTAACCCTTGCACCTTTCACATAAATGAGAGGCACCTTCATAGCTCATAGTTGCAATTAGAAACAAAAACAACCTCGTACACACGAGTCTAAAGTGTGATTATTGAAATTGCATGATTATCGCCGGGCGAGCACTCGCGCCGAGTCCCTTGGTAGATTAAAATTAATCGGAAGCAGTTTACAGCGTCGGCAGTTCCGGTAATTTCGTCTTATTATATTGCTTCCTCTCGTCTCTCCGACGACTCTTTGTGCAAACAAGAGAGCGTTTAACTTCCAAGCCGCGGCTGCCCGTTTAGCTCATGCGGCACGATCTCCGTCTCTCTCTATGGCTCCATGTGCATGCGGAGTACGTTCGAAAGGCCAAGTTCCCCATAGCTTATTGGCTCATAACGAGAACGTAGCGATGTTCTGCATCCGATCGTAAGTGCTCGTGCTTCTCGGGGCCTCCTGATAATATAGTACCTTCGAGCAATTAACTCAATAGGGAAGCAAGTAACTTCCTGCTAATATGTTTGGTGGCTGGTACTATACAGCGCGTACACCAGTTTTGTCTGAAAATATTATGAGAGGCTAAGAAGTCATGAATTTCTCTATATTACGCGGAAATTTATTAACATTGAATCGAGTGGCACTCCCGATATAGCGTGCAAGTAATATGTTTATACTCTTGTTTTTTTTTTTGTTCATCTTTTATTGAAATGCTATGTGAAATATAGGAATTTCGATATGGAAATCTTAAAAGGCTTGCGTGCAGCTGTTCCGAAGGAAAACAAAAGACCTAAGAAATTTACAGAGTGCCCCTATGCTCGAGCTCGAAGAATGGCGACGGTGAGAAGGAAGCTTCTTCTTAGGTTTCGATTTGTTGTCGTGATTGAGAAGGGTGCGACGATCCTTAAGATCGGCGATATGGGGAAGAGTGGGGCAAAACAGACCACCTTTTACCAATTTTAAACAGGCATGAAAAAAAGAAGTCTCATTTAGAGGGCGCAGGTCCGTTTTGCCGCCCTCTTCCCGATACCGTGCTGCACTGCCTCTAGTGTGGAGTGCCATCATCAGACCACACACGTTATGAACTCGAGGAAGAATGAAAATCGGTTGTCGAATCCGAGACGCAAATGATTGTGGTTTCCCCATTGCGAAATGACCCAGTTGAGACTTAACCAGGACGGCTTCAGGACCGCATCAGTTCCGGAGGATCTTGTACTCGCCCGAGCTCGGTATTGAATCAACCCAACATATGACGTAAATTTAGAGTATTGGAGCCTGTAGTTTATTCAGTAGATTCGTGGTCTAATATTATTCGTTGAACATGAATCCATGCCATACCATGAATCTACCTCAGGTCCCCTCCAAATGCATTTGACATCTACCACCTTCTTTTACTCATTTACCCATTTACCCATTTACCTGTGTTTCTTAATTCACACAATTATGTCACTGGCTTCATGCGAGATACATTCCAGAGAAAAATAACAAATTTTCTGTGGAACGACGTTTCCGATTTGAACGTCGTACTTTTAAACCAGTATGACGTCCTGCCAAAAAATTTCATTGTGACGGCACTTCTGGTTGAAAATGTCATTTTAACATCACTTTCGGTTTGAAAATGTCATTTCAACATCACTTTCGGTTTGAAAATGTCATTTCAACATCACTTTCGGTTTGAAAATGTCATTGTTTGACCGGTAGTGACGTCATACCGGAGATACGTCACTTCCGATTTTAAAATGTCGTTTTTCAACCATCACTGACGACATTCTGGAAATACGTCACTTTCGGTTGAAAAATGAGACTTTCCAACCGGAAGTGACGTAGGGGAGAGCGAGGCAAAATGGGACAGCGGGGCAAAACGGGACAGTGGGGCCAAACGCAATTTTCCAATAATTTTTAGATGGCACTGTGAGGCAAAACTGGGCAGAAAATCCAGATGTATCGATGGGGCAAAATGGGTCGTCCAAATTTTTATTGGAAAATTGCGTTTTCCCCACGTTCCCGTTTTGCCCCGCTATCCCGTTTTGCCCCGCTCTCCCCTACTTCCGATATGACGTCACTGCCGGTCGAAAAATGAGACTTTCCATCAGAACGTGATGTGGCAACGAAATTTTTCGAATTTTTCTGCACGACAGCACATTAGGTTTACAAGTGAGATTTTCGAGTATGAAGTGGCGTCACAGAGATTTTTATTTATTTTTCTCTACCGAGGCGTAGCGTAGTAGCATTACCCAGTGCTGATTAGTGCTCGAAAACCCGCCGGCTTCGCTCGGGCTACCTATGCCGGCTGGAGAAGGACCGATATGGCGTCTTCCCGTACGGCAGCAAGTGTGGAGCTAGCGATGTGCCGTTTTTGCAGTTACAATAAAATCCCAATTGGGGGGGGGGGGGTGCCTCCTCCTCCTAGACACTTCCAGCACATTCGCTGTGAATTGTATGTTTTTTACACTCACAAGTTTCTTTAAGTTCAAAGGCCGCTCGTTGGCTGACGAGACCGGTAGTCGGATATACACCATTGCGGTCGGAGAAAGTTATTTAACTGCATTGGGTAACCTGCGCGACAGCCTTATTTGACGCGATCGTGATTGAATAACGCGCAAAGACGGCGGACTTCTGTGGTTTCTGTTCACCTTGTAGATTCACCCAGAAAAAAAATTTAACCACCGGGAACCTCGCAAATAAATACTTATTTGAATTAAATAAAAGTGAATTTGAATTAAGTAACTATTTATTTGCGGGTATCGGCCGCATAAATAATTTTTCTTGGTGTTTTACAAACAGAATCTGACGACCGATAACTCAATACCATACGGTATAAAGTTTGCACATTTAACAAAAAGAAGGTTCAATGATATGTCACGCTCTTTCCCATTACGTTGGAAGTGCGATAGAAGGAAGTTATGCCAAAGTGTCCCAATGACCCATGCGCAGAGTGGCTCACTCCAATCGCAATCTTCCAGTCACATTATAGGTACAACGCGCCTTTTAATCCCCTCCCCTCCCGCACGTGTTAGTGTCGTCGATCTCTAGACTCCGTTCAAGTTCTACTCCCACAACCGATGGAAGAGATCCTCCGAGCTCTACTGACCATGTCCTCCAAACTCGTGACTCAGTGAGCACTCATTCAGCGGTATGTCGCATCATCTGGCGTATTAGAGCACATACTATCGGCGAGAAAGACCGAGAGAGTCGTTGATCTCACTTCCGAGATCGCCGCTCCAAGTCCCGTCAACGGACTCATCGACACGACGAGCCACGATAAATCGCTCTCTCGTAGGTTCTAGAGTGCCTACGCACGATTACCGCGACTATTATCTCAATCGAGCCAGACAAAGCTGCGACACGCCATGCGCTGCAATATTTCAACGCACGCAGTGCGAGCCTGTCTAACTGCGATCGCGATTTTTTCCTCGGTGCTAGATCGACCCAAGCTCTCAAGGGAACTGTCGAGACTGGACAGTCCAGTACCCTGAGAGAAGGATCTAGTAAAAAATGACCGATCATCTAAGAGAAATTAGATGTACTACTATGTGCCGTACTACTATGTCCTACTACTAATCCATAGCACATAGTAGTACGGCGCCAGGGCGCCACCTATGGCAGAAAGTGGAAGATTCCCAAGAATTTTTACCATAATATCTAAGAAAAATTCTTATAAATCCGGTACTTCCTACCATAGGTGGCGCAATAACGCCCTACTACTACATGCTATCGTAATATCTCTCAAGCGATATAGTAATTTTCACTAGATCCCTCTCTCAGTGCAGCGGCCTTCGGCACTTGGTGATCCGTGAAATTCGTCCGTGACTCTTGCTAACGACATGCAACCGATCAGTGCAACAACTGCACACGATACAGTGCGCGATATCCGTACACTCGCTCGGAGCGGTTTTCGAAAGTGACGCCCCACTAATAGTGCGGATAACGGAATGAATCTGGATATCGCGGTAGAGCGGGGATCTGCGCGCGCAAGAAATCCGGCTAACACGAAAGGGCGATACCGGGCGGTCCATCCGGTAGTTCCCGACGGCGGAATCGTCATCTCGAAAAAATGAAAACAATATATCAAGTTCGAGCATGTAAACCGGATATTATGCGGACGGACTTCCCAACTAATGCCACGCGAACGAACAGGAAGTCAAACGTAACGACGATCGCGGCGTGTTTCTCTGTCCTGTACGAAACACAACTATTGCGATCGCTCGATCAGATCGATATGCGGCGAACGAGAAGCGAAGATTCTATATCGTCCTGTCGTGTATAAAACTTTCCCACGTGCATAGACATTATCCGGTTCGTTACACCTCGCTGGATACATAACACCGCAACATAATAGCGATACTCGTCATTGTCCTCGCGAACGTTGTGGCCATTGCGCAATCTCGCACCCCTTTGCGACCGTCCCCTGAACCGCACGTTGACGCGATCTTCCGAGAGACAAAAGTGTCCTGGACGTTTTTATCGAGAAATAAAAAAAGAATTTGTTCATACATGATTGATTTGCGTGCTGACATGTTCGCATCCAGTAAATTAATTTGTTTGACGGGCACCCCGCACATAAGTATTTATTTAAATCAAGTAAATATTTATTTAAACCAAATAAATATTTATTTACACCAAATAAATATTTATTTAAACCAAATAAATATTCATTTAAATCAAATAAATATTTATTTACACCAAATAAATATTTATTTAAACCAAATAAATATTCATTTAAATCAAATAAATATTTATTTGCAGGGCGCACGTTAAATAAATTATTTTTCCGGGTGCGCACCACTTTTACCGAAAATATCGCGAGGCGTATGTATGCGGACGGGATTTCGCGCGCATGCGCACTCTCAAAATGGAAAACTCTTTCGCGCCTCACGGGATGCTTTCACGTCGGTAATCTGCGTTAAACTCGCTGACGATCGCGGCGCCTCGAGTTTCATCCTGTACATCCTTACGAGAAAACTTAATAGCTCGTGAGTCTATAAATGTATGGAGGCACAGCAAAAGTGTTTTCTGTGTCAGGCCGTTCATCGAGATTACGAGACGCGCAACAGAACAGTCTGGAGAGATCGAGCGCAAAGGCGAGAGTGGTCGAACGAGCCGTGATTCTGTAAAATTGGCGTTGAATCTCAGTAGCGTCTGATGAATCAATTAATGATTCGAGCAGTTATCGAATGTCTCGAGGAGCTACAAAGTACATGAATACGATTAGTCACGGAGAAAAGTAATTGGTTGCTCCGACTGCACAATTAATACGCTCCGAGCCATTTAGTCCGGTGGTCCAGAAAATTATTTTATTTTCCAACCAATTGATTGTCCACCCGACAAATTAATTTGATGGCGCAATCAGCTAATCTCGTGAACCAACCCAAATAATCGTCTGGAGCGCATTCAAACCTGCGCGATCGATTCTCTCCGATTGACGCACAAAGGCAAAAGGAACGAAAATTCAATGCTTTTTTGTAAGTCAACTGCAGTAGTTGACTTACAAACACAGTAAGTCAACTACAGCCGTAGTGCCGTAACATAGGAAATAATTTCCGCCACAATGGGAAGATATTCGGTTTAATTGTCCCGACTGCGATTTGCCCGATCCTTTTGAGTCGCGCTACAAAAAACGACAAAGCAATTTCCAGGGAAAGACCGAAGACCCTCTATCGTACAGTTCCTTCTTGAACTGCGCCGAGCGTAACGAAAGTGAGAGCTCGCGCTCGGGCGCAGTGTCGTGGTGAAAATTTATTCCACATGTTCGCGGCACAGGTGGAGGTACATGACTATATAGCATAAATACATATATATAGTGTGAGCCGCCAAGGATACTGTCGGTGGTTGCGTGAGCGCGTCTAGTCGATTCGAGAACGATGCCGCGCGTTCGTGATCGTTGCCGAACCGAGACGACTAGTTGCGTGCAAAAAAAAGAAGAAAAGATAAAAAAAAGTGAGAATAAAAAGAAAACCTTGGCATTGCCGAAGTAAAATGACGATGCATCGGTAAACAGCAACAGAGTAGACGCCCACGTGGATCAGCGCCGATGGTTCTCTGCAGGCGTACATGCTGGAACGCACTCGGAAAGCCATCGAAGCGATCTCAGGTAAATGCCACAAAAGGGACGGGAGAGCCGGAGAATGAAGAGAGTGCTGGAAGTTCGAGGAATTTCAACGATGCCAATCGAGCAGAAGCGTTTTCAGTCTGAGAGCTTTAAACATTTTCACGATACCGGGAGTGGCAGGACAGAAATATATCACGAGGGTTGTAACCTGCGGGATGCTGAATGGTGCGACGCTGCCGCTGCCGATGCTTCGATATTGACAAGCGAGGGTAGAGCCAGCGACTACCTGATCGACCCAACCCCTGTGGAGGCTGCTTTGCAGCGAGAGTGGAGACTGTGCAAGAGTGCACGAGAACAGGAAAAAAAAGAACAAAGTAGGCAGTCGTATCTCGATCTTAAAGATCAGGTTGATCGATAGTCGCGCTGCACCGCAATGAGACTGGCTGAGGGAGCCGATCGTCTTAGGAAAGTGCATCGGGGCGGAAGCTATAAAAGCATGTAGAGATGCGGGGACCGGAAGAGGAGAGTTATCGTCTGGAGGGCCAGCAGCACTTGATGTGGGAATCATAGAGCAGAAACGGATAATATCATGCATTTTCCGGCTCTGATAATGAGTCTGCACTTGCATTGATCCGGACTCATATTTGATGTGAAAACTCGTGTATGAAGTTTAAAGAGAATTAACGAGGTATTTGATTTAAGGACATTTTCTAGATTTAAGGATATTTGGGCGAAAATGCGTTTCAGATCGATCACTATAAAACTTTGCTACTTTGCAGACAAGGATACGCTGCATAGTTTGCAATTTTTGCAAACTATGCAGGGACTAACGGTTTGGGGTCTCCGGGTTGCATACAATGTATGTGAAAAAAACTTGGGTAGTCCGCCCAGGGATAGGTATAGGATAAGACTATAACAAACTTAACGACGAATGTATGAAAGTATATTACGAATAAAAAAGTTAATTGAAGAAAAAATAATAATAAAGAAAGCTTGGCACGGTTAAACCGCCGCCCGGGCGATCCGTACCCGGTTAATAAAGGTTCTACTGTAGTTTTTTAGTAATGCATGTACAAAGCTACATAAGGTACCGTGTAAACGTTTCAGAAAGCGGTCGGTACCGTAGCGATTTTCTCCGCCGATTTCTGTTAGATTCGAATAAAAACCTACCAGAGCGAAGAGCATGCTATCAGACAGGTTGTGTCCAAATTTCAGGGAAATTCGCGGTTTAGTTTCTGAGATAAATTCAATAAATGAAACACTGTATCTCTGTCTAGGCGCTTGCTTTGTCAGCGTTTCCGTCTCGCGCACTGACTAACGGAGTTCAGCGGAGCCCCTTAAATTATTCTCGAGCGCGCTGATCCCGCCGGCAATAAGTGCCTCTGGAGGGTAAGCAACAGCTGATATGGGGATTATAGAGCTAAAACAGATAATGTCGGGCATTTTCCGGCTCTGATAATGAGCCCACCACTTCTATTGTCCCTGCCTCAATATTTGGTGTGAAAAATCGTGTATGAAGTTAAGAAAGGAAAAGGAGGACTTCGAGCGATTTACCAGATTTAAATTATTCTCGAGCTCGCTGATGCCGCCAGCGGTAAGTGAATATCGTAAGAAGCATGATCAATCCCGATTCCAGATACCCTGACAACCTTGTCTGAGCGTTTCAGCAATCGCCTAACGTTATTCGCGCGTAACAAGCACGCAGTTTTACTGGTAGCGAGTTGGCGCGCGACGCTTTGCCGTTGCACGCGTTCCCGTTGAAGACACAGCTAGGAGAAGGGATGAGATTTTGCAACGGCCGTACCTACCACCTCGTGATAGACTTGGACGAAGCAATAAACGCTCCGCGTATCTATCGACGGCTGTACGCGATATTTCGTGTGGCCGTAAGATCGAAAAACCTGTAATTGAGAAAGCCCGCTGAGATTAACCCGCGCACAAGCAGAGATCCCGATCCTGCGTGCTTGCTCAATCTCTTCGCTCGATCTATAAGATTTGTCTGCGTACGCCGGGTTGGCAAATCGCATCGCTGAAGAGTTATTAGATCGAGCTGAGGTCGAGGCATGATTAAAAAACATGATTATTGGGCTCGTCGCGCATTCTTTATGGAAATATCTCGTTACAGAGACTGAATCTTCTTTTTTTCTGACGCCGCGAGATTGAGAGCTCAAGTGCAGGAGAGCAGTGAATCCGAGAGCTACCGAGGGAAATCATTTGTCGGTCATTGTGTTTTTGGGTCGCGTGGCATTTCTCGGTCCTTCTCATCGACTCGATTATTAGAGCGTTTTTAATGGGTACTTTTTTATCATCGGAGGCCCGGGCAATCGTGCCAGCTCCTCAAATTCCGAACATTAAAGAAGAGTACAAAGTTAAAAAAAAATAACGAACAAATTTTGGTGGACAAAAATAATTTTGACTCGATTATTTGTCGCAACTCTATGCAAAAGCAGATCCATTCGCCGGTGAAAATTGAGCGTTCGCACCGAGGCGTCTGGTCGCGTGGCACTCTTACGTGCCGTTGACCCGATTACGAGAGTATCTTCGGCGTCTCGCGGTCGTGGCTGCGTCGACGAGGAGGAGACCGATCGCAAGGTGGTTCGGTTATGTCGACGAATTATGGTGTTGCGGCGGCAGCTCGCCTTCGGGACTGGGTCATAACGGAACGTCGGGTGAACACTCGAATATTTCGATCAATTTGCTGCGTCGACCGCGTGTACCCGCGAAGCGTTCGTCGATCCGCGTGCAGCGACGCCGACTAATAACTTGAGAGGACATTAAAAAAAAGATTCTCCGTGGTAACCGGTCTCCACGGATAGCCTCAATTTTTTTTTGCTTCCTATGGCATTTAGAATCGACCGGAATGATAATCGATACTGCTGTGTGTTAAATTAAAACAACATGATTATTATCTGAGCAATAAATGAGATTCCATAGAAGGCGAAAGATAGAAACCGAGGCCGATAAAATGAGGAAAAAAAAATTTATCGTAGAATGCTCAATCAAATCGTTGAATACTACGTCCAGTAAGCTTGTACAAGCGAAAGGACTAGTCATAATTATTAATATATTCGACCGATGTGCCAGTGACCCTAGACGCTCGCCGTGTCGTCGAGCTATCGAGAGACACGAGTCACGAAGTATCGCGAGTATAGTGAAAATATTAACATATCGATCACCGAGATCGGTCGAAGTTTATTTTCATCGCGACGAGAAGTGCCGGTAAAAATGATCGAGAGGGGAAAATCAAGCCGGAAACGTCATATCGATCAACCTAAGCAGCGAGCGAGCTAACTAACTAAATCGCACATTTTAATCTCGACTCTTTCTAATCTTGCTCACGCTCCGTGAACTGTCTGCATGATAAATCGTTTGCCGGGGGCAAAATGGAGCACACGGGAAGTAGTTCTCTCGGAACAAGCTTTGCAGTCCTAGGCCATCGGCCGACGATTTTAGCGTTACATAAATATTTTAAGATACATACGCCCAATTAGTAAGGTCCACGTAAAAGAACGTAAGGCATACGAAGACAATTGGTCCCGTATTCGCTAGTAGCTTCGTGGGAAAGAGTGAGTCAACCGACACTACTGTTTCCAATTTTTTAAATGATGGACAACAATCTGCGTTAGGTTAATATATTATTATTTGTTATTATTATCATGTAATGTAATAAAGAAGCTGCAAAATAATTTGAACATTGCTTCCACATTTCTTATGATTTTGACCATAGCTTTCTCTAAGAGAAAGTGCGCTGATCGATTTTTGACTTCCTCGTAGAGGAAGCTATGGGCAAAATTTTTAGAAATGAGGCAGCCATGTGCACAATAACTTTGCAGCTTTTTTCTTATCATTAACAAATATCTCCATCCCATAAAATTGAAACGATCACAACAAATTCTCCAAACGATTAAAAAATTTCAAAATCTTCAGCTCGATACCGTCATGTTTTTCTCGAACTGGACCGTTTTTACTAATTATTCAAAAAAATCAACATTTCATAAAATCTGATCGCTTGGACACATTGCGGCCAAATTCAATACTGAACTTCTTTGATCATAGTATATTTTATTTTTTAGCTTTCATTATTATATTTATATTTTTTTGTTTATTATATTTTTGCGTCTGCCTGGGTCACCACGCTACGTAACAATATGTTGGAGAAGAAGGAATTACAGTCATTGATCGCGCCAAAGGGCAGATTACTGTAACGTTTAACCCTACCAGCTGCGTGTTGTTATACAAGAGGTGCGGTCATTTAAATTCAAATAAGAGAAACGCTGATAAATGTCTCCAGGCGAAACTCTCGAGGATCGAGGGGATACAACAGACCCTGCCGAAGCCGAGACGTTACGTTCTCGTCGACGACACCCGCGTGCTCTTCGACGTAACGGATAGATCGGTCGCGATATCTCTTCCGGCTTGAAAGCGATCGCGCGATAGCCGATCGAACACGATTCGCCCCGTCCAACACCGAACCATCGTTATAAGCAAATTGCCCATACATGCTCCGTGTACCCTCGTTTTAATCATCTTTTTTAACTGCGTGTCTGATTTGTCGTATAAATGAATCAGAGAAAAGTGAGAAGCACGATTCGCTCGATTCGTCCGTGCGACGCATAATTCCCGGTAAGTAAATATTGATGATTCGAGAGTAAATAAAAATGAAATACAGCGAAACAGGAAACGCCACGAGGATACAAGATTCAGGAAGCGCCGGGAGACATCAACTGTTTGTCAATTATCACCGCTTTACCTCGCCTTGACGAACCTACATCGATTTCCAATCTGAACCAAGATCGCGCTGTTTTCATAAACTCGAGAGCGCGCGCGCGTGAGTCCGTGCTCATTCGCGAGTTCGTCGCTATCGAAGGTGGATAAGCGGCGGCAGTACGCACGCGACGCTTCGTGAATACGGGATTCATGAGTCGCAACGCAATGAGGAATGAGAATCGCGTGTATGGCGCAATGATGACGAGCAACGGAATACGGAGCATGGTGATCTGAGTATGAGGCAATTAATATTCGTTTCGGGACAGGGTCATTGAATTTTTGTGTATAGACGAAGAACAGCGGGGCAAAACAGAAGTCCGGGGCAGATCGAACGTGTTTTTTTTTACCAATATAACTATTTGAAACAATTTTATTTTTGTGAATAAAAAAAAATGGATGATCAGACAATATTTCTCGATCTCTGTCGTCTAGCTGCAAGGCTCGGTCACGATCGACATCGTCGCACAGCTAATCAACGTTCCCCTCGCGATTCACGAGATTGGCATAGGCATATTAATAACAGCACTCGCTTCGTTCCCCTTTGCAAAAGCTCATCAGTTATTGAACCAGTCATACACAGGGAGTGCTTGAATGAGCCAGGGGGTCGTCGATGTTCAGCTAGGACGCTATAGTTGATTGACCCGCTAAATATCGGTATCGTTGCATAGAGCGATTTAAAAAAACGTCCTCGACGACCTTTCTAAAAACTAATGCTGATAGTGGGGTCTCAAACGATTGCATGCAAAGAAACGTTTTGTTTTCTCGAGAATCCCCCAAGACTGACAGTTCGTAATGGCGTTCGGCTCATGTAAAAAAAACTTCTGGTTCCGAATGTAAAAAATTGTATGACGAGTTTCATTTAGTAAAGAAAATATAGAAAATAATATTGAATAAATGGAACTGCTTCTAGACATTTTTATATTCAGACCCGGCGATTTTTTCACATGATCAGAACAGCATTAAGGACAATCAATCGTCAGGAATTTGCGAGCGATGCTTCGATTACCGAGAGAAAAAATAAAACAAGTTTTTCCGCCTAAAATCGGTACAGTCCACCTGGGGCAGAGGCGGAAATAGAATTAACGATTGCATTCTTACCTTGTTTTCCGGTGAGAGCCCGCGGCAAATCGGTAATCAAAGTTTGGCTCCTCGTCGATCTCGATCGGAGCAAATACTGCTGTTAAATAAAGCACCGATAGTCACGAACTCGCGGAGATCACCTGCACGTCTTTACACGACACGTCATTGTGACGGACACTCGTGGCTCCCGCCAGCTCCAATGTTTTGTAAATTTGCTGATCGTGAAATTTCCCTCAGATTCAACGACAGACGAACGACCGATATTTTTTTCTACCGATCCCCGCCGATCACAACGACTATTATCCTACGGAATGAAATCGATCGAGTTTCGAGCTTTGCCGGTCGGTTTTTCAGAACGATCTTTTTGGGCGATGGAGAGAAAAACGAACAGCCCGATCGTCGACGAGGGTCGATCGATTGATGCCGGCGAGCGAAATCTGTTCCGCGTTCCCGTCGAAGACCGAACCCGATGGAGTGTGGACTGGCACTGAGCTCGTGCTACCACAGGGTTCTCCTGACTTTCAAGTAGCCGCGCGCTCTGCCTGTCGGCCTATACCGTCTCTGCTCTCTCGGGCTGCACCAACACCGTGTCGTCCACCACGGTGCCCATGCTCGCCGTTCTGAAGCACCCGACGACTCTATACGATCCGAAACCTTCTCGCGCCTCTGGTGGGAGTTATAAGCTCCTCTATAACATACTTTATACGAGATAATACACGACGCACGTATCATATACAAGCGTACCACGTTCTTGTTGTACTGCGATGTTAGCGAAGGGGGGACTCTCTTTATTGCTCGCACACCATGGCTAATGCGACGCAACAGAGTACACTTATCCAGTTTGTTACATCCTTCCTAGTTTACGCTTCTATATTTAGGCACGACGAAATTATAATAATAATAAAAATTCCATGCAGAGGGCGGATCAGTGTTGACAAATCTTGTCGGGAGGAGCATCGTATTATTCAATGGGCCTATTCGTTACGCGATTATTTTTTTCGTCGCGTTCGTCGTTCAGAGTTGTTATATAAAAAAAATTATTCGTTGATGTGACGTTAAATAAAAGAAAAAAAAATTATTTATTTTGATGCATTTTTTTATGAGGAAACAATTTTATAATTTTATCATTGTCGGTCGATGGAATTATCGCACACCCGAGAGTATCGGCGATGCAGGGTGAGAGGGAAGAGCGCCCTGCATCGGTGCTCCGGCTGCAGTGCATCATTTTGCCCCCCCCCCCCCCTCCGCATAATTAATCGGCGCTTGACATCGGGGTTAAGCAGGAGCAGGAAGATTCAAAGCGCCCAGAGGGGACGAGGGGCCACCACTTTTTGGTTCCGTTGACGCGTGTCTGCGAATCCCATCGAGACTGACCCGCTTAATGTGCGTCGAAACAAAGGAGCACTTTTTTCGGGCTCTGACTCGGACACGCGTTCCGCTGAGATTTTCGCTAACCCTTTAGAAATGAGAATCTGCCGGAATGAAAAAATATAGTTCCAACCTGACGCTAGTTCATCTGCGCATGAGGACGCAAGTGGATGCTCGCGTCGATGGCACGCGAAGTAAAGTATGCTTATCCGTCTTTGAAACACTGAGCTCCGACACTCGTTATCTGATCTTGCAAACAAAAGTTGTAGAGCACGTGTGCGGAAAATCGAGTCATCGTGAAAAATAATCTACAGCCAGCGATTCCTCGTCGCACCAACGAACAATACTCGATTCGCATCTCGAGCTTTTTTTCTTACGAAAATGAAGACCCAAACAAAAATGATGATTTGAGAAAGCAGTTAGTCGGGAAAAGTACGCGGTGGAAAATTTAAATAGCCTTTTTCATAAATAGCTTCAATGAAATTTGCGCTTGCGTTCTTATCTTCATCGACAAAAATGCACACTTCGTCCCATAGCAAAGATTGTAGCTGCTATTAGTAACAATGTTTAGAAGTTGGAAACGAGCTGTCGGCACGTACAGCATACACGGCATCCCCTCCCACACCGTCTCGCTACCGTCGACTTTCCCCGCAATCTGAAATCGGCGTTTCAAAGCTGATCTCTTCGTGACTACGCGACTGCCTAACGCCTACGCATTGTCCGGACCATGGACCTGTTGCTGACCTGAGATTTCACTGTGTTCTCCGGAAAACCGTGTGTTTCCCCATCACCTGCTGCTTCATTGCTATTGGCCTGTCTTCGATAATTTGCCACGGGCCGTAGATCTCTCGGACATCACCCTGCCAAGTCATGTAAGCCCGGTCCATAATTCAGGAGAAAAAAAAAAATGGGCGTCCGAAGCTGGTAGAGAGAGGATGCTGGAGAAAAAGGGGGCGAGGGTGGAGTCTTCCGAGAGTGTGCAAAAAGATTTCCACCGACAAAAGGCTCCTGTCTGCGGCACCAACACAGGCATAACTGTGGTGTAAATATATATATATATATATATGTTGCCCTGTGCCCTTCGATCGTGTCGTTCGTCTCGCCCGGGCTAT
This sequence comes from Stenichneumon culpator, assembly GCA_964017025.1. Lineage (NCBI taxonomy): Eukaryota > Metazoa > Arthropoda > Insecta > Hymenoptera > Ichneumonidae > Stenichneumon > Stenichneumon culpator. The sequence goes on from OZ024774.1 coordinate 5,231,796, forward strand.
TTTCGAACCGATCTCTATAGTATCCTACCTGCGAGAGTTTCCAGCAGGTAGACCGAACTCGGGTGGATTCTTGGAAATCCGCCGAATGAGACTTTTGTGGAAAAATACACATGAAAATCTTTTCTCATAACAATTTTTTTTTAACTTCGATTACACTCCCATGCGCATAAAAAAAATCGTGTTGGCAGAAATCTCTGATAAATCGTGTACGACATTTAGCATTCCCATGTCATGACGATGATAAACGGGATGAAATTGCCGGCTCGGAGGACACGTCTCAGCGATATTCCTCGCCATCTACGAGACTAAAATGTCCCGTAAATGTTGTACGTACGATGTCGCGGTGCTTCGGTCGGCTCGGAATTGGAACAATGCCACTTTCATTTTCTTCAAGGCTCTCTGTCAAATTTCTCTAATTTTCGGTAGTCCAATGTGTCGTGTTCACTTAAGGCTCGAGATCCCTCGCTCGAGATACTGCACATTGTCAAAAACCCGTTATTAAACGACCTTCATAAGACGGTACTGCAATTATAGGGGCCACAAGCTGTATTTAAGATAAGAGTTTTCTTATTTACACTGAAAATAAATAGTAAATTTAAAGTACTGGAACTGGAAATTTACTTACATCACTTACATTAATTAAACATTAATGAACTTTTATTTGTAAAATTAAAATACCAGATATTAAAATCACAAATTTGTTACCTGAAGCTTACAAAAAATTTAATTGTAAATAAAAATTTCACTATAAAATTGTAGCGCACATGTGTTTAAAATTTTAGAAACAGTTTATGTAAAAAAGCTTCCAATGTCGTTCATTGATAAAAAAAACTCACGGTGTGTGTCTCCCAAAAAAAAAATTGTAAACATTTTTCATCTTGCCCCAAAGTTCCGTTATGCCCCACTCTACCCTAATTTTCATTGAATTCGTCAATTCGGCGAAGTTTACTAATGACATGGCGGAATTGTAACACACCTGCTCTAAGGGCGGTGCCTCGACTTTCACCTCACCTGCACTCGCTATGCCCATTATCATAATCGTGAAATTGTATGATTTGCTTTCACGGTTCTCACGAGATTCCTAACTGTTCGTTGATATGTTTTCTGCTCCTTCGACTTTCTTGTTGTTATTATTATTTTATGACCATTAGCGTAGGCCACCAACTGTATTGGAAACACAGTGCCTGTGTTCGGCCGATCGAGAAGAAATACCATGATTTTCAGAACCGATCGTTTAATCGTACCGAGATTGATGATAATGCCGGTCTCGTCTCAAGAGCACACGAACGATCAAGTGATTCATCGCGCGGTTTCTTATGCACCGGTCATGAGTGTGACTGTCGCGTTCCACACTGCCGATCACTTATCGGACGACTCGGTCGAGATTCATATTAATTTGCTAAGCTCGGCAATGACCTCAGAAGCTACTTATATTAGATTAGGCACTGCCGTGCCACTGATTAGGTCGCGGCGTAGGAGATCCTTGGATATCTGGCTCAGAGGGTCTGCCCATAAAACGCGTCGTCTTATGCAATGAGTACTCGAGCAAACTCTCTCATATACGGCCCGACAGTAACGCGAATGTCATTGTTATTACTGTTGTTTTGTTACAGTAATCTCCGAATGATCGATTCTACCTCCCGATGCACGTGGCCGGTACGATACACCGACGCGACATACCGTACAGGATGAACGGAGAAAAATCACGCGACTGCAGGCCATCTGTGCAATGTACATTTTTTTATAACGTTTATAAATACTACTGACAACTCTTGCGCGTAAGCCTTCCTACGGTTAAAAAAATACATCATATGGGCATGCAAAGTTTCAAAGCAAAATGGACCAGTTTTACCTATTTTTTTGGACGCCATAAAAAAGTCTGATCTCAAATGAACCGCTTTATCCTGCAGTGTCCTAATACGGTAGATTAAAATTGAAATTTATCAACTTATCTTAACTTAAAAAAGAACCCGGTTTGTAATGATAGAAATTCTTGAGAGTTTCAATGGGAAATGTGAAATGAACGTCGGAACGTGAGTGATCGGCAGGCAAGCAATTTAGCGTGAAACACGTGGCTCACCCGTCTGCACGGAGTGGCACACTCTGTCCTTCGGAGGCCAACGACGTCGCAACAAACTCTCGAAAATCATACTCGAGCGATTCTTAAGCTAACCTGCTTTGAAAGCGTACGGACAGTGCTGTTGCGCGGAAATGGATCATTAGCGATCCAAGAAATTCAAGCGAATTTTCCTTGCGAACTTTGTATAACCAAGTATACGCGTCCCATTTTTCGAGACGTACCTGACAACGCGGGTTCCCCGGTTTCACTCGTCAAAACACGATTGCGTGCCTGTAATAACAAATTGATTAAAGTACGCGTCGTACTAATTGCGAGAGAAAAAAAATGTCGGCTTCCAAAATAATAACTCAAAAATAGACTTTTTTAATGCCCATTATCATTATAATGATATAGAGAAATCGTCAAAATGAAAAAAAAAACTATTTGCACGTTTAACAAGCACTCATTATCCACCAAGGCCTACAATCTTTCCTTTTGTAATCTCACAATTATTATTATTTTTTTTCAACGAGTCGTATTTTCAACTACAAAAATTGTACAGCTACCTAGGCAAAAAAGTTGACGTTTAAGGGCAAAATTTTTTTGTCAAATGTACAGACCTTTTTTTTTACCGAGGAGCGAGTTACGCGGTCCATGTGACATCACCTGCCTACTCAAGGCTTCACGCCGGAAGAGACCCACTGATTAAATTATCTACAGCGGAATAATAATAATAACAATAATCTACAAGAAGAAAGCAAAGACGAAGGGCGTGAGAGCGGATGCTGACGTCACTGGTATCAACTGGACGGAGAGGGTGGCGAGGGGGAGGGGAAGAGAAGAGAGGGCAGTAATCCGTCATGAAGAAGTCGCTCGACAGTACATCCACCCGTAAATATTCCATTTAAGGCTGATGGCTAGATTGTTCGTATAGTTGACGGCCAGTCTCGACTCTCACATCAGACTCAGTTAGTCGACGGCACGAACGGGCATTATTGTACAGCACACTGTACAACGTGGGGCCCTGTGTCTACACACGTAATGTGTACGTTGCAACAAGCTCTCGGCGTCGTCGTCGTCGTTCTGTCTCGCGCTACCTACGACCACTCTCGTTGATAATCCGACGCCCTCTTATTAAACTATACCACTATCAAGTCGTGTGGGGAGGACGTAGCCAACGAGACTAGTCGCACACCCACGGTCACGCACGTGCTGCGCGAGAGTCAACATCGGAGATCTTCAATGATCTTTGTGACTCTTCGAACGGAGATTCGAGGCTTTGATCAATTTTTTTCGACTAGAAATAACGTCATACCGGAAGCCCGTCACTTCCGGTCAACAAATTACATTTCGACAATAATAATAATAATAATAATAATAATAATAATAATAATAATAATAATAATAATAATAATAATAATAATAATAATAATAATAATAATAATAATAATAATAATAATAATAATAATAACAATAACAATAATAATAATAACGGGCGGGGAAATTCGTTAAATGTATTGGGCAATGAACGGCTCTTATCACGTTATTACCATAAATCGCCGTTTCAGAAATTTATCAATAATTTCATTAAACATTTTTATTATGTCGAGTATAATGCGACACGAATTCTGTTGAAGTACGAAATTCGAACGTATACAAATATCGCCAGTTTCCGTAGTGTAGTGGTTATCACGTGTGCTTCACACGCACAAGGTCCCCGGTTCGATCCCGGGCGGAAACATTTGTTTTTGATCTTTTTTTTCTCACTCTGAATTTTTTCGCCGACACTTTTTTCTCCTGTATATACGATCGTATCACACCGGAAGCGGTTGCCGTGTAAAAAATTTCACGTAAAACGGGAATATTATTCGCGCAGCTACGTAGATGCTATAAGTTGCGCTTGCTCACCTATACAGCGGGACCGTCGCCCGAAGCGTGGCTCGTCTGTAATGCAGCAGAGATACGCTCTAGCGAATTTTCACGCCTGCTCCATGAGGCCGCTATTTACGTTCCATTCTTTATTATCCACGGTAATTAACCATGGAACAACCGAGCCACCCTGTTTATTAACGAGCAAACGAGCTTGTGCGTCAGTAGCGAGGTTCGATCGATTCCCATCGTGTTTCGTATAACTATACAAAATATGCATACCCACCCTGGCGTGTGTGCATTAACCCTTCAATACCCAATGTACCATATTCGCCACGTTGATGAAACATCTATTTTTTGAAATATCTTTTTCTATTTTGATTAAAAAAAAATCGATTGCAAATTCTATCTCGAAAAAAAACAAAAAATATGAAATTTTGCTGGACTTTCACACGTGGTACTTCGTGGAATGAAGCCGTCTATCCAGGGCGTATATTACGCAATCGGAGCGGATAAAAAGAAAACTCGCGATACTTAGCCGCAGCACAAAAGACGTAACGCGATGTCCATTATGCCCGATGCTTCTCCTTTCGATACATCCTCCTTGTCACTGACCGTCACGTAGACGCGCTAATTCATATGTCTCGTGACCCCGGGGCAACCTTCTCTTTCCCTCTCGCTTGGCGCTTACTCCGATCCGGATGGGTGATGATATAACCAAGATCTCGAGCGCGAGAGCCTTCGTCCTGTGGTAAAAGGTAAACGGCGAGCGCAACTTTCTTCCGGGCTATCGAAGCACCCATGAAGCCTTTCATTACTCTTGATTTTTTGTTCTTCTTTTGCTGCACTGCTTATCTCTCGAATTGTGTGCAAAAATAGCTGCACGATCAATAAATAAATATATGAATAAATAAATAATTGAATAAGTAAATAATAGAAATATCTCTACTTAAAACCGTGTGCAACATCATTTGCATAACGCTTGATACTTTATCATGTTATAATCATGAAAAAAGAGAATTTAAGGCGGTCCTGTAGTTTCTCGGCTGTTTTTTACGGCGTTTTCAATAATTTTTTACGGGCAAAGCATCGAAATAATCAATCTCATTGTTTTTGCATAATCTTTATTAACATTTAAATAAGCTTTACAAATTTTTTGAAGTCAAAATATATAATAGAATGAAAGTTATAGTGGCCGACAGGAAGACATCAAGTAAAAGAGGTGCTTGACGGTGACCAAGATTGCGGCTGTTCTGCTTATCTGAAATCAAAAAACCAAACGGCATTTTAATCTTCATATTTAAGACTAGCGATTGAACTAGAGTGAATTCTAAATTACAAAAATTGACTTTTTTATACACTTTTGAAAATTACATTCTAATTTTTACTCATCTTTTCTTAAGTTTTTCGCTCGTGCAAAAAAAACTATCGAAGCAATCATAATGATCCCAGTTCAATCGCTGGCTTATAACATATTAAAGATGCTGTATAAATTTGAACAAGATCGGTGCAGTAGTTTCTGAAATATCGTGGTCACCGTTTCGAAGAATGGTGTTTCGAGAAAAAGGGGTTTCAAAGTTCACGCATGTGATTTATAATAAAAATTTCATCTCACGGTCAATCTGCTATGCCTGGACCATACAATAGGCCTTCCTCTTCTTCTTGGAAGTCACGCAGAGCTGCTCCGTCTTCCCGGGTCGAAAAAATCGATTTTTTCGACCCGAGAAACTAGAGGACCGCCTTAAGAGAGCAACGATTGGGAAAGTGAATTTTTTTCGGTTGTTCAATACCATCAATCGCGTGTTTCCCCTAGACGGTGCAGCTCGGAGAGCGTGGTATGAAAAAAGAGCGATCAGCGTTTAGTTTCCTGGTTGAATAATTCACAGATATAAAAATTTCTCGCCGACCCGGACCGGCGAGTTTGAGTCCGTTCTCAGGAGTTTTCACTTCTTTATGCATAGGATAAGTTGTATTGTATACATCGCCGTGCACTGGCCGTGTGGAAAATTGACGGAGTTGAAATAAACGTCAGCTTTGAAACCGAACGCTATGCAGCTTTTCTATGTACTCGTTCATAGCCGGAACATTGTGCCGCACGCTTTGTAACTCAATACCTGCGTGCACACGCGTTCTCCGGGTTACCGCATATCCGCGCTCCTCCTGTTTATCGTCGTTGCAGTAATAATTGCGCGTGCATTAATGGATCGCGAACCTTCGAGGCACAGTCGTCACTAAGACCGACCATCGTTGCGACAAATTGGAACGGAGAATATAGCTGAACGTACGTAACTGTTACTTTTACTGGCGATTATAGTAATTGAAATAGCGGAACAGTACACTGTTAAAAAAATTGTAAATTTAATGCACCGGACTAGAAGTTTTTATGCAAAAACTGATACATTAACTTTAAATCGCAATTGTGATGAAAAATGTATTGACTGTTAACTAAATGTTACAGTGATATTAAAATAAACTATCGGATTTAAAGTACTTTTACAGCAAAATTAAAGTAAATGATTAAAACCAAAGTGTTCCTACAGTTTTTAATATATTGTACGTAATTTTTCATCGCAATTTTACATGAAATTTAATATACCAGTTTATACATAAAAATGTTCAGTACCAGTACATTAAATTTCATACGAATTTTGTTTGCAGCGTAATAGCTAGAGAAAAACAATTTATCGTCTCTGGCACGGTTTTCTGCACGATAGAGAAAGGGTTTTGAATTTAACAAACTTTTTTTGGTCGCAAACCTTCACAATTTATTGGTTTTACCAGTGCGATTTGCAATATGTGAAAGCAAAAATAATAAGGGTCGGATTCTGGATCAATTATAGTTGCGCATGCGCACGAGGGGTCGTTACGCAATTTCTCGGTACACAGCCCGGCATCAGGGATTCCCGAAGATTCTGTCGAGCGTCAGAGGCCAGGTTCCTCGGACTTTCACCGGCGCCAACTTTGTTTCGCTCTCCAGGTATACAGAGATGTATATACCACACTTGTAAGAGAAAGGAGAAAGAAGAAATGACGTCGATGTTAAACCCCCACGATAGGAAATCCCGATCGAAAGTATCCAAGTTTTTGAATCCGCTTCGGAAACTCCGGGTCATTCGTGTGTATTCGTCTTCTTGAGAGTACAATTATATGCTGAACCGCGGATGTTTGACTTTTTTATTTTCACAAACAATCGCATTCGCCGAGGAACTCTAAAAAAATGGGGCAAAAAGCCATCTTTTATATCCAATGTTTGCTAAAAATTGCCAAACGTAATCGGTTTTCTCGCTCCATTTTGCCCCGCTCTCCTCTATATCCGTTGGTGAACACAAACGATTGAACGACAGCACGGTGAATACAATTTTTACTTGATTTTTCTAAAATCGAGAGCGATTGTACACATTAATAACGGCGAGGTATGTTGCGATACCTGCCGGTTCCCAATTAGGAACTCGTCAAGGCGGTACGAAGCTCATCAGCGTCGCCTCGAAGAATCGTGAATAGCGTAACTAATATTCTTCAATCGCGTCGTTAATTGAAAACTTACGGTCCGCGAAAGTAAAAAAACAAACCGATGCGTATTACAATATTCTTCTCGGCGCCTATTCTCAACATTACACTCGGCAAGTTACTTTTTTCGCCGCATTAACTTATCCCGAGTGAAATCTGAGCGCGTTGGCGACGACGTCTGTGTCTTCGCTGTGCGCCGGCAGTTTAGCCGCTCGTTTTAATAATCATTATTTGTTTTCTCTCTAACGACCGTCGGAGGATAGTCGTAAACCCCGTTACGACCAGACTTTTACTGAGGACATCGGGATCCGAGTTACAGGATTAAATAATCCGAAACAGTAGTTGCGACCGAGACCCGCCGATAGGACTTTCGGAGTGCATTGTCCAGCGACTCGAGCTGACATAGCTCTGCGCTCGAAATCAACACTTTCACGTCTGAGCCGCTCGTTCTCATAGGTGTTTAGACTTCTCATGAAATCGAAGAAAACCGTCTAATCACCCTTCAAGTTTCACCATCGGCGTTTCGTACTCGTTGTTTCGAGGTCGTGTTATAAATTTTCATACGAATCGAGCTGCGGGATTAAATAATCCGAAACCGTAGTTGCGATCGAAACCCGCCGATAGAACTTTCGGAGCGCATTGTCCGCAAGACGCGCGGACATATAGCTCCGCGCTCAAAACCCAACGCTTTCCAGCCGCAGCCGCCCGTTCTCGAAGGTGGTTAGAATTTCTCTTAAAATCGAAGAAAATCGTTTAATCACCCTCCGAGTTTCACCGCCGGCGTTTCGTACGCGTCGTTTTAGAGTCGCCTTACAAATATTCGTACAGCCCAGTTTTCACGGCTCTCCCGATTACGCTAACGAAAGTGAGCGTTAAACCGGAACTGATCAAGGGCTTCTGACTATCGAGGACGTCTATGAGCTAGCGCGATTCTACAGACGAAAAAAATCACAAAGTACCGTCCCTCTCTCAACTAGCTCGGGTTTGTTTTGCTTCAACGAATCGCGAATTAAAACCCGCGACACGTACTCCTCGTGACGAAATGTCCGACGATGCAGAGGTTGCCCGGAGTCGCGGCCCGCCAGCAGTTCGTTGCGCGATACCGTGTAGCGTCACGGATTTGTCGTAAATTGCTCAAGATCGCCGACTAGGAAACACATCCAATCTCTAATATTATTTTCGTGAGGTAAGCGCGTAAAAATTTGGATGGACTGCGAAGGCCGCGATAAACTGCCCTGTTGGGGTGGGAGTTCAGTTATGTAACAATTTTTTTTTCTTTTTTTTCTTCACGTACAAAATATCGTTTTCGTTTTATTAACGTAGTCAATAGATACATTTAGAGTAAGCTACGTATGCATATCATTCTAGCCTCATTATAATCGTCGCCTTTCAGGGACGGGGCGCGCGATGTCAAAACTGATGAAAAATTAAGTACGGCGTATATACAAGTGAAAGTACGTAATGAAAACAAAAATAATAATAATAATAATAATTGTTTTTTTTACTCTAGCGAATAATACTTCGTTCTAACGAGAGTCCTGTCGTGTCGACACTGTACTCTCATCATTATTCGATAAACGATTTATTTACAATGCCGAATAATAAAATCGGTATGTCAATTGCGAGGGACATTTGTTTCGATCGTTAACGATGAAACGGCCTCACTTCGGTCAAGTGTATCGGGCGAGACGAAGGAAAAAAAAAAGAATTGGAGACTCATAAAATTCTCACACTTGAAACAAAAATAATGCCACGCTCTGGCGTAATGAATTTTCTTGCCGTTCGAGAGCAAGCTTGCTGTGCGGTAAACACGGTGTTTGTCTTCCCGCGAACCGAGCACGCAACTTTGTCGACCATCGCGGGTATACGAATTCACACGTTGTTCCAGTATTTAAACGGTTGCCTTGAAAAAATAAAAATAAAATTCTAGTACTTCGCATTAACGGTTTTTCGAGGACTCTTTCAACTTGCGATTCATGGCGTCGCGATAAGCGTCCAGAAGATCTTCGGGACTGAGTTTGTCACACACAGCTCTGTGGAGGCTCAAAAGATTATCTCTCGTCATCGAATGATCTTCGATATGAGATACGACAGCCTCTTGTGTCATTTTTTTTTCGAATATATTATCCGATATCGCCGGATATTTAGATTCTATCGCTTCGGTTACGACACGTGCGTCGTTGTTCCGAAGCGCAATGTCCAGCACGACGGACGATGGTATCAGTTCCTCGTTCTCCACCGTGCGACTTATTATCGTATCCTTTGGAAATCTCTTCAATATAGCGTCCAGGTTGGATAACTCGGTGACCGTCGGTTTAACATCCTGTCGTTCCTCCTCGTCATTCAAAACCCTCGAGAGCATTTCTGATATTTCGGCGGACGAACACCTTTTGCAAATCTCGTTCTTCATATCCTCGGAATTCAGTGACTCTAGGCAATCTCGGACTCTGAATCTCTTGCAATAGGCGGCGTGGACCTTGGTGTAGAATTGCTTATCGGTGGAGAACATTTCGGGAAGTCGGACGAGGAGCTTGGTGAGACCGTACGCACTGCAGGCAGCTTTCAACGTAGCCTCGGCGTAGCTCGTTTTGCCGTCGGTCAACAACATTCTTATTGTTTCCGTGCCCAATTCCGACGCCGATATGTGACCCATTTTTAGCTGTAAAAAAATCAATAAAAATGTTATTCGTCGATTCTTGCAAACCGAATAATCCATCCATCCCCAAGATAAAACACACATTCATAGAAAAATTTTGTTGAATAAGTAACAAACTCGTTTGTTCACGTTTGAATATTCAGATCTCACGTTTGAATGTACGATTTTCAATAAATTTCCAGCAATATTTCACCATTAGTTGTTAGCACGAGATTCCAGCATATTGGTGGCAAAAATCCAACAACGGTTGCTATAAGTTGATTGCTTATCTTAATCAGGGAATGGTTTAATCCCGGTGATTATTATGCTGCTGTATGCCGAATTAAACCGGTTCACACTAATTAATTAAATGTGACGCGCTTGAATTTTGTGAGAATCGATGGAGGCATTTAAATGTTAAAAAAATCATTTTTTTTAAATTTCACCCAAAATAACCATTACTCAAGCAAATAAATATTGAGCTATACCTTGAGTTGAAATTTTGTATAAATACTTGACTGAGTGAAAAGACACTAGGATTGGTTTCTATTAATGATCGTGTAGAGATCTCTAATCGAACGAGATAGTGTATTTTTTTAGTGGCTCCAATTAATTTCCAATATTTGCGTTTAATTCCGAGATAATGTAAATAATTCAAGGTTCCTAGGCTGTCATGGAACAGATTCAGGAAGCAATTTACGGGAACATACACCTCCATACACTTGTGTTATCGACTGTAGTGAGCCGCATATCACCAGCAAGCCTTCTTTACAACTTGCTGGCCACCAGGTAAGAATTTTCGGCGTCAAATGCTGGCAAAAACATAGGAAAATGCGGACGAACTTGCCTATGTTTTTGCGAGCTTAAGCAGTTTTGCCATAATTCCGTCCGGGCATATGCTGCCTGTTTGCTGGCGGGTCGTTGGCAAAATATTATCTGGGTCATTGATTCCACAATGGATTCCGTTACCTTGAATTGCTCCAGAAGAGTTTCGGCGCTGGACCTCTTGACGGCACTCTGAAGGAGTACATTTACGTCGACCTCGTCCAACAGTTCCTCGAGCGTAGTTTGCGATCCGACAGACTTAGTGAGCGGTTTGTTGAGAGAATCCGTGGAGGTCGCGACGGAGACCTTCGCCGTCGGGTCAGTGTCGGACGATAACAGTATCGTGCTGGTCTGAGAAGATGCGTCAGGATCTGCGAGTACGCTGCACGACGAGGGGTCGACCATTATCCCCGATATTGAATTGCTTGTCGAAGTCCTAGTTATTGCCTGTCGGGCGAGAGGATCCAAGTCGTCAATACTTATAGAATCGTTCTGGGTGGGCTCGATTTGAGACACAGCGACGGTTGCGTCGAGGGTGGAAAAATCGCTGGACAACTTTTGCGTATCAGCTCTGGCGGTATCGTCGATATCCATTACTTCGGCGATGTCCAACGTCGCATCTTTGTCCGGCGACAGTGTAAGATAATCGGCGGCTTTGCCGTCCTTCATCGTATTCGACCCCTTCGGTGCGGAGGCTCGAAGCTTCTCCTCGAACCTACCGAGCACCCTCTTCACAAATTCAACCTTGGAACTTCCCTTGACGGGAATTCGGACAACTTCCCGCTCGGACAGACGAGCCAGGTCCCCGATCGTCCGAAGGCTTCTGGTCGCGAAATACTTCGAGAGGTTCTTTATCCACAGTGGATTGGTGAGACTCTCGATTATGGTTTCAATAGGTTCGCGGCAGTCGATCAACGATGGATAGATGGAATCCGTGGAGTTCAATAACTCGGGCTGAGCGAGCTTGACGTTCGGTTGTGTCGATCCTTGACTCTCTTGCGTCGTCAACAGTGAATCCGTAACCGGCAGTGTATCCATCTCTGCGATGGAAGTCCCACCTTCATTGCCATTTCGCAAGAGCCTCTCGCGGAGAATATTCGTTCCGTCAAGTTCCGTCGAGTTCAGATTCGTGAGATTTCTCACGTCCACCGTGTCCTCAAGGCATTCCGACCTGCCTCCCTCCTCTCGAGATAAATTGGTAATGCTACCAATAACCGAATCATTAGTTACGTTCAATTTCAAAGATTCCATCGTGCTGTTTTGTGAGGACGTGTTAAATTCCTCTGTCGTAGAGTCGATCGAATTATTCTCCGATCGTTTCGGCTCCTCCCTCTCGTCGCTGCTGTTGAATAGATCGTCTTGCGTTTGTGACTCTACCGTAACGGGCTCGAGGATGGAATCGGATTTTTTCGCCCCTTCGCCTACGTCCTCGGATTTGAGGTTCTCTTCAACTCCAGCGTTCGGGCCTATTTTTATCTCACCGGCAGTCATGTCAATTTTCGTGGGAATGTTGTTACCGGAGAAACTGTCGCTGTCGTCCTGCGTCCTCGATTCCACCGCCTGCTCAAGATCCTCCGCTATCTTCATCAGTAATTCGTTCTCTCTGTCGCATTCCATGTCTATCTCGTTCGAGCTCGGAGCAACAGGCTCACACTCCTCGTCCGTTTTCTCCATGTCAAGCTGAATCATTCTGAATCGCGACTGCTTTATTCTCATCGGTGAATCCTTGCGGCCCAACAATCCCCGAAAACCCGTGTATTTGCTGGGTTTCAGGGGTGAAGTGCCAGTCGCTATTTCGTAGCCCATTTCCTTCGAGACCGGCGGATCAGCGAAGCTCACCCGCTTTCTCTGACCCTTGTCCGGCGTTCTAGCGTCCACATCCATTTCCGGTAACGCCAGACGATTCCGTTTCAGGATACTGGCGCTGGGCGATGCGGTAAGAGATGGAGGATTCGCGCTCGACCACTCCAGTATCGGCAATTCATCCCTCTCGTTCGCCGACGAAGCGCTACCGTCGTGCTCGGTCCCGGCTGATGCATCAGCGTTCGGATTCGTCCCATCAAACGCTGGCTTGTCCATCTTCGGCGATACTTTTTCACCGTCGTTTCTCAAGTTACCGAAGTGCTTGCCCGGCGGCGATGCAGTGTAATCGGCGACCGCTTTCATGTTGTTGAAGATCTTCTCCTGCCTGCTGCCTCCGGGACTTCCCATTCTTTCGGAATCTCTGATGATGCCCGAACGATCCCTCTTCGATAACGGTGTATCGTTCTCGGTGTCTCTGGATTTGTTCCTCCTAATAGCGAACTCCTCGTCGGTCTGGCTTTTTTCGGCTTGACCGTCTTTCTCGAGAACCGCCAGTTTCGTAACGAGACCGAGCATGTGAGCGGTGCGACCCTGAGGCGCGAAGCCTTTCGGCTTTGGGTAACGCTTGGATGGATTCTTCGGCGATGAGAGATTGAACGACGGCTCTGATGGCTTGGTCGATGTCGCGCTGGCGATCGTTTTGCTCTCTTCCGGCGCTTTCTGTTGTTCCGCGTCGTCGGTCGGAACATCCTCGGCTAATTGCGGTCGAATCGCGCTTATGTCCAGGAAGGTCTCGTCAGAATCGTCGTGCGTGGTCTTGTCGTCGAGCTGCTTGCTTTTCACCGCACCTCCGGCTTCCGAGAGATCCTCCGACGGAATTATGGGAGACGAAGCTCTCGGATGTTTCATGTCCACCGTGCAATCCATAATCACGATCTGCGGGTCAATCTCGACCGTGTTACTCTGTTTTCCAAGCTTCGCTGTAGATTTCCTGTTGTTCGTCACAGCCGTGGAATCCTGCGAGCTTTCGACGACGTCATCGAGGTCGCTTTCGACCGACGCCTCCACGGCATCGCTGACCCGATGCTCCGTGATATCCGGAATCGGAACTCTGTCGATGGATACAGAGTCCGCGGCGCCGTCTTTGTTCCCAGCGTCCAACGATTCTTCGGACTCGGCGTTCGCCGCAATGCTGTCGCCGGCTGTTTCTTCGTCGTCCACGATAATCTGCGATTCCGATGAAACTCCGCTCTCCTGCAACGATCTCCTGGTTTTAGCTCTTGAGGAATTCTTCGCGGGCGTCGTTTGACCTTCGTCCTCGTCCCTTTGCGATTCACCTTTCGATTCGGCGTCAACTTTGTTGCCCTTGCGTCGACGTTTTTTAGCCGGATCGGAGCTGGAGGCTCCGTCCTTCTCTTGACCTCGGTAACTTCGACGAAGATTCTCGATTCGATTTTCACCGCTCTTCGTGCGGGTGACTTTCATCTCCGGGGAGTGCTGCCTCTTGCTGAGGCTCTCGCTGCTGACGAATTCGTCGTTGACCTTCGATCTTCGCCTCGAGGGCAACGGACCGTCGAATACCATGTCTATCCGCAACCGCGACATCTCGATCTCCGTCCGTTTATCCGTAAGAGTCGGAAGGCTTTCGGTGTCGCCCGGGGTGATCGAAGGTGACCTAGAGTGTTTTCTACGACGTTTGTCACGCTCGCTACCTTCGGATTCGCTATCCGAGGCTGCTTTTCTCTTCGTACCACGCGCTGGCACGGTAACAACAGATTGCGTACGGGCACCTTTTGGTCTTCCTGGTCCTCTGCCGCGAGCACTCCCCGACGCTGGAGTATCCTGAGACTCGGTAGTGTTGGAGCTTTTCAATTCGGATCCTGCGCCAATAGATTTTCCGTTATTTCGAAGTCGAGTTCGCTTGATCCTCTGAACTATGCTCTCGTATTCAGCACTGTTCATGGGATTTTTGCTGCTACGTCGTGCCCGGTTCGATTTTCCGCTTGGAGTTATGTCGGAGGGCGAGTTGTCGTCCGGATCCTTTTCCTTCTCGTCGGGATATTCTTCGCGCGACTCGAAGTCCAATTTCTTCGCGACCGACTCGCTCGGTTCTTCCTTGGCTGGTGAATCATCGCGGAACTTTGGCGGGCCGACGTACGAGTGATCCGACAGGGGGTTCGAAACGGGACGTGGCGCAGGTTTCTCCGTTTGCGCATCTTTACTTTCCGCCGGCGGCGATGTTTCTCGCGCAGCTGGCACCACGGGTTCAGCGATCGTTTCGAATACGCTGGACGGATCTTGACCGCTGCTTCCTATCGTCTCCGGAGTGGAGATCGCCGTCGGTGATTTTTCCTCCGATAATTTTGGTACGGTGATATTTTGACCGACGACAGTCTCCTCGATGATCTTTTCTTCGCGTGTGCCGCAGACAATTTCCTCGATTTTATTTTCCTCCTTGGGGTTCTCGTTGACTGCTGGGACTACTTCATTGAATTTCTTGACAGCAACCGGCAAGTCGTTCGGAGCTCCGGTACGCTTTACCTTACCGTCGAACCACTGCTGCAGATCCTGAGAGTTTTGAGACGACGACTGTGAGAGATCGTTGTACATCGCTGGTATGTCGTCCCGTCGTCTCTTCAGCGACTCTTTCTGATGCTCTGTCAAGCGGCTCACGTCGACTTTCACGTCGCTCGGGATTACAACGTAATCTTGCGAATCCGGCTCGGGCGGTGGTGGCACCAGTTTCCTCTCCTCCTTGTCCTTCAGTTTGCCGATGATGCTCGGCCACGGACTCTGAATCTTCCTGTTCAAAAAGCTACCCGCTATCTTTAGGTGCTTCGACGAGCTGATGATTTTGTCCGATTTTATTTTTATGTCCTTCTTCGCCGATAATCTCTTGGCCTCCTGAGCGAATTCTACGAGTATCGCTCTGGCGCCCTCTTTAACGTTGTCCTTCATCTCCAACACGCTCAGGACTTGCGACGATATCTCCGGATTAGCATGTCTCATCGCCAGTAAAATTGTGTCTTTGTATGACAGAAGAAAATTCGCGTCGAGCATTGTGTTCAGACCTCGCAGGATGCTGACGATGGTTTCCCACGTGCTCGTTATCTCTTTCACGAGATTATCCTCGGCGTTTGTCTTCAGCATGAGTTCGATAGTCTGCCTCGTGTCTTTCATGTAGGACAGTGCTTTGTCCGGACTGTGCCCGTAGACGGTGATGAGCAACGATGAGAGAGCTTTCAGAGCAAATTCGGCTTCGGCGTGTCGAGATTCATGAAGAGATATCGCAGTGACGTCAGCAACGAGACGCACTATCGATGGAATTTTGTTTTGCGCCAGTAGAGACTTGTAATTTATTGTGCTGAGCAACGCCTCGAGGCAGTATGCAGCTATTCGATAGCATTTTTCATTTTTCATCAGACACTCTTCGATTGCTTTGGCCGTATCATCGAGTATTTCGTTAGGTTTAACCGTTGGCATCATATCTGCCTGAGACTCGAATTGCTTGTAAAGATCCTTCCAGTGTACGGCGATTCTTTGGGCTTCTATGGAATTCGCGGAGTACATATGAGTGAACGGAAAACGTACGATCGACGCGATGGTTTTGAAGCTCGGCACCGTGGCGGTACCTTCGTTTATGTCCTGGCCACCCATCATGTATTTGTACGCTATCTCCGCATAGGCGAACCACAGTTCGGAGCAGTCCTTGAAGCCATCGGAGTCCGTTGGGATTGCCTCGAGTTGCTGGAGCGTCGTGCAGAGGAATTTTAGAGTGTCGGGATGAAACTGAGTCTGCGCTCTCAGCTTGACGGCCTGTCGGATGAGGCAGGCGATAGCGTCGCAATGTTTCTTTTGCACATTCGTCAGGACCGATGGCACGATTATTTTCGACAGTAGATCCATCAGTGTTCTGTCGCTATATACAAAGTCGACCGCGACCGTAGAGAGCTCCGGAACTATGTCGTCGCGGACAAAATCTAGAACGCAAGATACTTCGAGCGAACGATTGAGCAGCTCCGTCACGACTAATATTAATTCGTTGTACACGGCAGTCTGAAAGTCAAAGAGGTAATTAGTTTCTTATAGTACCGTACTTGGTGTACCAGGCGAAAAAAATATAACTATTCAATGCGAACCTTGGATTCGGCGTTCGTCGACCGAACGTAACGCATGAGATTCGTCAATAGGACTTTGATCACTTCTTCCCTGTCAGTCACCTCAGTCTCGTGCAGCTGACCGATTATAATAATAGCCTCGCCGACGCTGTGAAGAAACGCCTTGTAACAGTCTTTGAAGAGTTCCTCGACGATCGGATGCGGCAGCCTCTCCTCCAGACTCGACGGGAAAGCTTTACGATCCTCTTGTTTCTGAACGATGAGCTGAAGCAGCGCGTCAACGGCGACGATCCTAGTTTTGTAGAATCTCTTGCCGGGCGAGGCGATAACGTCGACCTTCGTCGAGAGAAGAGGCGTGTCGCCCAACG
Source organism: Stenichneumon culpator (assembly GCA_964017025.1). Taxonomy (NCBI): domain Eukaryota; kingdom Metazoa; phylum Arthropoda; class Insecta; order Hymenoptera; family Ichneumonidae; genus Stenichneumon; species Stenichneumon culpator. Next base: position 5,248,980 of record OZ024774.1, read on the forward strand.
GTCCGAAGCAAAAATTTAAAAATTGGGTTATAACTGGATCGGCGAACTTTAGGATACTCGGGTATAGCTTCGTTATGAGGTACCACCAGACTTCCAGTTTCGTAAGCGCGATCAATTCGCTCTTGCTGTTCTTTGCGGTCAATGGAACGCAGAGGAGTTTTATACGTCTGGTGGTCGCGAGTTCCTTCATGTCCAGAGCAAAGTTATCCACCAAAAGTTGCCACGAGACGAATGCTTGCCTAGAAGGAACAAATAAATGAAAATTTAATTACGATTATTTATTTATTGTGAATGATGGAAATCTCAAAAATATGTGTATATTACGTATATGAAGAATTTCACCTGCGAACCGTAGTGTCCGTCGACTTGAACGCTCTTTCCTCCACACTGAGTAAATTGTTTATCAGCATCGCGCCACGATGAAGATCGGTGCCGAGTAATTGAATACTGATCGACCACTGGCTTGACCAATCCAGTTCGCACGCTTTGACCAATAGCGCCATACGAGTACTATAAGAGCCTTGCAAATCGTTTTTGTATCTTAACCACGCGTCCGAGTGTCTCGTTTTTACGTGCATTCCCAAATCGGTTACGACCGCTTGATACAATACTTTTATGGCCGGACCTCGCTGTCGTTTGTGTCCCATGTAAGCGAGAGTTACGACTTTGTCCATTACAAACGGTGCGAACTGTGAATTCAAGAAAAATAACAAAAATACAGAAATGATCTCGGGGAATCGGAATTCGAAGGTTCCGTGAAATGAACGCGTACCCTGTGGACGCTTGGTATGTCAGCGCTGATGAACGCTATTTTGTACAGTCTCTGCAGCAGGGCCAGTGCGCAATTTATCATGATCTCTTCAACCTCCTCATCCTCGGAGAGAGTTTTGTTTTCCGCCAGTGTGAGCATCTGAAGATTGTCCGTACACGCCGTCGACGAAAGCCACTCCATTGTGGTTGACTGCACGGCGCGCAGGCAGTTGTACATGAAATTCACCGTCGTTGGATCCCGAGCGATCGCTGCTAGCAAACTGTCTTCCACAGCATCCAAGAACTGGAAGATTTGTAGCCTGCAACAAAGACAAATGATTAGACAGTCTGACCTCGACAATACTCCATTACAATCTACTCAGTAAAAAATAATTTTGCAAAATCGGAGCACGAAGTTTCATAAAAATTATTTTGTTGAAGTGACACACTCGTTTGTTAAGGTTTGATCATACAAACCTGTCCTTTTATTTCCTGTGTTATTGACAATTTAAGTTTGTACTTTGTAAAACTAGAACCTGATGGTGCAACCGGAAAATTAACAAATAAAAAATTGTCGACATCTGCGGACAATGGATTGTTTATAAAGTACAAACATTATTTACTGGGTACTTGGGGAAAGAGGGTTTCTATATTAAACAAGCATTTCTTTATCACAAAATGCCAGTTTTTTTTGTTAATTATACAATTTTTCATTTCTACTTTTATATGGATAAAAAAAAATTCTAAAACGAATAAGAGAAATATAGACATTTTTTTACCAATACACACATCTCAAACTGTGCGCTCGCCTACGCTAGGGATAGAACTGACCTTTTGTTTCTGTTGATCTGCATGGCGGATTGAAAGAATTTGAGATTACGATTCTTAAAGCATTTGACGACGACGTGCAAAGCCTTTGTAGCTTCCTCTCGTGCGTTCTGATGCAAGCTCGCGGTCATGTCCATGACTATCGAGCATATCTCGCTGCACTCCTCTTCGCTCAACGCCGACGTCTTCTCCAATTCTTGGGCATTGCTGCCGAAACAAAATGAATGGGCAAATTGTACGGTACAAGAATCATATAATTTATCATTTCATTTGCGATAACACTTACGAACAAAGGTATGTTAAGGCTGTGCATTGTGATTTGATGCATTGGGACTTGCCGCTGTCTCGCAGATTCGTCAAAAGCTTGCGTATAGCCGTCGATTTCGAGGCCATTGTTCCGTCTGGCTCGGAGTTAACGATCGCGGAACAATAATAATCAGTTTCCTTTCGGCATCGGTACAACGGCTGAACGGTGTGCGTTATCGCAGAGACAAAAAAAAGTCCGGCCTATCGATATTCAGCGACACTTCTTAGACTGGCACAAAGTATACTCGTCGACCGGCTTTTCGTCGTTATGACGCAATTGCATTTTACGGATATGCGAGCGAGACCAGCGTAATAATTGAGCTCCGGTAGTCGTACGTAAAGACACAAAACCGCGTCGGCAGGTTATTCGGATCTATCGAGCTGTGGCGATCCGCGCCTTTTCGTCCGGCAATGTTATCATTAACTTGTCTGAGGACAAAGCGATCTCGACGCTCGCGTCGGAGAGTCCATAATCGCGGATAACCAAACGGAGGGGATGTTGATTCGAAGGTTCTGTGTTCGGTGTCTTGTCGAATATGTGTCGCGGCTCGATATGGGGTCGCGATTGTCAAGCCTGAGTGGAGCACAGTGTTTAACGCGGTTAATCTCTTAACAATCCGTTTCGTGCCCCGTTTTACAAAGACAAAGTATAGAGTTCCAATGTATACTGGGGTTGCTGCATCGGTCGCATAACTGTCGACCCGGCGCTACAGTTCCGCCAAATGAACCCGCCAATCGTTCCACCGGGACTCGAGCAGCAACCTCTACCTTCCTCTACCTACAAAGTATTTCGCGCCTTTTATCGAGAATCTCGCGCGCCACAACGCGCCGTTTTGTAACTCAAGTCCCGACCAGTAGCGCCTGCGAGAACTTCGGTGCGAGGCGACGAACCGGTACGGTCGATGGCGAAAACTCAAATGCTGAAAAATATTGGCTATCCCGACAAGCCCAACGGAAACTGTCACGGGATAAACAAAGTCTGATGATGGAACCCGTGGTAAAATGGATCTTTCTCGCATCTTTTCTGGTAAACGAGAACGATTTCCAACTGACGTTAAGATTCCGTTCTTGCACCTTTCTTTTTTTTTTTTTACAAATTCACGCTGTCGATATTTTACGTGTCACTACAGTTAAGGCCTACTCGACCACGATTTCATTATTGTCAATTTTTTCAACAATCACGATTTCGAACAATTTAGGTTTCATACAAACTTAATTTTTTTCAAACGAATTTGCACCGCAAATTATTCCTATCAGTTTGAAGGTTAATCTTAGTAAGAGCGACGGTTACGTACGTCTTACGAGTGGATGACAATCATCTTTTCAGCGCTACACTCGACACTCATTGCCAATAATGCAAACGATAGTTACAGTGAAAGGGTAAAAAAAAACGTGAAAAGCATATTTTTCTGTTTTCCGATGTATACAGGATTTATTCGCGGTCAGTCTCGTACTGCCGTTGATGTCGACGCATCTAAAACAATTGGGAGCCTCGCATTTCTTAATGGGATGCATGACTTCGATTTATGCCCTTACTCAGCTAGTCAGCGGACCGATTATCGTAAGTGCCCTTGCAGCCTCCACCCTCTTTCCCAGACATCAGTATTGATCCAAAGATATTTGCAGGGCAGCTGGAGCGATAGAATAGGAAGGCAACAAATTTTGATCTATTGCTTGCTGTTAGTGGGTTGCTGTTACGCTTCCATGGGTTTTGTTGATTCGCTGATCTTCATATTGATGTTGAGAGCTTTGCTAGGTAATTTTCATTTCCGATCTTTAAGCACGGAGAAGGAGATTAGTCTATTATAATCGCAATCTTTTGACCAGGTGTCTTCAAGCATATACAGGTGCTAGTTCGCGCTGTTATCACTGACAGAGTTCCCAGAGACCAGCAGCCTCTGGTGTTTGGACGATCCAAAGCAGTGGCCTGCGTGAGCTTCACTCTGGGTCCTGCGATAGGAGGCAATTTGGTGGAAATGGATGATGGGTTCAGCTATGCGTGTTGCCTGGGGGGTGCACTGTTTCTCCTCAATGCTGGTCTGTAAATGAATCTCTTCATCCCACCTCCTCCCTAGAGCAGTTAAGAGACCTGTGTCACAAAAAATCTTTCAAATTGCAGCTATAGTATATTTCGCTCTGAGCGATTTGCCGGTCAACAAACCCACGGGCAGCGCCGATGAGGCGGGCGCGAAAGAAGCGGTAAGAGCGGGCCGAGCGGGCGGTTCGATCGCGGACGCGATCCGCGATCTGGCGAACGTCGATTGGTCAATCTATTGGGACGTATTCGTGTTGAAGTTCCTTACAGATTTTTCCATTGGCGCTTTTCACAACAACTACAGTATAAAGCTTCAGGAAAAGTTCGACGTGACGCCGAAGATAGCGGGTTACACGATATCCTTTCAAAGTTTCGTCGCGGCGCTGGCGGGTCTGTTCGTCGGTAGAGTTAATGATCGTTTTTACAGAGAAGACGCCGATTACGATAAGCGTAATTTTCACGGCTACGTCTCGATGACGATCGCGTTATTGGGCATAGGAATGACTCACAGTCTCGGGGTTTTCTTGCTCTGGTCGATGTTGCTTAGTACGGCGTTGTTGTTCATGCGCATAGTCTCCACGGAGATGATGATAAGCAGATGTCCCGAGAATCAGCGAGGCTCGATTCTCGGCACCGGAAACAGCATATCGAATATGGCGCGTCTCGTTACGCCCCTGTTGACCGGATTGGTCGAAGATACGTGCGGATCGAACAGCGCTAACATTCTCGCCGCGACTTCCGCCACGTGCGGCATTCTCGTGACATTCTGGATACGAAAGCAGCATCCCAAAAGCAGCTAAATTACCTGTGCAAAGACTACGTACATATTTTTAATATTCTTAAAAATTCCATGAATTGTGATATAATTGACAATGTACAAAGGGACAATATTATTTAATTCAAACTGGCACAATATCAAAGAAACTTGTTATTTTGTGTATTGAATAAATTACATAATTTAACGATCTGATGGGTCTTCTCTATGAAAAGTAATATCTCAATTCTTAAAATCTTTTACAGCAAGGGTGTTAAATTATATATACAATGCTTCAATCTCGTTGCTGGAAGAACGACGACAGCGATACCGAAGTCTTCCAGAGACTGACAGACTAAGGCTGGATAGTTCTACAAAGCCTTGTTTGACACGGCCACAGCTTCAAATTTTTTTTGTGCATTTTCCATCGCCACCAATTCATCCATGTCCCTCTTTGCATTGAATTCATAGATGAATTTCTCCCAATGTTCGCGATTTTCCTTGCTGTCTGGCGGAAAGCTCTCCCTTTGAGTCTTTATCACCCATTCCTCGAAGTTCTCGGGTTGATTGAACCAATGGAACAACGCTACGGGAAAGGCGATGTACATTGCCATTCTGGCTATCTCCAGTTGCCAGCCCATCGCGTAATCCTTTTGCTGATATTCAAATACAAGAAACGTATTATAATACGAGATAAGTAGGTATGAACAGACAGGGAATCCTGTCGAATGATTCTGCGGTCGATCGCCGCCCATTCGAACGAGACTTCCGGTTATAAAAAATGTAATGAAAAATCGTAATTTTTTTTACCCTTGTTATTTTCAGTTGTCAATAACGCACAAGCTGTGGAATATGCGAAGAAATATCAACAACGATCCGAGAGGTTATGCGTGCACCAAAACATTCGCCGAATAAAAACGAAAAATCGCGCCACCTAGCGTCAAGTCAACGCATCATCGCGATACTAGTACAAACACGCTCCGCCAGAGGACGCTGCGATGTCAATTGGCGCTGCTTAAATCGAACGAGTGATTGTATTTCGCCAGTGAGTGTGTTGTGTTTACATCGCTGGAGGACGTGACAGGCGAAGCCGGGAATGAAGGGCAGGCCATGATGACAAATTCAACCGAAACAAGTAAATAATTCTTTGACAAACGTTTGTATATACCTTTTGAGTTAACTTTGACTTTGCGACCGATACTGGACGAGGCTGAGACGACTCCGAGCTGCGTAACAAGCTCGTCGAGGATCCACGATAATTGCTTTTTTATTAATCATCTCCGGAGCCTCGATATCTCCGGTCGTTGTCATAAATTTAAAATACAATTTAACCTGGGATGGTTTCATAATATTGCCCTTGGTAAAAAGGCCAGATTGATCCTGCCAAGTCGGGATGGATTTGTTTTTTTTGGTTTTTTTTTTTTTTTGGAAGGGAAAAAGAGGATTATACGAGCCTCGCAAATTCTCGCCTCGAACCCTCTAAGGAACTGCGTAGGCGACAGGACGTTGTAGTCTCGGAAAGGAACACGGATGGAGTTTGTCGAAAGTTCTATGTTGTTTCGTGCACACATAAGCCTCGCGCGGGTTCTAATTTATTCGGGGTTCGAATTAGCCTGTACGGATGCGGTCCGTCCACAGGGGAAGATGGCGCCAAGGTACATCGCCTAATCTGAGATGCCCCGGTCGATGCGTCAGACACGTGAAACAAGGAGCGCTCCATTCTTTTCTCGACAACAAGAAATAATCCAATTTCAATTGAAGAAATATTCCTTGATCGGCACGATTAGCCTTTGCACGATTAGCCGTGCAGAATATCAATTTGTCGCGTTGTTTTGGTATGTTACTTGGACTTGGACGCGCGTTATTTTTATCATAGTGTTGTTTCGACAAGTCGTTAAAATAAGAAGGGGCGCGTCTGCAGTGGCGGATGGGTTACTTTTGTGGCGCAATTAAGGTGAAGTGAAACACGTTCTCTGTCGCTCTCCCTCACTCCAACGTAAGACCAATACCGTTATCCCTTACACTTCTGGCTCCGTCACGTGACTTTCACTTCACCTTAAAGTAACGCAGAGCCCGAATCACTTTTCCGCTTCGCCAGGCTCAAAGTTTTTTCCAATGGTAACGAAGATTAGCCGGGAAGTCACATGACCCATGCGTTACTTTAATTTTCACAGAAAAACGACGCGTCGCTGTGGACACAGCGATTAAAGAATTAATTTTTTTTTCTTTTCAAAGCTCGCGCCGCTCGCGCAAACACGAGTGAGCTGTCGCGTCCTTAATAAATCAGCAGGTTCTTAACACACTTACGTATCATACGGGCGAGTAGAGTGCCGACGGTGTACTCTGCAGCACACTCACTGTATTATACCCATACCTTATTCCGCTACAAAATACATATTACAGAAGAGGGCTCGCTTTCCCCGTTGCGTTTTCCAGAGCGTCCCATCGTCGCGCTTGAATTATTAAGAGCGAAATTACCTTTTTTTTCTTTTTCTTTCTTCATCACTCTCTTCCGTGGAGCGTTCCTCGAGCGGCGCACGTGTGAATCGGTTCTCCTCGCGGCTGGAGGCGACTTCTTTTTTCTTCTCCCTCGTTCTCATGGCTCAGCTGTACGAGCTATAGGCGGGTCGTACGCGAGGAGCGAAGTGAGTCGAAGCCGGGTGGGATAGGGCCACGGAGCAAACGCGCAAAGGCTCTTTTATAATTCAGCGGTTCTTAATAGTCGAGACACACACTCGCTCATTTTTCCTTGGCAGAAGTTCGATGTGCTAATAGCCGTCGCCACGTCCACTGTACATAGGGATCGTATAAAGACAGTGTAAATTGTAAACGGCCAAGTTTCCACTTAAAACTATTATATTCCCTGTTCGCTCGATACCACAGACATAAATGATGGATCGAATGGGGGGAAAAAAGAAAAATAAATTCTACGAGTGTCGAGAAAATGGCTATAGGCCAGCCGGCATCGCGCTCGCCTTCGAGCGTGTAGGTCTCTCTGCCTTCTTCCTTCATTCGTACGTGCGAATGTATCGCCGTCGAATTATCGAACCAAGTGAAATTACCGACATTTTGTTTCGCCTCGTATTTTATTTTTCTTTTCATCATTATTATTGTTTTTTTTTGTAATTCGGCCCTTTGCTTTTATTCATTCTTTCATCGGTCGCGCACGTGCGGCTCGTACGGACATGGGACGTGGGCATTGGGATTGGTTCCGTCTGCCTCGTTCCTCTTTTCTCCCGCCGCTCGTGCCCGCTAGGGGTACCCCTGCTGTCTCGTTCCCTGCACACAAATGAATCCGCGTATCTGTGCCCGTGTGTCTCTCCCCGAGTCGAATGACGAGAGAACTGGGCGGGCATGCTGCTCTGTCTTATGCACGTTGTATATATACGCTTCTTGGATCGCGCTGCGCTGCGAGGTTCGGGATCGGCCCGCGAGCACGCAGAGGCGTGACGTGACACGTGAGGCGACATAAAGCTGCCGCTCGTCTCGTCTCATCGTCGTCGAGTTGTCGACAGGGCTTTAACCACGGGGAGAAAATGAAAGAAAGTGAATGAGCAAAAGGGAAGAAAAAAACAGCCGATGAGACTATTATGCTTTCGTGAGCGCAAACGTCTCGTATACCATTCCCGATGATTGCTGGCTATTTACAGGCTCATTACAATCCCGTAAGTATACAGATGTGTAACTCTCTGTGCAAGCGGGGGGGAAAAAAATATCGCAAAAGAGGATGATGTACACGTCCGCGGGGCGAGAAGTGTCCGGGAGAGGTAGTTACAGTTTTTGAACACTATATAACACCATAACTATACTACACCGTAACTATAACGAATTACATGCATTAGGAAACGCAGCAGCGTATCCTAGTCATTGAAATTCAATTTTATTGCGTGTACGAAATTGCCCGACGTGTTATCCTAGAAGTAATTGTGAGAGATTATCGACGCGCGGTGCTGCAGCAGAATCGGGCACGGTAAAAATAAATAAAGTTTGCTAATTTAACAAACGTTTCTTATTCGCAAACGTCCACTTCTTTCTCTCGTTGATTCTGTAATTTTCCTCCTCATGGAGGAAGCTATGCGTAAAGTTGTAATAAATGAGCATTACATCAATTTTCGCCAAATCTGATACCAAATATTGCACAGTGTCAGTTCATTACCATGTCACATTTAAGCTCGATACCTCCATGTTTAATCGAATTGTACCGTTTTTAGTAATTTTTTAAACAACTCAAAATACCATAAAATCTGACCGCTTGGATAGATTTCGACCAAATTTAATACCAAAGATCTTTGATGAAAATATTATATTTGTGTGCACTTTTAGGGCGACAGCTCAAAATTTACGCAAGTTAGAGCTACCACAGCGAATTTTCAAATATTCAAAATCGCATAAAATCTCTAATCGGACCTCAATCTTCATGAAAATTGCACTGAACAAAGCGACGTGACCACGCTACCAAATTTTAGCTCGCTGTCTCAAATCGTTTCGTAGTTATAGCCGTTTTAAATGACGAAAATTTCGATGTTTTAAACTTTTTTAAGTCCCCTGACATTCAAATCTCGATTGTTTTTTACAACATAACTTCCTCTACAGGGAAGCAAAAATGATAAAATGAATACGAAAACAAATTGGGTTCTTTGTGGATAAGAAATATTTTTTTCAAGTCCAATCCTATCTTACCATACGGAACTGTGCCGCGGATACAAGCTGCAATAAATATAGAAATAAAAGTGCAAAGAGGGAAGGGTTAAAGAATGGAAAAGAGGACGGTGAAGACTGCGAACCGAATAAATTGGCTGCCTATACAAGGAACGTATAATTGAATGATCGGTCGTATAGGTGCCCTTTTCTCTCTCCCTCTCGTTCGTTTCTACGGCGATACAAGAGGCGCACACCCGTTAGTTTCGCGGTTTCTCGAGTTGCGTGCTCAGGCGCGTGGTCACGCGGATACATTACTATACCGGCAGTGTAACGTAACGTGCGGGTGTTGGCCCACGCACCGTTGCCCACGCGGCTCTTAATACGAGACGCGTCAGCTGCGTAAAGAGCCTCGGGTTAGTTCCTCTCTTATATCCTCACTTCGCTTATACACACGGTATTGTTACGGAGTGTCTGGACGATTAAAGAAGGTCCGAAGTGAACATCCAGTCATTGGCCTACTGATGCGCGGCCAATATTCGATCGTTGGCGGATTTTCGTCTCCCTGTCGAAAATATCTCTCAGAGGCCACTGAATAAAAATCAGCCATTAACTGATCGATCGGCACAAATTTTTTATTTCGAATTCTCGTATTTCGGCCAATATTCAATTATTAGGAGGTTGTCGTATCCGTATCAAAAGTATCTTCCAGAGACCGACGATTGAAAATCGGCCAGTAACAGATCGATCGTTAGATATTTTTGAATTCGGACGCTTCTCGTATTTTGGCCAATTATCATTTATTTGCAGATTTTCGTCTCCCTCTCAAAACTGTATTTCAGAGGCCATTGGCTCTAAAGTAGCCAATCACTGGTCGGCCGAAAACCCGACAATTTTTATTTGGGGCTTCTTGCAACGTACATTTACGTAGGATAGGAGATACAATATGGTGGTTGTGCGCAAACAGTATACACCCCCGTACCCTTTGTCCGGCACGATAATTGTCCACGCTAGCAGGACGATTCTCTGTAGGGTATACAGTCCCCGAGGACTCGCTCTTCCATCTCGGGGCCCCTCGGCGTTCCCTCATCCATCGGCATTGATATTGGGTGTCGGATTCTCCGCCACACCTCCGCCCATTGTAAATCAATCGACGTGCGATCGGTTCGCGCAGCCAGAGCCCCCGACTCTCGTCTCTCATCTCGCTCCATCTCTCGTCGGATGAAACGGACGACCGAAGGGTTCCCGACGAGGGAACCTGTGTGCCCTGTGGCGAGATCAAAAGACCGATGGCCAAAGACATATCGTACGTTATCCATGGCTCGTTCTCACTTTCTCCTGCATAGCTGTCTCATCGAGAACGCTATGTGTAGGTTGGATATTGCATATTCTATAAATTTACTGTCTATTTGACGAATTCTATGGAAACAGGGAGGGGGGGGGGCAAAATGGAACCGGAATTAAATTTTACTTTTTATGTGCAAAAAAAAATTGATAAAAATAGTCCGATTTGAAACGGTCTCGCCGATATTAGAATCGAAACGTGATATGCGCTAGCAGTTACCTCGATATATGAGGGATTATGTTTAATCGGTATATTTCCAATCTCGCGATAATTTTTTTCATTTTTTTTTTTTTTTTCAATTTTATCTCTCTTTAAATCTGTACGAGCCCGCCCGGCGATTACCTTTTTTCTTCGTACCTTCTTCCTTTATTTCGTGCCTTTTGCCCACATCGCTCGTTTCCTCGTTACGTTTTTTCTTGTTTAATCTCAGGATAGCAGTGGTCCACGCGAGAAGAGAAACGACGACGGAGAGCGTCGGCGAAATCCTCCGGACGTCGAAATTTCCGGTCCTCTCGACCGGCCGGTCCTTGCCTCATCGCCTCGCCGTCCGCGTATCTAATAATTGATTTTTAACGAGAGAAAAACTACGCTCGATGATGGCTGCTGTGCGGGTGGTCTTCTCGTGCCGATGCTCTTCTGTTGCTCGGCGCTACAGTTTCACGGCAGCAACGTCGACCACCTCGTCTCTTACCGAGATTTTTCGTCCCAGGCCCTGATTATTCTGTTTCCCTAAGGGCTTCCCTCCCAGGCCCTGATAACCTATAACAGCGCTGTGCACTATCGTCGTATGCAAATAAGCTCTCTTTTTCTACTGGAAATACGTAATTTCTGGTTCAGAAAGTTTATATCAACCGGAAGAGACGGTTTACCGTAAATACACTGAGAAAAACTTACATAGTAAATAGTACCCAGAGGGGACGTCTATATTTTATAGTTACGACAGTGACCAAAAATTGTAGTTGTAACTATAATTATAGTGTAATCAATTGAATATATACTATTACAAACTATCTATATAGACGTCCCCCCTGGGAACTTTTCGTTATAGTAGGAAATACCATCCTTTTTCTCAGTGTACGACACTTCCCGTTTCAAAATCTCCTCTTCGACCGGAAATGCGTCACTTCCGATTGGACAATCTCCTTTTTCAGCCGGAAGTGATGGCATACCGAAAATACGCCACTTCTGGCCCAGAAAGCTCATTCTTCGACCGGAAGTGACGGTTTATCGGAAATACGACACTTCCCGTTTGAAAATCTCTTCAACCGGAAATGCGTCACTTCCGATTTGACAATCTCGTTTTTCAGCCGGAAGTGACGGCATGCCGGAAATACGTCACTCCTGGTCCGAATATCTAATTTTTCGACCGGAAGTGACGTCATCCCGGAAATCCATCACTTTTCGTCCGTAAATCTCATTTATTCGACCGGAAGTGACGTCATCCCGGAAAACCATCACTTTTGGTCCGCAAATCTCATTTATTCGACCGGAAGTGACGTCATACCGGAAATATCCGATCGAAAAGTGGGATTTTCAAACCGGACGTGACGTCATCCCGGAAATACGTCACTTCCGGTCCGGAAATCCCATTTATTCGACCGGAAGTGACGTCATACCGGAAATATCCGATCGAAAAGTGGGATTTTCAAACCGGACGTGACGTCATCCCGGAAATACGTCACTTCCGGTCCGGAAATCCCATTTATTCGACCGGAAGTGACGTCATACCGGAAATATCCGATCGAAAAGTGGGATTTTCAAACCGGACGTGACGTGTTTCCTGTAAATCTCCGGTTTCTAAATTCCATAGTTCATAGCGAGGGCGCGAATCGCCCGAGATACAGCCTCTTAGTATACACATACATATAGACATATCGTAGCTCGTCTCTCGTTTCCCTATCGTCGCAGCGAGCTCGAAAGACATTCGAGAAAATCGTCGCAGGAACGAAATCGTGGAAATGCATGGCGGAGAGAAAATAGTAGGAACTGAGTGCTTCGCCGCCGTTGAAGCAGCTCACGGCGAACCCTTTTGCGATAGAGGGACTCGGCATGTGTCCTGGCTCCCGGCGGCTTCGCTTCTGCCGGCGCTGCTCGTTTCGAGAGGCGTGCGATCGGTGGATAAATTTGAAATTGGAAAACCCCGGGGGCCGCCGCCGCCCGCGCGCCGACGAGGACCCGACGAAATTAATTGAAGTCTGAGTGGTGCGAGAGGGAATAGCCGACCGACGATGCAGATGAACGGCGGCGGCCGCCTACGTTATAGAGCGCACCTATTCCTGAAGGAAACGCCGAAAGAGAGACGAAGAATGAGCTTTCGCGAAAAGCGCATCGGTACAGAGAGGCGAGAGACTCGATTATGAACGACGAAAATTTCACGGGAGGAGGGATTCGCCGACGAATGAAAGAGAGACACGTGGATGTGTGTATACAGTATCGAGGATGAAAAAAGGATACTCGTCGAGGAGGAAAGAAAGTCCGAAAGCGCCGAATAGGATAGACGGGATTCAGAAATATCGTTCAAACGAGAGCTATGTCCGAAGCGGGATGGACGAAATTGTGGAATATCGAGATCGAAGAGCGAGGGAGATTGGGAAAAAAGAGGATGAAACGAAAGATACACGGCGGGAGTGAGAATGATAGCGATTGCGGAAGCTGGGGGGACTTTGAAGAGGCACGTAGAACGCGAAAGCAAAGTGAGAGAGGCTGAGAGAGGCGAGCGAAGGAAAAAGGTAGAGGAGAGCCGAAGCCGGACACGAAGTCCTGCGGCGAGATCCGCTGAATCGGAAGAGAGAAAGAGTGGAGGGAGAGAGGAGAGAAGATAGGTAACCAATACTCGATATCTCCAGCTGCAGGGGCATAGACTCGGAGACTTTGCTTCCCACACGCTTGAGTCGAGGCATAAAACAGCCAGAAGCAAGACCAGTCGGAGGGCCGTTAGTTCCTAACTCTTTCTGCGTTTTCTTCGTTCCGCTCGTAAGTTTTCCTACGTATCCTCTCCTCGGCAAATGGCAAATACCAATAACCAATTCGCGAAGGGGCACCGGCGGTTGAGAGGTGGGTGTTGGAAGCTAGTTCGCTTCGGAGTAGATTGAACACGGCCGAGGGGAATTGTGTCCAGAGTCCTCGTTTCATACCAATGTTCAGAATTTTTCTGAACATTTTTTGGGACCCCATTTTGCCCCGGTGATCCGTACTTTTAAGGTTGGGCTATTATAGATCAACATAAGCTCAAAATATTTTGAATTCATTTTTCTTCGAAACAGTTTTATGAAATACAAAACGAATTGCGGAGCTCACTTCGTATTTGATTAAGGTAGTCGGAGCGGTACGGTCCTGCCAAACGTGAGTTTCAGAGAGAATTTCGAACACTTTTCGATGGTATGAAGATCTGAAAAAAATCAAGTATATGGGAGGTGCTGCAAAGATTGTTTCTGTGAAATAATAATTCCGATTTGTTATTAACAAATTGAAGATACAAATCATTATTCAACTAATTACTCGGCAGTTTAACTATTTTCCTTCATAAAAATGATTCGTTTGTTTTTCTGAATACGCACGAATTATATCAGAATTTTTTGTAATCTTTGAAAATTGCCTTTTCTAGTTGCTTAAACAAAGAAACAACGTGATTTTCAAAGATTACAATTTTTTTTTATTCATACGTATTCAGGAAAACAAAACGAATTATTTTTATGGGCAAAAATAGTTAAGTTGCCGGGTAATTTGTTGAACAATTATTTTTATCGTTAATGTGTCCATAACATTTTGGAATTATTATTACATAAAAATAGTATTTGCAGCACCTCCCATATGGTTGATTTTTTTCAGATTTTTATCCCGTCGAGATAAATGTTTGAATTTTTCCCTGAAACTCACGTTTGGCGGGTCTGTACCGCTCCGACTGTCTTAACGCGGTGAGTCCCGGAATTCGTTTTTCATTTCATAGAATCGTTTCGGAGAAAAATAGATTTTAAATTTTTACTCCGTGTCTCCCCCGCTAATACGTTTTTAGTCTCCCCTTAAGCCTCTTCTCGTCAAGCCCTAGCCGGGAAATGTCGTATGTGACGTATGTACAGATACATGGCTACGCTCGCACGAGTACACACGATATACATCGATGATAGTTATTCGAAACGATACATTGCACGTACTCTCGAGATTCGTTCGCCCATCCTCTGAGTCATCCGACGGAACTACATTTCCTATAACCGTCGGGCAATCACTTGATAATTGGAGAGCGCCGCTCGTGTCTGCTCCGGACCGTACATACACAGTCCCTGTAGATACACCGGGACTGGCCAACCTCCTGAGCTCATATTAGATTCGCATCTGCCGAAGTACGATTTGATGGTCGAGACATCGGCAATTATTTGGCCACACCGAATGCAAAGGATAGTAATATTTTCGATAATCTAACATTTTATACATCTTTATGGAAATATTTTTTACACTATACATTGTCTACTTAATAATAAAATACAAGGCCACTAGAAACTATCCTAGACATTCATACGGACACTCACTGGGAGTGTCTGACAAATGTCGATTTCATGAAAATTTCGGCCATAAAATGGAATAAAATCCATTGCATAAGCTGAAATGCAACCATTAGAAAATTTAGACCATAACAATAAAACAAAATTCATTCCATTTGGCAAAATTCAACCATTAGAATATTTAGCTCATAGACTGAAACGAATTTCATTCCATGAGTTAAAATTCAACCATTCGAAAATTTAGCCTAGAGAATTGCATTTGCTTTTATTCTTTCTTTTCGTTAGACTCTGTTTCCATTTCGCGCAGCGGGTCACAGTGGCACTAGGGAGAGACCGCAGACTCTGCAGTCACAGCCACCCTTGATACGCGAAGGTGTTCCACGTGAGCTTTTCATCCACCGTCCTTCCCCTCCCAGCTTGCACCCTCGCAGTCTGTTTCGCGACGCGCGAACGCTCACCCCTTTTCTCACGGATCAAGTTCGCGCGGGAACGTGGCCCGGTCTCCTCCGCTTCACTTTATACTCCGCTCGGTCTATATAGTATCGTCGCAACCCGCTTCAGCGGCGAACTTTTCGAGGGCATTATATGCTGTATTTATTGCACTTTCTTTCGCTCCCGATGCCAACAGAAAGGGAGAACCCCATGGTTGTATATTTATCTTGTTCTCTCGCTTTCCTCGAGAGTGAAGGCAACCACTCTTGAACAGTACACTATATTGAAAATTAAAAAGAATGTCGACGACTCAGAATCAATGCCATCGCGAGCGGCTAAGAAATATTTTATTATTATTTATATTTTATGATTATATATCTTATATATATTTTGAAAAATTGGGTATTTTTAAGCCCCTCTTCTGGAGAAGCTGACACCCCCGTCCTATTTTCATGGCATGTAGAATGGATTTCCGACATCCAACATTTCCATTCTATATCCTATAATTTCGGAATTTCGGTTTTTATGGGATACGGTAAGGATTTTGAAATTCCGAAATTTCATTCCATATGGAATGAAGTTCCACATGCTATGACCCATGCGATCTGGGCGAGCGCATGAACCAATATAACCGCTACTATTATTGTATTATATAAATTTTATTATATTTTATTATTATTCAACTCTACTTCCGATTATCAAAATTCCATGCGTGATCTAAGCGACACAACAAACTGAGGGATTTTCCAGTTATTGCTCTAGGGGCTTATTGCTCTCATAAAAAATTGTCTGAATACCTGGAAATAAAAAAGTACCGAGGAAAAAGTAGGTAGCAGGATGTTAGCAATCTTTACATTCTAGATATTTTTATATATCTCCCCTTACTATCTCGATGGTAAAATTTGCAATACGTATTGCAACGAATATAAATGATACAAAGATCGCTAAAATCTCACTATAAACTTTGTCTCCTCGTACAATGAATACCGAGCGTGAAAAGTATCGACGGGGTGGGGCTGAGAAATTATGCTCATTTTCCCGAGGTAGTGGTAACGCGCAGGGACCGTTTAAACCGTATTATAACCGTGTAAAAGCATACGCAAATTGCTTCTGTCTTTCCATCGTTCCACTTCAACCCCCCCCCCCCCCCCCCCCCCATCTGTCCTTCATCCGCTTTATGCAACGCGCCAGCCCACAGATGCGGGAGTTTATTCCAGTAACACAGTTTCGGCTGTTCGTGAACGAGTTTGTTTGGGTCCATCTCGCTTAAGAGTGGGCGGTCCTGTGAGATAGTATAAGGACGAGTAGTATACGAGAAACGGTGGGAAAAGAGGGTTGCAGATGGTACGAGGGTGCGGTGTTCCGGCCGGAATAAGGGGTCGGACGAGCCAATGGCGTAGAATCCAGCGGGGAACCACGGTGCGCGTGTAACCCTCGACCTCCTCTCGTGTACTCGAGACTACGTGTATACATATCTGTGTATTCGTGTGGGATCGACGGGAATGGCTTTTCGTGAACAAAATGACTCTCGTCGTCGTCGGACCACCATGACCGCCGTCTTTTTGTTCGTTTCTGTATGTCCCTAACAGACCGAGCGTCACGTGCACTCGGAAGCTTTCGCAGATCAGTGTCACCGCACGGATTCACCCGCGGAGCGTATAAACTCGGCTACCCTCGGCGAGCTTTGGAACAATTGGGGTTTTCGCGAAAACGGATAAGCGTAAAGAAATATTTTGCAAGGCGAGAATATCCGACATTTGTGCCACATAAGGCATACAACGGTCGTACGTAGGAAATGTTTATAACTATTGATTATAGACCGCATCAATTCATTCATTTATCAATTAACCTGTTGTCTGTCTTCCGTTAGCATTTAGTATAATTTTGATCAATGTTTTTGGGATAATTTTAATCAATGTTTTTTCAGCTTAGGCTATTTCTTGTGTTGTACGCATTGAACGAGTTCGCGGTGAAAAGTTCCGAGATTCCGAGGATTGTCGGGAGTATTTCTGGTGTATTGTGAATTGTTATCGCGTGTGCCGTCGAGTTATGACGGACACGGCATTATGGTATTTTGGTGGAAGACTTTCCTCCGTGATTCACCGGGTTTCCTTCCCGTCGAGACATTAATTTTTGTTGCAATAAACTGAGTTTTTCGAGACATTATTTATTTGAATTTATTTACCGATCGAACGCGCCCCTTACCGAGCCACTCTGCCCTAGAGATTGATAGCAGTTATTCGGGAAATTGTCTAGTTCTCCCCGGTACGAACGGTCGTAACTGGCGTCCCGGGCAAAAAATAAAGGGGAGAACAATTGAGGTTTTCAGTAGGGAATTCTCCTCGGCGAGAATTGTCGCTACAAAACTTTTTCACAAATCCCGACTCGACTGCCGCCGCGAATGATAAAGCACGACGCAATACGCGCGACTTGCTACCGAAACAACACGAGCCGTTTCGATGCTTATTTCCATCGAATCCGACGTCGTTGGATCCAAGCGATGAAATAAGATACAGCCAATGAAATTTATTAACATTCAAAGCGAGCCTTGTCGCGTGGGTTAGAAACACCTATGCGTTGGGTGCGAGAGATGGTCTAATGTTAATTTGATTCAACCGCGTGGTCGCACAGCGCATATTCATACATGTTTATTAAGCGATCACGAAGATTTAAGCGTGCGTCGAGGATTAACGGCCAACCGGTTACGGCTGCCTCGCCGGCGAGACTCGTTACGCGGGTTATCGTTCACGTGTCGCGTTTACCGTACACAAAGTACAGAGCGATTCACAATCAAATCTTTTTCCCTCTTCCTCCTCACAGCCCTCGATGAGATGGATGCGACTTTCTCAGTTCCATCGAACAAAAGTACGGAAAAAACGGAATCCAGTGGTGAAAGGGACCATTTTTTTTACAATTATTTTCCTCTGGGCACACAAGAATGCCGTCCATTTTGCTCCAGCGTTCCGTTTACCCAGCTCTACCTTGCTCAGCCTCTATTTCTTCGATCCCCTTTGTTCGCCGAAGAAGCAAGATCCAAACATCGATTGCGCTTCTGAACGAGCCCGTATCTTACCCCCCTCCCCCCAAATGACGGTACCACGCGTTTGGAGAACGCGGTGGCTTTGCGGCACCGTACGATTCATCGGCGAGCAGCTCGCGGTTCTCTTCCGGTCGCGGTTCTGTGTGCAGGTGCGAGATCGCTAATATAACCGAGCGTTAACCATTGCTATATACCCTCAGCTCGGTGGTACGGGAGTCGAGACTGGAGGCGCCGCGCTACCAGTGGAACCAGGCGAAAGCACCGCGTCGCATGACCCCTCGAAGTTGGTGGCATGATCAAGAGTGGTGGCGAACTCTCGGCGACTGTACGGCGTGCGAGTGGGACCTCTCTCGGAGGAAGCACGCTGGGAATATAGCGTGTTTTCCCCGGTAGCATCAGCGAGTTCCCGAGAGTTAAACAGAGGAGAAGGACGCCGATGTCGGTAACGCGCGGGAGAGATCGCGAGGAAGAGAAACCGAAGGACCGCACGAACGAAGGACATTTTCGTTCGGTTAGATCCGAGCGTTACGAGCACACTTTGGGAACGAGAGAGCAAGAGAGAGAGAGAGAGCGCTGAAGAGATAGCTTCCCATCCTCTTCCGCATGTACAAACCGCCAACGGCCCATAACGGTAAATAAATTTTCATCCACAGTTTATATCCGACCCGGTGGTGTTGCCGCTGCCGCTGCTGTACAAGCTTCGGTACCCGAAGCGCGAGGCGAACACGGCGTTACGTGGAGAACCGTGGGAAATGCGGTAATGCGTCGGCAGGGCATAAGTCATCCCTTGTGCGCTCTCGTTCTCGCTCTGGCCTTTACCACTTTATCCCTCTCGTTTCTATCTCGGGAACGGCGCTGTTTCTCTGCGGCGTGTACACGGGGTTCCCTATGTTTATACCGATACGTTATGTGGTATTATTATACATACGGCTTTCATACCCCCCTTATATCTGTGTTACGTATACGTTCCGTACACGCTACTCGAGAGCTTTCCGATTTTCTCGAGTGATCGCGTCGAGAGTCGCTTCTTTGCATCGCCTTCATTCTTTTTTTTTTGTTACTCGCTCTCGCACCTTCCGTTTTTCATTCTCCTTTTGCATGAGGCGACATCGAAGTCTCTAAATAGTTGAAACGCGATGGAAAGGCGCTTACCTGGAGAATATCTGAACGGTGGTATGAGAAAAATAAATCTCACCTGTTTCAAAGGATTTCTATGTATAGGGGACACTTATATGGATTGCATCCGACGGCGTTGCCGTGCCATGTTCGAAGGCGTCCCTCTAGGTCTTACAGCGTTTCTTCTTCATCCCTGGCGCCGAACCCCCCCGGGGG
The DNA here is from genome assembly GCA_964017025.1 of Stenichneumon culpator. Taxonomy (NCBI): domain Eukaryota; kingdom Metazoa; phylum Arthropoda; class Insecta; order Hymenoptera; family Ichneumonidae; genus Stenichneumon; species Stenichneumon culpator. Next base: position 5,268,936 of record OZ024774.1, read on the forward strand.
TTGTTGGTGAGTCGAGGAGGCTAGGTTAAGGGTTGAAAGCGGAAGTGCGGCAAGACGGTGAGAGAGAGAGATAGAGAACGGACCTTCCAGCGATTGGTGTGTGTGTGTGTGTCAGTGCACGCGGCCTTGCGCTACCCTCAGCCGCGGACGGAGTCGGTAGGCGAGGGTGGAAGTAGGGTGCATCGTGAGAGAGCGAGGGAACGTCCGATGGAACCGGCGAGAGTGGGACGAAGGAAAATGGAGGAGTGACGCGACGTGGGACATCGGTATCGGGGAGTGGAACGCAGAGGGACGGGGGCGGAAAGGGGGCGCCATGGGCAGAGGGTTAACGTTGGAGGTTCGGCGACGCGGACGACACGGAGGAGAAGAAGAAGAAGGAGAAGGACGACGACGACGTCGACGACGACGAGGGTTGAAATTCAGGGTTGGACGACTGTGTGCGTCGAGGTCTGTGTGTGCGGCCTCGACGCCGCGGGGGGTCGAAGGGGGAGGGGAGGGGGTTGGTTGGTTGAAGGGTGAGAAGAGAGGAAGGCAAGGCAGGCAAGACCACCGCCTCACCTCGCCTCTTTGCTACGCCACGCCTCGCCTCACAATGCACCGGATTAGCGATTGTATTGATCCGCCCTCGCTAGTTCCTAGACCCCCTTCTTACGCCGAGAGACCAGCAGAGAGAGAGAGAGAGAGAGAGAGGGAGAGGATTGAAACGCCGCACATTTTGGTCGGTGTTCCTCTGCCTAGCTCGCTCACTCCGTCGGCTCCGAAACTCGCGGGCGCCTCCTTATCCGCTCATCCCGTCCGGCCAAACCCGACACTCGCACACCAACAATCGCTAACCCCCCCACCGGGCAGACACGATGGATGGATAAACAGAAATATAGACGGACGGATACTCACTTCCGTTTGGCTAATTAATGGACGAAACTTTTTATTTTATATCCAAAGTATACACCAAACCGTATTTCCCGGTGTTCAATTTCTCCTCCCCCTCTCCGAATCCTTACCGGAGAATGACTGTGTACTTTGTTCTCTATACGTATCGGGATTATCGCCAGAGCCACATGGCGGAGGTTGCGTTGTTATTAATTTGTAAATTAACTTTGCTCACTCACGCCAATTGCGCCTCTCGGATATTAAATAAGAGAAACTCCCGTCTACCTCGTGTAATCAGTTAATTGAACGAAGAACAGCTAGGAAACAACGGAGAACCATGAAAAGTCCCAAGGTAAAAATATTGCTGAATCCTCGTTGAATGCCGCGAATCTCGAATCCACCGTCGCTCCGGTGGTTGGGACGATGAAAAGAAGTTTCCGCACTCCGGGTATGAAAAATCTTCGAAGAGGAGAGTTTCGCGCCAGGACCTCTCTCGCCGCCGAGTGTTTTACGCGAGAAGTCCGTCGACCACGACCGGAAAACGTTGCCGAGTATCGAGTGCGAAATTGAGAAAAATCACTTATGGGGGATGGAAAGTGGACGAGAGAAGCTTACACAGGGGGGCAAAGTGGATGGAGCGAGAACGAAGGAGATCCCGGCGTGGCGACGTCGTGGCCATTTTGCCTGGGGAAACTATGGCAGGCGTGATTGCCAATGGCGGGTTGGTGGGATTCGACGCCGGGGCGGCCGTCGGCCGCGAAGTCGCGAGACAAGGGTCGAAGGAAGGGAACGGCGACGAGTAGGGCACGTCGAAGCGAGGGCCGAGTCACATTCAGCCCCGAAGCGGCAGCGGCGGAACCCAGGCAACGAGGCAAGTAAGGCAGGGCGCAAATGGGGTTGCTCTTGGCGATGGCGCAACCGAGAGGGTGGCCTCCGAAGCGCCCGCGCTAGGGCGCCCACGTACTTGCGGGCTGGCCCTAGCCCTTCTCTCCGCGTAGAGATGGCGGCCGTAATCTCACTCCTGTATAGCTTCCCTTTTCGTTGAGCCTCTCGGCCACCCTGATCCGCATCACTCTTTCTCACTTCCCGAGACACGGTTACGCCTAGGCTCTTCGACTGGCGGTGTGGTCCTCGTGAAACACTGGACCCAGGGATGAGCCCCGAGAAGAAGAAGAAAAAGAAGCTGCGGAGGGCGAGAGGGGGTGAGGGAAAGTCGAGGCTAGAGCGAAGAAAAAGTGTGGACGAGAGGGACGGAAAACGAAGTACGGTGAGAAGGAGCTGAGGCGCGTGTACGAAGGCTTCGCGACCGAGAGTGCGCGAGAAGGAAGAAGGCAAGATAAAGAAGAAAAGAACGAGGACACGGACGGTGTATAAAACGCAGCCGGGGGAGTTGGCTGAGGAGAGAGATGGCCGAGGTACGAGTGTAAGAAGAAGAGCGAAAGAGGAACGGCGAACGGGAAAAGTGTGGGAAGGGGGATGACGCAGGGCCCACGCACTCACTCGCCTATCGCACACACATACATATACCTCAACACACTTTCGCACGGAAACCCTGAGCAACCCTCTCTTCCATCGGACGCCATGTCTCCGTGTCTCGTTTAGTCAACGTCGAAGCCCGACTTACCGACTATTTCTCTATCTCCCTCTCCGTGGCTCTCCTCTCCTCTATCCCGTCCTTTTCTTCTCTTCGCCACCCACTGTACTCGTATATACCCTTGCCACCCGCTGCCACTGGCTCTCCGTGCACCGGCACCATTTTTCCTTCCATCGTTCTTTTTGCTCGAGCTGCACGCCGCCAGATAAGGTATCTCCGTTTCGTCATCCGGCCGGCGAGGTCGTGCAGCAGCCAGCAAGCCCACCAGAACCATAGTCGCTGTACCACCACCTTCGACTACTATGACGTACATGAGCGAGGGTTTCGGGATCGGCCCTCTTTCGCTACATAAATATATCTATAGATGACTTTACAGTGGATGTATACTATATATATATATATATACATATAATATGAACTACAAGAGTCTGTGATGGACCACTACTACTCTGGCTATGGCTATCCGGTGAAACCAACAGCCGAGAGGAGTCGGGGCCGAGAGCGAGGTGGTCCTCCTTCCTTCCTACTTCGTGTTGTACCAAACGCGCTTCGGTGCCAGGCGTAATGGGGGAATCCCCCTTCGCCGGACTTCGTCTCGTCCGTGCCTCTCCGTTCTTCCGCCTCGTCGTCGTGACACGTCGAGTATCGCAACGTGAGCACGTTAACGAGAACTAGTTACATGAAGGATTATTTCGCGTGAATTTTCGGTCGGAGAGTTGCTAACAATGCGAGGGATGAGGAAGGGGGGCCGAGAAGCTTTTAGCCCTCGAATTTTCGGTCACTCTCGTTAATTATTAATTGCTCGACGCACCGCTCGTTACGCGGTGCTTGTTCCAATTAGATTGTAGGTCTTCGTTAATTCATTAACGGGGCGAATATGATTTTACAATGGCCAATCGGACGGACTCTTATTACGTGCGTCGGGTGCGAAGTGCTTTGCGAATACATAGTTGACAGCCAAAATAATTAATTTGTTTCTCTCGTATTGTTTTTGACCGTCGGTTAAATCGACGTAAATCGTTGCGATTATTTTCGATATTCGATAAATTTGGGGATTACGAATTATTTCGTAATCGGAGCCAGTGCGAGCGTCGCATTGATACACCGATCGCTGAGAAACGGAAGGGCGTATTCCTAGCAATTTAACACACATGATCGCGCGAGTTACGTCCGTCCAGTTCTCAACTCTTTGTACATACACCGCAAGCTATTCGACTTCGATAAGTTTTACAAACGATATAAAATGAATTTTACGATCTTCGGAGAGTGCAAGTTCCAAACTATAACTATGCGGGCGTTATATAGCTATCAGATCGTCTACCGGCGGAGACAGTGAGAGCGAAGTCGTTGGCATTATAACTCCGCTTCACGGCTGCTACATGACCCTGAAGAAATCTGCATCTGACAAAATTTAATCTTTGGATTACCATAACTTCTTTGTTTTTTATCGTACAGACTTTTCTCGGATATCATTTTTTTCGTCTTGAAAAACTCTAGATACGCAATTTTTTTGTTTATTTTTTTTCGTCGTCCTCGAAGCAGGACAATGAAAAGAAATTTTTGGCACGTCATAACTTCTTTGTTTTTCATCGTACAGACTTTTCTCGGGTATCATTTTTTTCGTCTTGAAAAACTCTAGATACGCAATTTTTTTGTTTATTTTTTTTCGACTTCCTCGAGGCAGGACAATGAAAAGAGATTTTTGGCACCCCATAACTTCTTTGTTTTTCATCGTACAGACTTTTCTCGGGTATCATTTTTTTCGTCTTGAAAAACTGTAGATACGCAATTTTTTTGTTTATTTTTTTTCGTCTTCCTCGAGGCAGGACAGTGAAACGAAATTTTCGGCACGTCATAACTTCATTGTTTTTCATCGTACAGACTTTTCTCGGGTACCATTTTTTTCGTCTTGAAAAACTCTAGATACGCAATTTTTTGTTTCTTTTTTTCGTTATCCTTGGGGCAGGACAATGAAAAGAAATTTTCATCAGCCGGTGCCACTTTTCCGCCCGCTTCGCGTGCGGAAAACCGCCATTTTCGCACCTTGTGATGAAAAATTTCGTACATCCCTCGTGCAAAACACTTTTTCTAACTCGTGTGATTACAGCACTCGCCTTCGGCTCGTGCTGCAAACTCACACTCGTTAGAAAAACGTTTTTCGCCCTCGTGGAGTAATGTACTATTTTGGCACGCCATAATAACCATACTTTTTATCGTACAGACTTCACGGAGGCGTCATTTTCTTCGTTTTGAAATACTTTAGATGCAGTGATGCTAGATTGGAGGGAAATTTTCCTCGGCGGGAATTTTTTAACACTGTACGAGATAGGCGAGGGCGGAAATGAGTGGGGGAATTTGGCATCACTGTTTAGATGAGCAATTGTTTGTTTACTTTTTTTGCGTCATCTTCAAGGAGGGACAATAAAATGAAATGTATAGCACGCCATAACGACCATATTTTTTACCATATAGACTTCGCTCCGACATCACCTTCTTCGTTTTACAATACTCTACATGAGCCATTATTTGTTTAGTTTTTTCGTATTGCTCAAGGCGGGAAATAGAATAGAATGAATAGAAATTTACCGCACGTCATAAGTATCGTATTTTTTATCGGACAAACAGGATCAGATCGGATTTTTTGTCACTGATCGTGACCAAGCATGTTCAGTGACAAACTTGTTGACTTCTTTTCGACGCGTACCATTTTTTATGGCATTGACTTCACTTGGGGTCTATTTTATTGATCGTTGAATCTACGAACTAAGCTTTTTATCCGTCTTCCTGTGATTTGTCATTTTTTTATATACGGTATTAGCCAGTACGAAATGATGTACGCGCACTGTTGCCCGGAGCATACCACGAGGAGGTTACCGTAACATTAGTATAAATAGTACCAGCGTAACTAATATACTGAAAAATGCCCCATTTTTTAATTTTTTTTTTGTTTTTATGTTTTTTTGTTTTTTTGTTTTTTTTTGTTTTTTTGTTTTTTAAATCATTTTTATTAATTTTTTGTTCATTTGATACGATTAATAATCGATGAGTGTTTTTTTTTTATTTTTTATTAATAGTTTTATGTGGAAAACTGTCATACTTACGTGATCTTAAAAGGAAACAGAGAACGTAAATAAATTAATTTAAAAAATGTACAGGTACAAATGTAGTACGAACGACAGGAAACAATAAATCAACCGGAGAATGACCAGTCAAATTACGTATCTTCGGCCGACGAAGTTAACCACTGAGAACAAAGATCGCAATTATGTACGAAAAAAGGATCTCGCAGTTCCTTTAAAGATTTTTTTAGATACTTAAGACAGGTTGAGTGCGTCCACCTCTTACAAGTACAGCATTCTACCCAATGTGTCTCTCTCTGAATTTCGGCTTGGCCGCAGCAAAGGCATCGTCCCGAAACATCTAAGGACTTGGAGACGCACTCCCTCCGCAAGCTTTCTCGCATCTTATCCGGTTCAACTTCCGCCATTCTAGCAACCCGACCCCCCAAAATCTCTCGAACGTAGTGGATAACGTAAATCCCGCAATTGTAAGTGTCATTCTGACGAGGGTATACGCACCGTCCAAGAGTCCATTTGACACGCGCATTCGTAAAAATCATATTGTAGCACGTAGCAAAAACTGTAAGGTAGCTTTCAGCTTGACGACGTTCTTCAACGGGGCTCGGATTAAAGAAATATACAGTTTTCTTCGTTACGTTGACGTAAAGAAGGACCCAGTGATTTCCGTTAACGTTGAACGGAACGAAAATTTCCGATTTACCGACCCACTCCTTTTGGAGTTTTTGAAGGAATTCGGCGGTAGTATCGTCCAACTCACGAACCATAATAATTCCGCCGATTTCAGCTTGAACGTACGCAATTTGCGAACAGTTACGAGACTCTGCAATGAAGACATTGACGCAGTAATCAATCGTGAAATTTAGCAGCCAATGCTGACCATACAGTGCCACATAATCTTCACCGTACATATAAAAGAAGCTAGTGCTGTCGTTTACATTGTACGTGAATCCTACAAAATAAACGCGCGGGGCGTTTGGCGCGTAATAATAATCACGATTCCTTACTGTGCCATTTTTGTTTTGGTGTAAAGTCTGCGTCGTTTGACCGGTTGCCACTAATAATTTCTTTATTTTTTTTCCTTTCGCATAGGAGCGCGGTTCGGTTTTCGACTGTTTGCAACGTCGCCAATATTCTGACGACCTCTCATCGTCAGGTTCGTTAACACGTGGCCTTTTTCTGCGAATATTGACAACGGGTTTCGGTAGACGAACTCCTTTGTACGACGCGGTCGTCTTTTCATAAATAGTGTCGATAAATCGTCCGGCCTTAACGTCTGCGTTTTTCTCACACGTAGTGTTTTTTGTAACTTTGAAATAGTTTTCAACAGAGCTATTCGTGAAATGACTTTGACTGGTGTTCAATAGCACAGTCCATAATGGAGCCATTGGTACCAATTGAGTCATCAAATAGTCTGCGAAAACTTCGGACTGGAACTCGTTGTCACTCGCGTATACGTCGACGTCATTGACCGTTTGCTTTATTTTTTTAAAGATCGGAATAACTTCCTTGTAAAACGGACTTGACGTATATACCGAAGTGGAATGCGCTTCGATTTCTGACATGCTGGAAGAGCACGTAGTCTCGTTAATCTCGACTTTGATTTCGGCATATTCGAGATATGCAAGTTTTTCTAAGGCGCACGGAAATTCGGGGCCTTTGCGAGGAAGCAGCAAAATTTGTAAAAGCGCTTCAACCCTCTCGATGAACACTGTCAAGACCGATGAATGGACCAAAGCAGCCATAGCTTCGAGAATCAGCTCTGCGGCAGGATCTGTGATTTTTTTTGTCTCGGCATAACGCGAAATCATTTTCATAAAATGAGCGTAGCACGTATGCAGCGGAGTAATGCTATCGGGTAACGGCTTTCCGGAAGATATAGCCTTGTATGTAACGTCAAGGTATTGGGTGACAGTACACTTATTCCACACCCCCAGAATAGCATTCATGCTCGCCCATGACCAATCTGTAATAGCTGTTTTGAAGAGAGGCCATTTAACTCCGCTGTCGATCCAGAGTTTCTTGAAATATTCAAGGCAAGCAGTTATGGAGGAAGTCGTCTGATCGTTTGTGATCATTTCCAACACAGGAAAAATTTTCTTTTTAAAATTTACGACGCCAGCATAAAAGTAAACTCTTTTTGATTGATCATACGGCTTTCTGACCACCGAACCGGTCGAATCAAAATAGAGTATCAAGTCGTGATGGCTCCTCAAAAACTCTACCTGTTGGGGGATCCCAAGATAGATTGTGAACGGCGTCGAAAACTTTCGTATGTACGGGTGGTTATTATTCGCGCGTACAATTTTTCGGATAATGTCGACTACATCATCCTGATCGCAATCGTTCCTACCCAACGCCTCGGACCTTGCTTTTTGCAAAACATCGAGCGAATTACAGAATTGAAAGTTCCCTTCCTCTATGGCTAATTCTTCATCCAGATCGTTGACCTGTTTTGCATGGATGACGCTCGGCATTACGTGTAACAAGTCATTTTTTACGCGTTCTCGATTAGCACCGCGCAATTGGTACGCAAGAGGTAGCGTATGAGAGGATTTCAAGCCCGCGCGACTCACATGTATTCTTGTATCCGAACGACCCACGTTTCCCTTGAATTTGAACCTTAGTTCGCATTCGGGTTGCCTGCAGGATGCGTAATCACGAAAGTTGGCACGTCCTTTCGTATATTTGAATCCTTCAAATCGAAGAGTACATGTAACCTTCAGTTCCGTCGGGAACACTTTGCGAAGATGGGCGTGACATAAATCCGATGAAAGTTCTTTCTTATTCGTCATTATCGAACTTGACGAAACGCGAATCGAACCAACGGGATGATAATCCCCTTTTCCCGATTTGGAATTTGTCACATCACCGGAAGATTTATTTAAACTGTCAGCGGATTTGACGTTACCGTGCGGTTCCGGTGTCAGAGATAAGCTTTTCATCCTAGATAATAACCGTTCCGGTTCTGCGTCAGGCGTAAATTTTTCCAGATCCGGTGACTTCGGGATCTCAACACAGCGGTGTTGAATTTGTTTTTTTACATGATCGGCAAATCCGTTACGATTCTGATCCCAGTAAAAAAATAAATTTGTACGGAATCTCTTGACCTCCTTTTTCTTCAGTCCTAAGTGCCGACATATCTTCGACAGTATGGGCTGAGACGAAGGTCCGTTTGCAAGATCGGCAACATTTTCGACGCACTGCACAATGGCAGCGGCGACGAAATCGCTGTTGAAAGGCATTAATCGGAATTGATTTAAAGGGATGGTCGAACGAATTGGAATGTGTAGGTATATTCACGTAATGCCGTTCGTTTATTTATAACTGGCAATAACACTCCTTTAATTTCATTTCGCGTCTTTCGGCTTGTCCCGACTGCATACGCGCTTTTAGGGTAAGCGTGCCTATCTTTTCAAGGAAGTGGACGATCGCGACTCGCTACGAAAATTAGCTTTACTTTTCGATTATATCGATATATGTCTTTTCTAACAGGGGATATATAATTTTACCCACCTATAAAATTCTATATTATTTAACACATTGTTAAAAGCCTCGCGAAAAACAGTAAGAATAAATAAAATTTCCTATTCAACCGGTTCAGTGCTGCTGTGGAATAAGCAGGTACGATGTAGCTGTGAAATAAGCTGGTACGGTGCAGCTTTGCAATCAGGTGCAATGAGCTGGTATGGTGCAGCGATCTGATAAAACTCTGGTACGGTGCGGCTTTGAAATAAGATGGTACGGTGCAGCTTTGAAATCAGCTGGAATGATATCGCCGTGTAAGCTAGTACGGCACCCCTAGTTTCGTCCACCTAGATTCATTTCCACACTCTCATTACGTTGTCTCTCGCCGCACACTTGCCAACTGATTAAGAGACGCGGTAGCATCTCGAGGCAAGTACATTTACCGTCAGTAAAACAGTTGGCGGGACGCGACCACGACTCTTTTACTCGAGTGGACGCGTCTTTTGGTGGACTTTCGCGAGAATAAATAATCGATTTTCAAATATATTGCATTATGTGCTCTGTTTATCAGTATATACAATATAAATATACATTTTTCTTGGTGACTATTGATTACAAAACGATATGAACAACCGAAAACAATCATCTTGGATATTGGATTATAAAAAAATTGTGCGGTTAGATTGTGATTCCTAAACAAAAAATTGCGTATCTAGAGTTTTTCACGAAGAAAAAAATGATCCCCGAGAAAAGTCTGTACTATGAAAAACAAAGAAGTTATGACGTGCCAAAAATTTCGTTTCATTGTCCTGCCTCGAGGAAGACGAAAAAAAAATAAACAAAAAATTGCGTATCTAGAGTTTTTCAAGACGAAAAAAATGGTACCCGAGAAAAGTCTGTACGATGAAAAACAAAGAAGTTATGACGTGCCAAAAATTTCGTTTCATTGTCCTGCCTCGAGGAAGACGAAAAAAAATAAACAAAAAAATTGCGTATATAGAGTTTTTCACGAAGAAAAAAATGATCCCCGAGAAAAGTCTGTACTATGAAAAACAAAGAAGTTATGACGTGCCAAAAATTTCGTTTCATTGTCCTGCCTCGAGGAAGACGAAAAAAAATAAACAAAAAAATTGCGTATCTAGAGTTTTTCAAGACGAAAAAAATGATACCCGAGAAAAGTCTGTACGATGAAAAACAAAGAAGTTATGACGTGCCAAAAATTTCGTTTCATTGTCCTGCCTCGAGAAAGACGAAAGAAAATAAACAAAAAAATTGCGTATCTAGGGTTTTTCAAGACGAAAAAAATGATACCCGAGAAAAGTCTGTACGATGAAAAACAAAGAAGTTATGGTAATCCAAAGATTAAATTTTGTCAGATGCAGATTTCTTCAGGGTCATGGCTGCTACTACTACCGCGAGTATAATATAAAGTCGATGCCCGCGAAGACGCGGTCTAGTCGAGCGAATAACTCGGATGGAAATTTTCATGGCTTATAACGTTTGCGGGAGGCCGGCGGGTGGGGGGGGGGGGCGATGAGGGGGATGCACTTTCTCGTTTCTCGTAGACGAACGAGACGAGATAGACGCGGGATGCGCCGATTATAATTCTATCTCTTGTCTGGCGTGAGGATGGTTCTCTTATCAATTTATAGTTAGTTGCGTCTCGTGACCCATTAATCGCACCGACGCGCGGCGGTGAACGACGATGGAAGGTAGAACCTCGAGACGGTGGACGTGGACGTGCAACTGCTCTGCCATACTCGGCTCGCTCTCATGTACACCGGATCCCATACTCCGCCGTGTCCATCGTCATTTCGTTCCTGTTTTACTGCCGTCTGCGGATCTAGTTTACGGTCGCAAAACTAAACTCTGTATTAATTTCATGAAAACACACGTAAAAGCCACCACCTCCGTGTCTCCCTCGTAAAGTCACGGCGAGCGACTGGCGCGAGAGAGCGATTCCTCCGGGGTTGTTGCAGTTTGCTTTCCTCACACTCCCGCCCATGCAACTCACTTTCCTCTTGCTCTGTCCGTCATCCCCGTCCGCTTTACTCCCTCGTTCGAGTTTAATCGCGGGGGTTCATCTCCCTCATGCGTGTAATTGCAATGTACGGCGAGAGGATTTGTTAATTTAACCGACTCTTCAAACATGGCTCTGTGGGAGACGACATTTTAAAGTGCGTTCCTTCGACAACGCCCATCGATAACTGTAGAACATTTTTATATTTTATTTTCCGTGTAGCCTGGATTGAACCACTCTTCACAACAGTCATTTCGTTGGCTGCCTCCAAACAAATCGGTTCATCTCAAAATATCACAATTTGTATTTCGTTTCTGCAACTGAAAATGTTGTCACTCGAACAATATGTCAAACCCAATACTGTAGAATACAATATACTGTATTGGATAGTGTACTCAATTACGAAAAAAAAATTCTACGAAAAAGTAAAAATGTACTAAGTAAAAAAAAAGTCGGCTCCGAGTTAACCACAAATGAAGTGGCTTATGCATATGGGTATTTGAGATAATCATATATTAACTTATAATGTTAAGTTTATTTAAGCGTATAGTTAAAAACAGATTTATTAACTACTATGATAACAGAAAGTCTGTAAAGTAAATAAGTATTAATGGACTATAATAGGAAATGTGATACTAAAATAAGTAACAGTTAAGGGCTTTTGTAAAAGGTTTGAGAAACCGTACATGGAATAAACAAATACTACTACAGTAATAATCATATATTAACCTAGATGTATCTTTAAAAAAATGAAATCAGATAGTAGCCACGTGCACAAGTCTACAGGTACGATTTTGTCAAAACTTGGCGTGCCGGTGCCTCTAATGAATGCTCAATTGACAGTCATCATACGGTCACTGAAAATGTTGTTACTTGAACAATACACTGAGAAAAAGAAATGGTTGGATTAAGCAAATGGGTGGTGACATACATTCAAAGGTGTATTTGGTTGGTACAATAAAAATGTCTGTTTCAATCGAAAAATGTTGAATAAATTGAAGCAAATTATCGTTTAACAATGCTTTATTTGCACCAAACAAATAACTGCTTTGAACGTATCTCACCGCGACGTTTGGTTAATCTAACCAATTTTTTTTCTCAGTGTACGATAGGTCTAATACTATACAATTCAGTATACTGTTCTATACAATATATATGTATATATATATATATATACTACACCATACAATATTGTCTCCAGTATAGTTAACTCTTTGATGAATTCGATAAAATATATTTCCAAAGTATATCTTTGCGAAAGGCTCGCGCAGACCGTGTACAGAGTACAGGACCAGCTCGCCCGATCCTCAACTAAACCATTCGCCCGAAACGGTCCCGGGTATAAAACCGAGGGTGAAGAGGAACCACGGCGAGATAGCGCGGAGTCGCGTGCGTGCGTGTCAGACGGACGATGAGAAAGAGCTCGTGCATCGGTGGTAAATTCCGTGGCGTCGGGGATCCCCGGGGGTGGATCGGGGAACGAAGAGCGATGCAGGCCCGGGAGTACGAGGGTAGAGCAGAAATAGAGGAAGGACGATAGCTCGGAAGAACTCACCCGGTACGCGAGGGAGAGTGTACGGGCGAAGGACGGGGATTGCCCGGCGCGCGAGACGGCGGATCGCCGGTACCTATTGCTTGTCCTTCTGCTGTACACGCCAGCGACGAGAGATAGCGGTCTTAGCTATAAAGAAAGAGTGAAACAACCAAGGAAACGGTATGAGAAAGCCAGGACGAGAGACAAAGTGAGATTACTCTATAGGAAGGTGTCCAGGAAGCAAAAGGGGGGAAAAAAGTACAGAAGATAGAGAAAGATGAAGTACGTGTGCATGTTGCAGAAGGTTTATAACATCCGTGTTTTATACATACATATATATGCATATATATATATACATATTCGTGTGTGGCTGTGTGTGTGCTAGTCTGGCCGAACGGCATCGGGACGCGACGGTGAGAGGAGAGACGTGCGGGTAACGCTGCCGCTTCGGGGACGATGAGGAGGAAGAGGCGAGGAGAAATGGGAAGAGAGCGAGTGTGGGTTTGGAAGGTCGTATAAGCCGGCGAACGGGGTAGCGTAGAGAACGGTGGCATCGGTAGGTGGGGGGGGTTGGGACACTGGCACTGCCGGCGGAAGGGTGGAGAGAAGGCCGAGCTAAAGTGCGGGGAGGGTTTTGCCCAGCGGCAGGGTCGAATCGTTGTACCCCGCATGGACGGGAGTGCGGTGAGGTGCGCTACTGCTCGTGGTGGATAACCGTCGGGGATGGCTAGACTTCCGAAACAGTAAAACCGCCCTTCGCTGTGTGTGCCCACTTGTTATATATCTATGCCGTGCGTGATGCACACGTCTGCGCGAACTCATGTGTAACTCACGAATACCGATGACCGAGACTCCGTGCATATGCATGGCGATATACTTCGTGTATGGAACTGGATGAGAGTCGGTGTGACCTCTGTCCGCGCGCAGCTTCCCTTCTTCTACGATGTGCGTGATTCAACCCTCCCGCCCCTCCCCCCCCCCCCCCTATACCTTCCGCATGTGGATATATATGCGTGCGAACGATCTTCGTGTTCGTGAGAATTCTCCGTCCCTCTCCGACCCTCCTCGTATTAATCGAAACCCTCGCTGCTTCGTTCCGTGGTCTCTGGACCAGCGGACCGTACACTCGGTCCTCTTCTCTCCTTCTTCGGCTCTCCGCCGTCCCGCTGTCGATCCCGTCGTCTCTCACGACCACCAGTAACGCTACCGCTATCTCTAGCCTCGCCGGTAACGTATCCCATCCCTTGCGATCTAGCGTGGGACTCATCCTCGTCCTCCCTTCTCCTCTCCTCATCTTCTTTCACGACTCCCTGCCTATACACACGTATCCAGCCTCCGTATAGTTATACGCGTCTACGCGTCTCCGCTGTACCTGCATATAAACGGCAACCCCTGCACACACCCTCATTTCGCTGCTCTCTCGTCCGCTCGGTTGCTGGCTCGTTCACTCGAGCGATGTATCCAGACGTAAGCGAAGGTCGTAATTTCGCGAGTGTCTGCGTGAAGCGCGTTTTCCTCTCCTCCCCCGCCACACATCCCTCTCTCGTTCTATCGCCGCTGTTCCACCCTCCCGCCCGACCTATGCATCTCCGGCTCTCGCGTCCTTCTCAGCTTCCGGTTTTCACCGATGTGTGTATCCATGCTTCTTCGCGAGTATGCGTTCCACCCTCCCCCCTTCTCCCTTTTATCCACTCCGCATCGCGCTTCTCATCTCGTGTGCGCCAATTCGGGTGTCTCCGTGAACCATCCGCAGCCTCCCCCTCGTCGTTTCGCCCCCCCCCCCTCCCCCGTGGCGTAGTGGTTCCTTAGACTCCCCGCGACTCTCCTCTCCCTCGTGTGCGTGCCGCATCGCCGGTCCATCCTCGGTCGGCGAGCTTCGATATGCGATTCCGCACGGAGGGAGGGTCCTGGGTTTTCCCCGATATCTGAGTTATATTCGCCGGGCCGAGAGCTCTGTGTGCGTAACCGTTGAAAACTGGTTGCTTGCAGACCGGCGGAAGCCCCGGTTCCAAGTGCGTGTAAGCGAACTACCGTGTCCCGAGGCTATTCTCACAGTACATGTCTGATTGCGAGCGGTGGAAGGTGCGGACCGGCGATAGCCCTGCGCATGTGATACGCCAGGGAATTCGCAGGCGGCGAGGGGAGGCTGGAGGGGCGACAGAGGGATGTTAGGTGACGTACGCGTCGGTTTGATATCGCCAATGACGGCATTCGATCAATCGCCCTCTACCCGAACGCCGACTCGCTCTCACCGCGGGCTCGGAACTAAAAACTATTTATACCACCGAATAATGAAACGTTCCCTCTCCGGGCAGAGCACCCGACCGGTCACCGTCGCTATTGCGCCGCTCTATGCACAGCCACGGTCCGTCGTTCGGCTGGAAGGAACCCGCGATGCCGCAGGCTCGTACGCTTCCGTTTTGGAGCAAATTGATGGTACCCTACTATTTTATTCATTCAATTATTATACGACCAAATAATTCCAATTAGACCCGGTCTATGCAGACAAGGCGTGTCGGAGAGACGTTTCTTTATCGTCAAAGATGACAAATGATCGCTATATTATTCCCAGTCCTGTGTGTTGATAATACGAGGTGAGGCGAATCCCGATGAATATTCATTTGGCAAATCTCCTCTCTCCACCTCTCGTATAGAACGGAGCTTGAGCGTATAAGTTCTCAGGATTTGCGGAGCACGCGTCTCATAAGTGGACTTTTCGGTGTATTTTTTTTTCTTTCTTTTTTTTTTATTCGTTTAACCTTGCATAGTCTACAGTTTAATGGAGTAGGTTCCTCTCGACTTTCGAGTCTCCGGGAAGGAGGGCGGCTAGAGAATTTAGCTTCTACGGGTGCTCACTCCATAAGCCGTCGAGTCTCTGCCGCTCGCACGGCTCCGTCCGCACAGTACAAAGTACATAGTGTTACCCGGAGATACATATACCGTAGCTGTGGATACTTATATATACATCCTATAACGTACTGCAGCGAACCGTAGGCGAAACGATATTACGCATATCAATGGCGGATGAGAACAGGAGAGAGTGAGGAGGAGGCGCACCCCGTCGTCGTTGGGTTCATTTGAATTTCAAAACCTTAAATGCAAGCCTGTACGTATAAGATAAAACAGCGGCGATATACCGTTTTAATAAAGCTACGAAACGGACGAGAGGAGTGAGCCCCGGCGCGCGGTCTCTCCTCTCCAGTGGCGAGGTAGGGTAGATGTTGGGGAACAGGGCGAAAAAGTATCCTCGGGATAGGGCGCGAGAGAGATGGTACGCGAAAGCCGAGACAGAACGGCGGTGACGTTGCAGGAACTTTGTGAATGTAATCAGCGATGCACTCGGGCGTGGAAAAAAGAATTACACTGGGGTCTCTCGCGTACAACTCGCGTCCCTCAGTCATGAATATCGAGTGGGTCGAAACAGGAACGCTCTCGAGGCCCGGGAACGATGCGGGGCGTCGACTCTCCGCTCCGCAACGGCGAGGACGTAATCAAAGACTTATAAATGTTTTCCGTGATAAATCGTTTCTGGCTGAGAGGCGAGAGGACGATGTATGTTGGAATCTTAGCTTCTTCCCTTACGCGCCGGATGCGAAAGCCTTCCAACATCGATCTTGTTTTAAGACTGTAACCGCGTTGAAGAGTTATGGCCGTAGGGATGGAGGGGAGGGGGGAAGGGATGATGCTATATTTCAACGTTACCCAACTTAGTCGTTAGTGTGTCGTGCCAGCGAGCTCCACCCGGACCTACCCTACCGAGATAAACCCGCTTGATAGCGAATTCGAGCCCTTCGACCTCGGGCTTTATAGCGGTGGGAGAGTAGTTTAGCGGTTAAGGTAGTCAAACGCTTCGGGGATAGGAGCACACTCACTGCGTTCGAAATCAAGGGCAGCAGTAAAAATCAATGATCCGTACAGGCAGTAAAATCGAAGTAGGGATTGATCCGATAGATCATGAATCTGTCGCGTGCGAAACTATCTCGCGGCTTCTTCGAGGTAAGCGACTGTGCAAAATTGGTTCGGAGTCGTAGTTTATAGTATCCGGGAAACAAAAGTGAGAAGTCGGAAAAAAATAAACTATAAGGAGAGGAATAGCCCCATCTGTTACGGCAATCAAGTTCTCCAACTAGAGATCCAAACATTTTCTTCTTTCCTGCCCGAACAATCTTCCTACTCTCGTTCTTCGCTCTCGAGGTCTCTCTGGAAAAGTTTTTAATCTCCTTTTCATTATGCTCGCAGCTTAACCCACTCACCCCCTCCAAACCCCCTCCCTCCCTCGCTTTTCTGTCCAAAGCAAGGTGAATCTAGAGTTTCGAGGGGGACAGAGACAAGTGAGCAGGGAAAGAGATATTCGAGGGATGATGCAACCGCGGGAGTGCTTTTCCTGCACCCTTCGCTTCCCCTCTTTTTCTCCCATGTCCTCCGTTAGACAGCGTGAACGGGGCGCGAGTTTACGGCCCGTATCCCGTCTCGAGAGTAACGCGAGAGCGAGAGTATACGAGCCAAAGTGAAGGTAGAGAAGGACGAACCCGGGGGTAAACCGGAAGCTGGAAAGAGACCGAACGGTCCAGAGGCAGCCGGCGCGTTCGGTGTTTGTGAGAGCGTTACGTGGCGCGGCATTAACGGCCGCAATGCCAGTAAATTCTGGATTGTGTTGGTGGCAATGGACGCAGCCTCCCTCTTGCATGTCGGTGTGAGGTGCGTCTAGACCGGTTAGAGACTGCGTCCTCCGGCAAACCCCACGTAACCCTGCCTCTCTCTCCCTTCCTTTCTCACCCCACCGGCGTTCGTTTCTCCATGGCTGCTGATTCCCTGCACGAAGCTCAACATCCCTCGCCCTCCCTCTCTTCTGTGCCTCCGGATATATCTCGTGGCCTCTGTGTTTAACGACGCTCCATCGACGCTCCCTCCTATTTTCTCGTCCCCCTCGTTCGTTCCTCACCGTTTCTTCTTACCCGCACGCTCGGAGAGTGTAAGAATCAAAGGGAGGAGAAAAACCACCCTCCGCGTTAACAGCCGTCCGCCCCGTCGTCTCGCGTCTCCCGGAGTATTGCCTTCCATCCTCGCCGGTGCACCGCACAAGTTGATCTTCCACGTATTTTCTCAGACGGTGATTGAGACTCTGATCCTATATGACTTTTTTTCTCATCTGTAACTGGCTTTTGCATAATCACCTAATCCTCCATCATCGCCTCAGTTACGAGGACTGGACCGCCCGTCGTCGCGTTACCCTCTCGTCCGTCTGGACCTATCCAGCTCTCGGCTTTTCCGGCCGATTCGTCCATGATTACCCGGACATTGCGGTTGATGGTAGGATTAATGAATAATAAATAGTACAAGTCTCGGGAATCCTGAAGTCTTTTGCGTATACACTGGAACAAAAATTTGCTTGCGGGCTGCCAAAGAAAATAGTATATTGTGCAACAAGGTTCGAAAGCTGGCGATTGCGACAAGTGTGAGGTTTGCTGCGCGAGCGAACCGAGGGCTGCAATCACACGAGTCGCAATCGCCAATTCGACCCTTGTTGCACATCATATTTTTCGTAACGAGTGCATGAATCTGCGGCACTTGAAATGGTAGTAGCGCGAGACGAACACTGAAAAGTGAGTTTATGTCTCCAGGGACGAAAACGTCGAAAGTAAAATCCCAAGGGACGAAATTGAACCAAATTGCGAACTGCGCATGCGCGACTCTGTCATTTCACCACAGGTTCACGACTGGCATGCAATGGGTACTTTCGGCTCGCAAGACTGCCATGTAAAGTGCCGCGATTCATGCACGTGTTACGAAAAGATTGTTTCAATTCTACTTTCATTCTTTACAATTCCGTATGATATTGAAACAACGGCAAGACTCTCAAGATGACATGTTATCGTTTAAATTCCGTACGGTATTGTAAGAATTGAAAGTACAATTGAAACAACAATTTTTTTCTTTGGCAGCCCGCAAGCAAATGTTACTTGATTCATTGATATTTTTTTTCAGTGTACCGCTGCAACAACCGTTACCCCGGCGAACAACAAAGCCCCAGGAGGATGGAGCATTGCGGCAGGGGGAAGATGCGTGTTGGTGTGCCGGACACGCGGATAGGCGTCTAGACGGACTGCCAGACTGACACGTCGAGCAACCTCCCTCACCCTCACCCCCGTGTGCTCGCATCGTTGCTCCGTTTAACGACGGGCGAAGCGCGAGACAGGGTTATGGTGCACACCCACCGTATAGCGGCGGTGTATATAGCGAACGTAAGCATGGTCTTCCGCGAGGGGGTTGGTTGGCGCGACGTTGTTTCACCTGCCAACCTCCCCCCTCCCCCTCGTCTTGTCCTACCGTTAACTGCCCCGTTGCCTGCGGTGTCCTCGTGTTTCATGGTTTCGCCGTTACTGTCCCACTGTTTCATTCCATCGCCGACGATTCTTCATCTCCGCGGGCTTGATGCCAACTCCGAGTTACCCGGAGAGACGCGGAACGCTTCTCGCTTCCGCTGCCGCGGAAGACTCCACAGAGATTTTGTGCTGTTACCTCCGCGCGATGCTTTGTTCCCTTTCCATCTTCAACTCGCGGTCCCTCCCTCTCTTTCTCGCCGCATGTATCTCCCTTCGTCTCCGTTTCACCTCCTCTCCCTCGTACGTGCCGGATCAAGATACCGAAACGTGGAAGCGCCCGCGAGTACAGAGGCGCCGGCACAGCTCTCCCGCCAGCGTCGCATTCCCGGAGATCCTGATTTAGATATTGTCCCGACACTTTCCATAATTGAATGAAGTTAGTTAACGTCCGGCTCTGATGCTCGTCCTATATACCCCTAGTATACCGGTTGCTACCTTGCGCCACTGTTGCGCGGCTGATGCTGCTGCCGTTGGATTCCCGACGCTATCTGTCTTTTGCTCTGGAATATTAATGACCCGGACTAGTGCCGGAGGCTCGGGCGTTAATCAAAATTTCTCTGTGACTTTACGGAAAACGATTTTACGATCGTACATCCATCGGCGAGCCCGGATTGACGCGCAATCGTTGAAACTATTAATAAGCGACGGAATTTATCGAATTTCCCGCTGGCGGATACCACGTTTGTGTTTTCATCGGAGGTTTTTGATGATAAAGAGATAAAAAAAAATTGAAATCAAAAAGTAATAAATAAATAAATATCTGTCATCGTGATAAGATAGATTGGATTTGTGGAAATACCGGTGATAATATTCGCTGAACCATCTCGTATAAGATAACAGGCGGGACCGTTTGAAAATTCAATAAATATTTCATCGAATCCGAAAGTTCAGCTTCCCGATCCAGCCGGCTCGTCTTCCACCGTTGCCTCGTTCTATCGTAACCGAATGAAATTTCTCTATCGAGTTATTAAATCGGGGCTACCGATCGATCAACGTCCTTCCCTAGCCGGTAGCCTCGTCACGTCGCGACACGGTGCCGCGCCGCGGCGCGTCCTACCCTTCCACGATTTCGATAATAAAATCAACGCCGGGTAATCGCGAGAACGGCTATTAATGAATCGATCGATAGAGCGAACGAGGAGACGAGCGACTCGAAGCGACGCGTCGCTCCAGCCCCGCGGTAGTTATTGTGTTACGTTGTGCGTTTACATACTCGTTGACTCGTCCGTTCCTTCAGATTTTTTCTGATTTTCTCGTTCCTCCTCTCGATTTCTTAGCCGTGCCTTTAATGGTTATCAGATAATTTTTTTTGAGTTTGTCACCGAAGATATAGTGAATGTCATCAATGAAATTAAATTACCTTGCATTACATTACATTACATTATAACGAGCTGGAACTTCTGATACTCTGCCCACCCTTAATGCCTGGTTTTCCCGGATATCTTGCTCGATGTCTTAACGGAATCGAAGATATCCAGCAAGCAATCCAGTCTTGCTAGATGTCTTGCTCGGTACCTTAGATCCCGTTAATATATCGACCAAGACATCGAGCAAGATAGAAAAACACGGCATCAGTGACGAGCAGTGTATTAACAAACTTCGTTTTTCGCTTCCTTAAGGTGAACGGAACATCTTCCACGGAAATGGTGGGATCGAGGATTGACGATCTCTCGACCGAATTGGGAATCGAGGAATTCAGCAATCCATTTGAATCCATTCAATGGATTCGAAGGTAGGCATCCAAATGATCTCTTATCGCTCAATTTATTCCTTGCACACGACACCGCGTTTTATCATCTTATCCCTGAATGTGCACACATGTATTTGCATCCCTGTCTTCATCGTGGTATTACTTCGCCGAAAATGAATGTTTTTGGTCTTGTCAATAATGAAAATGATACAGCAGTATGTGAGCAGCATGTTTTATGAGGCGCTACGCCATTTTGCCGAATGGTATAACGACTGTGCCCTCCAAAAGCCGAACACTCTCCGTGTACCGAAATATGCGTGACGCAAGCTCTCGTGACTCGCGCAAGCGGTCCAATCGGTCATGTTGTTTTTCACTCCCGATATACTTTTAATCCCCTCACCCGCCGATAAAACCCAGTGCGTGAGTTAGCCCCGCGACGCGGAGATTCGTAAAACGGAAAAGAAGAAAGGAGCCTCGGTTGAGCTTGCGATTGTAGAGCTCTGGGACGATATATAACGCGTCGGGTAAAGGACGACGACGACGCTGGGGCGGCATTGAAGTTATATTTGTGTGAGTGCGAATTTTCGTCTGCGTGTGCGTTCCGCTGCTGCCGCTGTCGGCGTCGTCGTGCTGGAGTGGCGTGAGGCAGGTCCGGGCGGTCGATACCACCGTCTGCTGCTGCTGCTGCTATGCCTTCTCTCCTCCACGCAGCCGAGAGACTTCCAGCAGCAGCAGCAGCAGCAGCACATCGCCGGCACTTCCTTTCCGTTACGCCACCTAGGTCCGGGTCCGGCTCGCTGGCGTCATCTCGGCCTCTCGCAGCAGCCTCCGCCCCCGCCTCCCGACTCTTCTTCCTCATCCTTTGCGAAACTCGAATCCCCGAGCCCATTCGTATCTCTCTCAGACCTCCCTGTCTCGGCAGACAGACAGCTTTTATTTCCCGACTTCCACACAGCATTTGAATACCCCACTCGTCTCTTACTTCGCAAATTATCAATAAAAATACAAAAATAAAAGAAATAATTAATATGCGAGAAAAAGTGGGAAGTATGGCCCATTGCGATTAGCGTGCTGGTTATCACCGAATCGAAGAACTTCGTCGAAGCTCTCCGGTATCGTTATACTTTTGCAAACCAATTGATGTAATAATAATAATAATAATAATAATAATGTTTATTTGATTGAAGTTAAAACCTATTACAAATGGCCAAGATTTTCTTAGACTTGCTTATCCTTGGATTTTATATAGATTACGTTTAAATAGAATTATATTATAAATACTTTGTTTATAATATTAATTACTAGCGATAATGTTGGCTCGCGCGCTCGCAAGCATCGCATGGTTCACAGCATGCGGAATTCCAAATGCTATGAAAACCGAAATTATAGCATATGAAATTGACGAATTTCGAAACTCATTGTAGATGCTACAAAAACCGACATTCCGAAAATATAACATATAGAATAGAATTTAGATTTTTGAAATCCATTCCATATGCTATGAAAACCGGCGGGGTGGGCAATGCGGGCACGTCAGCTTCTTCGAAAGGGGGCCTCAGCTGGGGGAAGGGGATAGAACAAACATCCAAACCAACAAACAAATCCACAATTTTCAACAATATATGTAACATACTATGTAACGTACCTTACATACTATGTAACATACCTTACAAAGTCCCTCTGACGCAACGAGGACGCGAACTCGGCGACTGGCAGATGTGAAATAGAATACCTTTTTAATACTCTCGGCACTTAGATTCTTCTGCGACTAATTTTGCGGAGCCATCTTGGTAGGAGTTGGTACCAATGTAAAAAAAAAAAGTGAACTTTACAATCATCCATTCGATTGTCCGAGCGGGAAAACCTCGTACTGCAGTTTACGAGTGGCAACGGTGGCGGGTGAACTTAAGCGTCTACGCGGAGGGTGCGGGACCGAGGGATGTGTATCGTAGGAGCGGTACCGCAGACAGGGCTCAGACGTCGTCGCGTCGTTCCGTAACGTGGTATATTCTTCATCCGCGTGCGTATACGCCTATGCTATCATTCTACACGGCTGCGTATACGTCTATGCTATCATTCTACACGGGTGCGTATATTTTATCACTCTTCCATCCGTCCTCCCATCGTCGTTCTTCCGACCTTTCCCTCCGTGCAAGCAGGGGTTGCGTGAGCTGCTCTGCGTCTCTGAGGGGGTTGATTGTTCTGTTCGCTACGACTCTCCGAGTAGATTACGCAATTATCTTATGAACGCTCCTATGCGCGTACACGCGCTTCAGAATCTGTCTGGCGACTGTAACGCATACTCTATCGTATCTGCTTTACATATATGTACATATATAATACATATCGGCGTGTGTATATATGAGCATAGACAGTAGATATGGTGCTAGAAGAAGATGAGCTACGCCGCCGCTTCGCCAGATCCTGGCGTTACACGTTCAGCGTGTAAAACGCAAAACCATCTCTTTTCCATCTACTTCTTCTTCGCCATCTACCCCATACTCTAGCAATCTATTCACTCACTTATGTTCTGCTCTGTTCTCGTGTACACACAGATACACTACCTCCCGACAAGGCTGAGCTTTCGCTCGTCTCTCGTCCCTACGTACATCGACGTCACAAAAAAGTATCCTTGCAAATTGGTGGCATTACGCAATTACCCGGGGCTGTGCCCCTCGACTAACCTCCTGTAACCCCTCCGGCCTCTTATAAATAGCCGGTACTCTCTCTCTCTCGGTTTCTCGAGCCCGGTCTTCCCGTATACGTGCGTTCATTCCCTTATATAGCGAAAGAGATAGGGCCCGAGAGTCTTCGAGGCTTCCTCGAGGAGCATGTGCGTTTTCGCATATTATACGCATATGATCTTTTTACCGAGCATCCACCGATTTACCGAGTATAAACCCTGTATCGGGGTTCCCAGCATTAGATTCTTCACCCGTTCTCGTGTTCTCTCTTATATTAATTATTATTATTATTATTTATTTTGTAGCGATAATTATATATTATTTAGTCCATCCATCAAAGTATCTCTGCCGATGGTGTTTCTTTGAACGGCTTATAAGCTCAGTCTTTGGCATCGTGGTTTTTATATTTTTACTAAAAAAAATCACTCTCTGAAAGTATAGCTGATTTTTCATCTCGGGCCGAATTTTCGTTTCAGGCGCAAAAAAATCGTAACTCAGTCATGAATTCGAGGTATACGAGCCTCTTTTTATCTCCTCTAGTTGCATCAAGTCGTAGCTCGATGTAACTAGTGAACGTGCGTCGAAGAACCCCTCTCTACGTATTCCGAGGGCTCGAATCGTAATAGAATTGTCTACATTATTAATGAGAATGGAAACAGCGTGCATTCGTCGGGGTCGGAGGGACAGAGAGAAACAAGTCTAGTGCGAGCCTTTCTCGTGCGGCAATCGCCGTTGCATGTCGTGCGGCTACCACTGGCATCGCGGACTGCCAGCTCTCTGCTCTCCGCGCTTCTGACTTATTCAGAGTGGACGGCATCGGGTTTCCGCGTGCGACGACGGAGAAACGGGGAAACCGATGGAAGGAAGTTCTCGATATCTCGGGTTCTCCGTTATATCTGTATATCGGCCTCTACTCGGGGGCTCTTCAGGGAAGTATTCGATGGTTTATTGTTGGTTCAAGCGTCGGCCCGCCTTCGTCGGGGTCTCTTGTATTTTCCGGATGAAATGTAACGTTGGTAGAAAATATCTTTATTATTATTATTATTAATATTTTTTTTGTAATTTCCATATCAACCTGTCGATGGTCATTATTGACATAGATTCTTTTTTCTCTATTCGTTTAGCCGTTTCGTTCACAGCTAACTTTTCACCAGCGAATTATTAATGGCTCTTGTCCCGTCGTAGCTGCATTCGCCCTCGTTACGATAATGCTATGCGAGCTGCTGTCCGTCCCATTGGCCTGACATAGGTACTTAGAGTTACGGACGAACCATGCCCGGTCGGGACGCGAGGGTTTCCGACTCGGCACTAATACACCCCGAGTCACTCCCAACAACCGATACTCAACTCAGCAACGTGAGCGTTTCAACTCCTCGACTACTTAGTGCGCCATTACACGCTCTACAATTGTCCAATTGTTCAACTTATCGAGGGCGAAGCCTGCGCGAGCCCGAGTCAGATAAAATTAGTCGCGCGTGTGGGGAAAACCGGATCGATTGTGCATCGATAATAATTATTTGATCAATTCAAATAAAATAACAATGACCATTATTTGTATATTATTATATACTAATATCGACGGCTGAGATAGAGTTGGGTTGACATGTAAAATGTTGTGGGAAACGCCCTTCCGTTTTTCCGCATTCGATAACTATATTGTTATTTTCTTTTATCATGATTTTTCCAGCCGGTAAATATTGGAAATTATTTTATTTAAATTAAATGTAATTCGGTAAGTCAAGACACGCGAAAATGCATCAAATTTATTTTTATTGAAAATAAATATTTTCCACGTGTCCACATGCATTTACTTACTAAACTGATAAACTAACTGTGCATAGTACAATACAAAGTAATACCACACCAGTGCTATAGCAATACAAAGATAGCAATTTAGTGTAGATTTTACCCAAAACTGGGACAGGAATAGTTTCCTTATCTTAGATTTGCCTTTAGATTGCTATGGTATGGTACTTAGGGGATTTATCCCAGTACTAAATATATTCGATCTATCTATCTATACTATTGTAGGCTATGCAGGTATTTCTCCGGAATATCGACTGGACACGATGAAAAAATAAATATGAAAATAAAATAGAAACGTAGAGAAAAATATTAGTTATCGAAAAAAAATAATATATATATACAGCACAGCAGCGAAGTAGCATCGGGGTAATTGTCTTCGCTGGTATTATCGGGCGGGGGTTCTTTGTCGTACCTAATCAAAGATCGGGGATCGACTCTGCGAAGCGGGCACGTACAGCGAGCCAAGGTGCCATCGACGTTCTATTCTCTCTCGATATCCCGGGTCTTCCCGTTACTCTCTCATTTTTCCTTCGCGTCGATCCTGGATCCGCCTTGGCTTTGTGTACGGAAAACGTGTATCTTTCCATTGGCCTTTTTTACGTTCATTAGTTTCTTTCTTTCTCTCCTCCGTCTCGCTTCTCGCTCGATTCTCCGGGCGAAGTCGAAAAACGAGAGAACGGAAGCGGAACAGCGTAGCCGGTGTGTACACGAGGGTGCTGCCTTCGCTCTCGCACCTGCACCGCGACTCGCTGAACCGGAACAATCGAAGACGAGTAGATAATGAGAGCGAGTCGAGCGCGCGGGGGCGTGCGCGGAGGTTCGACGACTTCAGCCTCGCCAAGCCCACCCCCTCGGCGCACCTTCCCCGCTCCCTTCCTATCGTCGCTACTTTCCTTCGCCGAGGGAAACATTGTTTTCCCCCGAGTATTATTAGCGCCCGGTGCTAAGTGGCAGACTCCACTGGCTCCGTGTCTTTTTCCCCACGTAGGATGGAAAAATCTCGTTTGACGATTCGAGCACCTATTTCCAATTAAAATTGCCGAGCGAGGACGACACCGGCGACAAATTTTTATTTCACTCGGCGTCGCGTTATCCACGTTATATTCGTATCGATAGGCGATAAGTACGGAAATAGATGAAAGCGAGCGAAGATAAAGTTCGTTGAAAAAAAAAGTTTACCTCTGGAGACTGACGTCCGTCGCTGGTCGATGCGACGATCGGTCGAACGGTGAACACGGCTGCGGAAGTGAATTCACCTATTTCAGCAGTATCGTCCGGCTGATGAAATTAGTAGCGCGGTTGTTACCCGCGACGCGTGAAATGAAAAGTCGCGTCGCCTGATACTCACTTTGCAAATTACTACGCGTGTCGGCATCGACAGCTGATGTCGACAGATAGGACTTGCGAGGAAGATCATTTGAATTTAGAATTATGTGAATGTATGAAAAAGTAGTTGTCAAAAGATACACGGCACGTAACGCTGCAGCTGCAAAATTTTTTATTTTGTTTATTTCTTCTACAAATTTCGAGATAGCAAATTCTAGCCAATTCCATTGGTTCCACGCGGCATATTTCCACACTAACAGTACGACCATCAAATCTTTTTGCTGTCATTTTTACAGGATTTCAATTTTTTCATTATCTGCTGCAGCAGATTTTTTTGCTGCAGCTGCAGCAAAAAATTTGTGAATTTTTTGGGAAAAATTTCGGATAGCGAGGTCTAGCCAACTCCATTGATTCCAAGTGGCATATTCCAGTGCTAACAGAACCCCCATCAAACGTTTTTACTGCCATTTTTACACAATTTCAATTTTCGGTTGTCTCGAATCAGGATTTCAAATGAAAAAAATTCGCTATGACTTCGGACGAATCTGTTCGAGGAACGGAATATGGAAGGAGGAATGTAGAAAAAAAGCGCATAAACAACACACAATTGAAGAACCACAGGGAGAAGCTCGTGAGAGGCTCGCGGTGCCACCGCGCGCCCCGCTTACCACCCCTTTTTCTCCTTCTGCTTCTCCTCCTCCTCCTCCTCCAGACCGTCGGCCGGGCAGCTTTGAGCTTCGAGCTTTTTGCGGGAGTTCAACCACCTCGAGGTACAGCCGAGACGCAGCACGCAGCCCCGGAGCCGACGCACGCAACCCCCGAAACGTTGTATCCCCGACGTGGCCCGCCATCGTCGACGCCGTCTCGACGAGTTTAGCCCCGCGATACCCCCTCCGGCTGGTGGGCAACACCGCCGCACGTTCGTCCGTTTCACCGCCATACCATCGCAAGCGGGCCTTTCTCCTTCTCTCGGTCTTTCTAGCGAAATACAACGAGCAGCCACCGACTGCCAGCATGAAAGACGTTTCAACCAGGCTCGTACGCCGGCGAGGGCTAAATTGCATTGGTACGGTTGAGTGGCGTGAAGCATTTTTTTATTTTTCGTTCCGTCACTTCGTGCAATGTTTCCACGCAATTATCTAAGAGGAACCAAACTAATCGTCTTTGCCTAGAAAGTCCCCGGCCGCTGCTCCACTGGTCCATTTTTACTCTCCCATTGCACACGAATTATTCGAAGACAGTAATATTGAAAACAAAAAAAAATCTTCGATATACGAGGCATACAAGTTAGCAACGTAGCTCCAAAGTAATTACCGACAGCCGTCACGTTTCGCAGAAAGTTCACAGAAAGTTGGTTTCCTAGCGGATATATAATATAATATAATATAATATAATATAATATAATATAATATAATATAATATAATATAATATAATATAATATAATATAATATAATATAATATAATATAATATAATATAATATAATATAATATAATATAATATTTTTTAAATCGTTTTGCCAGAAAATAATCTGAGAAAAGTGACAGCTGACAATGATACTATTGGAGCAACATTGCTAACTTCCATGCCATCAGTATACGTATAAAAAAAATTTCCCGTTTCTGACTGTCAACCTGTTTGTCTTTCGGTCCGTCCGGTCCATCCGAAAGCGCAATCACTTTTTCCACTTGATCTTAGACTGATAGGTCAAGGAGCTATCACAAATCAGCCATTAAAAGATAAACTACAACAAACAAAATTTATAAATTTCCATTAAGTCTAAAGTGGTTTATCCAACATAGCGTTTCACTCCAGGAATATTAATGGATAACGTTGCCGGAGAGTGAAAGCAGTTGGGTTGTCCTACAGAGGAGTAAGTAATACCTGCACACGTGGCTCGGAGCTCCCTTTATGCGCGAGATCGTGTAGCAACGGGAGGGTGCGAGAGCAGTGAACGCGAGTGTGCGTGACAGACAGAGAGACAGAGAGAGAGAGCGAGCGAGAGATCGCGAGAGAGAGGGAGAGTAAACAGAATTTGCATGGAAACAGTGTGCCAGTGGGTCGCGCGCTGTCGGGAGGCTATTTAACGTGGTGTACACCGTCGAGGGTGAGAATGACGATGGGGCGCACAGTAGCGACCCTCTCCTCTCCCATTCTCGCTTGTGGCGAGCGAAACTGCTCTTTTTAAACAGTAGTATAATTCTTCTTACCCTCGCGCGGTTAAATGCATTACGCCGGGTTCTCCCCCCATTATGCATGTAAACGTGGCATTCACGGCAATGAATGGACGGCTGCTGTCCGAGTTGGTGCGACGCCGGGGAGGAGGGGAGAGAGCAGGGAAGGGCTGCGAGCAACCCCGTACCGGAGGGGCTGCGCCTTCCACTGTACCCTTTCGCTGTGCAGCTATCCAGCCAACGCTCGGCAACGTTAACTCTCTCACTGCTCTGTTCTGTTCTCTCATCCTGCCCTCCCCCTCCCTGCCCGAAGCACGCGTTAAGCTCCCGCGAAGGGCGACATAGGTTTAATTTAAGGGTACGCGTCGGGGGAGTAATATCACTATAGGTTATCCGGCAACCCTTCTCAAACGCATGCACACGCTCGCTACGACACACTGGAAGAGAAGTGAGTAAACGTTTTTCCATTATATATATATTTTTTTTTTAACCAGCCCGAGTTCTGTAACTTTAACTCATTCTCTTTGGAATTTTTTTCATAAGCGTGTTGAACGAGGGAAATGAAAGGAAAAATAGTGAAAGAAGCAAAAGAAAAAGAGAAGCGGAAGCATCGCCAACCAGCCTAACAAACGCGCGGTATAACTCTCCGCGCTGAGCTATACCGTAACCGGCGCAGTGGTATACGCTACTTGCGCTCGAGTGAAAAGTTGCAAGTTTCAAAGCTACTTTAACCCGAACGAGCGGTCGGCAGAGAGGCCAATGAGCGAAAGAGAACGCGGGAGGGGCAGAGGAAAAAAAAATAAGCCGCGAGGATCACAGGAGAGATGGAGGAGACGGTTGATGGGTAACGAAGTTCCCTAACGAGGCTACCCATTTTGTCGACTTAAACTGATCGATAACTCCTTCCCGGGCTCCTTCGGGCACTCTCTTGGCTCTCTTTCCACAAATTCTATCCTCTCCCCTTCGCCTTCGATAAATGTTGAGACTCGATCGGAAAGCATGTTTTGAAGTCTCATTTTTAAACTGAAAGAACAAAAATGAAAGTGCACTGAGAAAAATAACCGCTTGGATTAACTGAGGCGCGATGACACGTTCTAAGGTATTATTTGGTTGGTACAACAAAAATGTTTGTTTCGATCAAAATATTTTGAATCGACTGAAACCAATAATTGTTCAACAAAATGCTTTGGTTGCATCGACGAAATAACAACTTTCAACGTATATCACCGGGAATTTTGGTTTATCCAACTACTTTTTTGTCTTACTTTGAACTCTGTACTTATCAGTAACGATTTTGCCTAACGGTGGAAGTAAGAAAAATCTTCGATCTCCGATGATAAATTTAATAATTCCAAACGCTTGTGTACTGTTCCGTGAATTAATTCGACCGACGTTAAATTATGAAAATGTTTGCCGCATCAATTTTTCCCCGTTTCCTGAGGGGCGTTCGTCAGTGTCGCGTGTCAGCGTCGCGTGTCAGCGTCACGCGTCACACGAGGACGTAATATGGATGAGCGACGATGCGTGTGCGAGGCCTCCGAGGGAGGGAAGGAACGAGTTGACACGGAGGGACGAGTCTACGCACCGTCTCCCCCGTCGCTCTTCGTGAACGGTATGGCGGGTGTTCCGTCGGCGGCGGACACATCAATAATTACCCACGTCGACGGGTATACGACGGCAAGAGGCTCGTGGAGGGAGGGCGTTAGGGGCAGAGCAGCTAGCATTACTACCACAATCATCGAAGCCTGCCTGCAGCAGCGGCAGCAGCAGCAACGGTGTCGGTATAAGCTCCGTCGTCGTCGACGTCGTCGTTGGTCGGAGCTGGGAAGGGGTTTGGGTATCCGCGGAGGAAGCACGGGCGGGAGTGGAGGGCAAAGAGGGCGAGTGCGAGAGGGCGAGCGGCCTGGAGGGAAACGAGGGTGGAACGAAGAGAAGAAGCGCGCGAGGGAGGAAAGAGGAGTCTCGGGTCAACCGGGGTCAAGTCGCGCCAGCAGACGCAAACCTCCCTTCTCCTGCGAACGTTCCCTCCGCGTCTCTCCCTCCCCACTCTTCCAACTTCCAGCGTCATCCGCCTAACCACCCCTTGAGCCCACGCAATAGAAGGCCTCCTCCCTCCTCACCGAATCCCTTCTGGCAGTGCCGCACGCACACGCATCTCTTCAACGCAAAACCCAATGTGTTAACCGTATACCGATGCTGACGCAGCCGCGAGACGTACAC
This sequence comes from Stenichneumon culpator, assembly GCA_964017025.1. Classification (NCBI taxonomy): domain Eukaryota; kingdom Metazoa; phylum Arthropoda; class Insecta; order Hymenoptera; family Ichneumonidae; genus Stenichneumon; species Stenichneumon culpator. Next base: position 5,299,781 of record OZ024774.1, read on the forward strand.
TCACGCACACCAAACATGTGCGTCTGGCCATCCAACGTTTCGTCTGTGCTCGGACGATTTATCTCTCTCTCTCTCGTTCTCTCACTGGCTCGCTCCTCTCGTTCTCTTTCCTCCGCTCGGCGTACCGCACAGCGCTGAGTTCGTTCACACCGAGACCTTCTGTTAACGACGTCTCAGGCGCCGTCCTCCCTGCCTCGCCACCCTCGCCCGGCCTGCCTCTCTTACCTCGCTCTCTTGGCCTCTCGGGCCGGCAACCCTCTCGGTGCCGAGAATTTCAGCTCGGGACTCTCTTCCGCACCGCCTCTGCTGCCTGCCTGCCTTCCTGCTTTTCACGTATTTCGTTCGACGGCCCTTCCTCTTTCCGTTGGAAACTTTTCGCGAATGTCCTTTGAGGCTAGACGCACATCTTTGCGCATAATGCGGATCCTAGGCTGCATGCTTCTCGTTGAGACTCAGTTCTACCCTTTTTTTTTCAATCTTATTCTGCACTTATCCCTGAGCTACGTATTTGCGAGGAGATAGGCGAAGGAGAGAGGAGCAGGGTGCGGGAGGGGGTGAGACTGAGAAAGGATTAAGGAACGCCGGATGCTGCACGTTTTCCGTAGATTGGTGGATTAGCGGGCATAAGCCTTGCCTGGCTTTACTACCCTGCGCTCATCCCGGCCAGGAATTGATTTTTTGCTGTCCTCTCTGGCTCCGTTTCTTCAAACTATCGGGTCGATCATAATTGGAATCTGCAATGTGAATTAAAGAAAATAAAGTGATTCTCTCGCAAACAGACTGGGCTCTCCATATCGAGACATCGGAGACAGTGGTCCGAAGCGAAGCATCTAATTTTTTGAATAAAACACGAAGCGGAGCAATTATTCGCGGGACATGGGAAAATGTCTCACCTCGAATAACACCCATCCGTTTTGTCTCCCTATCCTCCCGATCAATATTCGATCGTCGAGTCGAGGAATTATTTATTCCCGCCAATGTTTGTACTCGACTGATTCCTTGATTTTCTCAAACCGTTCCTTGCACCGTTCCCCGAGGACTTATTCGCCAGAGTCAGTGACATCGACGGCTCCTGGGTCCGAGCTACGCACGATGTCGACCCCTCGAAGCTTTATCGACACCGTCGTACGTTCACTATATATATACATATATATATATCCAGAGATAGTTGGGAGGTCGAGTCACGTAGAACATACATACGTATATACAGCTCGACCCTCGTCGTATCCACCAAAATTCTGCTCCGTCGTTCGGCTGCCTTTCTCGCTCGTCCCCGCGACCCTAGCCGCGAGGCCTCGCCTCACGCACGACGCCGAATATCCCGTCTGGATACCCAACTTTAGTCTGGCTCGAGCAGCCGCCTCTCTCACCCTCCTCGCAACCCCTCGAGCCCGCCCGGCCCGTTTCTCGCCGCTTTCGCGGAGTTCGTTCACACTGAGCCCCGGTCCGTCTACTACCACCTAGACGAACAAGCGCAGACAACGAACGAGCCTGCGGCAGGCACGATAACATTCGAAATTCGTGAGCGAAACTCTTATTCGCCTCCCCACCCCTTGTCCCCTCCCTCTCGTGTCCGCTGTCTTCGAAAATCGGCGGGATAATCGCCGCTGAGAAATTGTCTCTAGCCTCGGAACCCCCAATAAGGCGGGCGAGCTTCCGACGGCTCATTCTTTGATTTTACGTTATAATTTTTATTTCCATCGTCGTACGACGAATCGAACTGGCAGTTTGCACACGTCGGGGGATGATCTTTGATAGGTCGTAAAAAAAATCGTGACACCTCCGGCCGATTTTATTCCTTGGCACAACTTTCTTCGTCGTGGAGGAATGGTCCATTCCCAGCGTCAAAATTATTCGGTTTGCTCTTTTTTTTTATTCGTTTCTTTTTTTTTAATCCTGCGCTTTATACGGCCGGAAGTCGAAAGAGAGAGCTTTCCAAAACTTCTCCGGGGAACGGAGAGTCGCCGAATATCGATTACACCGCATAACGAGGCGGAGGGATAGGAGCGCGGGAGGCAAAAGCAAAGACTCGATAGCCAGCGGGTATCGGTTACCTCCATCCTGTCCGTTTATTCGACCGTTCACATTCTCGCATCCCAACGAAACTCCGGCGCTCTCTCACGCGTCAGCGGCGCGCTTTCCACCCTCGAAAACCCTTTTGCCCTGTGCCGCTTCCTCTTCCTCTTGGCGGACCCGGCGTACTCTGGGTTCGGTCGAATATCGTACGGTGCCTCGAAATTGTCGGGCGTGTCGCGCACAGGATATGCCGGCTGCAGCTCCCAAATAACACGCGGAACCTTCGAATTCGTTGCAACACTAGGGAACCGATGAGTAATAACGGCAGCTCGAATTCAAGGATGGACGTCGGGGCGCCACGCAGGTCATTGAGCTTCACAATTCGTCGTACAATTTCAACCATTTGTAAGTCATGGAAAAAACAAGTTCACGATTCACTCATTCTCGTTCCGGCACCATCTCTGGCACACGGTTAAAAAATGTTTGGGCGTTTAACGAACATCTCTTACCCATAAAGTTCAAATTTTACAATTTATAAAATTAACATTTTTTAAATGTTACGATTCATAAACTTTACAATTTAGTTGTAGTAATAGTGGATTTATTGGCAATATGGTGGATGGTACAATTTTGCCAATTGGCTATCGACCTAAGTGCTTCAGTCACAGGTTTTACATCATTCAAGAACATTTTTTACATAGTGTGAGTGGGTAGTTGAAATATGTTTACTCAGTTAGCTTCTTCGTTGTTCGTTATTTCGAGCTTCTGGTATATTGTAAGTGATGGGTGATTAACTTTGCATATTATGTTTTGAGCAGGTTGTATACATAGCGGTTCTTTGCAATTTATTAATTTTACATTTTATAAACTGAACAATTTACAACATTTTACGATATATTTAGTTAAAAATACAGTTCATTGCCAAAAAAATTGTAAAAATAACGTAAGCAATTCAAGAAAGAAAAAAACGGTGGACATTTATAGACAGGATATATTTGTGAAAAATACAAATAATGTTCACACCGTGCTCCGTGCATGCAACAAAAAGTGGCAGCGCATTTTTCGAAGATACATCGAACGTGAAATACATTCCGACGACAGAGTACCGCGGATTGCCCGGCGCTTAACAAAGTACGAACCTCCCTTTAATTAATGTAGAGATAGTGAAGTTCGGATATTCGTGCGAGCGGCGAAAAAAGAGAGAACGGGGGGAGGGGAGCGAAAAGGGCGAGAACGGAGTCGGAGGTTGGTGCTAACCCGTTGTTGCGTCGGGAGGACTCTCCTCTCCCTCGGCCGCGAAAGAGAATGAGAAACAGCGAGAGGAGAGGATAGGAGTGGTAGTCTCGGCAGTTTCGTGGCCAGGCCGTTAGTGAATCGAGCGGGCAAGAGGGAGAAGCGCAAACCCGATGGAATGAGACGAACCGGGGGCGAAAACGTGAAAGCGAGACAGAGGAACATAGGCCGGGTTTGGAGGCTCGACAAGGTGCAGGACGCACCGGGGCCGTCGTCGTCGTCGGAGGGTCGAGGGGGTGTGCTCGTGAGCCGGTGCTGCGAGGCTCGTTCGGTTTGGCAGTGCCGGCAGAATAGTAGACGAACCGACGCGAAGGTTGGATCGCGCGGGCAGCTCAGCTCTCGCTTCACCCTTCGTTATATCCCCCTTTATCCCTCTCGCCGCCCTCCCTCTCTAACGGGTCGAAGGGATGGCGACGGGGGTCGTTGCCCGAAAATGCAGCGCTGTTATTGTCCCCTAACCCTCTCCCCGCCCTCGCCTCGCCGTCTCTCTCCTATCTGCCTCATCCATTTCGCTGTATTCTTCCTCTTTCTCGTTTTCTCCCTTCTCCGTGCCTTCGTACCTTCCTCCTCCGCGCTTCCCGCGTCGCTTCGCCGGCTACGTGGTGTACCCTAACTTCGACGTGCACGCGAACGCACACATCCTCCCCGCGCACGCATGACGTGTATATCGGGGCGAACTACGCGTTTCGCCTCGCGAGACTCCACTGGAATAATATAGTACCCCTGGCAGCGGTACGAACCACGGTTACACGTATATCCAGCCAATGAAAGTATAGACACCAATTACTCATGTAGGAACGCACACACCAGAAACCAGGCTGGATGTGCGCGGGCGAAGTTACGCGTCAGCGTGAGAAGGTGCGTGCACGCATTCTGGTACTCGACTCCACGCCGACAGTCCGCGCATATTCGGGACACGGTTTTATCTATTACTATATCTACGTTATACAGACACCTATTTTACTCTCGTCTGACTCGGTCTCGGTATTCGTGCAGCGAACTTCTCGGGAGCTTGTAAAATTTACATGAATGCGTGCGCGACCTCGATGCTTGTATACTATATTCCATGCACTTGCCTCGGACGTTACATGACATATTTTACAAGCGCGACGAAGTTTTTTTCTTTTTTTCTCTCTCTCTCTCTCTTTTTCTACCTCATTTTTATCTTCTTATTTTATTTACCCGATGGCTGCGCGGCCGCAAAGAGTAAATACGCGGCGTAAGGCGGAACAAGGGGTGGAAAAGTTTTAATGTCACTGGTACGAGACATTAGACGAGATCGTGAAATAATCATAAGAAATGCTTCGAGGGTTTCGACACGCGAATAAGAAAGTTTCCCGACTAGTTCTTCCGATCGAAGTACCAGACGATAGTTACGCATGGCTTTTGTATACCTCGTTCGGTTACGCTGATGTGGAACGACCACGTACGTCAATGTATTACCGATGAAGTTTCGTACGTCAATATATTACTGATGAAGTTTCTACGTCACGGCACCCACGCTTTCCGCCGAGTTTCGCAATGAATCCAAGAGTTTGCATAAGAATTTATAACTTTCGGATAAATTTACGGTCTAGTTGACTTTCAGGCTGTCCCAGTCGCATTGCAAATGAATCCTTCAACGGTCATTGCAAATATAGTTTTTCGTTGAATTGTAGTTTTCGGGTTTTCATTTAAAATATTTAAAAAATTCGGATACGCCGATATAGAACGACCACGTGCGTCAGTGTATTAGCTATGAAGTTTCGTACGTGAGTATATTACCGATGAAGTTTCGTGCGTCACGGCACCCACGCTTTTAGCCGAGTTTCTCGATGAATCCAAGAGTTCGTATAAATGTGGATAACTTTCGGATAAATTTACGATCTAGGTGACTGTCAAGTTATCCCAGTCGCATTATAAATGAACCCTTTAAGGATCATTGCGAAAATAGCTTTCGTGGAATCGTAATTTTCAGGTTTACATAGAACCAAAAAGTTCAGTTACGCTGATGTAGAACAACCACGCGCATCAATGTATTAGCGATGAAGTTTTATGCGTTACGTCACCTATGTTTTTACGAAGTTTCGCAATGAATCCAAGAATTCGTATAAAAGCAAATATTCTTCGGATAAATTTACATAGTGTAGAGCGGGGCAAAATGGGGCAGCGGGGCAAAACGGGGCATGGGGCAAAACGTCATTTTCCAATAATGTTTAGATGCCTGAATTCGCCCCATCGATACATTAGGCTTATCTGCCGCGTTTTGCCACCTTGTCTGATCCAAAAATGATTGGAAAATTTAGTTTTGCCCAACTGCCCCGTTTTGCCCCGTTTTGCCCCGCTCTTCCCTACTAGGTGACTGTCAAACTATCTCGGCCACTGCAAATTAACCCTTCAACGGTCAGTGCGAAAATAATTTTTCGTTGGATTGTAGTTTTCAGGTCTTCATAGAAAAAAAAAATGTGACTTATATCTCGGTGTATTCAGATTGTCTGAATCTTTCGATATTTCAATTATCAATTATTCCAATCGATACTATCAATTACGATTGATGATTTTGAAGATTTTGAAATCGGCACTTCACTTCAAAGCTGAGACATCGGGGTTAACTCTTAGGCTGACGGCATTCCCTCTTCCTCTCTTACGTGTATCGTATTACCTAAGGGCGAAAAATGATACCTGCCATTTGCAGGAATCTGCCGGCCGCTCACCACGAGAATCAGCACCGCCGTAACAGATACACGGCCCGACGATAATACCGCAAATTTGCGGCTACAGATCGCTCCCTTTGAAAATTCAAAATACGTTATTTCCAGGCTGTCGACGAGTGACGAACAAATGTTACCGACGTCGGTCAAAGTGTTGGCTCCGCTGTTATTGTACACAGCATCGATTACAGTAGTAACTGCAACGGGGGGGGGGGGGGGGGTGGGTTGGTAGGTAGTATATCGGGTTAGAGCGTCGCGACGCCTTTAGTGCCGTACTACACCGGACCGGCGTTTATGCGTCGTCGGGTCTGCCATCAACCTTCCGCCGCGACCGGGTCAACGTTACCCCTGGCCGTCATAAATCGACGCTCCCCCCCACCCCCCCTCTCAGCGCGAGCAAAATGACACCGACTGTTGGTAAACGTCGCGCGTGGAGATAGCCCCGCGCGCTATACCAAAAGTAAATTGTGGGTTTTAGGGAAGCGAAAGAGACGAGACGAAAACACAACGTCCAGCACTGGTGTCTGGTTCCTCGGTGGTTTCGCCGCTCGCGCGTGTTCTCCCACCGCAGGCACGGAAGGCCGAGGGTGTAACAACGTGAAACTTGAGCAAAGCGTTGCCATATTCCGACTATCTCCCTTCGCGCTTTCTATCTCCGTTTTCCTCTGCGTACCTTCGAGGGCGAAAACCTCGCTGCGGTGCGTCGCTCGCCTCAGCCCTTTGCCACCCTCGCCATGCATCGCGGAACTCCTCGTCCTCCTCCCGGAGATAATACAGCACTTTGCATTGTTATCTCACTTTCTCTCTCGCCTCATCGTTTCCTCACTCTCTACCGCTCTCTTGCTTTATATCCCCATAGAGACGTGCTATAACTGTATACAAGCCTGTACCTCCTTCCTCCTACGTTGACTATATCCGCGGTCGGAGCGCGGCTGGGCCAACGTTTACTGCACCCGTCGACGTGTCAATCCATACCGGTTTTACGAGGGCTGCGTAAATTCGCGGTGTCGGTGCAACGGCGCGGCCCTCCTCCTCCTCCTCCTGCTATTCTCGCCTGCACCCTTTCGCCCCGTTTTCCTCTCTCCGTCCCTCCCGGCCCACCTTGCTCACCTAGCTGCTCGACAACAAATGCATTAGACTTTACGAGAGAGCACGGCAGTTTCGTCGCTCCGCAATGCACCCTCCGCTTTCACCCTTCGCCTCTCGAGCTCTCTGTGCAGACTTCGGCCAGACGGCGTACCTGGCCCCGTTGCGATCATTCCGCTCACCTCGCGCAACCCCGCGAGCCTCTCGTTCACTCTCCGCCTCATACCTCCGTCGTCTCGCTCCGACTAAACGACCAGACCAGTCTCGCGTTCCTACCCCGCTTTAACCCACCCCGATCCGTGTGCGGGCTGTTACTACCCTACGTGCTGCATTTCCCGAACGAGAACTCCCCCCCCCCCCGCCCCCCCGCGCTATCAACGAAACTATGGTATTCGTCCTCTGTCTACAAATTTGGGGTGTTGATGTTGTTTTTTTTTCTTTTTTAGGTTTTTTTTTTGCATACTCGATGGAAAAACGTATGACATGTAATTTGTCTGCTGTGATAATAAGCGGCCTTATGCATGTGACTTGTGTAGACGGAAAGGTACAAAAAAAGAAAAAACGGATGAAAAAATATCGATCCGACGCCACGATAATCACAGCTCGAGTCAAGAGGTTCAAGCGTCGTCGATCTCGGAGAGTCGCGATCGAGCGCCGCAAAAAAAGCTGTTAACAGCGCGGTTATCCGAGTCTGCGAAAGGGCCCGAGTGGCTGAAGGTACGGCCGCGGGAGAGAATGCAGGGCGGACCTTTAATAGACCCTCTTAAGAGCAGCGGGGTTGAAAGAATGCCGTGGCTCACCGTGGAAAAGATATAGCTTTTGCTCCCGGACTTGCTCCGAGTCGCAGAGAGTTTTTTTCTCTCCTCTATGCTCTCTTTATCTCTTCTCTTTTCTACCGTCGTCTGGAGCTTATCACCGTATGTACGTGTACCGTACGTCGATAAAAAAAAAATTAAATAAGAAAAAAAATTGAGTCTATCAACCGGCAGGTTTCTGACTTCTGCCACCACTTTGATCCACCTTCCACCATTCTGTTTTCCATATTTTCTTCGGAGTGGATAAAATTGCTTGCATTCGAAAAATAATAATAATAATAATAATAAAACCATAGAAAAGCTCGGAGCGTTGCAGCAATTAATTGCGATATTAAATATCAAAGAAGAAATAATTTTGGTCACCTTTACTTTCACCCTCTTTACGTCTTCTCCTTTCTACCCTCGATAAAAAAATATTGACGGTCTATCGACCGGCAAGTTTCTGACTTCTGCCACTCCGTTATCCATATTTTCTTCGGGGTGGATAAAATTGCTTCTATAAAAAAAAAAAAACTCAGATAGCTCGGAGCGTTGCAGCAATTAATGGCGGTATTAAATACAAAAGAAGGAATAATTTTGGCCACCCTTACTTTTGCCACGTCGCGCATCTCTATCCAGTGTACATAATTATGTAGGTGGAGCAGAAGTTGAAGGGCGTCGAGGAAATAAAAAAAAAAGAAAATGAGCAATTCCAGGACTCCTTCAGGGTTAAGGTTACTCTTTCTCTCGCTCAAATTCTCCTCATTTCTCTCTCTCTCTCTCTCTCAGATCTCTACGATTGTGGTGCACTGAGGTCGGCAACCTCGGGAAAGAGACTCCACCGACGCTTGGCCGCTTTAGTTCTCTTCTCTCTTCTCTCCATCGTGCCCTCCCTCCGTCTCTCTCTCTCTTACCGCCACCGAGTTGTTTACAGTCTTCGGCATCGCGTTCCGCCACGCAAATTACAGTCAATTAAAGCCTTACGCTTCCAACGTGATATCGAGTGCAGACCTCTTTCTCTCACTCTCCTGTCTCTGCTCGTATATACTCTTTCGATTGTGGCCCTTTCTTCTTTTTTCAGCTCTCTCATCCCCCTCTGTCTTCCTTTCTGGCCGGGATACGCGAAACTTGTACAGAGCGCGTAGACGCGTTATTTTTCCTGCTGCAACTCTACTGTGCATGAACAGCAACGATCATTCTACACGAACACACACTGAGAAAAAAAACATCTTTCCAGTCAACTAAATTATCGCTTAAAGGAATTCTGGACCTTCCTGTTTTACCGACGTCAGTCGAATCGATGTTTTACTATTATTATAATTACTATTTTATTAAATTTTATTTTAGTAGTAGTAAATGTATTTATTGACAATGTATTACATGATACGGATACTGATACATTTGTGCGATTATTTGCATCATATATTCCTCTGCTATTGTCATTGCTAACGGGCCATCGACCTAAGTCCTTCAGACCCTGATTCGCTTTTTTGTACAGATACGTACGTTTTCGGTGGGAAGGTGGTATTTAAATTAAGTGCTTAGGTTTAGTTTGTCCCTTCGTTTGCCATTCTCTTGAGTTATTGATATGTGGTGAGTGCAGGGTTTTGCGTCTGGGGTTTACATTATGTGTAGGTTGTATACAGCGCGGTTGAATGTTCAGGATTTGTTCAGCGGCGAATCTTTTGGTGAGTATTTGTGTTCTTGTCATTATGGGGGTGATGTTCGTTTTTTCGTAGAGTAGTGTGTTAGGGGGGTTGTGTAGAGGGTTGTTTGGGTGTCTTATTCGTGTCAGGTTCCGGATAGCACATAGTTTCGGCTGTTATTTTTTTGATTGCTAATTTTATTTTATTAAACGCCTTAATGAAATAATGGAGTGAAACGATATTTTTACTCAGTGCACGAACAGAAGTACGAATACGCAGCTCAAAAATGCCCAATTCTATTCATAGTTACCCCATAATAGTACTTTCCGTGCGGTGAAGTAGCGTCAACCGCCGTACCTGCGACACGACGACTACTGACAGTTTGTCATTAATAATTTCCAAAGATAGTCTTGGAATAACCACGAGTACCCCGAGACGATCGCCTTCTCGTCTTTGATCTCCGACCCAGTTCTCCCTTCGTGGATAACACATGCGTTTCTTTTGACGCGAGAGCATGAAATTAAAGTTTCGCGTATGGAACATGTCGCACGACAATCGATATACTCCTTTATTTAATATTTATTTTCATAAATTTTACATGTAGGGAAGAGCGGGCAAGGTGGCAAAGCGGGGCAGAAAAGCCTGATGTATCGATGGGGCGAATTCGGGCATCCAAAAATTATTGGACAATGACGTTTTGCCCCATGCCCCGTTTTGCCCCGCTGCCCCATTTTGCCCCGCTCTACCCTATTATTTTCGACCATTAATTAGCACTCATATAGTGCGAAATCGGTATTCTCGAGTCGCTGGTGATGGGTCCCTGCCCTCCTCTGACGGAGCAGTGTACTGGAAAAAAAAGTTTGGTCAATCAAAAGTCGCGTTGACATACGTACAAAGCTGTTATTTGTTTGGTACAAATAAAGCATTGTTTCGTTAAACGATTATTTGCATCAAACGATAGAAAATTTGTCGATTCGACCAAACACTTATGTTGCGCCAACCAAATAACACCTTTAAACGTATATCACCGCGACTTGATTAATCCAACTATTTTTTTCTCAGCGTGCCCAACCCGTCTGGAGTGAACTTCAGTGCGGTATAGTCACACCGGGAACTTGGTAGTCGCTTTCGTCTTTTTTTCGTACATTCTACATGCATGTATTATTTTCGACGATAAAGTCTTCCGAGGTTCTCGATATAGTGCGGAATCGGTATTCTCGATTCGCCGGTAATAGAGTCTTGCTCACCTCTGACGCTCCAATACCCAATCCGATTGGAGTGAGCTCCCGTGCGGTGGTTATAGATACACCCGGAACTTAATGGTCGAGTTAGTATTTTTTCGTACATTTTACATGTATGTATTATTTCCGACGATTGATCACCGTATTCCGAGGGTCTCGATATACTACGGAATCGCTATTCTCGATTCGCCTGTGATAGAGTCCTGCTCTCCTCTGACGCTTCAGTACCCAGTTCGTCCGGAGTGAACTCCAGTGCGGTGGTTATAGACACACCGGGAACTTAGTGGTCGACTTCGTCGTCGTCTATGAACGCCGCCCAAGGCAGATGGCAGGGTACTCAGTTCGTGTATTATGGATAGATGTGTAAGTATAATACCGTCGTTGCTTCGACAGGCGCGATGGTATTACTAAACATAGGTATTTGTATACATATATATACATATATATATGGATATATATACATATATATATATATGTAAGGTACAGAGGAGGCAACGTAGTATAACGTAGCCCAAGGTACTTACCTACCAGTCGAAGAAGCGGGGATATAATTGCGGAGAGGCAACGACGACGAGAGAGCAGGCGAATGTTAAAAGCGAGCAAGAGCGAGATAACTGAGAGGGATTCGCGGAGATGTTCTCGTAGGGTCAGCACGGGGTCACGCCTGGAATCCAGAGCAAACTATCCCCCCCGTCCTCCGCCTCACTCTCTCCGAGCTTCTTCCCTTCGCGGTGTTGTCCGCCTGCTCCTCCGATTCACGACCGCCTCCAGACCTGCCTGTTTACCTGCGCCGCGTTCACTTCCTCTTGTATACTTCGTTCTTATTTCGAATCTCTACTCGCCCCGTGAGTCTGCGGTATGCATCTGTATGCATCTATTCGGCGCGTACTGTTCAACGATCTTGGGCTCTTGAATCATATTTCAAGACCGAAGAATCATCCTCGTTGCGATACGAGCTGAGGAACGCAGATTACAGCGAAACTCGAGGAATGTAATGGAGAACGGGGCAAAACGGAATCCCGGGACTTTTTGTATGACCCAAGAAAAGTCGGTGAAAATAGGCCTCTTTCTGCTGGGTTCCGTTTCGCCCCGCGACTTTGATACGAGCATTGGAGCATCGTTGTTTGTATCGGATCTTAAGGTAGGATCACGATAAGTAGCAGATTCGTGATCGGCAGAAAAATTCGTATCGGATATTGCCGCGAAATGAAGAGTGCCACATTTTTTAAGCCCAACGCATTTTGATAAAAGTTGAGATTTTTAGGATGATTTTCAATTTTTATTTTTTCTTACCCGCTACTTTGCCGGAATGTTTTCCGCTCTAGAACTTCGCGTCCATGTAGAGCGCATCTCGCGAGAGGATGAGCCCGATGTTTCATCCGTACACGTTCCGTACGGATCGCGGACCTACCGGTCGCTCTTCTCTCTGCTGATGTAAGCGCTCGCGCGGCACACGAGGCGGTCCAGCAGTGGAGGCTGTAGCTTCGGCAGCACCAGCAGCAGCAGCAGCACGACGGAACGGACAAGGGGCCCTGTCTGCCAACCCCGGTGAAGACCGCCGCGCGCGAGAGAAGACCTCTCGTCTCTTCTCCTGGCGTCTTTCGCGTCTATAGCTCTGGCAAACCGAGCACCGGCGGATCATCGCGGCACGATCTCCGCGAGGCACGGCGAGCGGCTTTCGAGACCCGACCATCCTTTCCAGCCGCTCTCTCTCTCTCTCTGAATGTGTGAGTTCGCGCGAGGCCATAAATTGATCTCCCGGCTCGGTGCGAGGTCGCTAAGTAAATAGGCGTGATCGATTATGGTCCTCTCGGCGTACAGGCTGTTCCAGGATCGACCCTCGCTTCTTTGCACCTCCCCGAAGGACGTAAAAAAACTATCCAAATTTGATCGATACATGCTCCAATTCATTTGCATTCGGCGTATGAAAATACCTTCTTCTATTAAATAATGTCGGGTATTATTGGAATTTTTTCTTACTGGGTCAAAATCATTTACAAATGACTGCAGCTCGGCGGAACGAATCCAAAATATAGAACCATTATAAACTTCGACCCACATCTAATTTCAACTTCAGCGGACCATCCGAAAATTGTCCAATTTCGACGTTATTTTCACTCCGCTCACTAATTTTTTATTCCACGTACAGGCGAAATTCGAAGTAACCGAAATCGGGTTTTTTTGTTTCCACTGATCCGTTCGCTGATCCGTCGATCGTGATAACGCATTCGGCACTCGTCAATAAAGTATGCACGCGAGAGAAGTTACTGTCCGCTTCAGCGTGCGTCTCTTTATGAAGCTTTCCCGTATGGACCACGGCAATTTCGATGATTGGACTTGGCGCGTGTTACTGCGGAAACGAGGGAAGAATGGGGTACGAAAAAATGTTGAACAAAAATTAGCCAAAACACAAATGGTCACATCTCGTGTTAACGGTGAGTCCGAGATGAGCCTCATTCAGTCCTGATCAGCAGTTTATCTTCATTCTCGGACCAATGATTGCGAATTGTAATTTCCAACGAACCCTATTTCCCAGCTCCTCCCTTTTGCCCAGATTTGCCCTACGTATAACCCACCGCCGATATTTCGCGGTGTATATATATATATAGGTGTACACTCTGCGGGATGATGTTAGTCGCCGTAGTGTTAGTGACGGCGGCCGCGACAGATGGAGATCCGCGATGTTGGTCCCGGAGTGTGCTGGAACTGCACTGCTGCTGTTGCAGTTGCCAGTGTCGGTGCCGCAGCAGCAGCAGCATGCGGAACCTGGTTGGGAGGTCGCGACGTGTTAGGGACGCGCCGCGTGTCAATTAAGTGGCTCTGACCAGTGAGATACGGGGGCTCCTTTCCATACGGATATGCTATATACTACCCTATATACGTACATGTCGGCAGAACGTACGCCGTACATCGGCGTATATACATGCAGCCACGGTATTGTATCGTATCCAGTCTCTCGTACTCGCTCGCTCGCACCGGTGAGGTCTCGCCGGCGCGGTCTTGGAGAGCTTCTCGGTGGTTCATTCGCGCACTTTGCCTATCGGCCCTTGCAGCGGCGGCACGTACCTACGTGCCTTACCAATCCTCGCCGAGCGTACAACGGAGAGACCGGAGACTGTGGAGCTGCAACGCGTGGAAGTATCCGCATCAGCACCGCACGTGGAAGCTGTACCGCTCGTCCTCATCTCGCTCTTCTCTCCGGTCCATCCTCCTCGCACTCGTTCGCCGTTCTTCGCCCGCTCGCTCTACTCCCTCACGATTCTTTATTCTTCCTTCGACGTGCTCATCCCTTTTCGCCGTCCTCTCCGCTCTCGGTCGCCTCGCAGGACCGTCTCACTCTCCCATTACGAAACGTTCGAGTCCGCTCGGCGAGAGACACGAGACCTCGTTATAATGACCCCCGCGCGAGGGACCAACGACGACGAGATCCGACGTAACGTCGTCTTGGACGTTCCACCTCCGAGCCGAGGCCTCGTACTATCCGTCGCCATCAAAGTCGGGCTCGGAAAGTAACGTGAGGCATTGCCAGCCACACGCAGAGTAGTTACGGAGACCCCGATGGCTCGGACACATCGGATAAATCGTACATGCATTAAAACGATTTTTTTTTTCTTTCGGAGAACGACGCGCGTAGCTGAGTTCGTAATTACGTCGCCGGCTTTGCGGAAAACTTTGTCATTGTAAGACTACACGCGGTGAAAAATTAATCGTTGGGAAAACTAATAGTTAGATTGTGCAAATACAAGCTCATTTTTTTTTTTTTTTGAAACAATCATTTTTTTGCATTAACTGTCTGTACGTCTCGACAAATTATTCTTTTCAGTGCTGAGAAAGTGACCATCGTGCTGATGTGAAATTGTGAGCACAGTTACTCGTAAACGTACTGTTGAAAAGTTGTTTGCAAACTTCAAAGTATTTCCCTGTAACGCTTGTACTTGAGAGACCTTAAGCACGAAGATGGTTGACGGTCACTCTGGTATACTCGCGGCCGTAAAGCTATCGATTTACCTGCGCAACTCCGAAGACGAATGCGCCAGGAGGAGGTCCTACGCCGATAAACATGGAGGTTATAGGCTCGGGGGGAAAGAGCACGAGCAAAGAAAGATATTCGTCGACGGACTAATGAATGACGGACGATCCTCTAATGCTGGGTTAGAATAGCAAGAGGAAGGCACCGGGGCCAGAACCAACGTTGTTGTACAGTAGCTGGTAATGGTAGCTCATCTTCTTCTTGCGGTGCTCTCATTACCGGGGCAACCTCACCCGGTTATACCTACCATATCTCCGGTATGTACTCCCGAACGAAAGAAGCCCCCTCGTTATAACGATACACTTCTTTCCCTTTTATCCTTCGAAAGAGTTGCCGGACGGTCGGTTGAACTCCACGGCGTTCCCGCTCGCATCAGCGCCGATAGCCATCCACGAGGAGATATCAAGAGCCATGGAAATGTGCACATATAACGTCACGATCGTCACGATAATCGATTAAGCTGGATGTAAGAAAAAAAATAATAATAATTGACGCTTTTCTCGTGTACCTTCGCTTTCCGATCAACAGAAGTCTCAGAAAAAACTTCTCCCAATGGTCCATGAACTCCATGAATTCCCGATTAATCCTGATATCTCGGGAGGCGTAGAATCCTATCAGACGAAATTTCCCTGTGGATTGTTTTTTTTATCTGCTAACTTGACTATGGAATTGAGAAGATTTTTTTCCGAGAGCCTACCGAGCGACGAGTGGTCTACCTTGTTCCTTTGTCTCTCGAATCCCTCGATACCTCAACATAGTTGGCGTTAAAGTAGCACGAGAGTTCGTTCGTTATCAGGAGATCGAGTCGCAAAGATTTCGTGAGAAGCGACGGGGAATTATACGACAGCGTTTATTGTACGAATGCATAAACGAACACGCGCCGATAACTCTGTTGACCCGTGCATCACCGAAATATCTGGTCGTCCGTCCATGCGGCGCACCGACATTATCGATAATTAACGGGGTTGACCTCTTCACCTTTCGCCATCGGGAGCCCGCACGAGCCGTCTCCCCCTCCGAACCAGTGTGACATTATACATTAACAATAACCGACATTACATTTTTCCACGATCTTCCGAAAGAGTGTCGCGCAAACGAGCGCGATCAAATTCTTCTCTCTCACCCGGCTTCGTATCGATCTGGCATGAGATGCACGTAGAGACAGAAATATAATTTGCGTGGTACGAAATGGCCTCCCCGCGAACGTTGCGCGGCTGGATATCTCCGCTTCGAGCTTTGCATGCTCTCTTTGCTCTGGGATTGATGGTGCTCTCGTTGCAGCGATTATTATAACTGTTCGTTGTGCGCTCCACATCTCCGCGGCTACAACCGCGGCACATCCATAGATTCCTCGATCGCCGAACGGTGGGAATAGTCGTATCGAAGGGATCGGTAGTAGAAATCGTCCGGCTGCGGTTCGGCGCCGCGCTCTGCATTCTCCACGACTCCCCTTTAACCTTCCATTCTATCTGGCAAACTCCGTCCGCCGTGAACTCTGTGCCCGTGAGCGGATTCCCCGTAATGCCGTGGGCCTCGGCGACTGCGGCTTGCCCCTGTAAGTAGCATTGTCGGGTACCGAGGCGGGGAGCGGGGGCACACCGAGGACTATCGAGTCCGAGAGGGCCCAGCGCCGCGGTCTTCGGTTTCGCGTCTCGTCGTGCGAGAGGTTGCGAGAGCACACCGCGGCAAAGATCCGCGAACGACTCGCGCACACTGTGCGCCGCTGTTGCACGATCACGACGAGCTTGCTAGCCGCGAAGCTGCACGAGTGCGACGAGCCCGACTTTCGCGTCTCCTCTTGCTTTGTCGAACGGTCTCGCGCGCGGGCGTTTCGGCTTTTCGCTCCTCTGCTCTTTGCTCCGTGGGCAAGTTGCATCGTACCTACTGCCGCCTGCGACCGATCGTTCTCGTAATGCGGCTGTGAGGCCAGGGGTGGAAGAAGCGGAGCGACGAACAAGAAAATAAAAAAGAAGGAACGAAGGAGAAGGAGTACCATAGGCGGGAGGCGAAGGGCGGAGGATCTATCCTTGGCGTGCGTGTTCCTTCGTGACTCTCGGGTTCGCCCGCGTGCTGGGCCAGGTCGCGAGAGAGTGCTCCGCGAGCAACGCGGCCAGGATGGCCGACGGTCCCTTGGCTACGAAGGAACGAGCCGGTCGGTCACGTTGCAACCCCCTTCGTCGCACGAGCGGATCCCTGAGGCGAAGGAAACCGAAGAAACGGCGAGGCTGCAGATCGAGAGAAAAAGCACGATGCGAGAGAACTACAGTATGAAGTCGGGAAAGACTGAATAACGGAAAAGAACGGATGGATTCTTGGGTACTTCTTCTACGCTTATGACCTCGTGAAAAAAATGGCAGCCATCCTTGATTTTTACCCCTGGCGACATATAAAACAAGGAAAATACGGATGATGAAAGAGAAACGAACGAAGATGAACAGAGGCCATCCGATTGACCGTCGAGCTTTGAAAATGATCCAAATGCGCCGGTTCACGATGTATATGAATCTACCGATAGCAGAACTTTAGGTCTCTCGTTGGCGTTGTTGCTTCGCCTCTACGGTCTCGGGGAACTCGTAGCTCGTAGGATGCTGCTTGAATCGCACTACGTTTCGCTTCTGCTGGGTTACCGGGCACTAGTCGCCTGTACAGATAGAACGCCTGGTAGGTACGAAGGAAGGTTGAGGCAGCGGCACCAGGCTGCCGGTGCGCGCCTTACCCGTAATTATTCAGCAAGGAGGACCCGCGGGTCAAGTCGGGTTATCTTGGCACTAGGATGCGGGGTTATCTACCCTACCCTATACTCTACTCTCATCCCTCTAGCCTTCGTGCCTTGCTCCGCCTCATCCCCCGTCTTACTTTCTCGAAGGCAGCAGCAGCAGCAGCAGCAACCTCGTTGCACAACTACTACCTACACTCTTCTTACTACCACGCCACTGGCCGTTCTACCTGTATTTCCTCCACGGCACGATGAGAGAAGAGGAAGAGAAGATACACTACGTCTCGGGCAGAAGCGCTTACGTGCTCCCTATACGCTCGTCTTTCGCTAGACCACCCTTCCTCCCCCGGATTCCCTCCACCTCGCCCTCATCCTTATACCGTTCCATCCTCCATCCTCCCTGGTCGAGACCCTCCCGCGCTCGTTTACCCGTTCATCCGGTCGCTCACGTAGCGCGATATCGCGAGCACACGATTCCGGACTGGATGCAGAGATGAGGTTGAGCGAGGGAGCCACGGTACCGGGTTTACGGAATATAAGAGAGCCGAGAGACACCGGAGAGATGAGATAAAGAGACGCGCGAGAGTTATCCACGTGCGGAGGGATGGAAGCGTGAAAGTGAGCGAGGGTTGACGAGGAAGAATGAGGGCTGGGAAGAAAAGGGAATGACTATGAGATCGAGATGCTGCGGAACGGACGGGATGAAAAGCTTACACTCCAAGCGAGAGGTTCAGTAGCGAGAAGCTTTTCGAGAAAAATATATATATTGCATGACCTTTCCTGGCGGCGTGTACGTGGGCGTGTGTATGTGGGTGTGTTTGTGTGTCGATGCGAGAATCGCGAGAGACGAACAGGTGTATAGCGTACCACAGGGGCACTATGCTACTGTGCTCTATGCAACGTTTTTCTTTGCTCGCTCGCTTGTCTAGAAACCTACTCGCAGTAAAGTTTATCGTGAAAAACTGTCTTGAGTTATTTGGACTGCACGGCACTTTCTTCCTTTCTTGTTTCGCTCGGGGTATGCAGACGAAAGTGGGAAAGCGGGTCGGCGAACAAGAGGTGAATCTTGAGGTCTGCATTATCCGCAGATCGATCGCCCTTTCGTTCCGCGAGAAAGGAATAGTTTATTCTGTCATTCGCGGTAAATATTTCTCGTTCTGTAGGTGAATTTCCTTAAGAAGGTTTTAATGCACGTGCTGAGACAGTTCATTTTCAGTTCGACAATGTCACGCGTTCGTAATTAATAGAGAATCTTTTTTTACCTCATACGTGTCAAGTCGCTATTCTTCAAATTTTACAATTTTACAAATTCGCCATTTCACAATTTTACAATTTTCTATTGAAACTTCAAATTACGGTTCGTCGCGGAAAAAAAAATTGTAAAATTGCCAAGAAAAAATAATTGTTGAACGAGAAATGTTTATTAGAGATAGGAAAAAACTTTTCTCACCGTGCGGCTATGACCCGTACCTATGTCTCGTTCTTCGTATGTAAGTTACGTGCTCGAAGAATACGTGCGAGTCTGAGCGATATACTGTACGGTCGAGTGTGTATACGCCAGAGGCAGTCGGACAGCTGCGACAATTGCGGGCTACGCGTTCGCGGACGTGTTCCATTTGGTCGTTCTAGGCGCGGCGGTGGGTATGTCCTTCGGCTCTCCTCTCCTTTCCTTCCACCTTCTCTCGGTTTGTGTATGCCATGGCTCACAGCCGAACGGGACGGAGTATCGTGGGGTTTATGGGGTCTACGGGGCCACGGGGATGCCGTAGAGGACGGGACGACGTAACGCGCATATACACCCACACGGACAACCCCGACGGTGCTTCGATAGCCAGAGGGGCACGTAGATTCTCTATGCACAGACTCCAGCTGCGCCATGTGCGTCGTTTGCCGCAAACGTGACACTGCACGTCAGACGACAACGCGAGAAGGACATTCCGATTCTGTCTTCTCCTCTCGTTCGCCAGCCAGTAGATAGGAAAGAGAGTAGACGAGCGCAGCGTCCGAGACTCTCCTTACCTCGCGAATACTTGCTTGTTGTCTTCTTTTTTTTTACCCCTCTCATTTTATTAGTTTTCTCTTTTTGTTCGCTGTTTTTGTTCGCTTTTTGTTCGCGTTTTGTTTTCTTTTGTCTTTCCTGACAATGGAATGGCGAAGAGCGTTGGAGAGGCATTTTTTCTTTCGGCAACTCTTTCAGGTAGCCAATTTTTCTGAGAATTTAATTGATGCAGCGTTGGTGCATCGTGGATACATTTTTGATGGCATCAAGGGCTCCGGTCACTCGGTGCCGGCATTCCTGAGGCTAAGGTGAATTTTCGTGGAACGACGGAACTGACACCTCGGCTATAGTGAGCAGTCCCGTGCGGGGTGCAACTCAGTTGTTTCCGCGCTGCACGTGCGCGAGAGTCAAGACCGAAGACGAAGGTACGAGAGCGGAGAACGACGCGCCCGCACGAGACTTGCATTGAGTGCGCGAGGATAATAGAAGGGTGAAGTGAGAACGACAGAGAGGCAGAGGGAGAGAGAAAGACAAAGTGGAGGAGATCGCTAGCTAGTCTGATTTCACGCTCGGGCTGTTTAGCGATGGACGCGGATACGAGACACCTTGGGGGCTCCGCTCGCTGCATGTACTGCACTAGGCAGAGCCTCCACTGTGGTACTATGTATACTTTGGATGCACATAGTATACATACGTACAGCGAGAGAGAGAGGGAGAGAGAAAGTGTGAGATAGGGTGAACACAGCAGGCAAATCCAGCGATCGCGAAATGCATAATACTGTCAAGAATAAACTCTTCGGCCATGATTTGTAGGACCGGGGCTAGACTTATCGGATAAGTTAATACATCACGAGAAAACCGTCGGGGTTTATTTTCGGCACTAAAAAAATTCTCGGACGTCAGTGAATTTTATTGCGAGAAGTCAGATGAATCCTTGATAGGATTTTTCTGTTTTTTTTTACCAATAAAAAAAACGTGAAGTACGCTTTTCGGCCCGAAGTCATCGATCTGCCCCTTCGCGCGTTGAGAGTTCATCCGAGATATTTGCAAAGTCAGTGGACAGCTCGTTCGGAGCCCTCACGTAACCGCGGTGGAAATGCATAATCCGCGATTCTATCTTCGAAGGATAATGGAGCCGAATGGAAGCCAAATGCAGCGAAAGTCCAAATGGATCGTTGTCACCGGATATTGAGGCGGTTGACAGGCCTGCACGGGACGTCTGTTGATCACAGGCGGATGCACGGTTGCGTTGACGATAGATAATTATAATATCACGATATAGGCTGGCTGCCTATCCAATTCCGTAGAACCCGCTTGTATATGCAGTTCAGTCTCACGGTTCCATCAGGATCCGTGTCATCGTTGCTAAGCGTACAGGCCCGACGCATACGGTCTGGTTACCTTCGCGTTCCATTCTCCATTATACTAATCAGCGGCGGTTTGATCGTCCGACATCTCGCCGTTAAATGGCACTGTCGCAATGTCAGTAGCGGCACGCTGTGAAAGCCGTTGGATAAATACTGGATGACATTAAGATCTATTTTCACTGGTCTGGATGAGGATATAATTGCCACTGCCATTCGTTCCCTCGTCTCACCTCGCGAGAGTGTCCATCGGCATTCGAAACAAAGTCAGTGCCAATCTTACATCGCGACAGTGAGACCCTTCGCGCGTACCTTTCATTATCTCCGTTTCGTATCCCCCTTGTCGTGCAGCGGGAGCTATAATTAACGAAATATTCTTCAATTACAGGATCGCGAGGACTTCCGGGATTGCCTGCGATGTCCATTCGCTCGTCCGGGGATAGCATCGAGAGATGTCGTGAGGTAATTTGATTGCGCGGCGAGCTGGATGTAGATCGGCACGTCGCGCTCTGCGCACTTTATTGTACACAGAAGAGATCGGGGCAAAACGGCCTGACTAACAGGTAACGGACCTTCGGATGAGTCCGGCACTATTAAGTGACGGTTCACTAACGAAAAATGTAATTGGAGTTCGCGGAAAAATAAGGAACCCTCTCGAATTTACCGTCATCACGGAAACTGCCGTTTTTAAACCCGCCCCGATCTGCGTGCCACCCAGATCGGGGCGGATTTAAAAAACGCACGATATCCCGTGTGCCACCCAGGATAATGTGCTCAGTATAATCATTGTGCCCATGCCCTAAAAATAAGCGTGTAGTTTCAACTTGCTTTAGGTCAATCGTATAGTCATTTTTTACACGCTTCGCTGCTTGTTGCTTGTTGTTTTCCAACAACACGCAACTAGTGTGTCGGTATAACACACCTAGAACTGTGTTTTTCATGTATTTATTTTCTACCGATTTCTTGACTTATTAAACCTGGAGTCACTCTCGAGCAGTGTCTCAAATACGAAAAGAATATTGAGGTTGGTCTTTTCAATGAACCTTATTGCAATCGTCTCCTTCTTAACTTTTTGAAATTATCATTATTCATACTTCGATTTTTATCTGGCTGATTGATCGGAGATGACGACTGGAAGGCGATGTTTCACAGCTGGTTGACAGCTTTTAGCTTCCTGAATTTGCGGCCATTGTGTTATCTGTAAACTCACACGCGTTCCAATCGAAGATAGATTCTTATATAGTGACTTGCCAGATATCGGACCACTTGGGAGAAACGTCGGGACCATCTTTATCCTGCAAGCCATCTAGCGGCAGATACGGCTTTTTATGAATGGGACACACATGCAAAAGTGTTGTCGGCTGGTGTCTTGTTTCATAAAGTGTGTAGCTTACGCAGTGCGTACCTTTACACAAAGTGGGTGTAGTTATGCGCATTCATTCAACCCACTTTACGCGTGTTATCAAAAGCGTTTATTTTAATAAGACACTACGAAGCGTTATTGTGCATTTAATACCACTAACGAACGATGCAACTATCTTGTTCCAGTACTTCTAATGCGTGCAACACATTTGCTACGTGTGTTGTGTGCTGTTTTGACACGCTTCGCAACACGCTTATTTTTAGAGTGCAGAGTATCCCATTTTAACCCAGCCTCTTCGAGTTATCCAACTAACTTTTCGGAAACTTTGCTCTCTCATAGACGAAGCTTTTATTTTTATTGTTATTCCAGTTTGCACCGTAAAGGCGGTTTTCATGCTCTCCGGTTTCCCCATGTAACGTAACCGATCTTTCGATTTCATTTTTTTAATTCTCGCACTAGATAGCTTTTCTATCTCCGGTCTTTGCATCAGCTTTTGCGTTAACTTCCGCGTGCTTCTCTACCGTGACTTATTGTTATGTACTTATTATATTATGGCGCCGTAATCCGCCTAAATATGTAGGCGAATACGAACGCAAACACACAGCCACAACGCCATTTCCACGAGAGCCGAGTCGACGGCAACGGCAACAATGACAATTCAGCCCGGCGAGTTGAGAACCTGCGCACGTTTAAGCGCGGACGCGTTTTCGTACACCTTCGACCCAACATCGTAGGTGTTGTATATTCCCTGCCTCGTTCTCGGAGCGATACAGGTATCACCTGCAGTTATAGTCGGTCCGTACAAACTCTGCTACCACGATGTATCAGTGTCTCTCGTTACCTCCCGCGTCTCCTTTCCTCCTTACGCTGCGAGTTGCTTCCTGAGACTGACGTTCCATGTGGAAACCGTGGAAACGCGTTAGCAGTTAAGACGATTGCTCGTGGTAACGGATGGAAACCCTTCGGTAATGTCCCGAATACGAAGAGAAGGGTACCGGGCGAGACGGCACGAGGGAATGAGGAATAGAATGAGAGAGGTGCGAATCGAGCCCATCCCCTTAACCTCCCACCTCCCCGCGCCCTCGCCAACAACGACGACAACGACGACGTCGCGGTTAGATGACATGGAGGCGTCGTTAGCGCGGTTCGCGCACAAGTTTGTTGTTTCCTCATCCGACACCTCTTCGCTACTTCGGCAAGATAGCTACCACGGATCCAGACAACGAGGACGCGTTGTACGTGTCTATAGAACACAACCCGAGTCAATTAAGTATAGACTCCGCTATGCAATTAACGTGTTTCTCAATTAAAGTTGTCCCAAAACAATTGAATCTCGCCCGTTTGTCTCGTACACGTCTCTTCACTGAAATCCGAAGTAGACAGTGGAGTGTGGTCATCTTTTTTTAATTTCGGCGCATCGGACGGCGATCCGATATACCCGAATTATTGCCGATTTGTCGTTATATATTTGTTTTTATATATATAAAATGCAACTTTTGAACAAATAATTTTTTTGCCAATCGTCGCTTTGCATCGACGAAATATGTTATTCCCGGTATCTTTGCACCGTACAATGTGTGCAAGTGGATACTGTATTATCGCGACGAGGCACGCGCATTGTTCGCAAGGATTCCGGGAAGCAAAAGCAAGCGGAGAACACCGAAACCGAGCAAGATAATACATAAAGACACAGGACAGTATGGGGGTTTATATACATATATGTAAAGCACATACATTTGTGTAGCTCCGGGCCAAGAGCTATACAGTATTCGCATTACTATAGAGACGTACGTGCTGTTGCGACAGCCCCCGACGGCATTCGGAGCTTCAAATTTCGCAGACTCGCTATACCAGACGAGCTACCGAGTATAAATGACGCTTTCTTCCTGCGTCGCGACCAGGAAACTTGACTGCGGATACAAAGTACCCTTGACTAACTGCCTAGAAGCTAAACAGAGTTCGGCTTTAGTTCGTTCCCTTCGTATATTCGATGAAGCGTCATCGTTATAAACCGTACTCGCGGAGAGTTAGTTTGTATTTGAGTAACGTACCTAAATACCTTCGGGTCGATGAATGAAAACTTGTAACAATAATCGGGCCGGTGTGCGGATGCTAATTAATACCCCGGCACGGTTCGACATAGCACGATATCACAATAGATTTGTATTGGGAAAACTATAAGCCGTTGGGACCGACGAGCTCGGAGATTCCATCGGAGATCGTCGAGCAAAGGATCTTTGTTCGTATTGTCATCCCGGGGGTCGTCGGAACGCGTGACACGAGCGAACAATTGTTATTCGAAATTAATTAATCGAAAGAGCGAAGTAGGTTCAAACGTTTTTATTTTATTATTTTACATTGAGAAAAAAGTTACTAAAATCCTTAGCTTAGATTAAACCCATGGCCGCCAAGTTAGCGTTTCTAAAAAATATATTTGCCTATCTTTATCTGAAAATTCTAGGAAAGATTGACGAGTAGTTCTAAATGAAGTTTGTCCATCAGAATTTCATGATTTTTTTTTATTTCTCTGTAAAAGAACCATGATATGAAGATTATTGGATGGAAATTTTTCATTATCATTTCATTATCCAATAATTTTTTTTTGTTTTCTGTCTTTAGAATCACGCATCCGGAACGCGCTTCGCACCCGCCGAGAAGACGTGAGGAAGTAGCTGTGAGCGATAATCGGCGAGGAGAAGCGTGGAACGCGTAAGATGATGGTGTACGAAGAAGAAAAAGAAGAAGAAGAAGGAGAAGAGTGCAAGTGTGTGGCGAGTTAAGAAATAAATCAGGGCAACAGTTTGGCATTAATTGAGCCGCATTGTATGAAGCTCGCGGTGAAATACGCCCGGGCATCGATTTACGATAGATAAAACGTACTTTATGGGGATGTTTCCGAGGAGGGCAGCAGCAAGTTGTTTACAACTTGGGAGAGGCGGCCTCGCAACTCTCTCCGCTTCATCTCTCTGTCACGCTTCCTCCGCACGGTGTTCTGCGTAGGAACGATCGGAGAAACGACTCGAAGCGAAGAAAAAAAAGAAGACAAGAAAAAGCGCGAACGAAGAAGCTTCGCGAGGGAAAAGGACGAGGGAGATAGAGGAAGGAAGATAAAATAAAAAAAAGAAGAAAACTAAAAAGTAAAGAAAAGAAAGTACAGAATGAGAAGTGAGAGCGCGGGAGTGAGGACTCGTACTAAATATGTATGTATGTCTGTTATACTAGCTCCGCTGTACCGTCTATCCTATAACTATACGGGCACGAGGTATACCTACGTGCACGTGAGGCACGTTTTGCACGTAACGCGTTTTACACACGGCAGACGGTGCGTACGGACCTAATGATCCGTGCCAGCCCACCCTAGACTCATATATCAAACGGCTAATTAATGCCGCTGGTAATTACTGCCTATCATAATGCGCTCTCGCAAAGAGGCCTCGCAGCCGTATCTCCCACTCTCCATCTCTCCTTCGTTCGCTCTTTGGTCTTATTATTGGCACACGTTTCTCTCGCTCTCCGCCTTACCCAGTTATCTCTCGCTCTCTCTTTGCCTTTTCATACCGCGCTCTGCTTATATTATTCCTTGTTTATTCTCCCGCGCATCTGCTTGAGCTTCGCCCGCTTCAACTTCTGGTCCAGCGCTCACCCGTCGGCCCTCTTATTCGAGCGTGTATTCAGAACGACTCGTGTTCTTTTTCGCGCGTAAGTACCGCGGGCGCAAACCACTGCCGATCTCACCGAGGCATTCTCCCCGTCGCTCCCTCCTTCTCCCGCTTTCTTTCTTGCTTCTTGCAGTTTCTCCCTTTCCTGTGCGGCGGGACCTCGCGGAGATTCTTCCGCGAGAGGCTTTTCACTGGATAACTTCCAAGCCGGGCATACACTCGCTCGCTCCCTCATCCTCGTTCCAGCCGAGTGCCTCGTAAAGAGGTGCAACTTATGAGCTTGGCCCACCGTCGTTACGCTTTTAACCCGGCGTATAGGCAGGTCATGCCAGTTAAATATCTAATAACGGTCGCGCTTCTGCATACACAACCGTCGTTACAATGTAAGGACCACTTTGCCCGGTCTATATTTCCACTTCGGTATGCCGCGACGATCGAACGAACGACGGTGAAAGAGGTACGGTAATGAGATTTTAATTGATTTGTGGTTTTTGAGGAATTTCTGTTGGCAAACAACAGTTTCACAATTCATTTGCGTGTCTAGGAGAGAGCGGGGCAAAACGGAACGGTGTCTTCCATACGAGACGGGACTTTCATTTTTATGTCCCACCGAAAATTGACGGGTTTCCGTTCTGCCCCGCTCTACGCCATTTCTGAAGATTCCAGTACGATTTTGACTAACGGGGCAAAGACTGGCCTGGATATGACAGAATAACCTAAATACCTCTCCATAATAGTTCGTACACGAAACAGGGAAAAGCAGGTTGAAGGTATTTTCAATCGAACAATCGGATTGTTGTCGAACGAACAGCGACTCGAAGCTAGGCAGGTGACAAGCGAGAGCTTAAATTGGTTTTTGGGTGCTTGACGACGTTTTTGTTGATCGGTTAGATGGTTTTTCGGTTGATGGTTGAATGGCCGCGATCGGGGTAATTATCGAAATAAAGACTTTATTTATCAATTAGGAATAAGATAGTATTTCATTGAAAGTGAGAGCTCACAAGATAGTACGAGAACGAGAGATTGATTGATTGGTTGTAATTTATTAATGCCTTAGTAGAGAATGAGGAAAATTATACATTAGCGTAGAAAAGAAAATAAATCCATAATGAACGGGTAACAGAAAAAGATAAAAATAAAGTATAAATTAAAGCAGAGAACTGCGAGTAGGTTGTGACGGTAGGTCATCAATGTGCAGCACGCAATGGTCAATACAAACTAAGGTAACACAAATAAACAAAAAATGTATACAGTAATGCGTAGATTATGGAAAAAAATGATAACGGAAATAAGAAGATGAAGTTAATCATAAAAATAAAAAATAAAGATAAAATAAAATACATTAATGTGCACACAGCTCTAGTCGAAGTCAGGACCGTCGCGAGAGACGATCCTGACTTCGATATCTCATAGCCGAATCGAGCATCGTAAATTGATGACGTGGTGGCGAAACACCGATATTCATCCCTTTTACGCCATCTTCTTTTTTTTGTTTAAATCAATCGGACATGCACGATCGTCACGCCTTGGTCTACACCCACCCGTCCGGTTAACACGTTCCCGACCCGTTGCATTGCGTTCGGAGCCGACGTATCGTTGCGCGAAGTTATTACGCCTCCGATTCGTCGAGTACTATAACTACATTAGAGTACCGGCGTATCCCTGTATTTTAGAAACGTACGTACAGTCACGTCTCCTCGACTCTCGTTCGCGCAACTATCACCCCGTAGTTTTAACGTATAGTTACGTCGGTACTGTACGAGCCGCGAATCGGTACATCGGATATGTGCATGCAACGAGCTTGACGCACTTATGTGTCGCGTGCGGTAGAGACTACGGGCCCGAGAAGTGAACGTAGAGGCATATTCCACCGACGGGCTCTCCCCCGACTCGACGCATTGCTCGCTCTTATGGGACTGTACCATCGTACTCCACTCGCCGGCCTATGCTGCTGCTCCCAACGCGTACATAGGTATTTACCTGTCTAGCAAGCGTGACCCGGACGACGCTTGTGTGGCTCTTCGCCTGCCACAGCATTACGATGTTCTGTTCTGGCTCTCTCTCTCTCTCAGTCTCTCTTGAAACTTGCGCATTTTCGATCGCGTTACCGGATCCGGCACTAGTTTCCAACGCGCCCCGACCACGGTTATCAAACTGTCCGTCCCGCCGGGGCGAGCTGCGTTCACAGCTCGCGCGAGAAACTGCGAGATGACTGTGTAGTATCGGAGGCATGAACCCGGTTCCGGCCAGGAACGTCGCGACTTCCATCGGTAATTCAATTTCGCAATAAAATTTCACCTCGATCAAAACCCGACGGAGATTTACCGGGGTTGCATGAGAGATTTTACCAAACCTAGCTTCATTTCTTATGAAGATAAGATTTTTTTGTCTTCATTTTTCGGGGAAGCTGAGAAAAGAATTATATCGGCGGGGCGATACGAAAAGAAAAGTCTCGTTTAAAATGAGGAACTCCGTTTTTGCCTCGCCCTCCCGGTGGCTTTAAAGTCTGCGAGATAACGGAAACGTGGCTGAATTTTAGGATTTCACGACTCGAGTCTACTTCGCACGATGCCACGACGCATAAATTCCTTCCAATTTTCTCATGGATGTAATATAATACGAGCTATTATTTCATCGATGATTTATTCGCTGAACGGCCTGGGTAGCTCGGGGCTAATTGTTTAGTTTCTACGATATATCTCTTTCTCTCGTGCGGGTTTAAGATCGGCGATTTCTCAATGCGCGTTCCTTGTCATATGTTCCCGGCCTGGGGATATGAAAAATGGTTAATTTTCATTTTTCTTCGCGGTGCACAATGCGTTGCTCTCCGCTCGGCGGTTATCCTTCGAGAATGCGAAACTCAAAGGACACGAGAAAGAGAACGTCTGAAACGAGGATAACCGTCGAGCTCCGAACCCGAGGAGTGCCCGAGACGTTCCTTGACGTATATTTGCGAATAGAAGCCCGCAATTGAATAAACTCGGCGATCCTCGTGGCTCTCGGAGGAGACGCACCGGCATAAATCAAGTTTCTTTGATTTGCCTTCTGTGACTAAGTTTCTCGCGCGGGGCCGGGGGAGGGAGAGGAAACGTTACCCATGCCTGGTCCGAGACCGCCGGCGCTTAATGGGCACGTGGGTGAGTAATTATCCGTCTCCTGCCTGGTTATTTCTTCGTGCCTCGGCGAAGAAGTCGCCGCGGTTTGTGCGCCGCGAGCTCATAGACGGGAAATCCCAGGACTCTGAACTATCTCTAATAGCCGTTTCGCTGCTCACTTCGTTTCTGCTGCTGCAGCGCACATGTGTCAGTACTCCGTGTGCCCGAACGCACTTTGCAGCGAAGATATTTCGATAAGGCAGAAAAAAAAAGAATCCTTCACCCGATCGAGGTATATGAACCTCGTAATGCAATATTATTATCTGCAGTCTCGTAAATCACTCAGGACATCGAAACCACCGGCATTAAGATAAGGCAAAAACCAGCTTGAAATTATTTCTATGCGAAATGCATCTGGATATCTCTGCACGCAGTTGCGTCAGCGCGACTTTTATTCGTATGGACAATCGTCGCTAAAAAAAAAATACATTTGTGCGAATTTCCGATATCGTAGAAGAACATTTCGTGCGAGATTTTCATCTCGTGGGATTCGCTTCGAAGGATTTACAAGAACAAAAAAAAATCATAAAATCAACGATCATCGTCAGAGCGTCTCGGGTATTACACGTCGGGACGCCTGCGCTCATAAATAAATGTAGTGCATGCTATACGGTTAAATAAATACATTACAAATGGCGGGAGAGTGTTAAGTGTCACGTGTATATTTTATCGTTGTCGCATAAATTTCCACCTTCTCGAGATCGCTCCGGCAGCCACCGGCGAGTGCAACAGCTCCGGGCTCTCTTTTCCTCCCCCTCTATATTATGCCATTATCTCTCTTTCACTCCCGGCGTGTGTTGGCTATTATACATATGCGCATAACTCTTCCGCTCGCTCGTTTCTCCATATCGTCCCTTCTCTCTCTCCCGGGCACCGGCGCTTCTGTATCCTCCTCACCCCTCGGAATCCCCGACTGGACAACTGTTGCTGGCTTATACGTTATGCCGCGCTACTGTACGTATATCCATTATTACAGCATTACGATTCGTCGTACTTGCTACCGTCTTCGCTCCTTTCGAAACAACGGGAATGAGGAAGCGAGCCAGTCCGCGAAGATCCACTCCGCGCTCCGCGAGAGACAAGTGATTACGTTGACTACACGTGACCACCCTGTGAGTCGATACATCGGCTTTGTGTCTGCAGGAGGGAGTGGGTCACAGTGTTCAGGTGCGACCTGCAGTCAATAACAAGATATTTAAAAAAAGGACAGTCGGTATTTATCTAGCAAAATATTCACGCGGATAAGAAACTGCGTAAGCGGAGATACGACAATGATACAACCAAATATAGGATTTGGTTGAAAAAATAAACTCAATTACCTTTCGAGCCTGGTCGGGGTCCTTTCAGAACGATGTTTATTGTGTCTGTTTCTTTTCATTACGATTTTTTTGGGTGCTCATGGGGTTCTTATTAAAACGGCTATTATTTGTGTGTAATCCTCTATGATGTGCTCTGTTGTATTCCTTGATTATGTGTGTCAGTGGTTAATTATGTGGTTTATCTTGAAACCGGTATATCATAATAAGAGAAGCCATCTCAGTTGTCGTTTGCCGCTTGATAAGCCGGTATCCGTGTCGGTAAAAAAAACAAAAAGAAGAGGATTCCGAAATTAGACTGTTTCGAAGCCGCAGCAGGTCAAAGGAATAATTTTTCTCATCGGTCACAACTCACAACATTCGAAAATTATAAAAAATGAAAAAATATCCGAATCTCAGTGTTATCTGTCAATGCGCATATATGCGCTGTGTAGGCAACCATCGGTTTCATAGCAATGAAGAAAAGGAAAAAAAATACCATAGAGCTCAGTGTCCTACGTGTTGTTCGGGGCACTTCATGATATTTAAATTACACCGTAACAGAAGTGTAAAGGGTGAGGAACTGTGCCCGACTCTGCCCTTCCGAAGAACAATGCAAATCTCTACAGAGAATCACTCTCCGGTCTGCGACCGCTCCGACCATACGCGCGTCTCGCCTATTCCCTCGTTAACTATCCGGTAACCGACGCACCCTCGAAAGATACCGCGAGATGTATCAACCCGTGTAGGCTCGCGAATCCCGCACGAATCTCCATCCTCGTGCCTACCGGGCCGCTACCGCGTTTGTCCAGATATATCAAACTTCTCGAGAAGATACGCATCTCGTGCATGTCGCACACGATCTCGCGCGAGGTCCGCGTGCATTTTACCCCGCATTCCGTTCGCCTAGCTCTCCGCTATATTATATAAATATTTATGCGTTACGGGCCCTAAGTGCCTGCGCGTATAATGATAGTACGCGAAAAAGCTTTATTTGTCAGAGCGGAGCGTGCAAAGAGATTACGCGCCTCGCCGGTACGCTGGTACAAAGGGTACGGGCAGTGTGTGCAACATACACCATGTACAGCCGGTTGCGCAGGCTACAGTTGAAGGTACATACGTAAACGTAGCGCGCGCGCGGGCCAGCGACGCTCCGGTGACAAATGTGCCCGCGAGCACAGGTTCTCGCGGCAAAGTGCTCCCGCGCTTCTGCTTTCTTGCTTTTCACTTCTCCCTCCCTCTCCGGTTTATATACTATCCGTACGCTGTGTGTGTGTATTTGTGAAAATCGTGGTGTGCCTATCGAACGCTCACCTCCTCCCCCTCCAACCACCGCAGCCGACGCCGCAACCGTTGTGGTTTATTATCATTACGCTTCGTGCATCGCGATAAGACGACGCGCTGCGGCGTCGGCAGTTGTGGCCCGCCGACGAGCTGTGTGCGCTTCGCACAGCTTTAACACCGCCAAACTCTGCGTGAATATGTATACATACTATATATATATATATGTATATTGTATAGATGCTCGCCTCATGGTTGCCCTCCCGCATTTACTCTCCCGCTATCTCACTCGTTCGCCGCGTTAATAAATGTATTCGAGGCTCATAATAACGATGGTTTCTGCTTGTTCCTACCTACCTTTAACGCGCTTCGGCTCCCTTTCAGCTATTTTTTGTTCTTTATTTTTATTTTTTTGTAATACCACAGCTTTACTTCCTAATGGAGAAGGTCGTGTAACCGTAAAAACGGAGAAAAATAAAATGTGTGCCGAGCTTTCAGCAGATTCGTATCTGGTCCGGGAGTATCTGAAATTATGAGTAGTAACGCGATTTTAGTGTACAAAATTTTTTTTTTTAAGCTCTACAATATCGAAGGAAGTCGAAGGAAGGGAAAAACGTTGGTAGCGAGCGACATCCACATGCTCGGAGAAATGTTATCAGAAACGGAGCAGGAGAGCTCCCGGTGGTTCGTTGCCTGGAATCTGCTGTTTCGCATCCCGGTGATTTATATCGTAAGAGAGGGTGTCTCTCGTCCCGCGGTCCACGCGCGTCCCGACTGCTCTTCGTGTACCCTCTCGTGTGTGGATCCTGTATGTTCCCTACTGCCTCAATACGACTAGCCGGTGCAGTCTATTTATCTACGACAGCATCCCATACTACTTTGAGTCACTGGCTTCGGCTTCGGCTCAACCTCAGGGTGTATAGCGTATGCGGAATGCTCCAGTTCCCACGCACCTCGTATATAGACACACGTGTAGCGCACGGAGCGTGTACACAGTGGGTTTCCGTATGCTTCTGGCTGTTACCGGGACTTCTGTTGCTCCACACTGTTACTCTCCGCACACCCAGTCACTTACACTCGGTCCTCTGTTACCGGTGCGCTCGATGTTCTGGAACCCGCGAGAGGCTCGCAGCATCCGCGCGCTTGAATGTGTACACCTCTACCTATGGCGGGTATTTATACCGAACGCCCCCCTCGCTTCGTCCCCCTCGTGTGCATGC
Organism: Stenichneumon culpator; assembly: GCA_964017025.1. Lineage (NCBI taxonomy): Eukaryota > Metazoa > Arthropoda > Insecta > Hymenoptera > Ichneumonidae > Stenichneumon > Stenichneumon culpator. Next base: position 5,332,629 of record OZ024774.1, read on the forward strand.
ATCCCGGACTACGTACTGCCATATATCTGTTGCGGTGTACGCACAGATCGTCCGGAGTTTACGGCACGACGTGATGCTCCTGGCACGGAGCTTCTTCGCCGCGCTCTCGATATGCCGCCGCATTACATTTCGATCGTGCAAGAAAGGCGAGCGACTACTCACGGTATCTCCCGTGAACCCGGAACAACCGAGGGAGACGTCTCGACTTCGCTGATATAAATTTACTAAGTCGGAGACGCTGTTGGCTAAACGCTCCGGATATCTACGTCGTAGATATTCGAGGCACACTTGAGCCAAAAAAATAAAAACGCTGGTCATTGAACGTTGGATGACTTGGACTATGCAGGTTTTTTTTTTGTTGATTTCGGATGAAAATGAGAAGCCTCACTTCGAAGCTTAATTGGCGGCAACGAAAATACAAGTATCGGACTTTCTACAATAGGGAGGTTGTTAGCTGACTCTCGGTGGATTGCATGCTTCTTCCCCAACGTCGAGGGGGGGAAAAAGGAAATATTCGAAACAAATAGCGAAAAGGGAGAACGTCACGCGCCTTTCACGTGCATCAGATGTCCGATAACCAGTGCATACCGTATAGCGAAGTATGAATTATATGTATATCTACGATGAAGAGATTCGTAGAGAAATACAGCCAGCGGGTTTTCCACACACGTATACCAAAAAAAAAAAAAAAAAATAGAAAGAAAGAGAAAAAGAACCGCGGAGCGCGTGGATTTGCCTTTTGTTCGTCGAGCAGCGAGAGAAACGGGGAGAGCGAGAACGGAAACGAAGTGCTAAGATGAAAAACATGAAGTGAGCCTCGCGGCCGGCTGGATATCCGCCAAATAATATACTGGCACCCTATATCCCACAGCGACTAGGCACCGGTATTCCGACAACCCTTCAGCCCAACGACCGCACTCGCCACCCCCTCCCACAGTCTCGTTCCTACGCCCAGACTTTTATATTTATTACGAGCTATGGGCGGAGATTGCCGCGAGTATAGAGTATAGAGTAACGGAAGAATGAGTATTACCGAGAGCATGGAGACCGCTGAGTGGAATACGGCCTGTACTCTGTGTATTTTGTCTTTTGTCATCGAGGAATGTCTCGTGTGCCCCCCACTTCGCTCTTCCGTCCATTCGTTTTCCGTTGTCCTTGCGTGGCTCGCCGATATTCGCCGGATAATACGAAAATCGACTCGAAATCTTTCCTACAAATGATAGCGCTCATAGGCAAAAAAAAGTTTCGAAGTGATTCTTCGCTGGCGTTGGCCGCGAGATGGCTGGCAGAAAAGAGCCAGGTGTTAGTGACGATTTTGCAGTAGAGAAACGAACACGAGAGTCGGGAACGTGGAGAGGAGTGTGACGTCCGATCATACGAGAGCCGCAGCGCCGATGTAGATAAGTGTTGCCGATAAAGGCCACTGCTTTTGGGCTATCATCCTCCCAGTTCTTTTCACTCCAATCCTCTTCACAACTCCAGAGTAACAAGACGAAGAAAAGATAAACATTTTTAGGAAAGAACCATCTGCGTTATTTGCTTGAATACACTGTAAAAAAATTTCGTATGAAATTTAATGTACCGGACTGGAAGTTTTTGTGCAAAAACTGGTAAATTTAATTTCATGTACACTTGTGATGACAAATTGATGTTCAGTGCATTAGAAACATTGGAAATACTTTATCTTTAATAATTTACTTTAATTTCAATGAAAAAGTATATTCATTTGTCATAACGGTTTTCTGCGACATGTGTACCCTGTTCAAGTTGGTCAACGGAATTCTAAGCTACACTGTTGGTAAAAATAATAGTAAATGCACCTGGTAGAAGGATCCGCAATGCGAGAAATTTTATAACACCTCAAGTAAGATCGGAATTCGGGGCGAGGTCTGTAGTGGCCAGGCTAACACGGCAGGCGAATAACCTGACAAACCTGGGATTCGAGGGTTCCCTGGCAATCTTCAAGGAGGCGGCGGCAGGCAGGATCCTGCACTACGCCTGATGACACCCAAGAAAGAAACTTCTAGTCAAGAGAATCAATTATCATTGTGTTGAACACAAGAATATACCTACTGATGTTACCATATTTCGAACACACATATATATTTACATTTATATTTATAGACTATCAAAATTTGTAAAAGGGCATTGCCCGTTAATCATTAAATAAATAAATAAATAAATAACAATTTTATATTAAATTTAATGCACCAGTTTTTCCATAAAAACTTCCAGTTTGGTATATTAAATGTACCATTTTTTTTTCCAGTGTACATTTATTCACGACTATCTTATATTTTGTGCTGCACACACTCCTCTCATTCCTCTACTCCGGCTCCTGGTCCAGGGACAGCTGACATTTGAAATGTCTTGGGACGGTTCATCGCAGACACGTAGACGAGCTTTAGCCGATAATGTGTACAGACGTACACTGCGGTACGGCAGCGTATAGGTGACGGGGGACAGTCGGTTGAGACATAGAGAAGACTCGTCCTTCTCGCTCCCAAGAGACGAAGCTTGAAAAGCAGAGCGAAGCCAGCCTCGTTCTATCGTTGCGGCCTCGTCGGAGACAGGCAGAGAGACGAGCGTCGAGGGGCTATCGCCAGGGTGGCAGTAACTAAGGCCATTAATCGCCGCCATATTGCCCACCTCGTCTAGTCGGTAGCACACCCTCTTCTCGCCCGCATTCCCGCCACCCTTTCCTCTTCCTCACCCTGGGCAATGGGGGGCTGCTGTTGCTGCTGCTTCTGCTTCTGCCATCCCCGTCAACCGTCGGGCTCCGGCATCAGGCCGAGTATCTCGTCGTCGCTCACCCTGCCATTACCAAGACGACGAACCGTCTCCACGGAAGATGCTCGAAGGCCCGTGAGCAAGATTCTGTCCTCTTCCCTATCTTACCTTCCTTCTCCTTCTGCTGCTTCTGCTGCTGCTGCTGCTTCTGCAAGGCTTCGTCAAGTTGCCAACTTGGAAATTGCTTGCCTCATTTATAACCGCGGTGGGCTTCACCGCCGTTCTGCGACCGCGAGTGCCCGATCGTTCTTGCCTTCGATGAGGGTATACCGCTGACGGATTCGAAAACTTGTACGGTGCGCGCGAGGTTCTTCGTCTGTTCGGACCACTCGTTCATTTATCGTCCCCATCCCCAATCTCTATTCGCGGTCAATGACCCCCGATCCTCTTGACATCCGAGGATACGCGACAGAACTCCACTTTCTTCCGATGAAACTTAGCTTTGATTATCGATCCTATTGAGGGATCGAAAAATCGCTGACGAGTGTTGTTGCCTCCTCGGAATTCGGGAGCATCAATCTCGACGGTATCTCGGTGTCAAAAGACGCGACTCCCAAAGGATCCAAGGGTCGCCGTTAACGCTGCCTCGGAGGGAGATCGCTGTGGCGGAGTTGTGCGCACGGGAGAGTCTCGGGACCTCAGGGAAGATCCCTCTCGTGTTATCGATACTCTTGGATAGACTATGGGATGCTGCGCTACCCGCACGAGTTTCGAGCGAGATGCTGCCTCGTTATTGAACCGCGAGAGCAGGAGGAGCTCGAGAGAGATCTTCGTGGAACCCGGTAATGCAAGGCTTACCGAGGTATGGAGCCGGTGCAGACTGGAAACGCTGGGTAGTTCCATCACGCTGATAAGACCGTATTGGAACATAGTACTCACCTTGCCTATTCGGTAATTATTGCATGCAACCTATTAAGATACACGCTCCGCTCATTGCGAAGCGTTGTAACGGGCGATCAGGTGGTTTGCATCACTTTGACTCGCTTCTTATCGACGTGTAAAATATATTCGCGATAGAAAGAGTGGCAGCTCATTTTTTAATACGCACTTCTCCACTTCGATGGAGGATCAAGTTGAGATTATTTATATACACATAAGCTTCATTACTTCTTTACTTCTTTTCTTCTTCTTTTCGTTCATTGATACTTTACCGATCCTGAATTGCTCCGGAGATCTCGCTTCGAGGCAAAGATTGCCCAGCTTTGCTCTGTTCCCACCGGTCACATAGGTAGCGTATACCATGCATCGCGTATCCCATTAGAAGAGAGATACCCGAGAAGCCGCACGAAAGATTCCCGCGCGATAGAGTCCGCGCTGTGCGCGCCGCGCACGATACTTACTCGCTCACCGAATGAACCAGATTATTGGCTGAACTCTGACCGGTCGGATTCTCCCCTGGAATTACGTATTCGTTCTCGGTATCAAACTCCACACCGAGAATTTTCCCAGCGGTTTGTACGATCAATTGGAAATGGAAAAGGCCAACGATACGTGCGCATTGCTTCCTCGTAACTTTCCCTCGCAATCGCGGCGCGTGAGAATTTGGCGGATGTGCCTGTTTATTTGATGATATTGGAGGGATAATCGACGATGTTATAGATAACATCACGACGATACAACAGCAGTGCCTCTTCCAAGGATCGAAGGTTGACACCCGATAAAGTTGCACAGTTCCCTCGGGGCGTTCCTGGTCGTCAACCGGAATGATTGTAGGACGATGATCCGCGAGGAATCCATGAAAGACCGATACTTAACAGAAGGTTTCGAGCCGTTGAGTGCATACGAAAGTAGGATGGGTATGCATAAACTCGCAGAGATTGCAGCGTGTATAACAGAGAGAGAGAGAGAGAGAGATGGCGGCAGCTTTGCTACAGTAGAGAATACGCGAAAGATTCTAGCGATAGAGAACCGGCGGGAGAGTCCCGAGAGGTAGACACGAGCGTGCACGCGGAATGAACCAGATTATTGGCCGAACCCTGACCGTAGAATTACGTATTCGGTAAAAACTCCTTACCTCTCGGTCTTTTCCTCCTGCGAGAACCTGGGTAAAGCTTCTACCACTTTGTTTTTCTTTTTTTTTTTCCATCGACCCGATGCGTGCAGCACGGTTTTGTTACACTCGTGTCTTGGCTATAGTTAGGATAGTGCATACACTCCCATCGGATAGCTACATGCATCGCGCTGTTTCAGTGTTCACGTACACAGCAGCACAGACTTTGCCGGAAAGTATAGTCACAGAGAAATAAAAGATACAGCTATCGGCGACTGAAGCGGACGATAAATGATAATTATTGGCACACTCGCATCTCCCTTTATCCAATGAGATTGGCCCCGGTGACTGCCAACAATTGTGCCTCTTACCGCCGGTCCAGAGTGCACGAGAGCCCTCGGCCTTAACCGCGTACTCGCGTCCAAGCGAGGAAGACAGAAATCGGGCTGTGGAAGGCAAGAAGGAAGATGCAGCAGAAGAGAACGAGGAGGAGAGGAAAAGAAGAAGGCGAACGAGTGCTGGGGTTGAGGTAGGGAGGATCCGGGTCACAGATCAGCGTCCCAGGCGCGCGTGAGCTGAAGAGCGCCGTTGGATGCTGCCCGCTTCGGTCCCGCGCATCGAGAGCGCGTATCGCGAGCAAAAGGGTACTCGGTACCTTATACCTGAACTCTTCTTCTTCTTCTTCTGCTTCTTCTTCTCCTCTCTCCTCATCTCTCCGGTACTCCCCTTGACTCGGGTTACTTTCTCGCTTGCGCGCATACTAACCGGCGGATTCCCTGCCGCGTGATCCCGAGCGACGAGGAGCGCGTATTCGTACGTGTACGAGGAATATATATACGCAAGAGAAGAATGGCTTCGGAAGAATCTTGAATAGTTGCTGACGCTGTCCCTTTTCCCAACGGTGACCGCATATATCTTGCGAAATCATGTCGAAAGTCGTCGTCCTGCAAAATTATTATCGCTCCTCTTATTCGCTAGATTTTTATATATATTGTTACGACCGAGCGAATGAATAACGCGCGTATTAGGTTTTGGGGCGGACATTATTATGTACAATCGCTGCTAAATATCTCGACCACGAACTGTCGAATGTCTGTTTACTTTGAAAGACCGATCAAGACTGTTCTTCCTGACGATCGATCTTGTATCGATCGTCCGTTCGCGCGTCTCTTGACAAACCTAACTAATATCGTGTGCCTCAACGAATAGTCAGCTACATATTCGTAACAATATATTTTCTTAGTTGCGATCGCTCCTAACAGAGAATGGAAACAGAGAATTCATTTTTGCCTTTGCGCGCGATTATCCCTTTCTTTTATAATCACTCCCGTCATTCCTCACGAGGACGACGAGAGAACCGAAGAGTACGAAAACAAGAAGGCCATAACCGCCGGTACTATAGGTTACCGTTACCCCGGACGCAAAGATGCGTAGATAAATATTTAAATGGAAGCATATTTCTTAGCATTATACTTCCACAGTATTATCTGCAGGCTAATATATCTGTACGGGGCTTAGGCCGCATACTTTGCACTTCCGCCATTTGGCTCGGGTGCACCGCCGTTGCATTCTTGTACCGTCCGACTCTTTCTACCGTTCGTTCTGCGTTTAACGGCGCGCTGGTCGAAGCGGAGCAACCTCGCGACCGCTTCGACAACCCGCTCGGCTTTTCAACTTTGACTAACTCGATGTGTCTCCTGATACTTTCTTAACTAATGCTCCAAGCAGATAACGCCAATAGTTCGAACATACATTTCTCTATCGTATATATATATATATATATATATATATTTTTTTTTTTTTTTACCGTAACGATAGATATCAAGAGCCAACGTCTTAATTATGGTTGTGGCTTATCTAACGTCTATCGAGAGCACGATCAATTTTTCTACTCGATTCGACCGATCGAAAATTTATACTCGGACGCAGAGAGGATCGGCTCGAGAGCCGATCGACTTCTCTCTTTCTCTCTCCTCTCCGTCTCTCTTCCTCCGCCCGGCAAAGAGTCGATGGCTGTATAGAGAGAAAGAGAGCCCCGTACGAGATCATCGGGTCTGAGATCTCGTTCTCTGTACTCCCTCCGCGCCCCTCGGACTTGAGAGTTCACGCTCGGGCCTCGGAGGTCATTGGGCAGCCTGCCCGACAACAAATCATGGCTAATGATCTACTCGTACCTTAGCTTACCTTGCCGCGCTTGTACTATATAGAGCTCCGTGTACCACCGCCGCGGCACGACTAGAGAGTGAGACCGGGATGGAGCGAGAAAAGAGGCGAAGGAGGTAAGGAAGGAAGGAAGGAACAGAATAGCTTAACAGAAAGCGAGAGCGAGACCAGCGAGATTCGCATTGGATCTTCGGTGAAGTGCTCGAGGATCCGCACGTCCAACGTCCGGGTAGGAGACTCTTCTATATTGTATCTTAACGTACGACAAGAAAACAAAAAAAAAAAATCAACATCATCTACGCGCTCTTCTTACCTCCGCGTGCGTGCTCCTCTCTTTGGTCCAGCTCGTAATTAAATATATAGCTATTAAACTACATGCCCGTCTGTACCCCCCGTCTATCGACCAATTAGCAATAATCCTCGCGTGCTTAATTATTTAACGAAAGCGAAAACGAGGAACAAGAGCAGCAAGACAAACGCGCGTTACCGCTGATATTTACGATATGTGTAGAAATTCTCACTCTCGTGTAACCCACAGAGCGTCGATATGTATTTTTTTTTCCTCTCTCCCTTGTGTCTCCTCTGTCGTCCCCCGTCGACATCTCTCTCGCGTTTTCGACTCGGAGCGGTTCCCACCGGGGCAAGTCCGCGCGAAATAATATCGTAACTCGTAAATCGACGGAGGATCGCGAAAATCTTAGTAGTGTCGTACGAGAGCGGGGATGCTGCGCGTCGTCCATGTGTACATCCCGAGAACCTTTTCGTCCGCGTATTCCATCTCGTTCGTCGATATACACGCTAGAGGAACTCCGTGCAAGCGACGGGCGAAAGAGGAGGAGGAGGGACGGAGAGAAAGCGAGAGGAGGACCGCACTCTACACTTCGAGTATCCAATTAGATGGGAGAGAGGACAGGAGCGTCCAGGAGCGTGGGTGCAGGACGACGAGGCAATAATTATGAACCGAGGATGACCCCGTCCTCGCACCGCGCGTCCTGCGCTTGTCCGGTAGAAGAGGCTCCTGACGCTACTCCTGCTGGTTGCCTCGGAGCGCCAACCCTCGACCACGGGGCCTCTCGGTTTGTCCTTTGCTCATTCGCTCCTTTCGTTCCTCGCTCCGAGTTTCAGCACCCACACCGGATGGAATATTAATGGTGCAACGAATGGCCTGCCGAAGTGCGGTCGCACATCGCTTTTCGGCACGGTAGGAGTTCTCTATATTCAATATGCTCAAGACGCCATTCGCTACGTCTTCTCGCTTGCGTGGAGCTGTTTCACTTTCCAGCTTTATGGTGACACTCAGCACTTTTTCTCTGATTGATTTCGGCAATTTTTTTTTATCAGCGTAAAATATAAAACTAGAAATGAACAGTAAAATAAAGGTCAAAGCACGAGATGCTCAGTTGTTGGGAATTTCCAACGAGAATCATATAGGACAAAAAAAGAACGCATGGGTACGCCAATTTATAGTTTCGAAAGTTGCCGGTAGCAGTGCCGTCTGGTCTGTTAGGGGGGGCGTACTCTACTTACACGTCTGTACGGTATACCGTATATCGAATGTGTGCGATGTGGTACAGAGTCGCAGCGGGATGTTGCGACCGGTGGTGTACAGGACGCCGAACGGAGAGGCGCCCTCGCGGGTCAGATGAGGTCAAAGCGCGCGGCTTAAGGAAATACAAGCGCCGTGTGCTTCGTTCGAGAGAACGACCGCGGGAGGAACGGAGAAAGAGCAAAATCGGCGAGACACTCGCCATGTGTGCTTCGAAGGAACCACGGCGCTCGAACGATATTCCCCGGTTCCCGCGTGCATCCCAGCGCCACAAGCTATATAGGTACACGCCAAACTGCGGCGAGACAGATCGCACGAGCGAGCACCCGGGAACTTCTTCCTCGGTTCCTCGCGACCGACCGCTCTCTCTATCTAGATCTTCGAGAGTCGCCGCGTGCGGGACGATTAACGAGAGCGTCTCCGAGAACGCGTCGTGTAAGGCCACATGTATATACATATATATATATATATATATATATATATATATATACATGCGGTACGGTATACGTGGGCGTTCCGGGAGACTAAGAGGACAAATATGTTTTCCAACAACGGTAGCAATTTGTATGGGAAAACCGGACGGTGGAACGCGTATAGCTGAAGATTATGGTACGTTCTGTTTCGACGATAAATTAGCGGCGCGATATAGCGGATAGACGCGCGGCAGGCTTTGGAAACTTTAGTGTGAGACTGGTAGAATCCTTTGAGCTTTGGGACATCGGGCCACGATGATATCCGGAAAAGTCCTGACGAGGTTTCGACTCTCTAAAATGTGTACCGTGGCACGAACCGGTCAAATGCCCGTGGAAATTAGACGATGCTATTCCGAATCACGAGAATGTGTTGCTGGTGAGAAACCAAGCGAGCGTTGCTTGTTGTACCGACGGGAAATAATAGCCTAGTCGCCGTCTGAGCCGTGCGTGCCTTTTTCACTGCGAAAATCTTATCTGCGCTCCCGCTACCGTCCGCGCTATAAATCGAAGGAATCCTCGCTAAGTTTCTACCAAGAAGGCTTTCTTCCAAGGTCCGATGGCTCCTCTCGTAAAGTTCTCACGAAAATGGTCCACTCCCGAACAATTCCCATGCTCCGGTCACCCAAGGTGCTTCCCCCTCCCTCTCTCTCGAGACTGGCAAAAAATAAGAATATCATTCGTATGCAACCGGTATGTTTTAGCCTATCTCGCTCGAGCCATGGGAGATCCCTGTGACCCATAGTCCGTCATGACCGGAGGTAGAGGTTCGGGTAGGTACGGTCGTCGAGCTGAAAAGCGTAGAACGTAAAAGACAGACGCGAGACGTGTAGTGGACATAAACGAAGGACCTTCTTTACAGCGTCATAGCAGCGTAAGTCGCACAATGCAAACACAAAGGCATATGCTGAGGTCAGAGGCGAGGTACAAGTCGTCGCTCCAGCAATCATCATCTTCCGTGGCAAAGAAAACTTCCCCATAAAAACAAAAAAAAATCTGACCTATGATAGCAGCGTGACAGATCCGTCATAGATCTATCACGAGTGGATTGTTGACCAGTTTTTTTACCGCACGAGTTTCCTTCCCAATGCAGCTCATGCACACGCAGAAAAAAATTTATGTGACGGACACCCGCAAACATATATTTAGTTGGTTTAAATAAACATATATTTACATTGAATAAATATTTTTTCAAACGAAATAAATATTTATTTGCGAATCGTCCATCAAATAAATTATTCTTCCCGGTGGAAACAGCAAAACATCCTCAAACCCACCGCTTGAAAAATTCTCGAGTAATAAAAAGAGACAAGTAATCCCAATCGCTGAATCGATCGCGAGCATCTAATCGCGAACTACCATCCGCTAAAGTTGAGGTACATAAACATTCCTTATTGGCAGGATCCGCGTTACAGGAGCGCTAGCAGGAGAGCAACTCCTCTTATCAAGGTCATGGGAGTTCAGAGTAACGCCAAGTAATTCCGCCTACGCATCTCACACTCACGCCATACACCGAATACATACTGGCAAGAGTGCGCTCTCTTGCCAGCGGCATCGAACAGCTCTTCGCCGACGTTCTTATACCTTCCGAAGTCACACACACACACACACACAAACGCTCGCGGAAAGAAATCTTCCTTGCGACCGTTAGCCATATACTACCAGGGGCAGCATCAGCGGCAGCAGAAATACACATAAGTACACGTATTTATTTACACGTACAGATAAATGCGTTTGGGTTTGTGTACGCGCGGTACACAGGTAACTACTCAGTGGGAATATCAAGCGGAAGGGTTAAAGAGGTGTATCTCAGGCAAGGAGGAATGGAGTGTGGGTACTCCCAGTGCGCGAGTACTGGTATTCCTTTAGTTTCGTGTATCGCCTAGGCGATAGCCCCGCAGGTATTGGCTGGTACACGGATACCAGAGCTCAAATGTATGGTACACCTATCGCTCGACTTTATCTATCCGCGATCTACGCACTATCTGGCTTTACGCGTAGGAATCGTAGAATGGTCGGCGAGTAAAGTGCCATCATATATTTACTCCTACACTGTGTACCGGGAAACTCTCTTTCTCCCGAGTCCACGGTGCCTTCTGCAACAGACGTGGTTTGGAGGAAGACGAAAGAAAAAAAAAAGAAGAAAAAAAAAGTAGCCAAACAGACATGCACGCGTGGAAGAGGAGAGAGACCGAGCGAGAAGGGGAAGCGAACGAGGGAGGCAGGAGTGTAACGCTGAACGCGATAGGAAATCTCTGCGGTAGAGATAAGCGTAGGATTAGAATCTGGATTAAGTAATATATGAAGGTGAACCTTATATACACTCCGATAGCTTCGTCGTATAGTTTCACGGGAGGAATATACGTATAAGGATATTATAATACGTAACCATCCTCGGCCACGTTGGTGCACTCTACGTATGTACCGTCTCTTATAGGTAGCATAGTAATGCCGCATGATCGACTGGTACCTATTACCTACATCGAGGAAGTCGAAAGGAGCATTACGTCTACGAAGAAAAAAGAAAGAAAAAATAACGATAAAGAACACGTCGTCCTTATCCTCGAGAGCTCGGGCCTGCGGTACAAGATGCGCGCAATGAGGCCTGCCAGGTAGACCGGGCAAGGAGGGCAATTTATCGATTACGTTTCAAGATCATCGAGGAGAGGTCGAGTGCGTGATTATCGGGGTGTGCTACAGTATTTTCCAAGGGGTCACGTACGACGAACGCGCCGCACGGCACTCGCTCGGGCCTCATCTGCAGAGAGCTCCGAGCACTCCGCGGGTCCGCGGAGAGCGCGCGTTGTTCCTCTATCCTCGATTTTTTTTTCTTCGTCGTGGTCGTTATTTTGTTTTTTCTTCACGCGCACGCACGTGCGTCCGTGCCAGGGACGGGAAGACGCTCTCTGTACGTGGACTACAAGAAAAACAGTAAGAAGAAGATGAGGAATAAGAAGAAGAAGAAGAAACGACGAGCTGGAACGAACCCATAGAGTGCTCCGGAGAAAAAGGAGTAAGAGCGTTGAAAGAAAGAAAGAAAGAAAGAAGAAGAATAAGAAGTCGTGCGGACGCAGTGGGCGGTTCCGCGTGCGTGCGTGATCGTGATCAGGATCGTGAGGTAAGATAGGAACGGAGGTCGCCATCATACGCCTCGCTCACGTCTTACAGGGTGGTCCAAACGTAGGGGTCGTTCATGAGCCACATACTCTCGTCGCAAAGTCGTATTCTTGTGTAGCCTTCGTCTCGTGGAGATTCCACCAGCCGAGCATTCCCCGCTGCATCGAATATCCTGGAAGTAGCCCTCGGTCGCCAGGACCGGAGACTGCAACTCGCGATTGAAATCTTACGTATATTTTGAAAAGTTGCTTGTTTGTTTGTCTCAATTTTCAGGGCCCCCCAGGACCTGATTATTTTAAGTTATTCTAGGACGCCCCCTCCCAGGCCTTGATCTTTCAGTCCCCATGAGGGCCTCCATCCCAGGCTGCGATAACTATTACCCCATTCTATTATTCGGGTCTTATTCTCTACGGCTCTGTGAATTGTGCACAATAATGCGGTGCATGACAGCACTGTGCGCTACCATCGTTTGCAAAAAAAAAAACTCATTTTTCGACTAGAAATACCTCACTTCCGGTCCAGAGAACTCATTTTTCGACCGAAAGTGACGTCATACCGCAAATATGTGTCACCACGAAAAATGAGATTTTCAAACCGGAAGGGACGTATGTTTGATGAATCTCCGGAAATGTAAATGTCCTGCTTCTATCTTCGATAATCCATAGCGACGGCCCGAAGCGCCCCATCCACAACGGTTGTTTATTTTTTGGAAGGACAGAGGTTTGAAACATCTCTCAATACTTTCTTGTTAAGGTGTAGGTAAACACAAATTGATAGATTGCCGTCAAGTTCTCGCAACTTTAATTACTGTCGAGCCTTCGGGTTTCTCATGAAATGGACCCAAAAGTATCGCCTCACAGACCACGGAGAATAGATAGACGTGCTTTTAAAAAATATATCTGGGTTTTACGAACTCGGTGAGAGTCGTCCAAAAAAAGACAAGCCGCCGCGTCGATCATCACGAGCAAATAGGAGAGTAGGATTGAGGATAATTTTTACCGAGCACAGAATTGTCATAGAATAGTCGTGAAATTCACAGCTTTTCCACAGTTGTTTCGAACTCGGCGTTTGCATTTTAACTATATTAATACCGACACACATACACATCGACATATACACAGTTTCGCTCTACAGAGTCCACTTTATCCAGTAAAATTCGGAGATGTCGCAAAATGGATGGTATATCGAATTTATCGGAGAATTATTGGATAAGCGTCACAATAAGTACAGAAACCCCGGAGAATTAGTAAGCAGATGAGATATTTAATTGCCCTGATTAAATTATAGTTTAGTTGGAGAAGGGGGGGGGGAGCGCACTCGGCGTTTCTGTTATCGAATTAATGAAAATTTAATCGTGGCCACAATTATTATTTTATCGATAACTTGATATCTGTGAAGCGATTTTTTTTCGTGCTGTATCAATCGTTGAATTCTCGTTGGGAGTTACATCGTTCGGAGAGTTATTTCGCTCCGTATTTTTACCGACTCTTGCGCCCTCGTTTATTACTTAACCGACACGTGGTGCGAGTCGGCGTCACGTTCCCCTTCGCTCGTATCTTCTCCCGCGAACCATCTCGGGCCGCGCTATCGAGGAGTCATTTCATTCCCATCGGAGAGACACGCGCGTCCGAAGGGGCATCGAAGAAATTCTTCAGCTCGCACGCCGCGCTCTTTTTCCCTCCGCACCCTTCGACTTCTTCTTCAACGTCCGGTATTCAGCCGGTCGAACTACCGCGGGACTCGAGGGATCCAAACCCGATGGTGCCACACAGATATTGGTTTTGAAGTACAGCAACGAAGAACGGAAAAAGGCTGCAAGATAAGAAAAAAGGCACGATATGTAAAAAAAAAAGAAGAACACGAAACCGAACATGAAGAATCAGTGTAGAAAGTGAGAAAGAGGAGGAAAATAAGCGGGAGATCCCGAGAGAAGCGGCTGCCGACCAAAAGGCCGGTGAAACGTATATGACATGAAAGTGAAGGGTATATTCACAGCAACGCAAAAAGAAAAAAAAATGGAAAAAAATGAGAACGATGTTGAAGAGGGTGAAGTGATGCTGAAGTGGCATTTCGTAGGTACGTGCACACCGTGAAACCGGAGAAGCGGTGGGATAAGCGAAGCGGTATAAACGTGAAAAAATGAGATAAAAATGTATTAAAAAATAGATCTACAAGGAGCAATAATAAGTAGTGAGGAAGATGGTGAGACCATCCAATGCAGGATGAAGATGGAGAGGAAAGATCAGTCGCGGAGGAGGCTCGTGCAGGGCTCCTTCGGGCTTCTCCTCGAGAGAAGAAGCGAACGGAGAGGGACCGATGAGGAGAAGTGGAAGCGAAGTACAGCAGTGGCGAAGGACGAGGGTATTGTTAAGAGGGCGGACGAAGGGAGGGCGGACACTGTCACGTTTCGCATTGCACGCAGCGAGGGAACGAACGTTGCAAGTCGAGACTCTCCGTCGAGGGATAGTTGTTTCGCTTGCCTTACCTCGCAGTAGATCCTTTCTTCGAGTCTTCGGAACGACGAGAGAACGAGGGAGAGGGAGACGGCGAGACAGATGGAAACGGAAGGGGAGCCACGAAGAGAGAGGAAGAGCGGCGCTCAAGCTGATCACAGCGCGATCTCGCCATTCCCGTGGCCGCTCTTGGGGCCATCGACGTGATCCGACGTGACGTCTTTATGTCTCCTACCGCCGGTAGGTGGTATTCGACTCATTCTTCGCCGTGTCCCGCGCCCTTCTTTCCACGTGCGATTCTTCTCCGGTACCATCGATCTCATTCCTACCCGGATCGCTCGACCGTGCCGATTCCGATCGTATCGATCGTGACCCCTGCACGCGCTTGGCGCTAAGTCCAATCACCGACAGCGATTCATTCGAGACTCGACGATTTTCAACGGCTGATCTTGTTTTATTTATTTCTCGTTCTCTTTTATTTATATGTTTTTTTTAGCGTTGTCGATCTTGCTGCGCAACGATGGCGATGAGATGAGAAGAGGGGGAGGGTGAGGAGGCGAAGATGGGAATACGGTCGGAAAAACGGAACGAGCATTTCGGGATGGGGGATGTGTCTGGATACGGAGACTGGCGAACCGCCCGCTGTACCGGGATTTTGGAACTCGATATTTTTTTAACCCTTTCGGCGACCTAGGGGGATATGCTCCGCAAATCGGTATATCACCGACCACCGAGATATAGAACAATACGTATATTCGAAAGAGCGCCATCAGCGCGGTTTACACGGGCGGCAGCATCAGGCTCGTTCGCGGTCCCCACCGCCCTGTCCTGGGGCATCGTTCGGGACCTCAAAACCGCAGCGATTCTATCTCTACCTCGATACCGACTCGTTTTCATATATATCTGGAATATATTTTTCGTTTTGTCTTATACTCGTAACAACGTACTGTGTGCGGACGATGTACATGATATAGCGCGCGTGTATTGCGCACATAGTGTTGTATCGAGAAACGGACGGGGCACGGAATTGAAATTGAAACGAAATTTTAATCGAGAAACATTTTGCGTGCATTCAACATTGCCGAGATTTGATGCTGCAACCCTCTCTGTCTCTTGCCGATTTTCTATGTCTGTATTCTGGCTTTTTGTGCCGCTCTCTTCGATTTTACTGTTCGTCAGAAAGGGGAAACAGTGACGAGGGATCAATAGTGAAAAAATTGAAAAAATAAATAAATACTCCACGAGAGATCGTCGAGCTGTCGAGAATTTTGAAAATTGAAGTTTTCGAAAAAATAGACCCGATCGAAAATTTGTTAATCTACGAAAGCCATAAAATGATTTAACTGAATGGAGATGAGTCTCCGATGCGGTTGGGAAACGCGAGTACAAGAATTCAACGGACGTTTATTTTTTATTTGCAAAATTTTAATCCTGCTTTTTTATTTTTTCCTGGCTATTCGGACATTTAAATTTCACTCGGCTGTTAATAAAACAAAGCCAATCAGAAAAAATTTTGAGATCTTTATTGCCGTAACCACGCTGTTTTTGTTTTTACATCGAGAATTTAGTTTTATTTTTTCAGCTATTTTGCGCTGCCCTACCCGATCAGGATAATAATTGTCCTCCGCATTTGTCCTGCGCTCACCCCTCTTTGACCGCTCGCCCATCATCCCTTTATCTCCGGCCCCATTAAAAATCCGTAACGCGTTTAGTCTGATGAGTAGTTTGGTGCGACTCGTGACAAATTAACGCGGCATTAAATTGGCCCACTTGCCCGCTGCAGCGTCCCTCCCTCTATCTCTCTATCGCGACGGCATTTCCGAGCGTCAATTGATTTATTGTATGACGAATTTCGGATTACCGAATTAACGGACGTGCGGGGGGTATGAACGGGGAGAGGGCAGGCTCGTGTAACGGCACCGTTGGAATTTTGAAGGGAATTCTCATTCCCCTCGTCCCTCCGCCCCTTGCATACATACTTTCGACCCGCCGTTCGTTCAATCGCCCGGCCTCGTGTATTTCTCTCGTTGGCAATTCCCCGGGCATCGAATTAGCTCGCGATCGTTGACAGTAATGAGAGAACACGCGAAAATAAAAGTGGCAAATCGACGGGTTCGTAGCTGGCATAAATTATCGTGTGTCTGCAATATCGACGGAGGAGGACGAGGGCGTGGAGGAGGGAATGTTGTTTGATTGTTATTACTAAAATGGAGCAAAGATCACACGTTCGGTCGCCGCCGCGAGCACATCACGCGCTAATCGAGTGAGAAAGATAGGGAACAAAAAAAAAACAAACAAAAAATTGAGAAAAGGGATAACCCGTTGCGGACGAGCGTGGCAGATTCTGAGCCGGAGCGCAGGGAGTTGCGGCCAGAGCCGTGCCTGACTCCTGACTGCCGCCACCATAACTCAACTTACCTTCTCTGTTATTGAGCCCAGCGCGCGAGATACGGAGTTTGTTATTAAGAGGACACCAATAACGTTAGCAATGCTACGGCTCTATTACTACACCGATGGTTAATGGAGGAGAGGAGAAGGAGGGCACGTTGCACCCTCGGTAAGTTGAACTATCGATTGAACCAGACCGGTGATTTATGGTGATTCGTCGTCTCTCGGCCGGATCGGAACTTTCTGAACTTACTCGGCAGATATGCAAGATGCAAAGGGTCTCGGATTGGATTAATCAACGAGGCGAGGTAGGGACAAGGTCAGCGTCAAAAATTCACTCTACGGTGGTCTCGCGTATGACGAGGTAAAAAGTATACGAACGATTAACAAAAATTTCTTACGCGCAAACGGCCCCAATATTTTTTTTGTTGATCAACAAACACTATTGTCAATAAGTTTTATAATAAGAAATTCGTACAAATTAATTAATTATCCGAATTATTTAATTATAAAGCCATTGAACCACTATACATACGAGTGTTAGACACCACCCTTAGATACAAATTCCCCACACACATAACATAAGTATCCTTAGAAAGAATCTACTTGGAACGATTACACCAAAGCCTATACTAGTCCGTTTAAATAAGAATAGACAACACAGAAGAAGAAAAACACGCGCTGAAGAACTTCGGTCGATGGCTCGTTGGTATTTTATGTTATGATTCTGTACGTCACCCTTCAACCCTTTACAAGTCACAGCTCTAGCCGCACTCTTAGACCCTACCGTAGCAACGTGTGTTCCTCCACGTCTGTTAGTCCCCTTTCGATACGGTTTCGGGTGGTGTAACTTACGATGACCATCCACTCTGTATACAAATGTTCTATTTCTACTCTTTGCGTCAATAAACTTTATGTCAACTTTATGTCAATAAACGCACTTACAACTAGTACTATTTAGTTATTCGGTTGCACCAGCTATCGCAAAGTATCCGATATACATATATCGGATATATATATACATATTTACGCAATAAAAAATGAATCTCAAATATGGGAGTGTACTCTCGTTTCCGCGTTCTACCCGACACTTACGCTCCGCTCCTCGCTTGTTTGGCGGTATCGTTTCTCCGTGGATAAATTATGGAATAATTATCGAGTGTAAATATCGTGATTGTGCTCACCCGATAGGTTGCCCCAGGCTGGAAGCGATACATATACGCGAGCTCGTTCGCTTTCAACCCCCTTCTCTCTACTGTTGTAAGTTTCTTTTTCTCTCGTTCTCCTCGCGATAGCCGCCGACGCGTCTCCTCTCATCCGCCTCTCTCTCTGCCGTACAGTTTCTTCGCGCGGAGATTCTCTCGCAAGAAAGTACACGGTTTCTTGCGGGGGCCTTCGATCGCTGCGAATCATGCGCATCCAGGGCAACCATAGCGAGCATTCTCCAGCGTCTCCCGTCTTCCCCTCGTCCGGATACGGTCTCAGCGTTTATACGAAATTCTCACGGTTATTGGAACACTTTTGCCAGGCTTGCTGCTACCTCAAATCCCACCGTAAATCCAAGGAGACGAGGGAATAAAATAGAATTCATTCGAAGATTCCTCTAAATATGTCCAGGATGTTCGAAACATAAAATACAATGCCGTCAGAGCCACTTAGTCCGAGAGGCTTCAATTTCCATCTCGCATGGTATGCTAGTGAGGCACACAGGGCGCTGTATGCGCACACTATTCGGTCGCTGTTTAAAAAAAAATAATAATAAAAAAAATGAAAAAACATCCGACTATTAGTTTCGTCCCGCGAAAGGTCGATGCAGAAAAACTTACACACCGTGTCCCACGCTCCCCCAGAACGTTTCTGTAAGTTTGGCTTTATTGGATATGACATTTTCTTTAATACCTAATTTCTTGTCCGACTTTTCCAGAATTTTTACTCATTTACGTATTTTTTTTAGTTTTTAATTGTTTTAAATGTTTAATTAATTATCATTTGATACACATAGTGCATCGAAGCCCACCGTTATTTACGCCACTGCACGAGAGATCGTGAGTCAGCTAGGGCCCCGTGGTTGGTGGATTCGCGCTCTCGCGCGCAACCCGCGAGCTGCCTCTCGATTCCAACCCGCAGATCTTCGCTCGATTTTAAATTAGCCGACTTTTAATACGCGTGGTATTGCATGTTTCGCGGATACGCTTCGTGCGCGTTACCGGCCTTTCCTTCTTTCTCGCTCCTTCTGCATCTCCGAACAGTAGATTCTCAGGCGCGGGCACAGCACCGGCAATTCATTTACTCTTCTTCCACACCAAGCACTATTCCACCAACATCAGGTATTCAAACCCGAACGCGAGCATTCCCGTGAGAGAGCCCGAGCTACCTCTCTCCATCGTCCTCCATCGCCCCGACGATGTAGCACATATTTAGGTGGCTTTATGCGCAATGTATATGCGCACTTTCTGTACAATCTGTGCCTCTACACGCAGCAACGAACACGTTAATGCGACAAATAAAGAATGAATAAAAAACCACCGCACACTCTGTAGTAGCCCGGACTGCGATAACTATTGCAATAAACATTCGAGCCAAAGGTCCTCACAAATGGAACACTTTTTGTCAGCTCCGATGATCGTTTCCTCTGCCCTTATTTCGGCTTTGTATTAATTCGGCTTATTTGCACTGGAAAAAAATATCAATGACTCAAGTAAAATTCGCTTGCGGGCTGCCAAAGAAAAAAATTGTTATCTCAATTCTACTTTCAATACTTACAATTGCATACGGAATTCAAAGGATAACATGTCACCTTGGCAGTCTTGCCGTCGTTGCTACAATGTCATATGGAATTGTAAGAATTGAAAGCAGAATTGAAATAACAATTTTTTTCTGCGGCAGCCCGCAAGCAAATTGTTTTTTTTAGTGTGAGGTTTATTCCGAGTTATTACCGGCTTTATCTTTTTGCGTTTTGTTTATAACATCAGCGGTTGTTTACGGTTGTTAATAGTTGGGTGATGTGCCTAGACGACCTGAGGTCCTACAGTACTATAAATGCCATCTATCTATCTATCCTCCCCAGCCATATCGTTAAGTTTATTTTTAATCGTAGCCAGGCGCGAAGTTGCCCAAAGGCTCAGCACCATTTATAAAAATGGGCGATGGCGCAACGATCGCGGATAATTGAATATCGAATATAGAGGAGAACGGACTAAAATGGAACAACGGAACTTGAGATAAGACTTAATCTTCATGTCTCGCGAAAAATTTGTGAAAGTAGTCCATTTTGCCCCGGGGCTCCGCTTGGCCCTGCTATTGCGATAAATACGTAGGCGTTCTCACAAAGGACTTTGAAGTGTGATGAGATGGTATTCGAAATAAAAATTGCGCGCTGTGTGACCAGCTGGATACAGTGTATTATCCGATATTGTACCCCAAGGTACGCTCGAATTACCGTCACGCACGAAGCTCGTTTATGGGAGACTTCGGGCTTCCGTATTTCGGGCCTCTTTGATCGCAAAAGAATCGGCCTAACTGCGCGGCGTTCATTTACGAGGAAAAAAAAAACCATAATTGAATTGAAAACGATTGGAAACACAGGTGAACCGACTGTGAAAAATATTTACGGTCAAAAGCGTATTTCTCGGCGGATATACGGTAGCAATAACGCGAAGGGCGCCACGCGAAAGGCCCCCTCGGCATGGCAGACTACTCTCTCGTGTATTTTTACGAGGCGCCTCGGCCACGTTCGAGCGAGATAAACGAGGGCGGGGGAGCCCCGGGGGTTCGAACGATTTTTGCAAAAGCACCAAATTGCACGGTAGTGTGTACAGGGACGCGCAGGTTCTGCCCATAGGTCTCGAGGTTTTCGTTTTTCTTCTTTTTTCCCGACGTGCATACATTATCGCGACGCGAGCGCTTCTGCCGAAGTGCCTAATAGGCCCTCGCACTGTAACTCCCTTGCACACAAACTTAATCTCTCTTCCCTTCCTTTTTTTTTGTTTCTCTCTTCTCGCCTTATCCTACTTTGATACATTTCTCTTTATCATTATTTGCGTTACATTGTAATCCGTTTTTTATTTCCTGTATGTGGTCTTCACGCTCTCGGTGTTGGGCCGAGTCGCCGAGCTGCCCTCCGCGCGTACGGCTATTGCGGAGAATATTTTCCGTCTGAAAGTAGAAACGGGCCGACTGTAGGCAGACATCGCGGGACTTCGCGGCGGCCGCGGAGTAGCGGCGTCTGTGTAACGGCGGCACGTGACGCATCGCGAGACTCTAATAAACGGGTTGCTACCAGGAATTAAAATCTCTATTATAGACGCGGACGCAATCAGCGAGACCCCCGAGAGAAGAGAGAGACCAGAGCGAGAGTTGTGCCTACGCCGCCGCCGCCGCTGCTGCTGGACGACGAGAGAAATCCGAGCGAGACGCTCCTCCGACGTCTCTCGCCGTTGCCGCCGATGCGACGGGCGAGCAAGAGAGAGCTCTCCCACAGCGAGAGGTACGTGTACATATACCACCGGTATTAGTTGAATATAGCTCTGATGCAGTCGGTGTAAAACGTACGACGATTAGCGCACCGACGGCAGATGTCACTAATTAGAAGTGCCGAGACAGCGGCACGCATTTCCCGCATCCACGGCACGTAGTACACTTCCTGGTAGGTATCCTATTTAATCGCGCATCGTTGAAGTCTCGGATACCCGGGGAATCTCTCGTCCACCGGAGTAGGTTTAGTTTGCATATTATAATACCGATAAAATTTTACACGCTTCGGCCACAGTACCTTTTTCATTGAACGCATCGAATTGGTAAGGTATCATTTACGTTAAACTCATTTTAGCAAAAACTCATTTGTAGGCGAAAAATAAGGAGGCCGTGAAAACACCATGTGAATGAATATTGTACACTATACATGACGCTGTAAGGCTGCTTTAAAGCGAATTTAACTTTTTTTTAACCAGGAACTCGGATGGCAGTAATTTAAACCCATAAATCGATCGAGGGCTTTCCAGGGGTTACAACTTTGTTTTCAGTTTTTTTTTTATCGAAAGTGACGACGTAAACGAAAACGTCACTTCCGGTTAGAAAATCTCAGTTTTTGACCGAAAGTGACGTCATGGGAGAAAACGTCATTTCCGATTTAAAAAATCTCCATTTTTAACCGGAAGTGACGTTTCCTCCTGTGATGTCACTTTCGGACAAAAACCGAGATTTCCAAGACGGAGGTGACGTTTCCCCATGTACGCCTGTACCGGTCAAGAACGCTGATGTTCAATAAAAAATTATTATCGTTAATATTATTGTTATAATAATAATAATGATTAATATTATAATTATTATTTATGATACTTGTTAACAGTCGTTGACGGTCTTCAAATACACCATACGCATTATTGTAGCTGTGGCGATATTGTAATTTTTGCATAATTGTTCTCCCAGTGTACCCTTACCTTATAAAAATGATTATGCTTCCCATCAATTATCCGAGTCCTACCAAAATCGTCGAGTGATAAATATTGACAATTATTTATCGGACCTCCAATGGAGAACGCCCTCGCGAGGTTCTGGCATCATTTTTCTTTTTTTTAGTTTCAACTCGACGACAGCAATACCAAGCCAGTCTCGCGTATCGTGCTATACAGGCTCTCGGAGAGTTGCTATACAATAATATAAGTGGCAATATATATGTGTATATATGTATAGAGTTTTGGTAAGCGTACGTGTGTCAGGACGATGGTTGCAGCTGCAGCTTCTGCTGTACGAGAGAGTTCGAGCCGTGCGGTGGACGTTCCGCCGCGCTGGACCCTGCCTGCCTGTTCACCGTCCTTTGCAGTCCTTCGCTCAACCGAGCACAGAAAGCGCTGACCTATGACACGCACGCTATAAACAATCTCGGAGGCGTAAGTGGATCCGCGTGCTGGTTATACGGCGCCGAGTTTTAAGACTGCGGCCGCGAGTCTCTCTCCCTCTCTCTCCCTCTCTCTCCACGCCTCGACCTCCCTCTCTCCCTATGTGCCTTGTGCAGTTCGCCTGTGTACTCGCATCTTATATACAACCGAGTGAAAACGGTTATTGGCTGCACGTCATGTATGCTCCCGTACCAACCACCCCCTCGGGTCGGTTCAGGAATATATATTTTTTATAGCCTTCAAATAGATTTCTTCGAGAAGCGAAATAAATCGACGTCCAGAATTCTATACGGTGAGAGATGGATTTTCAATCGAAGATTGAGGGATTTTTTTCATAAACTTTTTAACTTTTTAAGGAACATTTTCAGCATCTAAACGTATCTTAGAGTAGAGTGCCTTGTAGAAAAAAAAGAGAATCTGTAAGAAAATTTATATACAGTATTGTGATTAAAAATTGGGTGCTCGATGCATTAGAATAATCTTATCAGACGTGTTTTTGATACATCGAAAAATTAATTTTACCGCAACTTCTCCTATTAAATTTAATATACTGGTTCGGGCTTAAAAATTTAACAATTTTCGTAATATAATTTTTGTCAGAATTTTTAACAGTGTATGACACCTGTCGCGAGGCAGCGATCTGCCAATCTGATTCATCATATCGTCTCTCCGCATGGAACTCTGCGAACCGCTCGTCCGGCCTGTGTTTTGACACACGAGACCTTCGGGTTCTTGTGTCTCAAGATCCTATCCATTCACGTTATTTTCGACTCATTTTTTATCATTACAGTTGTATGAGTACTGAGAGGCCTGTACGCGAGTTGGGTTAGAGATAAAGCGTGACCTTTCCTCGCGGTTGCATTCGGGTGCATCGTGATGCACATCGGTCAGAACGAGCCAGAAACATATCGCGACGTCGTCTCTCGCCTCCGTCAGTCCTTGCCTTAACTTCTTCTATCGTCGTGCGATTCTCGATGGTGTACCGTACACAGTGTATGTGCGCGGTATGTTGTTGTACAGTACACGCGAGACGCGGGAGGTGTAATGCGATGCCACTTTTCAGAAACCTCCTCCGCAGCCCGTTTCTTCACCGGTGAAACTCTCACTCTCTCGCTCGCCGGCGCATCAGCTACCGTTCGGGTGTGTTCGCTGCATTGCCGGTGTGTGCATACACACACCGGTTGCACACACGCGCGACTCACGGTAGCTCGTGTGTTGCACGGTAGCGAGAAAAGATCCTCGTAAGCCGTAAGATGAAACCCGAAGACCTCCCATTCCCTGCCAACCGTTTCTTCTTATCCTCATTTTACCTCTCTCGTCCTCGAACGGAAGATTCGAGCGTGGATGCTGCCTCGTCGAAGGAATCCCTTCTTCTCCCTTTTTTTTCCCCCCCAAACAAACTCCTCGCTCCTGTTTTAGAATAACATTTTTTTCTATCCTATCTCAACTGCATCTCGCGTTTATCTTTGCCCGTGCGTGTATAGAAAAAAAAATAATAAACGGACATCTTTTTTTATTATTTGATATTGTTATGCCAGCGATGCTATGTGCGCGAGACATTTTTTCCGCCACGAGGCATATATTTCATATCTTTGCCGATCGCGTCACACGCGAAACTGTATAAGCGAAGATAGCGAGAGCGGACGCCGCAGGAGTATCAAGCACGCGACGACCTGTGCCGCACACACTGTGTTACTCCACCTATTTTATTCTCCTATCTAACGTACCGGCGTTGCCCAACGAGCCAACGATTATTTCGCACGAAACGAATGTAACCGGCCTTTATTCTCGTTATTTCATTTTTACACACCCGGCACCCGCGTTCCGGGATATACGCGGGGGAGATGTGCGATATAAATGGTATACACAAAAGCGTGTACGTACACCGGAACACGAAGCCTCTATCCGTACACTCGGCAAAAGCCTCTTATTCAATCTCTCGGTAATCTTATTTCAATTTCAATTTTCGATTACCCTTCCCCTCTCACCCTGCCGACTACCCCGAACGATTTCAATCCCCTAGATGCAACATTGTAGACAACCGCCTGTAAAGGATGTATAAGCTTCATACGTGACTACCTTCGCCCTTTGAGGCAAAAGAGTTTACAAAACCGCGAAGGCCGCCGGTCCGTTTGCATTCTGCTCGCGTATACTTACTCGCGCTCTTTCCAACTTTCGTTGCCGCCGCGCGAGCCGAGAGTTCGCGAGGAAATCGGCCTCCCGGACGGCCAAGGAAAATTAATTGCTTATCTCGGATGCTGCTCCTTGCACCGCAGACTTCACCGCAAAACGTTAACCTGCGGGCCCGCCAGTGCCACTGGCAACCTACCACACTATACGCAGCCGGCGCTGCGCACCTTAGAGAGCGACTACAGAATTTTCGAAATTTCTCTCACTTCTTGGTACTTTATTATTTACAATTGGTTTATATCCCTATAGATTCTCCCTGAGAGGTTACTGGTGCGGATATGTTAATTCGCGATGGAAAACCTTCCGTTTTTAAAAGGCCGGAAGGTTTAGTGGGAAGAGCGACGAATGGCGATGCACCGCCGATGAGATTTCTCGTTCACGGATGTCCCAGGTCCTCGGCAAGTCATCTGAAGCAAAAAAAAATAAACATTAAACATACTTTTATTTTGTAAGATTCAGTGTATTAAACAAGCTAGAATCGAGAAGAAAATCCAATAATAAAAATCGTGAGCTATCAAAGTAAAAGTTAACGTTTTTACCCAAAATGTCTTTCTAAGGATTTTAGTTAGCAGAAATATTTGCTAATTAAAAATGTGCATTAAGCGAGCTAGAATCGCGAAGAAAATCTAATAATAAAAATTGTGAGCTATCGAAGTAAAAGTTAACCTTTTACCAAAAATGTCTTTCCAAGGATTTTAGTTAGCACAAATATTTGCTAATTAAAAATGTGCATTAAGCGAGCTAGAATCGCGAAGAAAATCCAATAATAAAAATCGGCAGCCATCGAAGTCAAAGTTCAGCTTTTTACTAAAAACGTTTGCTATTTTTTTTTTTTATTGAAAGAAAAAGTTCTTTTTGAACGATAGCCTACGTAGTACAAAAGTAATACATAAATCGAGAGTCAGCCGGCCGTACCCGCGGGAATTTAGCTTGGCTCACAAACCCAACTGTATTTTCCACCATGCGCGTGTACATGTGACGAGCCTCTCCGTGTGTACGGAAGAGAACAGAGAAGCTGCGTATCTCGGAGGATGAGGAGATCCGCGCGAGGCCCTCGGCAAGAGACGCAGGTATGTTTCCCACTTATTCCCACAGACTTGGACGCACACGCACGCTCCGCATGCTGAACTCTCCTCGACTCCTCTCTTTCCCTCTCCAGGCTAGCGGATCTCTCAGCGATCAGACTCCGCTGTCCGTGCTCTTTGGCGCCGAGCGAGAGAACCGAGAGCGCACACTCTCGTCCCGTCCTCCTTCTTCGCTTCGGACATAGAAGAGACCGTGGTGCGCGAGATGCGTGAGCCGTGAGTGCGTGCGAGGATTCGCAGCACGAGCAAAAATCCAACGCTCCCGTGGCATAGGAGCGAGACCGAAGCTGAGAGCCGGTGAGATGAGTTCCTAGAAATGGCGTGCGCGTATCTCCCGTCATCCCGTTTCCATCCGCGGAATATTGTGCGCTTGTGTTGCCGGTGAGCTGCTTCTGCCGGGTACGAGCATTTTCTATGGAACGTCAGAGTGCGAGAAGACTTCGAACCTTTCGTTTCTGTGCGTTGTACGGCAATAAGCATTGTACACGTTAAGCTCGTGACTACTGCCATGAGCCACACATTATCCAAACAAGGCGGAGCCACCCATGAAGCTACGTCCGGGAGAGCGGGTCAAAATGGAACCCCTGGGCAAAACGGACCGTTTCTATCGAGTTCTTCGCGGACGACATGGAAAAACCAAAGGTCTCATGTGAATCAGAGAACTGGTCCGTTTTGACCCCGGGCTCCCCGGCGTACGGAAATTCGAGAGGGTGGTCATTCGGGCTCGGATCTTGGTGCGTGGAACACGGATCATGAACACGGACACACAAGCGGTTCGAGGTATCGAGCTAAACCGCCGAACGAGCGGATTGTTGGGAAGAAAAAAGAGTCGGTGTCTTGGCGTAGAGAATCAGATGCGTCGCGAAGGCAGGTAGGTCCCTCGCCCGGGCCGCAGCGAACTGTGCGGGCCTCAAAGGGGATGAGGGATAAGAGCGCAGAAGGAGAAAGAGGAAAAGGGTTGGCTCCCTGGGAACGAAGGTAGTCGCCAAGCAAGAGTGAGTTCCCTTCGTCTCTCTCCTTTCGTTCTTTTGCCGACCATCCGTCCCCCTTCCGTACGAGGAGGAAAGACGATGGGAGAGCGCTGCGGAAGAGAAGACGAGACGACCGGTGCGAGTACGGTGCCTAGCCGTTCGCCAGGACACGAAGAAGATACGACAGAAATGGCGAGGGAGAGAGAGAGAGAGAGAGGAGGAGAGAGTGAAGAGAGGAGAGGAGCAGGATGCCGAGAATGAGGCGGGGGCGGGAGACAAGACGACGACGGTGGAAGGGGAGAAGGGCAGCAATCTCGCGGTAATCTAATTTCAGCGTGCAGAGGGTTCCAGGAACGCGGCGTGACATTAGCGAGCCACCTTCGTCGTAGCTCGGCTGTCTCTCTCCGTCTCTCTCTCTTTCTCTTTCTCTGCCGTTCTCTGTTCTCCTGTCCGTCTGTACGTTCGTTCCTTTGCATCGTCTACTTTACCACTATCTCACTCCGACTCAACTTTTAACGTCAGCTACCGCTTTCTCTCGTAATTTCCGTTCTTCATTCACTTTCCGTATCTGGTCACTTGTTTTTTTGCTCAGCTACCCGCCCCGCGCGGCAATTCGACCGTTTTCTTTCTTCTTTTGAATGAATTTCTGCTGGATGAGCGTCGCTTCGTGGGACGAATTTTCCCGGGAGTGTCGCGATGATGATATGTTCCGTTGGGTGGATTGTGGGGAAACGTGATAAGCCTTATCGGCGCAGGATGCCAATAGCAGCGCACTCATGGTCGATAACCGGAAACCATCCAAGGTTGACTCGAGATGGATCTCTCATGCGCATCTATCGAAGCATCCGACTACCGGGCCGATCGGCCGCCAGTCAAGGATGGACCAGATTTTCTTTGCAACAGTCGCCTCATAAAATATTTCTCGACGGTCCGTCGCTCCTTTATTTTTCAATTTCGTCTGTACTCTCTTCCGGCTGCCATTCATCCGGCTCGATATAAGGAATAAAGCTCCTCTTCCTTCGACGTTTTATCCGCTATACATACACTCCGACGCGAGCCAAGCAGGAAATCGCTGCGATCCCCCGATTTCCCGGTTTCGTTCCCCGGTGGATACTCCGCAGGGTTTCGTACGGGACTCCCGCTCTCGGAATGAGTTAAGCTGAAGGCACGAGAAGGAAGACGAAGAAGATGAAGGGAAAAGGTTTGAACGAGGGACGAGTTGCGAGAGGTGAGAGATTTAGCTAGAGGAACTTTGAGATAGAGGATGAAAGTGCCGAGTGGAACACACACGTGTTACGGGAGTACATGTTGTGTGTAGGATACACAGTACAGGTGGCGGATCAAGCCTCAGCCAGCGAAGCGCGGGTTGATAAGACACGTTGGACGACCGATGCACACGGACGGGGATGAACGACGATGGAACGTGTCGACTGGTCTCTCTCTCTGAAAGCCTCGTTGCAGCTCGGCAATCGGGCCGAGCGAGAACGAGCCAAACGTCTCCTCGCAGCGAGGAGGCAGCTCTGACTCGCCAGGTGTCCCGACGGTCTGAACTGCTTTCTTCCTATTATACCGCACCGCGCATGTATATACCGCTACACAATCTCACCTCTTGTTACCTCTTCCGCCTCCTCTTCTTCATCACCTTTTTTTTTTCTTCCACTTTCCTCATCCACGGCTAGGTATCGCGCACGGTCGAAGCCAGCCCTCGCTCGGCTTGTCGGAAGTAACGATCCGGATTGAGACTCCGGTGAAACTGGTCGAGGTCCGCGCGGAAAATACGGGATCCAGAAGATTGCGGGACCTCGTCCGGGTGTTACTTAGTTTCGTAGGTAGGTGGATAAGAAATGTTGCAGGATCGACGAGAAGAGCCGCCAGTGAGAATCGAACGTCGGGAGCAAGAGATCGGCGCAGCGTATGCACCGTAGAAGTCGACTGCCTCCTCGTCCGGATTCAGCCGATCGCACACACGTATGCACGCGTGTACACTACCCGCTGTCAATTATCCGCGGTAGCTTTTCTCTCTTTCACTCCGCTCGTTGATATAATTTATTGTACCGAGTGGTGTGTAAGTAGCTGTGTAATTTATGTGACCGCGACGGGGGGGGCGAACGGAGAGAAGACCGCGGTGAAATAAAAACAAAATCCTGATCAATCCAACCGGCGTAATGTTCAATCACATTCAAATGTGATTGAACATTACGCCGCGCATTAATAACCAGTACTACATCAGTGTTTAGCGATACAACATCACCGAGCATATTAACCTCCCGATCGAATGACGAATCCGTAACGGCTATCCGCACGGACTATATTGGGATAATATTATTTCAAGTTTATTAACAACCTGTAATTGATAACGCTTGCGTAACCTTTCGACCTCTTTACGTTCGCCGCTTGAACATATAGCGCATAACTATTTTCGCAAGACATACCGTCTCGATGCACCGGACGAGTATGCGTTATAGAGAGATCCTTGCGCTGGAGCTCGCGAACGAGACCGCGGGCACACCCGCACCTCGTCGTTTATTAATGAGAAGTTAAGCGGGACGGCCAGGACACTATATATATACATGTAAAATATATATGAGAGTCTATACATATATGTATACTCTGTATATAGCTTTGCTTCAAGTCAAGTATCTTTTGCGAGAGCTGTATAGCTACTAAGTATACTTAGCCCGGAGTCTCTCGTACTGCATCCCTTCTCTGTACATACTCGAGTGAGGTCCACACGATTCTCGCGTGACCCGTGAACTCTTACACGCAACGAGATCTTCGCCGCAACTCGCGCGCGAGATCCCTTCTCCACCTCTTTTTCCCCGAGAGAGATATGCTCTCTCCCTCGCTCTCTCTCTCTCTCTCTCTCTCTCTCCCGTCCTGCAGCGCCTCGTCCTGATGCATCCAACGATGCGGTACCAGAGAGCCGCCGCGCCTTGACGCTCACCTACGAAGGCCCCATAAGCACGCCTCGCCGCCTCCGGCCCTAATAAATTACCCCTCTTACATATATCTCGCACGAGCGAGGGAGTATACCGTACGAGTGAGAGAACGACCGTTTGAACTCCCGCGGACCATTATAACCGCGGCACCTACTTATAAGCTTATACTATATATATATATGCGCATAAATATATATATATTGCATGTGTGCAGGGTACTGTATGGTATGTATTACCAAACGATTGAATTGCCGCGAGATGTTGTTACTCTGCACTCGTATCCATCGATTTCTGTACGTCTCTTCCGCAGCCTTTCTCGCTATTATTATTATTAATTTCTTTTTTTTTTTTAGATAAATTAAAAAAATAACTGAATACAAATATTTCAATAAAAATTCGGAATAAGTAATAGAATTAATCTTTCGAAGGAGTAATCTTTCGCGATGGTATTGCCGCGAGTCATTTGTACGTATGTGCCTCGAAATTGCGACGGTACGTCTTTGCGGATTCGGTGCCGGTTTCATTGCCCGAACGGCAACTTCGTCCGACGTCGCGGCCGGACGGCGAGTGAAGCGCGGGAGGGCGAGGTGAACCCGCAGCGGAGAGCAGTAGGTACGTATCTACGTTCGGCGGAAGGGAGCTCCGAGTCGCAACAGGGGATGGGTAAGCGCAACGTGCCTGCGAATGGTATAGTATGCCATCGCGGATATGGAGTGTAGGGCAAAAGGGGTGGCCGAGTATTCTTAGAATGCCGATGCCACGAAATGGCTGCAAGAGACAAACACGATGCGAGTCTTCTTCGTCGACCAACCTCCTTCGCCTTCTCTGCCGCTACCTCCTCTACATCGCTCGTTCTGCATTTATGCTTCTTCTACTTTTCTTTTCTTTTTTATTTTTGTATCTCTCATTTCTTTCTCCTTCTCGTACACGCGTGCGTACAGGCATGCACACATACGTTGGCACATGTGAATCTTCATAGTATGAGTCCGCGCGCGGCCCGCAGCAGCAACAGCAGCAGCAGCAACAACAACGGCAGCCTGTACTTATATCTTCGCTCTCAACCTTTCGACCCTCCCGCGAAACAACGTGGAACGTGCGGTTGCAGCTCTCCCGACGACTGCACTGCTGTTCCCGCACAAAGAAAAAAAAAGTATCCACCACTGCGACGACGAATGCGACGACAAGTATCGTCAGAATAATGACACGGCAGATGTTTTACTATCTGCTTTAGACCCTAGGAAAAAAAGGGACCGAGACGTTCGCCGACGGTCATGCGTGAAGAAGCTGGAGTCCGTATTTCGTTGGATGCACATTTTTTTACTATCCATGGATTTTTCATAATTTATGTATTCACATTTGAGGTGAGGGGCAGAAAGAATGGATCAATTGATTCGACATTGAATACCAGAACTAGATTTTACATGCAGAAGCCTCGGCGAATTTCACTCCGATACGAAGTCCCATCGGAAAGCTACAGCGTTTCCAGACGTCACAGACGAACTGGCAGATGTAAGAGAATTCATTATTTTGCACTCGTCTCTATGCGCATTTAGATAATATCTCTTGCTGTTAAATTCAATTGCCCGAGGACCAGTACAGCTTTTTGGCTGAGATCCGAATTTTTCGATTCAATTGCTGCGTTCCGAGAAGTTTTGGACCAAGCGATGCGTGCGCTCCGGGAGCGGTCGACAGGTCGTACATCGAGATCTGCCGGGCGATCGGGTTAAATGTTAAGCCGGTATTCCGCCAGGGATTTTTATTTCCCGGCGCAGAGAGTACGGTGTACGCGTCCGTATATATATGCAGCAGTAGCGAAACGTAGATGGAAAGAAATAAAGGGTATAAGACGGAGATAAAAAGGTTTCGGAGCCAAGGAAAGATCTCTCTCGGGGGCGTTCTCGAACGGTTTCCGCGCGCCGATGTATCGGGCCCCCGTACAGATATATATGCCATACAATATAGATATATATTCCGTATGTGTGTGCACTTGTGTATATAAATGAGACATGTATATCGACGCCATTGTTCTAAAGTCGTGACAGCGCCGGGTCAGGAACGCGTGTCCCAGGAAAGAAGAGGAGGATAAGGAGATCGAGGGGGGGAGAGAGAAGAAGAGGGAACGGAGAGCCTCAGCAGAGGCGATTGTGGGTGAGGGGTTTTCAAGGAGCAGAAGCAGCATACACCCCTCCAGCATTAGCATAACCTCGGCATACCCCTGACTCTCTTTTCTCTATCGGCATCTTAATCTCCTTCTCGGCTTGCGCGATAACGCGTCCCAAACGCTTTTACCGGGTTTTGCCACCGGCGCAAAGTTTTGCATGACAATGTTTCGCGCATGTGAGAATCACCGAGTTTACGTCGGGCACGAAACGATAATAAAAAAAGAAATGAAGACGACGATTCAATATATCTCGATAGGAATCGCAGGATTTTCCTTTTTTAAGAGGTGATCCATCGTTTTCAGACATTGTTCATGACGGAGTTTTGATAATGCGAAAAAAATTAACAGGCCCGAATATAAGTGACTACAGCATTAAATTTAATGTTAAATTATTATGCATTTGACACGATTTCTTTGATGACATTGAAAAATATTATTATTTCATCTGTTCGGTGCCCTTTCTGGAAATACTGTTCCGCACCCGACCTACGACTAATTACGAGTGCCGCAAAAATCGCGAAGAGAGCCCGGCCAAAGGGACACGAAAGCTCGGCAGTGTGGGAAACGGGAATAGAAAAAAAAACGAGGTGTACGATGGAGCGCAACGTCAGGCCCCAACGAGAGAGCGGAGAGAGAGTATAGAGAGACGAGTGGAATCGCAGCAGGTCGCATTAGCGACGCGGCGCAATTTTGCAGCGCAAACCCTGGCGCCCTGCCAGGGCCATGTATCACTCCGCATCGGAATTCGTTGTTCCTCGTCTCGTTACCGGAGGGTTTCGGATTTTTCTCTCTCCTCACCTCCCTTCCCTCCGCCTCTTGACTAGTACTTCGCTCGATGCCGCTGCTGCTTCTGCACTCCCTCGTTCCCGCGTTTATTCCCTCGCTCCTATCACGTTCTTCTGCCCTTCCAAGTTCCCTCCTCGCACCTTGCCTCTTCGCTCACTCACATCTCTATACGTCTGCCTTTCCTCCGTTTTTTTTTCCTCATCCCTTCCTCTTCTTATTTTGTCATCATCTTCCTTTTCTACCACTTGCTCGTTGCAACTGCGAAAGCGTGCAGAAGAGCCATCGCAATGCTCGGTCGGGAAGTATTTATGCAGCGGCATGCGAAGCGCCGGACACTTCTTGGCCTTCCATCCCCCTCGGACACTCGGTAAATACCAATATAAATTACGAACGAGAGTCATCCGATTAATCTATCACGATAATCGATACACCCTCGGGGTATAATAAGCGTCCTAAACGATAAATAACAAATGCGATTCCATCGAGCCTATATTGTCATATTACCCCCGTAATACCCCGGGCCCTTCATATTTTAATAGCTCTCTAAATCGATTGACCGCATTGATCCCGGTCATCGATATACCTAATCGCTGGACTCGCGCGAAAGGCTTTCCACCGCCCACACATCATCGTACTGGTAGGGCAAGAGTGGTAAATGCGGCCTAATCCTGGTAGCACGATGATCAACGATATACGGACCGGGCCATATTCACCCCTTTTCATTCAACACATATTCTCGCCCATATAGCTTGTCCGCTTATCCTATATTTATCAAGTTTAGAGTGGAGTGTGTCGGTTGAGCGGATCCTCTCGTCTCGTCATCGAGTGATCTCTCGGCATACTCGAAACTTCCGAATACTCGAGCTACGAGTTTGGGAGCATCCCCGATCCGGCGATATAATTCCCGTTATACACACCGTTAAAACTGTACTATAGACGATACCACTATGTAGACCGCCTACAGTAGCTCACCCTCAGCGCACCCGCGATGGCTGAGCACGACAATGCGCGAGTTGGGGGTGGATTCGAGATATAATAATGAGGCCAGGACCTACCTCAACGACTCCACCGAACGCGAACGAGGGTTGTATGTCGGACATGGGGTGCGAGATCGAGTCCTCTCTCGCGCCCTTTCCACCCTTCCCGCCACTGACACACCGAGAGTCGAGGATCGTAAACCCCACTGCTCTCTCTCGCCCTCTCTCATCCTCTCCTAGAATTTCTCCCTCGTCCTACAAACTGCTCTTTCACATCCCCTCTCAGTCTTCCGCACCCTCGCTCGCGCGCTCCACTCCCCTTCGAGCTACCGCTGCCGTTACCGGCGGCAGACTTCCCGGACCTACCCTACGTCTGAGTGACTTGAGCGGGTTAAGGAAGAAGGGAGCTCTCGCCCGAGCGCCAGGCACTGTCTCGATGGGGTAAGAGAGCTATCTTACGACACGGCAGAGCCACAGCCGCCCCTCTTTGCCACAGAGACACACTTTTACAAGTAGAATAAGAGGGAAGCTTCCACCCCCAACCGAGATGAACGAGAACGTTCGCACAGCGGTATTGTTCTCTGTGTGTGTACAAAGTTACTGCAAAATTAAGCTTCCGATAAATTTAACAACTGTCTTGCCACTAATTCGAGCCATATGTCTGAATGTATCCGGACACATCCGGGGGTATGGTAGCGTAACACAGCGTTCGAGGCTTTGTCATTCGCAGAAGTTGCAAACTTGTGTACCGTGTACTTATATATATATATGTATACCTGTTGCCATATATAGCGAGAGAGCATTCGCTCGCAGATATCCTCGAGCGAGTAACTGGCTCTCTCGTATACACTGCGCCGTTTACATCCCCTGTGCAACTTTCGCGTCAAGCTTTCGAGTGGCGCAACAGTAGCAGGTATATCCTGACGAGAAGGAGTGCTCCGCTAAACCCGCACACTCCCTCCACAGTTTGTAAACGACACTTCGAAAGCCGAGCTTGCGGAATATCGACTACAAACTTCGATTATACTCGATCGCTCGCTCTCTCTGTCTCTCTTACTCTCTCCGGTGATACGACTATGTATCTGTTAGTCGAGAAATTCTACACCCACTTTCGTTCGAGGCTCTTCGGACGACGATAATAAATTACGTTCCTCGGCATCCAATCTCTGTACCCAATCGGAAAGCCGAATTGATAATTTCATACCTTCCGAAGTGTACTCGACAAAAATGTATCGGGGAAACTTGAATTTGGAGTTAATTATTATAAGAAAATACTAAATTAAAAAAATCCTCAAGGTAATACTACAGGTAATATTTACTTGTGACGTCGCTTCTGATTTGAAGGTTTGTTTTCGACCGGAAGTGCCGTCATACCGGAAATACGTCACTTCCGGTTCGAAAAAATGAGATTTTCATACCAGAAGTGGCGTATTTCCGGTCAAAAAATGAGATTTTGGAACTGGGAGTGAAGTATTTCCGATATGACGGCACTTGCTGTTGAAAAATGACCTTTTCAAACTAGAAGTGGCTATGACGGAAGTGAAATATGAGATTTCCGAACTAGAACTGACGTGACAACAAAATTTCAAATATTTTTCAATGACCTTGCTTCCCGGAAAAAAAACTGAGATTTTCGAACCCAATGTGACGATGTAAAAACCACATTTAATTTTCTTTTGCGGCAGATTTGAAAAAGGAAGGTCCGTACGATTTAGGAGCAAAATAAATGTCAGATTCGCAATCAGCAAAAACACTACGTCGAACATAAAATCCCGACCCTGGTGGTGAGATCGCTCTGCCTATTATATCGTATAAACCGAAAAGGGAGGTAGCTTCTAAATTTGATTTCTTAATCTTTCGGATAATCATGAAAACGTTTGCATGAAAAACTAAACGAAAAAAAAAGTTACACGAAAATAAAGTTGACTTTATGAGAAAGCAAAGCAGACAAGATGCATCAGTTTCGTGTGCTCAAATTTTCGTCGGCAATTAGATTGCCGACGAAATATACCTTCGAAAGCGTTGAGCCAACCCACGATGGAATTTTCGATTCGAGGTTACAGGTCGACGAAACAGTGGCAGTTCAACTTTATAGGAGAAAAAGAAGAGCCATCCGTGTCGGAGGCGATGGCGACGAGCGTCTTGACCCGTCCTATCTTCAGCACTCTACCGTACCTTACCCGCTCCTCTAGTGCAGCGTGACGTAATCCCGGGCAACTGGGATACACACATAGCAGAGTGAACGAGATAGACGGCCACCAGAGTCCTCGACCAGACTTACCAACGGCAGCAGCAGCCGCCTCCTGAGAAAGCTACACAGCGCTAACACTGTGTGCGTATATATATATATATATATTGTAATACACGTTACCGTGTGTATTACGTGCGGACCACATTTACACATCGACGTGCATACACGTACAAACTTATACGAAGAGAGGAGATCCGAGAGTGACGAGAGCACGTAGGTAGGTGGCCTATACTGTAACACACTCACCCACACACGTACATAAACATAATACACACAAAGCAGTGTTAGTCTTGCACTCGCACAAAGACGAAATGTTCTCGTAACATTCGCTACGGCCGTCAATAGACTTTGCGGTGAAGACGTTCCACCAACCTGACTCCTCACTGGCTTCTCGCGAAGTTGCCGCCTCTGCTGCTGCCACAACTCCAGCTGCTTGTATACTGATGGTCTCTCATATCCTTCGGGCCTTTGGCCCTTTGGGCAACTCAAGAAGCAAACCTGAGACAGAAGCTCTCCCCCAACAGCTTCGCTCATCCGATATCAACGAGCGTCACTAACTACCCTGAATCGATATAGTATTGGCGAGTTTCGTGTTCTCCCCTACAGGATGTATTAACGTGATAAATTGATTAAGGAGACCCGTACGAGGAGCAACCCGAAGACGGTGAACTTAGCAGGTACGAAACTCCTATTCTGATGCTACGCTCAAGGGTGCAAGAGAGTCCTCGACTATCGGTGAAACTTAATTTTCTTTAATTCTTAATATAAACCGCTAAATGTTGGACATCCAGATTTGGGTCGAAAAATGTCCTAACCTGATATTAATTACCGACAATATTAATTTTCGGAGGATTCGTAAAAAAAAAAAAAAAAATCATCTGAATATTTGGGAGACCGCACCAACGGCGGGTGAATTATTTTTAATGAAGATTATCCGTCGTCTCGGCGCGATGGCGTATGGTACTGTACGTGGTTATATAGCGGCGGTATGTACCGTTGATATAATAAAGTCGGAATTCGATATGACGGGAGACACAGAATCGGTTTCGGGATAGCAGATTCCACTTGACGTGCTTCCTCACTTTGCATATATATAGTGTACGGATATACCGGTGCATAGGGTGTGTATTGTGTATATACCTGTTTCCACCTATTGCGATAGAATGTGGGCGAGAGACACCGATGCCTTCCTCGATATTGTGCAACATCAGTTTTACCCGTTTGAAACTCCTCTTTTCGCTGTTCCGATCTCTCCTTCTTTATCCACGCTTTTCCGGATCGATTTTTCTCATCTTCTTTCACGATCTATTTTCTCGCACGGTGGCTGTAGGGGAGAGCGGGGCAAAACGAGCCTGTGTCCTCGTCCATGTACAATGAAACCTTTTTCTTTGTGTCTCGCGAAAAAATTGTAAAAGCAGTCCGTTTTGCCCTGGGGTTCAGTTCTGCGAATTTCTACCACCTACACTGAAAAAAAATTACATAGTAAAAGCAATAACACTGACTTTTTGCCATAAACAATAGTTCCCGAGAGGAACGTCTACATTTTATAGTTGCGACAATGATTACATGGCTGCAACCGTAATTTTAGTTTAAACATTTCAATATATACTATCAGAAACTGTCGATATCGACGTTTCCTCTGAGAATTTTTCATTATAGTAGGAAATAATAAAACTAAACTTTTTTCAGTGTATGAGCTGGTATACCGGAATGAAACGTCAACAATTCCGTTGATAACGGAAATGACATAAAACCCACCGATGAGCTTCCATAAGATATTCATAAAAAAAAAGAAAAAAACAATGCAGTAAAAGAGGTCTTTCGATACACGTAGTACCACATGACGATGAACTGGCCG
This sequence comes from Stenichneumon culpator, assembly GCA_964017025.1. NCBI lineage: Eukaryota > Metazoa > Arthropoda > Insecta > Hymenoptera > Ichneumonidae > Stenichneumon > Stenichneumon culpator. The sequence continues at coordinate 5,370,661 of OZ024774.1, forward strand.
ATTTTCCTTTCGCCACGTATAGAGAAACTTGCGAACTTTCTCCGAGTCGAGCAGCAGAGTCAGAGAAGTCACCCCACTCTGCACAACTCTGCCTGGCGGTACTGCCGTTGCATAGTTGCGCCCCGAGTGTTACTTCGCTTCAAGAAAGTTCTCTTCGCTCTCGCTGTTACCACTCTGCATAAGCATTACGAAGACGGGTGCGATAGAGAGTGAAAGTGGTAACGTCATCCGAACCGAAGTTTGCACGGCGCGCGCGAAAGAAAGCGCCGGAGGGAGAGGAAAGCCCTACATACTTCGTATACCGATGTACAAAGCATAGATTCTCAAAAAGCATTCCTATACGAATTCCGTCGTACCATTTGAGAAATCCCTATAAAAATAAAATATTCGAATCGAGGCAATAAAAAGTCGAAACCTCGCATGAGAATTCAGGATTTACGAAGAGACTAAGAGAATTCTGAGTTTTCTTTTTCCCGGATCTCTTTCGCGAAAAAAAAAAAATAAAAAATAAATACCATCCGAGCTGAAAAATACTTTTCCACGATAATTCCCGGGCTTAAAGATACTTGGAGGTATGGAAGGTTGAGAGGGTTCAGTAAGAGGAAAAGAACTCGTTGCCGAGGGGTGAGTCGACAGCTCGCGCGGAGCCGAAACAATCTCATGGTCCATCCATCGGCCGTCGGGGCTTCGTGGAAGCAGTAGAAGCAGCAGCAGCAGTAACCGAGGGTTTCTCTCGCCACGAGAGAAATTATCCACCTTCGCGGTGGTACGCCCAATGGGAGCGGAGCGCGTATAGAGCCGGTCGAAGCTGCGAGCCACAGGAGTACCCAACCAACCCTTTAGTTCCTTCCCTGGCTCTAATCTTCCTAATCCTTCTCGCTCGACGAGACTGAGATAGTGGAAAAAGCGATGGGGAACGATAGAGAAGGAAATAGAATGAGTGGGCTGCAGCGTCGATACCGAGAGCTAGCTTTCCAGAAAAGCCCCGGAGGTACCTCGAGGATCGCAGTCCAGAGGGTAGTGTGGCAGCAGGGAGTTGGCGGAGGGTCCAAGACCGAGTGGGCGAAAGGGAGTTGTTGGAAAAGCAGGTGAAAGAGAGCGAGCGTGAGAGAGATAGAAATAGAAGGAAGAAAGGACGAGTGAGTTTCACGCGGGTGATGCAGTTTTTCCACGGTGAGAAATAGGGTCTTGGGGTGTGTAAACCCGGTTACTTATGGAGGCCATTCCAGTCTGCGGGCTACGGGAGGGACCGGTGGTGGCAGGGTGGCAGAGCGCGGCCTCCGGCTGAGGGGTTTTAAGGACTTAGCTCGACATTAGCGTCCCCGTGGGTCGGCGAAGAGGGGTATGGGAGCGAAACCGGGGAGTGAAGCGACGAGGAGAACGAGGGGGATATAGGCAGCAGAGAGAAAGCTGTGAGAAGAGAGCTTTGGCTCTCTCCGTGAGAGCTATAAGAGAAAGATAGATGGATAAAGGAGAAAGATAGTAAGAGGGACATCGAGGGAGTAAGATAGGAAAGGGGGCCTTGAGAGAGTAAGGGTGAGTAAGCGCGTACCTGGATAGGGTTGTGAGGGCTAGGAGAGAGCCAAAGTCTCTCTCTCTCTTCTCAGCCGCCGTAAGGGTGGCTGGGATGCAAGGGTTGGCAGTTCCCTAGGAGGAAGAGGAAGCGAACGAGTACAGAGAATGAGGAGAAACGAGGAGAGCGAGACATATATATATGTATATATATATACAACTGAGACTTGGCGGGATGCGGTACGACGGAGGAAAGGGGGATGGATGTGCGGCGATTTGGTTTCCAATCATGGGACGACGGGACGCGCCTCTATCGAGCGAGGCAGAGGCCCGGCCATCCTCTAGCTGCCCCATCCTCTCTCATTCACCGTCTCGATCTGTCTTTCTCTCTCTCCTTTTGCTTGCGGAGCCATGTCGGTGCAAAACCTCTACCCATTCCCTGCAACGGCGACGCTCCTCCTCGTCTTTCCTCCGGGTTCACTCTATGATTCTCTCGTATTCCTTCTCTCCCGCTCATTCGTCTGTGGAAGCTTCGCGTCTCAACCGCCTCCTCACCCTGAACCACCCACCGACCGCTTCCCACCTTCTTCTTGAGGTTCTAGCATCGCCGACACTCGCGCCGGAGCTTGCACTACTCCCCTTAGCATCAAGCAGTAGAGAAGCAGCGGGCCTTTGGTATTGGTGAGGTGGCCACCGACGTTCGTGTGATTCTCTTCTGGTTGTACTTGTGCTAAACCAGTGGAGAGAAGCGAGAGGACGAAGAGAGCACAGCGCGTCCACTAACACAAGTTCGATACTATAATATATAGATAGAGTATGAGCTACATGCCAGTACCGGTACCCAACCCCTCGGTTCCTGCAACCTCTTCGACCAAGGAGGACCAGGAACACACGAACGCACACTCTGATATAAAGTCGAGCGGAGGATGGAAGGCCGCACGCACACGCATTCGCACACCAGTAAATTGTACGAAGGGCGAGAGGAAGAGGCGGAGTAGAGAGAGAGAGAGAGAGAGAGAGAGAGTGAGACTGTGTAGTACTCAGTTGCTGGCTCCTCGATGTCGTCCGCACTTTCCGCACAGCATAGCACTGGTATTGGTGTGCTGCAGCTACTGCTGCTGCTCCACCCTTCTCGACCTCCAGCTACAGGCCAATCCTGGAAACGCTGTCTTTAATTATCGCTGATTCTGGGAGCCCGGGAGGGCGAGGCGGAGAGAGAATGTATAGAAACAGGGTAGTCGAGGGAGTACTCGAAGAGAGAATTCTAGGCGTAGCTTGATGGGGACGAATACGTACTGCACGAAGAAAATACCAGGCTTCGTGTATTACCAAGAACTCCCGCTATTCTCGACAAATGCTGGAACGCAACTGATGAATCACGAAAGGAAAATGGAGTTTGGTGAATTGTTGGTTGTCTTTGGGAAATCTATTTTTGTCATCATGGTTTCTTTTTTTCGGCACTCCGGTTGCCCGGTTCACGTGGTACATGGCTCAAAGTATGTACGTACGTATATAGGGACAGCGATTGAAAAATCTGGGTACGAGGGCAAGAGAGCAGGGGAATGAGAATTTTCTGGCACCGATCGTTGTTATGCTCGCAAAGAGTGCAAACGGTTTGTGTGTGCACTGCAGTGTAACGCTGGGGGTAGGAGCATCGAAATTGGGTCATTGCCATACACAGTCGTGACAAGCGTTTGCGTATCCGTGGCGTGTGTGCGCGCGCGCGTGTACGGCAAATCCGTTCGTTGTAGATGTATCATTCAGTTGTCGACGTCAGCGGGAAGAGATTCGTTCAAACAATTTTTCGGGTCATACGGTACGAGAAAAAAAAAAGAAAGGGGCACACAAAAATTGCACACTTTTCTATCATTTCACGTTGCTTCCCGTTTGTTGTGGATCTTCTTCAAAAGCTATGCGTTCGATTGAGGAACGATCGAGAGAGGGTTGCCATGACATTTCCGAGTGCTACTTTGCCATTCGTCTGAGCAATGAAATCTCATTGAATATCAGTTCCAGATCCGAAGTGGATCGTGTTCGCAGAGAAGACGGGTACACGATGGGAAGGTAGAGAAAGCTAACGCAAGACAGAGTATAGAGGAGGAAACCCCACCGTCGTCGAGTGCACACAAGTGTACACTCCGCAATTCCCTAAGCGGAAGTTTCCTCGTGTGCATAGACTCGGAGCAGTGGTTTACACACCGAGAGTCCCGTGTAGGATACGCTGGGACCTCGCGGTAGTTTTACCGTTCAGGGTTGTAAGGCCTGAACTCACGCTGTTGGTGACGAAGTCTCGCTGGTACTAAATGCCGTCATGGAAATTAGTCACCAATGATCGCTGTATTTATTTTATTCGAGAATGTGAGAGTTCGGAATGATTGCGAGAATGGTTTAATTATTTACACACAAAGTAGTTTTATTCAATAACAAACACAACATATATTTACACTATTTCATTATATGGAGTTAACAAAAAATGAACTTGGTTACAAGTTAGTTGAAGATTTAAGTACTGCACTTGTGTATTTCTAGTAACGCGCACGGAGTGATGGCAAGTGCGACTGTTCGTTACCGTGGGAGTTCTTAGACTTTTTTCGAAAGTTTTCGATTGACAAAAAGTAAAAAAGATGGGTGTGTCTTAGACATCCGGAGCACTCTACGTAAAATCAATTGATTGGGTGACAGAAAAAACAAGAAGGGATTTTTCACGAGTCAACGAATAAAAATCGGATTCGAAGTGGGCAGCAAGACGCTTGCCGTAGTTGCGTTTTAGGCAGGTTAAAAGGCTTCTCGCTCGACGCTGACCCCTGCGGGGTGACGCATCGTACCTGAAGATATGCGGGCTCATAAATGACCCATTGAATTTCGCGATTACTTCTTCGTGACTCTGCGCCTTTTGAGGATTATTTTTAAATATCTTTATTATGGAAATAAATCCGCTGCATTGCCAATACTTTATTATTATTGCTCGCGAAGGTCTAAGGCATCGTATTATATTGAGGATTCGTCGCCCTTTGTCGAGAGAATTTTACTTTCTATTTTAGAGTTATTTTAAAGAATAGAACATTCGTTCTATGCAACGGAACATCCTGTGCTTCGCGGCTACTGGAACTTCACTATTCGGTTACACTTATAGTTACACTTGCGTGAAAGAGAAGTGACAAAAAAGAGAGAAGTTTATACTTGACCCTAATATATGGACGGACAGGGCTTTGGGAAAATTCACCCCCTATCTTCATTCGCTCGATCGCCTTCGAGAGCGATAAAAAAATGCTTTCGTTCAAAAACCAAAATCACGACCGTCACCTTCACTATTAAATTGACCACTTAATTTTATTGGGTATCGAGTAGCCGAGGATTATTAACGCCGATGATCGATATAGGGAATCAAAGCTCGGATGTTCTCCCCGACCGGACAAGTTTCGTAAAACGCAGTTTGTCGAAGAGAGTGATCTCGTTCCTCTCGGGGGGGAATATGGACCGAAAAGTTCGCTCACTCTCGAGGCCTCGTCATCGCTCACCCCACGTCCTCACCCCTCGGCTTTTGTTCTCCGACTATATCACGTCGGTTAAACATATATGTGGGGCTGTTTCGCGAGAGCCCAATAAACTCACTTACGGTTTTCATTCTTTCTCATTTCCTCTTTCCCTCCGCCTCTCCTGACCCTCGGTGCTCCACAGTCCCACACTACTTTCCTATTCTATTTCTCCACTGGCCCCTTTCTCGCGGTATTTTCCAACCACGAGAGTAGCCACGTGTTTCCAACTCAACCCCCGCAGGAGCGGGCGCTATAATAGCGTTGATAGCCACCTGCACTTCAAACCCTCGCTCCGAACCCCTTCTGTTCGTGAACGCGTACACAACGTTCGCGTTAACCCGTTCGCCGGATGATACTTTTTTAATTCATAGCATTTGAATACCATTTTTCAAATGTGTTTTGTATCGCTTGCGACGAGGTCTTCCCTCTGCCACCCTTCGACAGGACTTCCACGGAGGGGACGTCGAGTCACTCTTGAGTCGAGTACGTGAAGGGTTAGTACGACACTCCTCTCCCCACAAGACTACTCCTAGCGCGTGCAGGCAATTTCTCTTCCCCTTGGACTCGTGGTGTATTTACTCCTTCGACGCCCGGAAGAGGATCCTCAACAGGCAATTACGTGCGCGTGAAATAGACGCCGTTATGACGCGTGTCAGTGGAAAGGGGTTTCAAAGTGCGTTAGTGAATAGTACGGTACTTAAGGTACACTGCAGTAAACCACGAAGACGCGGAAATTGCGGCGGTGTGACGAGAATACTGTGTGTTACGACTATCTTGTTGCTCTCCGTCGCGCATACGAAGCAGGTGGGACTATTTTGACGAGCGCTTTGAATTGATTGTAATAATGAATACAAAGTCGCAACAATGGGTAAAACAGCGAAACGTCGAAATTTACGGGAAATAGTGCGTAAGGGTTGAGCACCCGTTTGATGGCCTACATAGCTCTAGAGGGAAGAGGAAAAGCGGGAGGACCGCGTATAGCGAAGAAAGAGAATGAGAAGGAAGACGAAGATGGTGGCCAGGGTGGCTGTGCAGCATGCTTGCTGGGCAGGGACGCTAAAGTAGTAGCCGTGTGCAAAAGTAAGAGGGCGCTTCGCCATCTCTCCGCTCTTCTCCTCACGAAAACTCTGCCTCGTTCGTCTTACCAGCAGAATCGTATAGCCGGCAAGCGAAAGTAGAACGGGCGAAGCAGAAAAGGGTGAATAAGAAGAAGAAGAAGAAGAGGGAGAAGAACAAGAAGACGACAACCAAGAAGAAGGAAGAGGCGGAGGGCTCTTTGGGGGGCTCTGAAAATGCAGCGTAATTTGTCTTTGTCTGGCGGAGGCGAGCTAGGCAGCAAGCTGCGTGGGAGTTTCGGTCGGTCGAGGGGGTACAAGGGGGGGTATATAACGCCGAGAAGCACACAGGGGTCTAGGCGGGCCGCGCGCACACACAGTTTGGCACGAACCAGAGGGATGAGGCCGACGAGAGGGTGAGCAGCGGCACGAGGAGGAGATGGTAGTGCCGCTGCTTGTACGGGTGGGTGGATGGTCGTTCGGATTCGCGTAGGGTAGTAGCAGCAGCAGCAGCTGAAGGGGCGACGGGCAGGCGAAGAAGGAGAAGAGCGAAGGGGGTAGAGAGAGATTCCGTGCTTGACCCGCCTGGGATCGATGCGTTCGTCTGCCAGAACGCCGAGCCGAGACGCCCGCGTCCTTCCTTCCCTCTTCTCTCTCGTTCATTCGGGGCTTTACTCTCCCTCTCTCTCTCACCTCCTATGCCGCTGTTCGATGCCTTTGCAACCCTCTCCTTCCAACTCCCGTCTCGGTCTCCCTTACAAGCGCGTGCAGTTACCTACCGCACTGTTCCCATCTCTTTCCCCCTTTCCGTCTCACCCGATGAGAATCCCTCTTGCTCCTTCTCTCGGAGCTTTAGCTCGGAGCTCGGTTTCTCCGTCACTCGCACTCTTCGTGCCTTTGCCGGTGCCAGTCCCACCGGCGCTCCTTCCGCTCCGCTTCGAACGGTTGGCCGTCGGCGCAGCAGCAACGCACACGCCGTTAACCGCACTGCACAACGCGTGCAAGCACCCACCCATCCACCCAACCACCCTCGGGTAGCAGTCCACCTCTTCTCTCGCCTCCTCCCGTTTCGCCTCTTCCTCCTCTTTCTCCCGATGTGCTCGTCGTCGTCGGCGTCCTCTGCTAACCCGGGCGCCCATCCAACCTCTCTTCCCTTCGCTACTCTCTATACCTATACCCACCCTTCTTCTATAACGCGCAACCCCGCGTCGACGTCCCACGGCGCCTGCCGTCCCGAGCTTCCCTGGCTCGGTCGCTGCACGATTTCGCTGCTCTCCTCTGCTCTGGCTCCAACGTTATATACCCTCTCTTGCCCGTCACGCCTTCAACCCTCTCTGCCTCCGGCAGCCAACAACCCTCTATTGCACAAGAGTGAGCGAGCTCCGATATCCCTCTTTCTCGCTTTTCCAAGCCTCAAGGATCTCTTTCCTCTCTCTCTCTCTCTCCGTCCATCTCTTTCCTTCTCTCTCTATCTCTCTCTCTCTTACTTCTCATTCGCTCTCTTGATTTTACTCCGCTATCTCACTCGTCTCGGCTCTCTCACGCAAACCCGCCGGGATCTACGAAGCGCTTTTCTGTCTCACACTGTGTGTAGGGACCGCACCCCGAATATCGAGCCGCCGCCGCTGCCGTCCCCGAGTTCTCGACCTGTACCGGCCGAGAGAGGACTACCCCGAACCGCATTTTCGATTTGGGATATTACACCGCCGTCGCTACGTATACGACGATTCGTTATCGTCGGCGTATGGATGACCGCTTATTACAACGATTTATGAGAGTCGGTCCATTCCTGGATTGGATTTGAATCGATACATATAAGAATCATTGCGGTTGTCGGCTTTCAGGCCTATTCTCAATATTCGATCGTATCAAGATACTAACTGAAAAAAAAATCGGTCGGTTAACCCCAAGCCAGATGTAATCAAATGCATTCTTTGATTGGCTCAACTGCGGAATTAATTAAGACTAATTTGATTGAATAAGGATTAATATGTTAAAAAATTATTCCGCTTCAGTGGATGAATACATGTTTTGGGATACCAAGATTTTTATTCCTAAATCCATCCACGCGATCAAAGTTCGCTGATACAAGAATGTCTGCAATTATTTATTCAACGAGTTCTATCATCTCACTGGACGATTGAAGGGTCGAAGAAATGCTGCCGACGGCTTGATTCAACTATCCGTCGATGGACTTGTTACATTCGTCGCAAAGATCGTGCGGAAAACAACGTCACCGTTGTTGCAGTGACCTTTAGCATTTCAAAGTTTCATCCGATGCACCTAGAATTGCAAATGCCCAGAGACGTGGGTGTAATCATCTCGACCACGAGGAAGCTCCAAGCGTGAGTAACTAAGAAACGATAGTGTGTGCATCAGTGTGTGCGTGTGTGTGGGTGGTTCGTCTCGTGGCAGCTAGAGCCTGTGAGAGAGCAGCAGAGAATGGACCTCAAAGGGCCACGTCGACGGAGACGACGACGAGTAATGGTCGCGGACAGGCTCTGCTGCTCTCTCGCGTCTTTGAAGTGGCGCTCGAGGGGGCCCCCGATGATCAGTCGACTGGCTGCGTGACGTTTGGACAATAGCGTCGCGACGTAGTCGCCGAGGACCCGGTAGCGGAACGTGGAGAAGCAGAGTCGTCAATTATACCGCCACCAATACCTCCTACTGCTGTACCCTACGGGTATCTCGGGCTTATACACGCGGTGACGAGAATTCCCACGAGCTGCGCACTTCGAGATACGAAAGAGCGAGAGAGAGAGAGAGAGAGAGAGAGAGAGAGAGAGAAAGTGAGAGAGCGTATTTTCGTCAAAGAGCAGCCAGCAGCAGCATTTCCTGTTACCGGTGACTTTAGCCTGAAGCCAGACTTAAAAAAAAGGTAAACGAAGCGTACTACTGGTATAAGAAAAGCGCGATCGTACAAAATCAAAGGGGCGTATAGTTGTTAACTGCAAAAATAATATTTATAATTAGTAATAATTTCTTGTATATATCGAAATTCCAAAAGTTCATATATATTTATAAAGCTATGCGGTACGGTGAACTTCCGAGGAACCGAAAGCTTTCGCCGCAAAATCTTTCTACTGGCTGTCGACGTCAACGTCGAGGCAATGCCGAGGAGGACGAGGACGACGGTACCGGACGAATAAATATTTATGAAACGACGAGAGCCATCAATTCCGCGGGCAGCATCGCCACAGGCAAGAGTTATTGAGAGAAAGGAAAGAGTGGGGGTGAAAAATAGAAGAACCTTGACGGAAAGAATGGTCTGTAGATGAAACGAGAGAGGGAATGAGCTGAAAGAAAAAGAGATGTTAGAATTAAGTCGAACGGGAGCGGGCATGAGGATAACTTGTTAATTCTAGCAATAAAAAAACTTTGTTTCTTTGGACAAAGTTTTCTTTGCTCTGGTTGTTTTCTTTCGGGTTTTCTTTGTTAATTTCTGCAAAAAAAATTAATTGTTTTTTGTGACATCACTTCCGGTTCAACAATCTCAGTTTTCCACCGGAAGTGACGTCATCGGGGAAAACGTCACTTTCGGTTTGAAAATCTCAGTTTATTACCGGAAGTGATGTCATCGCTGAAAACGTCACTTCCACTTTGAAGATCTCAGTTTTTTATCGAAAGTGACGTTCTCCCCGATGACGTCACTCGCGGTGAAAAACTGAAATTTTCCGACCGGAAGTGATGTTTCCCGGATGACTTCACGTAGGCGATTCTCCCGGTAACTCGTTTAAAAACAAAGAAATAAGGGTACAATAAAAGTGGATCGAGAGCAAGGAGACGAAGGACGAATAGCAGCAACAAAAAAAAAGTTACGACGGGAAGGCGGGTCGAATTCTTAACCCCGCGTCAAACGTGGCGATCGTCCCGAGCTGGAAGCACCAGCTCGTTCTCGAACTATAGTTTTTTGCCTCACACAACCATTCTCTCTCGCTCCATCGTAGCTGCAAGTGAAAGATTTATGGATCAGAGAGTAGCATCCCCGTCGTTTTCCTCCTGATCCGACTGACGGTCGTACGGTATAGAGCGCCGGAGCCCCGTTGACGTTAACTCCGCGAAATTGGTAATTAAATACCGTCGATTCCGTCGTCCAGAGAGCGGCGCCTCTGGGTGAAGGGATGGAGTGAGCAGGAGAAGCAGCAGCAGCGAAAGAGGCATCGAAATTCAAGCGAGGGGGTGCAATCTCGCCATGCACCTTCGATCCTCTTCGCTTCTCGTTTCATCCGATCTTTCTTTCCTCCTCCTTCTTCAATTCCTCTCATCCCACTCCACCTCTCATGCTGCATATTTCAAGCGTCCACCTCGCTCTTCTTCGTTTCATCCTTCCACCTATTTCTCTTCGCCTGAACGAGGGAAAAGGTGAACTCCTGTCACACCGTCGGCCTCGTTTTATCCTCCGATAATTGTATTTCCGCTGGCGAGTGCCGACGGCTCGAGAGCCGTGCAACGGTAGCTCGCGCGTACGTACCTATACTATGCCGTACTTTAATCCACTACATTAAAGTATGTTGTACAGCGCGAAACGCGGACAGGCTTCTCATCGAGTGATATATAGTCCATAATTTTATTTATGTAATCGCCAATCGAGGCGAGACGCGACGGAGACTGCCGCGGAGAACGGGAACTGGTCTTCGGTCGTCGTCTCGTCGCGAACAAGATTTTCCACTGGATAATACCATTCTCGATGTCGCAATTATTAACTGACAAATAAAAACCGACGTTCGACAGAGAGTAAATACCTTGGGCCACTTGCAGTAGAGATTGACGTAACGTAAAAGCTTCCTCATTACCACCCCAACGTCTCGCACCTCTCAACGGTTTATCCGCCACTCCGCTAAGTGGATAATGACAGGCAATGATCAGACACGCCTCGCGAGGGGTCTCGCGGCAAATGGTAAAACAAGATTTGTAACACAGCACAGACCGCCGGCGTACTCCGCCGAAGACTCTACAAGTATTATCGGCAGATATTATTGGCTACGACCTCGTGATCGGAAATCTTTGAAATGTATAAAGTATACGGAGAATTCGAACGAGCCACAGTTGAAGGGTTCGCACTCCAGCGTGGTCGTTCAATTCACTTAACGCCCGGCATCAAGCCACGTTACGTATTATATCGCGATGTAAATATACGGTAAACTATCTTTATGGCCATTCTCACTCCGCAAGTTCCCTCTTATCCGGGCGATAAAATTTACAATGTCTGCCGTTGCTGCTACCGCCGGCGAACCACCGGCTTGCCCCGCGCGCGCGGGCGAAGCACCCCCCCCCCTTTTTGTTCGAGCTTTATCCTTTCTTTCTCCATTTCGCATATCCTATCTGTGTCTCGCTGTGTTACGCTCGCTCTGTACGTACCGGCCTCTTTATCTACTTATCGTACAACCGTTCCCCATACTCTCGGAGTTCCTCGCGTCTCAGTTAGTCTATGATTCAACCCTACCGCCGCTGCGTTTGCTATCTATTTTGCTCGCTGGATTTTTTTGTTTCTTGTCCTCTCGATGCATCTCAGCCGACTCCATTTTTCGCCTGCCCTTGGAGCAGAGATCGCGGGACTCTCGGTTGTACTCCGGTGCGCGGGGATATCCGACGCCACGAGCCGTCGCACGCCGACGCCAGAAAGCCGGCACCGCGGAAACCCGAACAAACGAACGAAATAGAGAACTGGGTGTCTAGTTTACATATTTATTCCGCCCAAAGTCCCAGAACGAAACAGTGAAAAGACGGACGCGGGGAACGCGCACGGGAATGATTTATTTCAAGTGGTTGCATACTCACTCTGCTAGAGCTGAAACAGAATAGGTCTCCCAGTCGCGCAGCTATCACACCCAAGTTCCGAAGGTCCGTTACCGGTATAATCTCATTAGATCGTGTTTTTTTATTTTTCAACCCTTAAAGTCTGTTCCTCCCCAAACATGTCTGCTGGGCAGAGCGTCGCACTCTCTTCAGCTGGGATTTGCGGCCAACTCCGCTGTGTGTAAAAAATGAAAAAAACTGTCGGACTCTCAGTTTGATTTTATAAAAGGTTCACGCGGATCTATAACTGCGTAAGCGGAGGTGCGGCAGTAGTACATTGGATTTGTTGTGATGAAAAATAGAAATTCCATTTTTGTTTTACTGTATATGTTTAATGAGCAGTTTTTAAAGTGTGATAATATATGGTGTACACCAAGAGACGGATCTAGTAAGTATGATTATATAACTTGAGAGATATTACCACAGCACAAAGTAATAGGGAACTAGGGCGCCAGCTATGGTAGGAAGTACCGGATTTAGAAGAATTTTTTTCCCGACTTCGCTAAATTGTCACATAAAATGCGCGCAATACGAGCGGAAAATAGCCTATTATTGACCGATGATCATTACTAACCGGTGCGCATGCGCAGTGCAGTTTCATTACTCCCTAGGGAGTAATAGGGCTCATTACTTCCTCTGGAAGCTCTTATACTCCCGGAGGAGTAATGGTCATTGGCGAATATCACGATTTTGCAACGCAAGAAATGTGGTTATTTTAACGAAGTCGGAAAAAAAATCGTATGCACTTCCTCCCTTATGGGAGGAAGTGCATTTTCAACTCGTGTGAATTTCTGCCCTCGCTTCGCTCGGGCATCAAACTTCACGCTCGGTGAAAATACGCACTTTCCTCCTTTGTGGCATAATATACTACATATTTCGTAGATATTATGGTAAAAATTCTTGGAAAATCTAAGGCCTTTCGCCCTAGCTGCCGCTCTAGTGCCTTACTACTATGTGCTATGGTAATTTTTCTTAGATGATCGGTAGTTTTTCCTACATCCTTCTCTCAGAGTAATCATAATGCGGGAAACCTAACTATTATGTATTACTTGTTCCGTGGATTTATAAATTGGATCGAGAGCAACATATCTTAAATATAAATGCGTGTGTTCACACACTTCACCGAAACTTCACACTCAGTGAAAATACGCATTTTCCTCCCTTGTGGCATAATATACTATTTCATAGATATTATGGTAAAAATTCTTGGAAAATCTAAGGCCTTCCGCCATAGCCGCCGCTCTAGTCCCTTACTACTATGTGCTATGGTAATTTTTCTTAGATGATCGGTAGTTTTTCCTAGATCCTTCTCTCAGTGTAATCATAATGCGGGAAACATAACTATTATGTATTACTTGTTCCGTGGATTTATAAATTGGATCGAGAGCAAGATATCTTAAATATAAATGCGTGTGTTCGGTTACCGTCCGTAGGACATTTATGCTTTCGCAAGAAATGGACTCTCAGACCTGCGGAGCTCTCTCGGGATAAAGATAATTCCCGGGTAACTTGTCCAGTCCCGTATTTCATTAGCTTTTTCTCTCTTGTACTCTCGCAGCATCAGCGGAGAGATGACGCGTCGCGGCGACGCTTTACACGCCGGGAACACGCGTATATTTAAAAAAAAGCAAGAGACAAGCATCGCGTTATTGGATACATCTCGAGAGAGTGCGCGAACTGCGGGCCCGTACCCGCGGTCCGCAATGCCGCCGGTGTCCCGTGATCATCGCGCAAACTTCGCGCCAGCCGAGCGTACTGGAAAACGCGCCGACAGCAGAAACGTACGCTTTTGCCAAGGATTTCCGGGAACGAGAGCGAGGTTCCGGCTACGCATAGCGCGGACTGTGAAAGAGCTGCATGCGCAAGCCGATGCGGCTCTCAGATTCGAGCCTTCGTGCAAATCTTTATCGCCGTCCTTACCCGAGAGTCTTTCCTCGTTTCGAACATCCATTCAGCATGCCCGTTCTCGTTAGCCGATAATTATTACATCGCTGCCCGAAAAACAAAAAATACCCACAAGATTAAATATTTTTTTTTATAACACAATCTGTGATCCATGTTGGATTCAGGGTGAGCGGGGCAAGACGGACTATTTTTACCAATTTTTGGCAGTATATTTAAAAAAAAATTGTCTTTGCCCCGCTCTCCTATGCTCGTAGATCTGGGAATGCAAATCGCGCAGCAAAAGTTCGAACCGTACGCGGAAGGTTGCCCGGCAGAGCGCCGCGTTTCGTACATAGCTTCGTTAGCCAGGTGAGTCAACAATTATTTTGCAATCGATATAGCCACAACCGCGAAATACAAGCCAAGCCAAGGGGTATTTCTGCGAAGGTACAGAGTCGTAGAGGCGAGCTGCTGTTGCGGTACGATCACCTGAGTCGACGGCGAGCGTTCGTTAACCCTGATCCCGACGCGATGCTCGAATTTCTCCAAATAATTCGCGAGAAACTTGGCCGGGTGAGAAACCAGCGAAGCTTGCAGAGGCAAGAGGGTAAAGTCGACATCGTTATTGCGAAATAATATACAGGGCTCACGACCGAGGGCAAGCGAGAGACTGACGGTATATACGAATTTTGTGTATTACATAATGTTGGGTATACACTGGTAGAGGTGAGCATATACTGCGTGAGAGCAGAAAAACTACGTCGGATTGCACGAGAGGTATCTCCAGGTATTTTTTATAACTCGCGCCGGGAGCCTCAATATTTTTTATCGAAATCCTTTAACGGAAAACTATACACGGAATAAAGGGTCGTACATTTAACAAACATCTCTTGTCCGCGAGGGTCCGCAATTTTTTAAATGTTAAATTCAATTAGGAAAATAAAACATTGCACGATATTTTTGGACAAGAAATATTTGGTAAATGCACAAAACTTTTTTTCCTGCTTATACTGTTCATCTGAAATTTCTGGAAATCGGCTAGAGCGAGCCCTCATTTACTTGATATATTTAATTTATGTTAAAAAAAAAATTCTTAACTTGGTATGTACGTATTATGCAAGCTGCACCAGATTCCATTCGGCGGATTCGTGCACTTATTCGTCAACGCCTGGACGGTCCGAGTAGTGCTTCTCCTGGGAAACCAGGCATTAAGTGAAGTGCAGCGTACGATGCTTAAAATTATTGTATTCCATTCGGCGCTGCTCAATGCGTTCTTTCGACCGGAATTAATCGATACGTAGAACGAAGAGCGGACGTAAAAGGGAATTTTTTTCGAGAAAAAGTATATTTTACGGACTCTACGAATCGGGACACGGATTTTAATAAACGAACAAGAGAGCTTCATTTTGTCCGTACTGTTTGAACAAAAAAAGGATTCTTACACAGTTTCCGTATGCTTTCCAGAAGGGTCATGCATTATTATTATTACAATGAAAGAATACGCGACGCATCTCTGTCCTACAGCAAACATACTTTTATCTTACGAATCGACAGACGAACGCAACGAGCCAGCAGCGTTTCAGCGCGGATTTCCCGTGAGAAAAGAGGTATAAGCGAAAAACCTTTCTCCGCCGACGGAGCCCCATTGCTGGTCTTCTGGTCGATCCTCCGACGTTTCGATCACCGAAGTACGCCGATCTCTCCGGAGAATCTCTTACCCTCGTCGTTCAGAAGACTGAACCGGAATGATTTCATAATGTGTGCAAACATTTAACGCTACTTTGCGTTGCGCTGGCAGTGATAGCTAAATTTGCATTACAAATGTTTTCTGCCAATTAAAACCACCCCATCGTCAACTTGCATTTTAAATGCCTAAAACAATTATAAAAATTCAGACATTTTTACCAATGAACATTTTAATTTTTTTTCTTTTTATGTAAAAAACTGTCACTTGGATACATTGAGATTCTCTCTCAATTTCACGTGAGCTTACTAGGGAATAATAAAATATTGCGAAGGGAAGAAGTAACTACGTTCGGCGAGCCACGTAGTACGTATGTTACGAATCGTTCACGTCGGCGATACAGCAGCTGGGGCGAGCCGGTGAAAGCCTCGAGACGGCGGGATAGCATTCGGCCCGGATTTCCCGCGAGGAAAGCGTATAACCGAAAAACGTGGTGCCCGCTTCCCTTCCACCGTTCCCATTGCCGTTTCCACCGGCGGATCTTCTGACGTTTCGATCGCCAACACCCGTCGATCTCCCCGGAGAGGCTCTCCTACGTTCGCCGGAGGCGAGAGCGACCAAAACGAAAATAACGAAGCAGATGAAAAGTCTAGGGGAGAAAAACGGCGCGCTCGAGGAAATAGAAACGACGGATCGAGACACAGACCGTGGTTAGAAATTTAATCACTCTCAAATAAAATCTCCTATAATCTAAGAGTCGAAGTTGAAAACGCACGATAAAAAAATTTTCATCGCTTTGGCAAACATTTTTTGTCCGCGCATCTTCACAATTTTGTTTCACTTCGCAATTTTTTTCATTTACAGATATACTTCGTTGATGAATCAAAGAAATTGTGGAACTTCGTAAACAAGAAATGTTTTCCAAATGTGCAAACCTTTCCCACTGCCCACACAAACTTCTTCTATACAAGACTGTAAATGTTACGAAGTATACGAAAAAAAAATAATAATAACGCGGAAAGGCAAACGAGCGTATTAACGAAAACCACCAATGACAAAGCAGCCGAGGAAAAATCAGTGACGCGAGAAGGATAAAGGAGTAAAAAAAAGACGAATAAGAACAAGGAGGAAAAAAGAACATCGAATGGGAGCAAAGAGAGAATTGCGAGAGTGAAATAAAGAGGGAGAGGTAGAGATCGAGACCGGGTCCACTAACGGGGCGGTGAGGAGACGGAGCGGCTGCGCTCGCGAGCGCAAAGGAATTAGATTTGCTCGGTGCTAGCCAAGCGCGACGGACAGAATGCAACACAATCCGGGCGTAATTTGAAACGCGCCCAGGTTCGGTCTGTGCTCTCTTCTCCTCGGGAATACGGAGATTCTTTCCTTCGGCGTGAGCCCCGATGTTTCCGAGGATCGCATCGTCGCAGGGGGGCTTGCGAACCTCCGGCGCAAGTAGTTATCTCTGGGCGGTATACATATATACACACATGTATATACATATATATATATATATATATAAATCGAGCACGAGGTGCTCGGGAGTTTCGCAGGAAAAGATCTCCGAAGGCCCTCGCCCGATCGAATCTCTTTTCCATAGCGCGGCGAGGAGATGCCCGGGAAGATCGATTTATAGATCGCAGCGTGAAAAGGAGTCTCCGGCGCGAACAAACAGAGCAGAGATCGAGAACGAAAAGAAAAGAAGTAAAAAAAAATGTAAAGAAAATAAGCAGTCCCGGACGACGGTGTAACCGCAGCGTGAAAAACCTTCGACGAATTTGTGTCTCGAGAGTCTCGATTCCCTCCTCCACCTTCGGCAGATCCCAATCCTCGCACCGTTACTCCGAATACTCGCCCACCAGAGCAAACAGAACCATTCTCATTCCGCCTTCCTCGGCGAGCCGCGGAAGAAATCTAATCGACAGCGTGACGCCAAACACAATTAATTGCCGCGGGAATGCAATATAAAAGTTACATCGAGTCTCGAAACGGAGCGGAATCGCGACGGGAACGAAGCATTGTTTCGCCATCTTCACGAAAACAAAAACCCGCGAGAAATAAACTACTAAAATTCCACCGAGTGTCGCAACAAACTAAAGTGAGAACCAAGAAAGTTAATTCGCAAGCATTGGCGGGTTCGGTTACTCCGTTCGCCGACGATCCGGTGTCCGTCAAAGGATCCTCGGTCTGCCGATGCCGGGCCGGGGTCCGGCCAGGCCGAGCGAGAATAAGCGGCGAAAACGGATGTGCATCGTGGAGGCAACGTAACTGCAAGCGGTAGCAGCGGCACGTCGGGTCGACAGGTGCCGAGGCGAGGGCTCACACGTCCTCCGCTCCATCTCCCTCCCGCATTTTGTGTATTTTTACCACGCCGAAGCTCTAAGCACCTCCTGGTTACATCCTCTCTCCGCGCACCGCGTCCTCCGTATCTCTCTCCATCTCGCACTTTCCCGCTCGCGCGCGCACCCCGATACGTTCCCTCATCCCCTGCGGGGGTTTGAGCCCGCCGGCTCACACCGGCTACTCCTCTCCTCCTGGCTCGGCTCGCGTTCTCTCATCCACCTGCCCGTTTGTGTCGTGTAATTGGGTGTGAAATGAAATCTAACGAAAACCCTTTTAGGCGTGTGCACAGTCGCTCGGGCCTGTCCGAGATATAGAGGAGAGTCCGGCCAGGCTAAACCCGTGTCAGTCGGCTCGCAACGCGGACAGAAGTGTTGATGTGTACCTGTGGCGGCAGAGGAACGCGTAGCCCCGGTATACCTGTATCAACGACGAGAGCAGAAGCGGCGTTCAAAGTGTACCTGCAGCCTCCGCGCGTTAACTCGTTGTCCACACAGTCGTGCGATATAGCAACACACAACAACCAGCCGTACAGAGGGTTGGCGGGAAAGGCATAGAGTGTACGTATAATAGTGTGTAACCCGCCTCCTGTCCGATCGGGGAGCGTGCGGATGGGGGAGGGGACCGAGTCAGGCAATCGCTAAAACGCTCTGAGGTTTAACGATCAAATAGATTTCCTATTTTTTGTATTTTTTTGA
This sequence comes from Stenichneumon culpator, assembly GCA_964017025.1. Lineage (NCBI taxonomy): Eukaryota > Metazoa > Arthropoda > Insecta > Hymenoptera > Ichneumonidae > Stenichneumon > Stenichneumon culpator. The sequence continues at coordinate 5,389,163 of OZ024774.1, forward strand.
GAGGGTGGGCTCGAAACCGCCTATCTGCCGCTCGTCTCTGTAACCACCGCCTACCGCGGTCGAGAGGGTCGTCCTTGTCCTTCGAACACGCGCTACCGGAATATCGCGCGGCGTGGTTTGTGGAAGAGTTGTCAGCACACTCGATACCAAGGTATCTCTGTTCTGGGCGATTTTGTACTTACTTTTATTTGTTAATTTTGTTTTTTTTTTCGACAACCCTCTCTCCCATCGTCGCGATCGCCATGCACCCCTTTGCACACTCATTCCACGCTGCAGCGGGCAACGTTTTTGCCCGACGTGTCTGGACGTCGGCTCGAGCGCACGCTTCAACCGGATAAAATCTCTCTCGTGTAAATATTACCCGGACGGGCTTTTCGTGTTAATTAATATTATGTGCCGAGAATTCGCTTCTCTCTGCCGCGGGGCTTTTGAATAAATAACGAATTGTATCAATGATCTCGGAGGCGATAGGATCTGCGTCACGGAAGGAAACAAAACGACGAACGAAAAGAAAGGAACAATAAGAGACGAAGATTGAGGCAAGACTGTGTCGGATCATCGACGGCCTGGACTTTAACGAGACGGCCGGTGATCGCGCGCGCTGGACGAGAGGCAGGGCAAAGACTGAGAAAGATGGAGCGAAAGAAATCAGGTGAGTAGGAAAGATCGAGAGAAGATCGAGAGCGGAGCGAGTCCTGCTGCGGACAGAGATCCTGTCGATCTTCGATCCGAGTGACGAAGATAAGGAGCTGCCCGGGGCTCCGCGAGCTCCGCCGACTCGCGGCAAGCGCGGTGAATACTCTCGCGTCGAGATACAAGACGAGCTCTCCTCGAGTGGAATTGCAACTCGTTAAAAAGCATAAGGAAGACGTTTATGGGTACGTGTCGTCGGGAGGGGGGAGGTGAAGTCCATGCCCTGCGCGCCTCAAAGTCCGTCCGTCGCGTCCGTCCGTGCCGTCCGTACGTCCCGTTCGCCCGATTCTAACGTAATTGTATGCCCGTGGGGCGTTCACGAGAGCCGAAGGAAAGGAGATCGGGGACGAGAAGTTGCCACTCTTTCGCCATATCTATCCGTCTCGTTTTCGATCCTTCTCGCTTCTTCGTCCGCTCACCCTCGTGTGCGCCCCCCCCCCCGCCCCCTCCTCGCGCTTTGTTTTATTGGCTCGTAAATAGCGGTGGCCGGTAAGCGGAAGTAGCCGCTGCCGTACGCTTCCAATTACGAAACGTTTTCGTTCCGAGAGGGAGGGAGGCATAGAAGAGAACGAGGAGATGCCGAGAGAGAATGGCATTAGCGAGAGAGAATGAAGGAGAAACGAGGCACCGGTGGAACGGGTGCGAAGGAGCAACAACAGAATCTCAACCGTGGCCGGCATAAGAGATACCCGCCTATATACACTGCAGCCTGTACGAACCCGAGAGTGCCGAGAGGCCACTTCGCCATATCCGTCTCACTCCCTCGCGGCCTACATTAACGTAATAATTTGTTTAAGATTACCACGCGCGGAGCGCGGAGAATATTTTGCGCTACCGGTTTTATCTCAAGAACCAGAGGCCTCGGGTAGGCCGCACGGTCCGAGCTTTTCTCCTCCGGACGAGACTGCAAAGCTTCTCTGATGATCCTCTAATACTCCTCTCGCTGTCGACTTCTTCGCGGTGGGCAGTTCGCAATCGGCAAAGCATGTAACAAGCCGTATTACAATTAAACCGGTACGAGCACCGCGGTTCTTACATTGTTACGTTGTTAGCACAGTTGAGAAGAATATTAAACCCTTTTTTTTTGCCGCCCGGATCGTCAGGCCGGCGAGTTACAAGTTGTTTAGCGTGATTATCGTAATAGTTACAGATGTTCCTCCGCGTCTCGGGGCCGGGTTTCATGCCGCCACATGCTCGCTCGCTTTGGTCATTACGTTTTATCGTTGCATCGGGAATGGGGCTCGAGAAAGAGGACGAGGGAAAGAGGAACGCAAAGAACATCTTGATTCGCGCGCGACATGGATCGCACGTCCGTGAATCCGCCACCGTTCACTGTTCTCTTCGCCTCTCCTCTTTCCGTACACAACTCCGCGCTGGGGTTTTTCAGTCAGTCCCCCTTCCTCCCCCTGCCCTTCCTCCGGTGCGTTTCATCACGAAGGAGATTTACTCGCGTCGAGGAGTTGTCCAATGGCCGAGGGAAGAGTTTTCGCTTCGACCCGGCAACCACCGAAGGCCGCATCGGACCTCTATTTCGCTTTTTGTCGTCGCCGATCGACCACTTCTCAACACCGTCTCCCCCATACACCGGATACGGATTACTTTGCAGTTGAAATGTATATGTATATATATATATATATATATGTATGCGAATTCTACCTATACCTGTAGCAGTTCGCTAATTCGTTGCGAAAAAGCAGACCGGCAACGTTACGCCTGATTATTCGTGGTCCCGACGGTCCTCGACGGGTTCCGCCGTCGCGGATTCCCCGTCCCTTTCTCTCCCTCGTCATTGGCAACTTCTCCTCCACTCCCTCGTTCCTTCGATCCTTTGTCACCGAAGCGAGCTCTCTCCTTTTCCGCGATCCGGTCAACCGGGTTCACAGTGCGAATCAGAGTCCGGCAAGCCTTGGATTACCCAGTTGCCTTTCCGTACCCGACAGAGTTATGTTGCTGGGACTGATTGCGACAAAACGGCTCGTGCGTTAAGATACCTTTTATTCGTCTTAACGGTGAAAATTTCACGACAGGAAAAAAAATAGAAATAAAGATCTCCGATAATTTCGGCCTCCGAGAGTTTCCTCCGGATAAAAGTGCGAGACAGGATGGAAGGATGAACGATCCTTGGGCGATGATTGCGTCCCTCGTCGAGGGAATTAAGCAATTCCGCACGTAGGAAATCACTTCCCGGTGTGCCGAAGAGTGCGCGATCGGCTGCACATGTGACCTGTTATTTTAGCTTGGCGGAGTGCATCGTGGCAGAGTGCATCGTTGAACGGGAGGAAGGCGATGACCGCTGAATCGCCGGTAAGTAGGTACGTCCAGTAGAGCTTAGACCGGGGCGGGTAAACGCGAGCGGTGCTCGCGCTTCGGCCTCATAGGTGTTCGCCGACTGTTTCACCCACCGCGATGAGTTCGCGGCTCGGTGGGCACACAGACGTTGCTGCCTCGACTTCCCGACTAACCGGTAGAGGAGAGACTCGGATGAAGGGAGAGAGAGAGAGAGCGAGATACACATCTGTGTGTGGGCCCGGGCTGGAACCTTCCCACTTTGCCATTCAGGCATTATGCGTCGTAACGTCCTGTAACGTAATGCCACGGACGTCCGTCTTGTACCAACAGATGCTGCGGAGCATCCATAAACGCGAATGCTCGCCTGGTTCCCCCGACCGAACCACTCGCACACATATCTACTTAGCGGTATAGTATACTACCAGCAGTAATCTCCGAGGACTCCGCGGTAACCCTCTCCGTAGGGATGCGAGTGCGTGCAGTTGTTGCACCGTTGCATGCGCAACGTGGAGGCGGACACAGATGTGCGTGTCTGTGTGCGAAAGTTCCGATGCGTTCGAAATCTGTGCTCAGACAGACGGAGCTTACCTGTCTTGCCTCCATTCCCTCACCCCATACCTCCCTCCCGCGTTCGCTGAATGCATCAAGCATCCGCGCATCGCTTCCCGCTCCGCGAGCTTGTGTGTACACGTGCGAACTCTCGAAGCGCGGATAACGCCGGGGCATCTTCTCTCGTTCTCTCCTCTCGCTCATCTTGGGCTCTCGAGAGACGGAGAGAGGGAGCGAGCATGTATGGGAGGACTCGGATGAAGCCCGCCGGCGGGTGTGTGCGAAACGGCTACCGTGCGCCCAGCAGGAGTTGCACCAAGCAGCAGCAGCAGCAGTCATCGCACGTACCTATAGTGTCGGACTGTTCGCCGCCGCCGCCGCTGCTGCTGCTGCTGCACCGCACTGAACGATCCTGCGGAGGAGAATAGTATGCGCGTGCACGAACCGCATCACGAGGATGGAATGGGCAAGAGAGGCGCTTGGCCCGATCCACGTGTGCACGCTGACGCCCACACGTCGGATAGGTAAACACCGTGCAAAACCCTGAATCACCAGCCCCAGGCCAAGTTCATTTCGTTCGTCGTGCGGTCCAGGAGAAAGGACTCTCACGGAGGGGCTCCCCGCTGCCGGGTACCGGGCATCGTACAGTATCCACTGCGACGATAGGATGCAAATATTGCAGCCGTGCAGGATTTTGTGAATGCTTATGGAATCGTTGAATTCAGGTCTTGGGTAATCGCTTATTTTTTCTTTCGCGGGAACTGTGACGATAAAGACGGAATCGGGGATGAAATGAGATGAGAGTTCTTTCAATGTCAAATGCTGCATTTGGCCCAAGCCGATCGCGGAATTTTGTGCCTCTTTTGATTGTTTTGAAAAATAGAAAGTACTGCAAAGAATATTATTATAACGAATGAAACTCCTGCAATTCGGTATATTCGAGGGTGAACATTTTTCCATTACATTCTTTGGCATAAAATCGTCGAAGCTCTTTCTAAAGGGTAATGAATTGATTAATAACGTAAAATTAATTTTGCTGGAATGGAATTTAATCGAAAATGCTTTTAGGTGATTAATAACTCTGTTTACATTCCGCCGACGTGGTTGTATCAATCAATTTTTGTATCCACTCCGGTATTAAACTTTTAGCGAAGAGCGTGCGTACATCGGAAAAAGGGACATTAATTAATCAAAGTGTACTCTTCTGTGACGACCCCAGGCAAAATGCATGAACGAGACTGAGTGCTCCGAAAGTACGATGTGTAATGCTTTACCGCAAAGCGCGATGCGGCGGAAGCTGCAATCGGTATCTTTTTGTCAAAAAATGTTGTATACTCTCCACCGAACTATACAGATTCATTGAATCACCCGTGTAGAGGTCGTATCGAAAATGGAGGGACGAACGAGGGGGCAACTTCGCCAGTGCGTGCGCGTATATCACCCGCTCGCTGCAGGCGCACACGCGCCTCGACTTTTATCGAGTGTAAAATTGTTTTTATCAATCCGTCGGCATCGCTGCCCATCGCCGCACGATACGATGCGCTGTCGGTTGGCTCGTTGGCGGTGGGAAAGCAGTACGGGAAGTAGAGGATACAGTGCAGAAGAGCGAGAGGGAAACCTTAAAAAAAAAAAAAAAATCGCTCTCCACAGAGCTCGAAATAGTTGGTAATTCGATATCGAAGCGTTGGAGCTCGACGCCGTGAGGGGGCCCGGAAAAATTCTCGTGCTTGTATACGTCACTCGGTGCGGGCATTCGAAACGTCAACTTTTAGTCAGAGTAGCGGCATACTATAATACACCGCGTTTATTTTTTGCCTTTTTTTTCTATGGCAAAGAGACTGAATCGAAAATTCGTTCGGATTATTGAGTTCTCACCGGATGTCCCCCATTTTCACCTCGAGCGCATGTTTTTTTTTTTGGTCCTCTTTGTTTTGACTTTTAACCACGAGATTTGAAGCCGGCAAAAACGTCATGCACTCGGCTCGGGTGACGGCTGATGGATATTTTTTTTTCTGTGAATATTCCTCGCCGTCACGCGTGGAAGTGAAGTCGAATTTTCGATACCTCGTGATTTTCGCGTTTTTTTCAATTTCATTATTTACCCTCGCCAGCAGACATCGATAAACCGTCGGACCTGCGGCAAATTGAAAAAATTTTTGATAGCTGTCAGCCTGTTGAGACGGGATGAAACTTAATCGTTTCTTCATAAAGTCCGAACGGCGTGGCGGTGTGTGGTACAAGTAACCACGTTACATCGCCCAATAGCGGTAATATAGTATTTTCGGTTCATCGCCCGGCTAGCGCGGAGTATCGACAAATCCCCGAAGTAACAGTCGCGTGTCCTCCGCAGACGACGAATTCTGATGGCTGATTTATCTCTCGCGTACGGTCTCACCGCGGACTATCTCCGCGGTCTCTCAGCGAAGACGTATTTTGGGATCGTTCGTTTGCAAATTATCATGACGGGGGACTGTCTCTCTTTCGATCCCATGGTCCTCGAGCTATCCCAATGCGGACCGCGAAACGTCGCCAACATTTCAAGCTCCGCTACCGGCGATACAATAGTCGCGTCCCGGGACTCGACGTCCCGCTCGGCGTTTCACCGATCTCCCATGCACGTTTCGTTTCAACGACCGACTATGCGACCGGGAAGAAATAGATGTACGCGGATAATCGGTTCGTCGGGGAGCCGGGTGAAAAAAAGAGGAACGGTAAAGCGGGAGAGACCGAGATTTATGCGGCGATCAAGCAGTACGAGAGTCCAGGCCAGACGAGAGATGGGAATGGAGAATTTGCCAGCCCTCGCCTCGTTCCGACGCGAACCCCGGGCTCTTTCGCTGTGACGTTTATCGAATTACACTCTCCGCCTTGCTGTACCTCGCGAAGAGCCGCTCCAACGTTGAGATAAATAAATTCGAGTAATGAAAATTCTCGGCTTGGAATGTGGATGAAAGTCAATTTTTTAACCGTCCTCTTTCGCGCTTACTTTACCCCGTATTGTAGGCGTGTGGGAGAGCTGGCGGATATCAGATATTCGGCGAAGCTGCGATGGAGGATGAGGAGAAATTATTATTTTAATGCTTTTTATATACTAACGGCGAGTATCGCGCTCGCTTCTGGGTTCGAAAATGTCGCAGTCGGAGACCCGTTCTTAATTACGCCCGTCGGAGGGAATTATTTTACTTAGAAGCGACCCACAAATAAATATTCATTTCCGTTAAATACATATTTATTTAATTGAATAAATAGCATCAAATATAATATTTTGTTGCATTAAATAAATATTTATTTTCCGAAGCACCCGTAAAATAAATGATTTTTCAGCGAGTAAGTTGTAACAGATACCAAGTGAGAATTTTGTGAAACATTGTTCTCGCGAGCGTAAAGCACAGGGCCGACGTCCGTCGGCAAGAGGGCTGCTGGCCGGTTGAATGTTATAGAATCTCTCGTGTAGCTCGGTGGGCTGGCATGAAGTTAATAAAGGTGCTCGCATCTCCCCGGACTTTGCCTCCTACCTCACAATGAGGAAGCAGTGGCGCGTCCCGATCTTCGAAGATTGCAGCCCGGTTCCTTCGTCGGGACGAGCAGCTGTAATTGTTATTCGAGACCGTGCGCTCGGCGAGCGTTGATACTTGGCGCTTCACGAGCGTGTGCGCGTCTTTACGATCGGTGTGGTGCAATCTCTGTACACTTATTTTACTCGTAGCCTTAATATTCCGTCCAAAAAACTGCACTCAAGATAACAAAAAAAAAATCATCTTTACGCCACTTCTATTCCGCAAACCGTCCCAAAGCGCGGTAAGTGTGTCGATGCTGGTACCATTCGAAATAGATCGTCCACCGTTGACTGTGCGGCACGCCGCAACGTCGTAAAAATTGCATCCGGTTGCAAAAAAAAAAAAACATCGAAGAACGTTCACCGCGGTTGTTTCGTCGAAAGACACTTCATGACGAGAGTTATTGAAACGCAATGGGAGAACGCGGGCTGTTAACACGCAGCTCTTCAATAAAATATTCTCGCGAAAAGGCAGTGCGCAACGCGAGAGACCCCAGTAGCGCTTCTCGCTCCGCTGATCTGAGGAAAAAGAAAAAAAACAACAACAAAGCGTAGCTGCAGTAACTATCGTAAGTTCACCAATGGTTTGTATTCCATGGGGTGTATATTATATCTGCTGGACTCGACGACGGGCGCTTTGATTTTGTCTCGAGCGCGTTAAGAACGGCAACGCCACTTCGTCCAAGGAGCCGCGCCGAAAGAGCTCACTTCGAACGGTCGGTAATGCGGAAACTTTTACAACACGGTGAGAATTGCCATTTCGCGAGGCGAAATTCCATTGTCGGTACGCGCTAACGCCCGGTCTAAGGTAGAGCTACGCTCATACTACCGTAACGATCTTACGACGCTTTTTGCCCGATTCCGTGGAAGGAAGGAGAAACGATCTGTATACCTTCTCTCGAAGGCCCTGACTCTCACGCGTACACACCGGCAGGCCGCAAGCCTACCCCTTTCGAGTCCATTTTTTGCGTTTTTCAACGTCCTCAAACGGCACGAGAAACCGCTTCCAGAACTTCGGCCAAGGCCCTATCTTCTGTATTTTTTTTCCATACAACACAGCGGGCACCACGGAATTTCCCTAGCTCCATTGGGAGCTGAGATATCGACCTTTGAAAATCACGAAAATCGACTTTTTTCCAAAAGTGGTTCAAAAAGTGAAAAATCGTTATTCAATCGATTTTTTTGATTCAAGGCTATATTCGATGTATTTTTTCCCGCTGATCACGAATATAATAATTATTTTACTCCCACCCCAATATTTTCCATTTAAATCCCAAAAACACGATTTTTCGTCCATAAAATCAAGATTTTCAATGGCTCACTGTACTTTACGCCCAAAAATGCCAGCGGATTCGTGTTCAGCAGGAAAAAATACCTCGAAATACGTGGCAGATCATTTTTAAAAAAGAAAAAAAAATATCGTCAAAAAATTCCAAGGCTGCCCGTTTAGAGTCCATTTGTCGTGTTTTTCAACGTCTTCAAATGGCACGATAAGACGATTCTAAAACTTCGGTCAAGGCCCGATTTTGTGTATTTATTTCCGTACAACACGATGGGCACCTCGGAATCCGTCGCCGCTACGCTTCTGGCGGAACGGCGTGGGACAGAGCAAGAACAACGGACGGAAGGACGAAACGTGAAGTACGCAAAAAAAGGATAAGACGTACCGACAACGAAAGCGCGTAGGGATTTTCTGGAAAGGCGCAATATCGCTCGATCGTCGCCGCCCGTCTCTCAAGTTCGCTAGTTTCCGATCTTTAAACTCTTTCCAAGGCATTACACGAGTATCGGCATGAGGCACTCGGAGTCCGGTATTTTGTACTACCGAGTACCGTATATATATATATATATATATATACACACACATTATGTTCATAGGTACAGATTCTCGACGCAGACCGAGAGTCCCTCGTAACGAACCGTTAAACCGTTTACAGCCTCTCTCGTACTTTGCGAAATGGATTCGAGCCACACCGACCGACAATTCACGGTCGGGAAACTCAATGGTTGCGAAGCGGACGGAGACGCATGATTTTCCCTGTTTCTCTCCCTCTCCGATCGCTTGGCGGCGAGCCCGAGTCATTTCGTTGACTGCAGGCCGCTCGCGATATTTTTAAATGGGGATAAATCATTCTGTAAATTTATCACTCGCCTTGCGCATAACTTGCAACGTTCGCAAGAAAAAAGTATGGCCGGATGTTACTGTATTCGCTGAGATGACGAAAAAGCTATTCGTCAAAGAGGAAACTTATTCAATTTTGTTATCAACAAAATTCTATAAACGTTTTTAAGAATATTAAAACATCCGATAAAAGATTCTTCAAACGTAATTCCATCGTAACATTTTCTTTAAACTTCATTATGAAAACTGAAAAGACAATTTTCAAAAATTGAATTTTCGATCCATCTCCATTAAATAAATGTTTTGGGTAGGTGATAAAAATAATAATTTCTAATCGACGAGAAAGAGGCTTCGGACTTTGAGGGTTGCGGAAACCCATCGCGATCGTTCCTTTTTTTTTAACGACCACCTTAATTGTATTCGGTATTTCAAGATTCGTTAGTTGCACATGTGCCGAAGTGAACGAGATGGATAGAGGTCTGTTGCTTTGGATTAATTAATACGTCGGCTGTTTTATAACGTGAATCGAGGCCAAAGATGTGGCGCGACGGCCTGCTCCGCTATACGCGCAATATCGCCTTGCCAGTAGGTGCAGTGGTATATTAGTCAGACAGGTATACGTACGAGTATCTCTCTCCTGCAAACGCCCGCGCTCGCGGTTGCTAGGTCCGAGGAATTACGCTCTTCCTGTAACTCCGGGGAACGCGATGCGGCTTCCTCCCCGCTGTCTTCCTCGCAGCGCCGTCCCCGCCCCCGCTTCTGCCTCTCTCGCTATCTTCGCAATCTCGTAATTTCTCAGGGAAGTTAATTGCTCACGCACCGCGAAGTGAGCGGTGAATGAAGGAGAGGACGCTAATTCGATCCGTCGGGCCGGAATGAAGTCGCTGGAACGCTCCCGGACGGCAGCCGACGGCTCACGTTCGTCTCGGGTGCAGAACCTTATTCTCGCGTTTCAAACACGTTTTCGCATAAATTCGTACATTGTCGTTATTCGTTAATCGCCATCGCGGGAGGACGATAAGGACGGGAACATCCGATAAACAAAAAACAATGAAAACCGTTATAAATAAAAATGCAATGAGCGGCAGAAAAATATACCCGTGATACATGAAATGTTATATTTAAACAACGAAACTCCCAGAATTTTTTATTTTCGGATCTGGGGATTTTTTCATACGATCGAAACACCGTTACGAAGAATCAATTATGAGGGATCTTCGACACAATTTTATATTACCAAGAATTTGGTTTTTTATTAATATTTTGTGTAACTTGAAATCAATTTCTCCTGTTAATAATACAAAAATGCCAATGGATTCAATGCCTATGGGTGAAAGTCTTGTACGATTGAGTTTCATGTTTTTCGATCGGAATATAATATAATTATTAATTGATATGCCGAACCGAACTGCACGATAAAATAAAGGTACCCGAGGAGAGTGAAATGAGGTGCGCTGTGGATTCCTGCAGAGTATTCTGATTACCTGATTATCGTTGCACTTATCGCGACTCTGCCACAGCTGGCGATCGGTCGATTTATCTACTTCGTTATTATATTTACGTACGAATATAACTATAAACGTGGCGAGAAAGAGAGAGAAGGGAGGGTCTCGAGTGTCTTAATTGCGTGGGTTGATACGTCTCACTCGGTGGGCCGAGATAACGTTGCCGCAACGCGCAGCATAATAAAATAATATTGCATTGAGATGTATACGAGAGAGGATAGCATTTGCCTTTGCCTGCTTCGCTCGCGATTACCGTGCGACGAGGATATCGCATCTTTATTTCTCAAATTGCATTATTAAGACTGCGTAAGCATGTCCAACTGGTTCTCAATTAGCAAAGATATCCCGCGTCAATATTATCGGACTTGAGCTCTCCCTCTCTCTTTCGAGGAGGAGTAAAACGAGTTTCAGCGCTCAGCCGGATCTCCACAGGCGATACAATAATTCGAATCGGGCATTAACAAAATTAAAATAATTAAATTAGCCACGGATTTTTTTTTTTTTCAATTGCAACTGCGGCGTCCAATCTCCGAGAAAAACGAAGATACAGCGAGGAAGATTCGATCGTGCAAAATATACGCTGGATGAAAAATGTAAAAAAAAAATCATTACAGGCACCGTTTTCGAGACAAAAAAAATAACGATGAAGCGATAAAAATTCAACAATGTAAAACATATGCTGAACGAACGAGGATGCAAAGACGAGAAAAAAAAACGAGAAAAATAGACGGTTCGAAGGATTATAAGAGAAAAGCTATGCGAACGGCTCGAGGGGACTCGTCGGATATATGGGGAGCGTGTGTGTATCGTGAGAGAAGTCGAGGAGAAGCCGACGTCGAGCGGTTATCAGGCCACAGGTCCAATCAATTACCATGTTGTGCACGCGCGCCGAGAGCGAGATAGAGAAGGAAGAAAGAAAGAAAACAGTTAAAAAAAAACCGAAAAGAGTAAAGAGTACACGTAGCAGTGTCAGATAGGTATAGTAAACTAGGAGTAAGCTATACAGTAAACTATACCTGTGCGGCGATGAGCGTGCGGTACTCGTCGGGTCCCCGAGCTGAGTCCTGTCCGCTGAGTTTGCTGATACCTACATGCAGTCATGATACACATGTATGCCGAAACCATCGAGCTCAAGCATTCCCTGCTCTCCGTCCGTTTCTCTTTCTCTCTTTCGCAATCGGAAATCAATGAAATCGACGGAAAAAAAAAACACATCGACTGCGTTATTGATACACCGTGATTTAAACTGCACCGTCGGCGATGTCACGCGGAACGGGTTCGGTGGTCCTCTCACTTTTTTTCAGCCGAGAGCGGGAGAGACTGGAGTTCCGCGAGGGAACAGCGAATCGGGCGCGACCAACACGTGGTCCATAACGAATGTCAGGAACAGGTGAGTATCGTAACTCCCGTGTGTGGAATCTCCGCGAATACGAATCCCGCAGGATATTCCGGTCGATCGCGATCGGAACGACGAAATCGATGCGGTTGATCACTGTCCGCAAGCAAAATCACAGCGATCTGTAGGGGGGAGTGGGAGTGCAGTGTGCAGATTTTTTCCTTGAGCTGTCCTCTTTTCTTTTCTATTTTGAACCACCTTCGACTTACACTTCCGTCCTGTGTGATATCTGTACAAAAAATCATCCCAAAGCACCCCAAAGAAGAGCACTCCGCCCCACGGCATTTCATTCGTTCCTGACACAAAATCCGATGCTTTTATTATCGTCGTACCACTGCACACACCGTTCCATCTCTGCATGAACCTTACACGAGACCAAACTAAAAGTCCGAATTACTTTTTCTTTTTTTTCACACAACGGAGTCAGTTGCAAATCGCTGAACAATGCGCTCCCTTCGACCCTATCAGCGAAAAAAAAATGATATACAGGTCGAATCGATTCTGCCGAACCCGCCGGATGGATGTTTTAAGGAGGACGACAAAAGAGCAAAAATGGGAACGATAGGTCCCTCGATATGTGTTCCCGCTGTAAGAAAAATCGGTGGTCGGCAGCTATACGCACCACACGAGGCTGTGTAACGAAGCTCGGGCCGATGAGAGAAGCACGGTCCCGTTCGTGGCACGAGGGAAGCGGAGAGAACTGGAGAGAGACCTGAAAGCCCAAGAGTTGAAAATAATCCAAAATAAGTTCGGGCGTATCGATCGCGGGGTTCTCTCGCACCAGCGGCCTTCGCCGGTCGGTGCCGGTGCTGCGCTGCTCGTTCGGCAAAAAGAAGTAGAAGTTAGTTGGCAGCCTCTGGTCGTGCACCAGCAGCACCGGCAGCGGCAGCAGCACCCACGAGGAAGCAGGTAGTAGGTATTAGGTTGAAGGTAGAAAAGGTTGGTAGGTTGGGTATAGCGTGTGCGGATGCAGCGCACGCTACGCCGACCTCGCCGCAACGGCGTAGGCATTACGTACACACCAATATCCCTCGCAACCCCCGTCCCGTTTCGTCCCCCCGCCCCCCTCTTTCTCCTTCGCGGGCCCGTGCAGCCCCTTTTCATCCCCCGTATTCGTCCCTCGCCATCCTACATCCAGCGTGGAAACGAAGGTGCGGGAAAGGAACGATGGAACGAGGCGGAGGCGGAGGAGGAGGGAGGTTCCCTTCTTCCCTCCGCGCCGAACCGAGCCAACTTTTATTTCGTTTATCGGGCTGAACATGCGATTTCCCCTACGTATTTCCACCGATCACTAGCACCGTTCCCGTGCGCTCTCGCTCTTTCGCTCCCTCTGCCCCGTCGGTCCGCGCTCACGAGCGTGTTTCTCGAACGCGAACGTGGTACAACGACCTCGAACGAGACGGGGACGAACAGCGAGAGCCACGAGAGGGAACAGCCGATTATACGCGAAAACACCTGGAGATTCACGTAGAAATTTGAGATGATCTAATCACCCGGGAAATGAAGAAATACTGGAGGTACACGGGGTATCGCCGGGTAAATTCACCCAGTGGCAATGACGGCGCATTCAACAAACATTTCATCGTCGGAATGTTTCCAGATTTTTAGCTTCTTAGTGTTTTTAAAAAATTGTCAACGAACCGTATCCCTAACTGAACGCAATTTTCAAATTAATATGAAATTGTAAAATGAATAAAAAAAAAATATTATGGACGTTTAACAAAGAAATCTGTGTTAAATTAGTAAACATTTTTTACCAACGGCGATAAGAGTTAAGTAAGCCAAAGTATCGAATGTCGTCGACAATAAACTTTCCAAATTTTTACCTTCTTGATGCACTAATAAAAATTGTCAACGAACCGTATTCCTAACTGAACGGAATTGTCAAATTAACATCAAAGAAATAGTTAAATTGAAAAGGGCAAATGTTATGGACGCTTATCAAAAAAATCATTGTTAAATCAGTAAAATTTTGTTTACTAACAACGATGAGAGTTACGTGAACCAAAGTATCGAATGTTATCGACGATAAACTTTCGAAACATTGTCCGCTGGCATTCGACAAATTTGATGCGGCAATTAGTTGTGCCGATATAGCAACAAAAAGAAAAAAAAACAAAGTTGCGATTGGCCTTAACAGCCGGGCGCTGTTGCTTGATCTTGTGATACCGCATTAATAGCCTGCACGCTTTTCAACATTATTATATTCGCATGGTCTTTCTCGCTGGTAACGCCGTCGAAAGTGCATGGTGCACGAAACATCGTACGTTGCATATAGTTTGTCCGTAAATTGACAAGGAAAAATGTTATGGACGCTTAACAAAGAAATCATTGTTAAATTAGTAAACCTTCTTTACCAACGACGATGACAGTTACGTGAGCCAAAGTATCGAATGTCGTCGAAGATAAACTTTCCAAACATTGTCCACTGATATTCGAAAAATTTGATGCGGCAATTAGCTGTGCCGATATAGCAACAAAAAGAAAAAAAAAAGTTGCGATTGGCCTTATCAGCCGGGCACTGTTGCTTGATCTTGTCATACCGCATTAATAGCTTGCACGCTTTTCAACATTATATTATATTCGCATGGTCTTTCTCGCTGGTAACGCCGACGAAAGTGCATGGAGCACGAAACTTCGTACGTTGCATATAGTTTGTCCGTAAATTGATAAGGAAAAATGTTATACACGCTTAACAAAGAAATCATTGTTAAATCAGTAAACCTTTTTTACCAACGACAATAACAGTTACGTGAGCCAAAGTATCGAATGTCGTCGAAGATAAACTTTCCAAACATTGTCCACTGATATTCGAAAAATTTGATGCGGCAATTAGTTGTGCCGATATAGCAACAAAAAGAAGAGAAAAAAAAAGTTGCGATTGGCCTTATCAGCCGGGCACTGTTGCTTGATCTTGTCATACCGCATTAATAGCTTGCACGCTTTTCAACATTATTATATTCGCATGGTCTTTCTCGCTGGTAACGCCGACGAAAGTGCATGGTGCACGAAACTTCGTACGTTGCATATAGTTTGTCCGTAAATTGACGGTCTCGGGTAGTGCATGTCGGTGTATCGCGACATTTGCAGCACACCCCGTTGCGCTCGTTGGCCGTCACACGACGGAGGATAAGCCCGCGCGGAGCACGTGCTGGGAGCGAAGCTCCGCTCTTGTGCCACCGGCCAAAGGTCGACCCTCTAAGCTTCGGCGCTTTCCAACCAATGCATGCGTCCTGTAACTAACTATATGCAGCCGATTCGGCTGCCGGTGCACATTACGTTGCAGTATAAAATACACACTTGGATGATGACGCGCACCGCGCGTCGGCGAATCGCTAATCGCAGACTCACGGGTTCACCGTTCAACTACCCATCGAGACGATACCGCATAAACACTCTTACCGACTGTAGCTCGTAGTCATAATTTTCAGATATATACGCGGCACGATAGCTTGTAAATTTCGTCGTAAACTGAGAAAAGGTCATCCCGACTGTGCAGCCGACGATTCTCCTCGATCAATTAACGGACAGAGAGGCAAAAAAAAGAAACAAAAAAAAAATTAGCCAAGCACATAGACGATTTTTAATGAGAGACCCCACGATTAATCATATCTGACGGTGCAAAGTACGAGCAACAGTTAAATTTTGAATTTATTCATCCTACGTAAAAAAGAAAAATAATTTGTTAAAAAATAGCAACAAAAAATACCCCGACCTTATCAATTTTCGTTCTGCCGATAATGCTCGTTCGTCGCGAGGGATAGAAATTTGAACGAATTTCGATGAGGTTTGTTAATGCTCCGGTGGTGTACCGAGAGTGGAGATAGAGTGAGCCGGACGGGGGGGGGGGGGGGAGAGTCTCTCCGTTCTCCGGGAGTTTGCACTGAACGAGAGAGCTTGCGACAGAGAGGCAGTGCGAGATGGCGAGAGGAGGTCGGTAGGTGTGCGCGCATTAAAATTGCGGCGTCGGTGGGCGAGAAGAGAGCTCCGTGTACAAGCTCATCGTGGCGACCTTCCGCCAGTACCTATACGCTATTTTGCTAAACTTACGGTCGGTGCGGTTGTTGCCGGGTGTACACAGTACTCCACACTACATCGGTAACTTGCTTACCTGTACTATGACCGGACGAGCTCTCGGCCCGATAGGCCATAATAGATAATGGTAACATTACAAATTAATGGACTGTAAAGTGGTACGACGAGAGGCGATGGGCACAGTATATGTGGACTAGCGAGTGAGCAGTGTGCTTCTGCCGCTGCTGCCGCTGCTGCCGGTGGCCACTCTATTTTTACGTACGACGAGAGCCGTCAGCCTCCCAGTGTGAGACGACACACACTCACACCCGCAATGAAAAAAGCTCCACCACATTCGAAGCCGACACAGACGGGACGCGTGTAAAGAATTAATAACCAACGTATGCCAAGGGATTACGGTCGAGGACCGTCGAGCATCGACACGTTTCGCCGTACAAACGTCTGCACGCGGATCGTTGGATCCACACTGAATTTTTTTTTTTTTTTTACAGTCACTAAGAGTTTTACCGCTGGAATTTATTGAATTCGAAGATGGGACTGGTTCGTGTTTAGATATTGTGGTGGGAATTATAACATTACGGCGTTGTAACGTAGGGTTGTTACATTATTATTAAATTCCAAGATTTGCTATACTGGGTTGTGTCTGGGTCGAACATATCGATAACCGAAACAGAAGGACGTTACTCGTATACTCTAAAAAGGAGGTTGCGCCCTTTTGGTTCTCAGCCGTCGATGGGACTTTGGACTCAGGGCCGAATGTGTAGTAGGTACCGAGATTGATATCAAATTCGAAGTTAAGTACCGACTGGAGTTCGGACTCATTTTCGAACTATGTACCTATTTAAGTTCGGACTCATCTTCGAACTTAAGTACTTAAGTGCGGATTCATCTTCGAACTCAAGTACCAACTTAAGTCCGGACTCAGCTTCGAACTTAAGTGCCAACTTAAGTTCCGACTCATCTTCGAATTTAAATAAAAATCAACTTTCAAATTAAGTTCGAACTTAAGTTCGAACTTGATTTCAGTCTCGGGACTGTAAATTCCTGTCAGCGTACGAAATATCCAGATACTCTTCGGCAATACAAATGTTTCCAAATACACTGGCGTCCACTGCTCCGTACCCAGGATACTCGGTGCGATATATGTATTACACATGAGGCTATGTATATCGAAACCAAAATCGGTTGCTTCCAGTCAAAAACGCCCGGAGCGTCGGGAACGAAACGAATCGGTTCTTCGATTCTAATGTCATACCCGCCGGCTCCAATGGTGCACCGGGACTCTATGTGTGTGTACAAAACCGACGATTGTAATCGTTATTTCGATATTTCCCGACGAAACGCGCGTATCGTTACAGTACCCGTACCGAACAGTACTGAATATGACAGGTATACCCTCGAAGCCGCGTATCGAGTGTATACATATGTATATAAAACCGTGGCCAGAGCCAGGTAACCGAACGAAAATCCCCAAGCGGGCAATCGACCGCAAATAATTGTTTTCGAAACAGCGCGGTTGCTTTTTTTCATTTCTTTTCTTCTATTTTACAATACCAACAAAAAAAATGGTTGTTCGTGAATTTCGTTGGTAACCATTGGCGCGTGGATCCGAGAGGATTGTTACTGTTAAAGGGAACTGTCGAGAGATTCTTTTTGTGTACGTTTTTTCGTGTCGGCTACACCATTTGCAAGGGGGAGGAGGTGAAACTGTCGCCCGGGGATGTAATTTTGTTCCACCGGACCAGCGACGACCGTAACTACTTACGAAGTAGGTTGGGGTCTTTTACGGCTGTAACTACACCGGCTGTAACAACGTTGTCCAGACGGATCGCGGGGAGTTCAAGCTGAGAAGTCATTCGCGTAGTTATCCGTGTCTCTAGAAATGTTTGTCTATAGAAACGTTCAGCTGCGTTTTGCGCGATCTGGGCTGAAGCGTATTAAGCCAGCTCGGCGGTGTTGCATAATGCATAGGTGAATCGACCTATCCGTCTATCGGACGGGGAGAAAGAGAATGGAAAAGAGAAAAAAGAAAAAAACATTAAAAGAGAAACGGAAACATCGTGTACCCGCAGGAGAAAAGTTGTACTCGCGAGCAGCGCACTTAGCCGTCCTACCGTCGTTCCTCGTATCTCTCCTACTGCTGCTCATCGTTTAGTTAAATACTAGTGTGCAGTTCGTTGTCGTCGTTTAATTCACAAACTTCGCGACTCTCGCGATTCCTATCCTCTGCCTTTTTATTCTCACTGCTCTTTCTCTCTCGTTCTCTCCCTCACTGGGGCTGCGCGGGACGAATTAAACTGGGGTTAAACTGTGCGACGGAGAACTCTGGGATTAAATCCTTGTACTATATACTTTTTTATTTATTTTTTTTGTTTTTTTTTTATTCCGCTTCATGAGGCATAAGCGTTGAAACTTTTCATGGCTATTAGAGGCGACAGTGTACATTGCTCCGAGCGACAATGGCTGGAATGACTTACGTCTAAAGCAACGACGGAGGGATCTCCACACCGTAAAAAAAAGGCTAGCGCGGTTAATAAATATTTATCGTTAACAATCTCTTCATTGTGAGTGTACAATATTTTTCTGTCAAAAATACGACCCGTCGACGGAAAATAAAATTGCGTACCTTCGTTGCACAGTTTACCGAATGCGTCGAATATAAAATGGATCTATGGATCTACGGTCCTACATATTTTGAGTACTTTCAGGGGTCAACGACTCCTAATGAGTCCAAATTCATCAGACATGTATCGAGAGTGAGCGATCGGGTTTGCTGAATAAATAAAAAAAAATTGTCTGCAACCCCCCCCCCCTTCCCCCACCCCGCCAGCGAATGAGGGTAGAAAAAATAGTGGACGTTCGAGACTCGAATTCGTGATTTTCGGACGAACGAAACGGCGAAGAAAAAAATCCAGCGCGGGGGAGCGCGCGACTAGGCGGGGGGGGGGGGGGGGGGGGTTGATCAGTAGACGGGAGGGCGAGGAATCGGAGAACGTTGTATAGGTAGCGTGAGCTTGGAATGTCGGAGCGGCAGCTTTTGGTCGGTGTTGCCGCTCGCTGGGCGGATCGATATTAAAATGGTGACCGAATTCCGTGCGACCCTCCCCGACCTGCCTCAACCTCGCAAAGCGCGAACGCTCTCGAGCACCGGCGGTTCGGTTTTGGCCCTCACTCCACCTTCGGTTCAGTCGCGACCCCCGCGATCCTTCTTTCTCGCTCTCTCGCCCTCTGCCGCCCTTCTTTCTCGCTCCCTCCCTCTCGACATCGCCCCGCCGAACCGCATTCCCGTTACCGACTCTCGACCCTTCCATCAGCTCCCTGCTCGCAGCCAGCAGCTCTCGCTGTTCTCGCCTCGACGAGGGCTTTTTGTCATCGGGAAGGGAGGCCGATCGAAAAGTGTTTACAACGCTGGAAGGCTAATACCGATCGAGAAGAAAACAAATTTTCCGTTCGTACGAGACGAGCGTTGACGTGAAAGAACAAATACACGCCTACGCTCGTTTCCACCTTTTTTTCATTTTTTTTTTAATAAAATAAAAAGCTCTTACGTGCGATGTGATTTTTTTTTTTAATTTTTTAAAATTTTTTGTGGGAGAAGAAACGAGAAAACGTGGATAACTCGTGATATCTTATAGATCTCTTCTTCCTCGCGAAAGAGTATCATCATCAGTATCGACCAACCGCGGCAAGTACTCGGTAACGGCTAGCCGCTCGCTCTCGGTCCCTTTGCCGCGGCTTCGATATTAAGTGGCGAGTACATCGGGCGCTTAAGCGCGCGAGGGAACCTCGCCGAGAGGTTCAACGAGATGATGGCCGAACGGGAGGAGGGGAGCGCGAGAGAGGGATGAAATAGAAGAAGAGAGGAGGATAAAAAAAAAAAGAAAGTGGCAAAAGATCGACCTGGTGCAGCGAGAGAGCCGCAGAAGCAAAGTTCTTCTCGGTCGATCCTTAGGTACACCGCATTTCCCACGTCATTAGAATCGCCTGCTTGAACTTTCGAACGAGAGGCACCAAATGAGAGAGACCAGAGGCGCCTAACGCTGGCTCGTGATTGCCGCGGGTAGAGGCCGATCACGCTTGGTCTCTCGCACCTGCGTGTTTTCCATTCACGCCTCGCTCGACGATCCGATCACATATCGTGTAAGGAAAGGATCGGGTTCACATTCGCACAGTGTTCGGCTATTCTTCCGCGAGCGCGCGGCCAACGAAAGGTTCGTACGTTTAGCGAACATTGCTTGTCCACTCACTCGCAGAATTTTTTTTTCGTATAAATTTAACCTTTTTCATTTTTGCCGATATACCGTATTTTTATTACTTTAAAAGATGGAAAACGACGAGAGATAAATATTGCGGACGTTTTTGGGAAAATAATGTTTGTTAAATTTACAAATGAAAACGAAGCTAGATGTATATTGCTCATCACATATCGTGTGGGGAAAGGATCGGGTTCACATTCGCACAGTGTGCGGCTGTTCTTCCGCGAGCGCGCGGCAACGAAAGGTTCGAACGTTTAGCGAACATTGCTTGTCCACACACTTGCACAATTCTTTTTCTTATAAATTTAACCTTTTTTATTTTTGCTGATATACCGTATTTTTATTACTTAAAAAAAATGGAAAACGACGAGAGAAAAATATTGAGGACGTTTTTGGAAAAATAATGTTTCTTAAGTTTACAAATGAAAACGAGGTTAGATGTATGTAGCTCATCACATATCGTGTAAGGAAAGGATCGAGTTCGCATTCACACAGTGTGCGGACATTTTTCCACGAGCACGGTAACGAAAGGTTTGTACATTTAACGAACATTGTTTGTTCACAAACTTGCACAATCCTTTTTTTTTGTTAACTTTACCATTTAAAAAAAATGAATACCCGTATTTTTTATTTTTAAAAAATGGAAAATGACGAGAGAAAAAATATTGCGGATATTTTTGGGAAACTAATGTTTGTTAAATATACAAATAAAAATTACGCTATATGTCATATTCTCATACGCAAATAAACCGAGCATTTGCAGTGGGGAGTTGTTAAATGTACAGCGAATGAAAGCTGAGGGCGGATGGACGTTTCTCGTTAATAAATCAGAAACACCTTGGCAGATATGGAGTAGTTGTTATGCAATGTACGTACGATTCTCGACGACGGTATCGCGAGCTTGCAAAAGTGTCATTCGGTGACGTACGACAATGTGGCGTAATCTTCGTATTTATAAATAGCTAGCACAAAGATTATAGTATAGGCTTTACACCGACGGAGAACTCTAGGAATGCGTTAAAAAGATCGGTTAACCTTTGCCACCGCTCCGTCTATACCGTAATGTACAGTACGTACTGCATGTGGCGACTCGAAGCCAGGGGTCTCCGCATTACCGATTCCCACGCAATTTTACGGGAAAGCCTAGCCTGAATCGTAAGCAAACGGAAACGGAACACAACATTTTTTTTTCACAATTTTTAATTTTCTATTTAAATTTACTAGCAGCGTTACGCGCTTCGCGCGTATTTCCCCAAATCTCGGTAGTTTGTTTTTTTTTTGATTTTCTGATTTTAATAGATTACATATTATTTTCTAAGAAAAACGATATATCCGTGACTATTAACAGTCAATGCAGTCTCAATCAATCAAATTTAATCATAACAACTGTCGAACACGCGATCTGGATTATTCGACTGAAATTGGTCATCGAACGACTCCAGCTTCAGACTCGTACGCCAGCCAATCAGGGAGCATTTCTTATGCGGCAACAATACATATCGAGAATTGTATCGAGCGGAAATATAGGAAGTGAATGAACTAACACTGTACAATGTTTGGGATTACGTTTGGCAAAAATGGATTTAGCCGATTAAATTTTAGATTATGAAATTTTTGAGTTTTTCGTAAAATTTGTGTTTTACGTCCGACACAAGCTTATGCGAGATACGTCGATCTAGCAATAAAATAATTTGAAAATTCGTCATCAGGGAGACACAAGACATGGCTTCAAAATGTCGAATTATGCAAATTTCAGTTACCAATTTTCTAAAATAAATTTTGCGGTAACTTTTAACCATTTCAATTTTATGAGATGTAGAAATTCTTTAGTATTAAATAAAAAACTACAAAGTAATTTACATGGCTTCCTCATTTCTTACAATTTTGTCCATATTTTTCTATATGAGAAATCCAAAAATTGATCGGCGAACTTTCTCACAGAGAAAATTATGCGCAAATTTTTCAGAAATGAAAAAGCCATGTGCAAATTACTTTGCAGCTTTTTATTTATTTTTTACTCGCAGCAAAAAAAACGCGCTACGCCTTTATCAGTAACATTAATTTCGTTCGGCAAAAATATCTCTGTTAAAAAATATACATAAAATTGCTATTTTTCACAGAACGGGTAAGAATATTTCATGTTTGTCTACTAACTGATTGCGGATCAGCAATTTATTTTACTCCCGGCTAGATTATCGATACGAAAAACCCGGAAATGGAAGATCAAGACTTTCCGAAAATGTTTAGTGGCGAACGATTTGATTCGTCAGTCCGGACGTCCGCTATAGAAGTCGGGCTTATATGTTAATGCGTTATGTACCGATGTACCGAGCCGCTGCAATGGCATAAACACGTGCGCGCTGCCGACGAAAGCCGGATAAAGAGGAGGAAGGAGAAGAAGAAACAAGAGGTAAGTCACAGCGCGGTGAGGATAGAGAGAGGAGTGCCGCCGGCTCGTTCGGCTTGTCGAACGAGTCTGTAACATCGTCTTGTATTATTGCCGCGGCGGGTTTATTCTCTCCCTCTCTCACCCTCTCCATCTCTCTCTCGTTGCAGCCTCCTTCCACCTCTTTCACTCGAGCTCAACGCTCACATGAAATTAATCAAAGTGGCGAGCGAGAAGTCTTGTACCTTGTAGCCCCGGTCATGTCCGAAGAGAGTTCGAGGGCGTGATCTCTCGCATCGCCTCTCTCGTTAATAAACTTGTTATTATGCCATAAAGCGATATCATAATTCTCTACCGTACACCGTACAGTGTGCGTGATATTCAAAATGTTATTTTTCTTTTTCTTTTTTTTTCTCAAAGAGAAGTGAACTTTTTTTGTGTTTTTTTTTGTTTCTTTTTTCGTTACTTCTGTTAAGCTTGGGCTCACTTCGGATAGTGTACTATACGTGGAATGAAATCGAGGCGGTTCTTCGATGCTGTTACACGGAGTGTCGTTAGCGAGTGATACTGCCGGGAACTGGTCATCCCCGGAAATATATATACATATATATTACGTGACGTTGTAGTACAAATCGAAGCTTCGAGGGTTAACGGTTGCACTCTTGGAATTTTTGGATCGTCCTCGTTGCGACACCGGTTGGCACTCAGAGTGCCGTATATCACGCGTTAAAACGCGTAACTCTCGGGATGTCTCTCTCGCTCTCTCCCTCCTCCTCGTCCTCTCTGTCCCTTTGCACCCTAGTTTAACTATCGTGTGCGACGTGGCGAAAGGGCGGAATAAACGGAGAGGGATGTTACCGTGTGGCGTCGAATCGTAAGCGTACCCGGGCCACTTTGTCCGAGGGGCCGAACGGCCACGGCCGTTAGAGCTCCATTTATCCGGCAATCTCATAACGAAAATTAATGGACCGAGATGTTACTGCTTCCGGTTGGTTCTCGCGACGAGGAGGTCGCATCGACGGCACACCTGATTTCTCCACCGCCGGTCTCTACTATGGCTTCTCGGTGTTATCTCAGCCCCCGAATACCTCCGCGGAAGTCAGACATACATCGAATTTTCATCTTTATTTTAACCCTTTCCCGCCACTATGCATTAAATTGACCCGACATAAGAAAAAAAATGTTAAGATGAACTTCTTTGAAAATTATTATTTTTTACATTTTGTCATTTATAATTTCGTCACCCTCCGTAGGACGGCCGTCGCCTCCTGCCAACCTCCCTGCCATCGCCGACTGCAGCTGCGGACTCTGATTTTGTTTTTGATTTCATTTTGACTTGATTCTGCGCGGTATTTGCAGACTGATCTGATTTTGCTGTGTATGCAATATTCTTAAATGTTTTACGTAAACTGTATTCAAGCTATTCTGTACTCAAACTTTTCTTCGCCTCGCTATGGACTGAGAAAAAATGACATAGTAACAGAAACAATACTGACTTTTTATCATAAAAAATAGTTTCCAGGCGGAACCTTCACATTTTATAGTTACGACAGCGAGAAAAAATCATGGTTGCAACTATAATTATAATTTAACCAATTGAATATATACTATACGAAACTATCTATATAGACGTCCCTCTAGGAACTATTGGTATAGTAGAAAATATTATCCTTTTTCTCAGTGTGTGTAGCGCTTACCTGTATCGCTTGGTCCTTAGGGCGTTTATCCCAGAACGCAATAAACTATCTATCTATCTATACATTTTTTCAATTCTAACTATAGGTAAGCATTGCAGAATGTTCAAAGTATGATCCACAATTTTTTTGTTTCAATCTGACGATCGCGAATGTCTCGTCGTGTGTTTCAGTTTTGTGATAAAAAAGGAATATATCAGAATTATCGTGACATTAAAGCACCAAAAGTACGATATCGGAATTTGCAAGATGATCGAGTAATTTCGCAGTGTGTTCGCCAGGATTAAATGGAACAACTCGAACCTCGATACCTTGTCATTTGGGTGCCACCCCGAGAGGAGAGAAGATAGGCCAAAGACCCGAATCGATAATGATAAGCACTTTAGCGAAAAACGAGCCTCTCCCTTCGCCATTCGCACCCCTCCACTCTCCGTCGATCTTCCCGTGCCGGTTCCGCCGACGGTTCACCGGAATTTTCGCTCCCTCATCCGCGATCCACCCCTTCCGTGAGAATATTGTTAAGCACATCGAACGTTTCGGCAGATAACCGCGTTACCCCTTTGCCCGCTCGGAATATCCCTGACGAAAACGAGCTCACCTCACCGGTCTCGGGATCGTTCCCCGCCACGGGCACTGTCTTGTCCTCATCAACTAATCGAATGTACAAGAATTCGATACCTCGCTGTTACTAAATTTGTCGATTTATGTATTTATGTATTTATTCTGTCCATCATGGTCTACGGTTATTCGTCAGGTCACTGTGCACCTGACTCTGGGAGTCGATGCGCACACACCCAGAAATATAATTTACTCGACGGATAACGCGCAAATAAATATTGATTTAAATTAATTATAAATATCGATTTATATTAAATAAATATTTATGTAAATTAAATTAATATTTACTTGTGGTGCGACCGTCAAATGAATTATTTTTCTGGGTGTAGCTGCGTAGATGCAAGAGGGCTGCAGAAAGTAGCGCGACGATGAGGGAAAGCAACCCAGGAGAGGAAGAGACGAGCGAAATGCGCCTACAAACTATATCTACGATTCTTCACCGTGCATGCTCTTGTATGCGAATGTGCGCATGTGTGCGTGCCGCATCTACGTATGTGTGCGTTAACGGCCGGCGCGTTTTTTGATGCACGGCAATCATCAGCGTTGCGCGCAGCGAGAAAGCCGTGTAGGGCGCCGAGACCCAGCACCCGTTTACGAGCACCATCAACTCGATAGTTTATCAGTGGGAGAAGAGACCCGGTTGCGCTTTGCTGTACGAATTTTTACCTTTTTTTTTGCACCCAACGTTCACCGCGATACTTTTGCTCTGTATAAATACTGGGGCATATTATAGCGGAGCGGCGGAACGAGAGAGGCTGGGACGCAGGGGAAATTGATAATTTATCGGTACACGAGCACGGCGATTTCTTTGGCTGCGAAGCAAACGATTTTACGTTCCTCATTGATTATTTGCCGGCTACGCGAGACGCCCGGAGTTTCTCGTGACGCCGAGGCGAAGCCCGGCCCGATCGTGTTTATCGAACAGGACTAATTTCCGGCTTCAGCGATTTTCTTAATTGAGTCATTAAGTATCGGGGGAAGTAAAGGATCTGATAAAAATTCCAATGTAGTCTGAGACGAACTACCATACTATCATGCCGACAAGCGACTGATATTGACATCTGTAAACAAGCGTGAGACCAGAGAGAATTTTTTTATCGAGTTTTGAGGCATAAGAAAGAGACATAGGAAAAAAATAAACATTTCATCTCAAATGTTTAAGTTTTCGCTCGGCGATCCCGTTTTTGCTCGCTCTCCTCTACACATCTTCGACGATTCATAATTTGTGATAAACGTCCGGCCGTTACACATTTTACCGTTATCACCTCAGTGTTCTCCCGAGGTAAGAAAGCGCGCTTTGTGGTCATTAAGTTCGTACATGCAGCATTAAATTTCATGCGGAACAAATTGTACCTGCGATCGGTAGGGGCGGTCAGTGGTATTTGTAAAAGCCTGTTTCAAGGATAAGCCCACAGGAATTAACCGTAGTCAATAAAGTTCTAATAGTAAAATCGTTAATATTCGTTTCGCCGAGGAAAAAGCGTGCGCAGCTCCGTGAACTCCCACGGAAGGTAAGAGAAGGCAAAAAGAGGAAGCGGCGGAGGAGAGGAGGGAGAGGATCGTCGAGTCGCACAGGGAAGCTGCACGGACCACCCGGCGTTAACGCGATTTTGAGGAAGGGTGATCGGCGGTAAAGCCAACCGAGCGCGGCGGCAAAATACGCCGGGATCGGCAAGGATCCATGTGCTCGCATCCGTTTACCAGGAGCGGAAGGCCGAGCGGCGAAAGATGTAGAGGAAGCCCGGCGGAATGAGAATAAGCAGAACGCAGAAACGCGGAGCAAGGAGGGCATCAAAGGCTGCAGCGTCTCCCAGGGGGAATGTACAGTAACTGCGAGTGCTCTTCTCGGTCCTGCGTACGCAAGAACGCAGGAGGGGGGGAGGGCTAAGTTGAACAGAGCGTGCCCCGCTGCGGCGACCGCCGCCGATCTTGCAACAAATCTATTTCCACGCTATGGCAAAAACGGAAGACACGCCGTGCTGCTGTTGCTGCTGCCGGGGCCGGCTCGGCGAGTAATGAACTAATCTAGCAAGGTCCGTCGGGCTCGCGAGAGCCTCCGAGTGCCGGACCGAGAAGGGAACAGGAGGAACGCGAAGGGAACGTCGAGGATGCACCGCCGTTGCGCATCCAGTGGGACGAATGAAGGAAGAGAGGACGACGATGGCGAGAATGAGCGAGATGGAGGAGACTTTTACGAAGAAACTTTTGCCGCGGCTTAATAACATGAGTTTTTCCTGGCTCTGGACTCTCCCTCTCTCCGGAGTAAACGCTCGCTTTGCTCGCTGGGACGGGAGACGGGGGGAGGGGGAGCTCGGGAAGAGGGAAAGATGCTGTGGTGTTGTGCACACAGCATCGCTCGCAGGATCCGGCCAGCACCGTGACGCCCGCACTCTCTTTAATGTAACCCTCTCTCCATCTCCCCTCAGCGTACCCGCGTAATTTCGTGTCTCTTGTAAATCCCCCTGTGGTCCACGGGACTTGTAGAACCTTTCGCGGCTCGCCGGGAGTCGGCGAGGTCGAAAGAATAAAAATAGGAGGTCGGTGCGTGCGCAATTGCATCCGCGGAGGTATTGCGCGTGCAAAAAAGTGTTTCAATGGCTGCTGACATTTTTAATTTTCATTTCTCTTCTTTTCGAAAAGTCAATATCTTTGATCGTCGAATTGGTTGACCATCGGTGTGATACACGATGGTCGAATCCAATTGCTTGAAAAATACTAACCTGCACAGTAAAAAAGATTTGTACATTTAACAAACTTTTTTTGTCCACAAACGTCCAAGATTTTTTTGTAGTTAATTTGACAAAAAATATTCGTAAAATTAACCGTCATTTTTGTAAAATGGACAACATTTTTTTTGTAAAATTAACATGAAAAGAATTGTGGACGCTTGTGGACAAGAAACGTTGGTATTTTACTGTGTACGTTAGGCAAGAGCAAGCCGATGAAACTGGGCCCAGTGACCTACGCAACGAGAAAAGTCGATGATTATCTAAACATCACCGCTCGAATTCTTTCAAATCACCTGGCCAGTTTTGCACATTGGCCGATATTCGCCCCACTCGAATTCGGTACATATATTTGCCAATGTATCCTGCGCAAGCAAGTAGCAAATTTCCACTATGACGGTAGCCCAGCTTTTGTTTAATAATATCGATTCGGAATAAAATATTTAAAAAATCTCGTAAAATCCGACGAATCGAGTATATTATAGGTGAGGTGGAGAAGGAGTCTCGCACAGCTTCAGAGAGTTCGTAGGAGCTCGTAATAAGTACAGAGCACAAAGCGCGAGAAGAACCGTCGCTCCGCTAGTGGTAGTTTCGACCCCGGCCTCTCGTCCTCTTGCTCCTTCACGTAGCCGTAGTCGGGCAGCTGTGGCGAAGAGGTTTAATAATAATAACGCCGGGAGGATTCTTCGCCGACGACGAGGACGACGAGGGCCGCTACTACCGGCGCTCTCTTCCCTTGCTCGCTCCCTCCCCCTCTCTTTGTATACTCCGCCATAAACGCGAATCCTCATCCACGGAGATAATGATGGTCGCGGGGGTGAGCGCCGGCAGTAATGCGTGGTTGCCGCGTGACGCGGCCAACACGGCTAGACCTTTTTCTCTTTATTTATTTTCTTATAATTATTTTTTGCTCTTCTCAATTCTCCCGCACTTGTCCAGCGAGAAATACACTGACGAAGGTTACGCACAAAATTACTGAAAAAAAAATAACATTTCCAACCTCTCAGAGACGATGTAACACAATTTTTTTTATTCCTTCTAATTTCAGCTCATTAAAAAATCCTCGCGGGACTTCAAGGCGAGTTGAATTATCGCGCACCTTCTGGAAACAGGAAGTTAAAAAGAAGAAGCAGAATCCATCCGTCTTTTACGGTCATAAAACGATTTGGGACTCCGGAGTTGAATAAATTCTGCTCTTTTCGACCCTTCCGACTCCCGCTCTCTTCTTATTGTATTGCCCGCTCAGAGGTTTTATTAGTATTTATTTATTTTTTTATATATATATATATTTTTTTATAACGAAGTCCTTACGAGATCCTTCGTGCCAATCCCTCACGTTGTAACTTTAAATGGTCCAAATGCGTGCAGGACCTTCCGATTCCGGGATTCGTGCCTGCGTGACGCTCGTTCGTCCAGAGCAGTCGTCGCGCGATCCAGGCGCGATTCCCGAAGTCGGCCGAGAGGGATATATCAGAGCTACGAGTGCCGGAGGTTACGCACTACCTGCTGCCGTCCGGTCCGCGTGTGTGTGTGCACGTCGAGCTAAAAGAGAGGCGAGTCCGGGACGGCCGCGGGGCACAGAGAACCACCGGATCCTGGTTACACCGTAGCAGACACTGCCGCCGCGCCCGTTGGGCTCGTAAAATCCAAACTCCGTCGTGTAAATCCAAACGCCTCGATGCTCTCCTCCTCCCCTTCTTCGTGGCGATACAGCCCGCGAGGCCCTACATCGTCTCGAACCAGCGAGAGAAGAAACTCAGGCAGCAGCGCGTATACCGCCAATACCGAGAGGAAGAGAGTCCCTATATCGCGTATCCCTTTCCGACATCGTCTCCCATCCTCGCACTCACTCGTAAATATCCGGTCGCACGTACGTCCGATCTTGTTCAACCCCCTTTGCACGAAACACACACGCACCTGTCGGTCGACCAGAGGCCCCGATACTTTACACGCTCGAGAGTGAGGAAACCCATCGAAGATTGTTCTCCTGCTGCTTCTGCTGCTGCTTCTGCTGCTGCCTATTAGCGAATTCCGAGTGCGTGAGGCCGAGCTATCTCTACTCAAACGCATGCGTTACCCTGAAGGGGGTAGAGGAAACCGGGGCAAAACGGGGACATGGGGCAAAATGGGGACATGAAATGTCATATCGACGTGGGGCAAAATGGGGTACCCAAAATTATCGAATAAATC
Organism: Stenichneumon culpator; assembly: GCA_964017025.1. NCBI lineage: Eukaryota > Metazoa > Arthropoda > Insecta > Hymenoptera > Ichneumonidae > Stenichneumon > Stenichneumon culpator. The sequence continues at coordinate 5,419,178 of OZ024774.1, forward strand.
GATTCGTGATAGCCAACAAACGACGGAAACCGGGGCAAAATGGGGACATGAAATGTCATATCGTCGTGGGGCGAAATAGGGTAATAATGAAGCTGACAAAAGTTGCCGGAAGTTAAATCGAAGGGTACCCCGTTTTGCCCCAGATCGTTTTTTTTTTTTTTTTTGTAATATCCTTTCAAAACACATGCCAATACAATTTTGGTTTGAAAAACAATGGATGTATGCTTTCGGTATTGATGTAGCAGGTTTTATTGCTTAGCGTTCCCGTTTTGCCCCGGTCCACCCTATATGTGTGTGTATAGTCGGTATACCGAAAAATACGTATGACGACTTAGGGCCAATGACCAATGGATTGTCCGAGTGAATGAGCTCTTTTACATTTTTCGATAAATTCGTTGATCCCGGATCTACGAAGTGGCTACCACGGTGAAGAAGGTTCGCACCTTCGAGGTCGGCTCCACGAGCTCGGGCAGAAATACGTGTTTTATGTATTTATTTTTTTCCATAGGTAAAAAAGATATAAATTGGCGAAAAGAAATTTTCGCTAAGTGCGCATAGGCTATTCTCTGTACCGTAGGCGCAATTTTGGTCATAGACGTTCGAGGTGGGAAGTGAAGTAGCATGCACAGCCGCAGCAGCGGAAAGAAGAAGATTCCAGCCGACACGAGGATACCCCTTCGCGGGAAATCGAGTCCGCTGTAAAATTTCATCCGCTGACCTCTTATCAGCGCCGCTGCGCTGGTAGCTAATAATCGCTCGCGCGTTTACCGCGCGCGAGAATACCGGCTGCGGTGAAGAATTTTCTGACATTTCGACAATTGCCTCCGCGTATCTCATTACCATTCTCGCGGGTTTGAGGATATCGACGATTGCACAGAAGCAAGCTGCAGAAGAGGCGCCATAACATGCGAGAATACACGCGGAGGTTTCGGTGCGCCGCGAAGCTTTCCGCGTTCCATCCTTCGCGTATGTGTCAAGCCGCGCGCCCTCGTAATTGTGAACAGCAACGCGCTCGATGTTCGCCTCTGTACACTCTTCCCGTCTCTATCACACCGCGGCTGCTTGGAAACTCTCTCGGTGAAGAGCCCGCGTGTGCGGGAGATATCCTCTCCCGTTGCGGGCATAACCGGCGACGGGAGGCTGGGAGCGAGGGGGGTCGAGAGGGGGAGAACGAGAGACCGGACCGTTATTTGACGATAGGTACCTACGCAGAGAGTAGTCGAGAGGATCCAGTGTTGTTAGACTAAATGGCAGGAGCGTGCAGTTGTTGATCGTTCGACGGGGCCAGTGGGAAATTATGGTGTCGTAACGCCAATCAGGCAGGCATCCGACGCCGACGCCGACGCCGAACAACCAGCAGCACCGCGCTCTGTGTAATGTTCGACGCGTGTTTTGCGCACACGTACCGCATTCGCTATCTCCCGACGGCTTCCAGTATCTCTTCCTCGGAGAGGCCCGTCCGCGAGAGAGGCTTTGCCACTCGGAGAATTCGGATCGGATACCCGCGTTCGTGGTCCATAGAGATTAAAAAAGGAAACATTATTTAGACATATCGGGCGTCAGCCGGCAAAAGTCTTTCCAGTAAGCATCAACGTTTGATAGGACGTTTACTGGAATTACCAAAAGTTACGTCCCATGGCGTTACGTTTCTCATTCGGAATTAAGTAAAGTTACCATTGCCAGCCACCTAACGGAGAGCTTCGAGTGTCGGATTTACTGTCGAAGGCGCTATACGCGGATAACATTACTTACATGACAAATAACATTGTCCATCAAAAATTACCCATAAAATGTGGAACTTACACCCAGACAAAAATTTATTTGACGGCCAGCATTTATTTGGTTTAAGTAAAATATTCATTTGATTTAAATAAATATTATTTAAATTAAGTAAATAGTTACTAAAATAAAATAAATATTTATTTAAATCAAATAAATATTTTACTTAAACCAAATAAACGGTGGCCGACAAATAATTTTTTTTCTGAGTGTATACGAAAAAAGGCGATCCCTATATAAGTCGCCGTAAACATTTTTCTGTATCAGCTAAAATGATGATATTACACTCGATCGTTTTATCTTCGCGGACTCGATCTTCGCTGCCCGATGCTTAAGTAATCAGCCTGGCCGGTATTCGCCCAGCCTGTCCTAAATGGCCCGCCCGATCTGGGAATCACCGGTCGTACTTTCACATACGATTCCGCACTGACTCCATGCAGTTGAATCAATTTCGTGGTTTTTTTCTTTTTCTTGAGAAATGATAGTCGATTGATCTTCCGCGTGCAGCGAAATGGTTGAGCGACCGCCGCATCCTCTAATAACTCATTCCAGCGTTCGAATCGTTAATTTTCAATTCGCTGCACATCAAATCCCACAGGCAGATCGTCGCGAATTCAATGATTGCGAGGAGAGAACTCGCTCGTCGTCGGGTGGTGTCCTGTCCGTAGCGAGGGCAGTGCGTGCGAGAGCATGCGTGCGTGAGCCTCTCTCGCTGCTGTCACGCACGCCGCCGCTGCCAGCAAGGAGAGCCGAGCGATCCTATCTTGCCGAAGTGGCCTCGCCATTACTGGGCCGAGACCCATTACGGCGTATGTCCCGACGTCGACTTGTCCCCCCCCCCCCTCCCCGCCCGCCCCCGCGCCCGACACTACTGCTATCCTGTGTTCCTTTCCTGTATATCTTACTCTCTGCTCTATCTCCGTCTCCACGGGCAGAAGAGACGGGCAGTTCTGAATTCAGGTAAGAGAGTACAAATCCGTGCGGCGGTTACCCAGCCGAGTGTAAATACCCAGAGAAGAGACGCCTTCAGCTGTCCGACCGAGAATGAAGAAGATGGATAGAAATATAGTCGTGCACGCACTTTGGTGAAAAAAAAAAAAATTGTTCCGAGAATTGTCGAGGGAACTAAATGAATACTTCCCTAATGTACTCAATTTTAGCGCTGATTGCAGTGGTCGTGTTTTTTTTTCCTTCCGCTACCTCTATCGAACCTATATTTTCTCGGCGGTCTGCCAATTCCGGGAACACCCCGTCAGCTTCCCACCGATTTTTTTTTAATTTTGTTTTTATATCAATTTTTCCACCGCGCAGGTGAAAATCGAAAATTCCGTTCGCCAGACGGACCGGTATATATCGTAGCCGCGCAATTAATTCCGCGAACCTCGGGTCCTCCTGGCGCATTATTGTCCCCGTGTGTGTGTCGGGACGCGGTGAGAAGTGTGTGGCATTTCCAGCGTGAGACCTGCCTGCGTGGGTGCTCGTTCGGCTTTGTCCTCATCGCGCGAGTCGTTGCCGTGTTCCGAACTGGCGAGATGCAAAAACCATCGGAGGCAACGGAAACCGGTCGTCTGAAATGTTTTCGTTTTTTTAAATTTTCTTCACACGTCGGATTCGGCCGGAAAATCGTAACTGGACAGTGCGCATCAGAAAACGCTGCGCCCCAGTCTCTCTGCTATACCGGAAGCGGAGTCTCTGCAACTCGCGAGCGACGCGCTACATCGAATTTCGGTAAATCGTTAGAGCCGGGATTCCCGCGAGCGGTCCTGTGCCAGCAAACAGCAGGCGAGTATTGTTGCGGTACCGAGCGAAGAGCATCAGCCCAGAGTAGAGAGAGCTCGCCATGCGCTTCCGGTCGCGCGATACCTATCGCGATTCCTCCGTCGGATCTGGCAATTAGCAATCACGCATATATATTCCGTAACGCTCTTGCGTAACGACGTACCAGCGGCGGCGGCTAGGTAGCAACCCGACGAGGAGATTATCATCGCATCGCGTCGTTCGCCTGCCTGGATAGATACATACATGCACCTTGTACAATACACGCGGTCTATGCCGGCTGTAAACCGCGCGTTCGAAAGATTGCCAACTATGTGTGCGCTCGGTCAAATGCGTTTCCACGTGCTGCTCACAGAAATAATGTATCTCTCGTGTGTTTACTGATAAGTATGTCCTCTATTTGCGGATTGTCACATAATGACGAGTGACGGTACACGTGTGCCGAGAAAATGATTGAACAAAAAAGAAGAAAAAGCTTCCCGACCGCACACTGTTGGTATTTTGTTGTGAATCAGAGCTGCTTGATCTATGAGGTTTTTAAAATGATTTTCATTCAGTTATGATCAGCGGAGAGCGATTAAGAAGGACTGCGTCATTCGAGATAAGAGTTTCTTTTTTATCGAAAAAAAAACATTGTGAAAACCGTCCACCTAGCAGTCAATGTTCGGAGCAGCCTGTATAATTTCACCGGCATTGTCATCTATGCGTCGATCTTTTTGCAAACTATAGACGGTGCACTGCCGTAGCACGGTAACCAGGATAACCGCATAATTGTATGTTATGTGTTCTTTATTTTTATATGTATCGTGGTTGACACGCATTTGGACGTCGCATGATTTTTCCCTCTGATGACAATCGATATAATATCGTATCTACTTAGGAGACTCCACTTTTGCAACCCTCGTGAATGTTGATCGTGCCTCGTAATCGCTTTGGATTACGTGGAACGTTCTAAACTCAGTCTTTTTCAATTAAACCGACAGCTATACTCCCAGCAGGACACCTGTGGAAAGGTGTAGCGGCAGCGCTCGTAACGAAAGCCCTGTATCTCCCTGTTTGCTTATACTTTTATTTTCTCATTCACACGTTCCGGAATTCACCCTCCCCGCGAGGACACTTCGTTTTAAGTACGCAAGAAGTTCCCAACGGGACGTCGTTTAATCGGCGCAACGTGCCCGAAGAATACAGTTCTTCGGACTTGAAACTGGCGGCACCGAAAAAAGGATCGTCTGCTCCGGCTAATGTCTTGGCGCGACTGGAGTCAGACGATGATTTCATCGGTTGGGTCAACAACATTGTTGTTCGCAATCGAATTAATTGGTTGGGTCAACAAATTGATCAGTTTCGAACCAATTAAATTGTTGGGTCAGCAAATTGATCGGTTGCGAACCAATTAATTAGTTGAATCAGCAAGTTGGTCAAGCCCGAGCCAATTAATTGGTTTAGTCAGCAAGTTGGTCAATCCCGAGCCAATTAATTGGTTGGACCACCCGATTGGAAACGATTGGCCCGACCAATTTCGTGTCTGACGCCGAACATGGCTGTGACAATTGAGTATTTTTACGGTGCGAACGCGAGCTTTAACTTCGAAATCTGGCGCAAGTGATTCAATACAAAATTGGCATAGACGATTTGCAAAATTCATAATGGTCAATCCCTCAGGGTGGTACCGATCGAGATCGGGATAATTAGCCAGCAGAGTCATTTATAACGGTGCACAACTACAAAGCGACCGATTTTCTACGATCGCAAGTATATCAGGCTTTCGCGAAGCGCGGAGTGCGTGCAACTCGCACGGTCGCGCGATACGTAGTGCGGCTACGTGATAATTTCGGAAAATTGGCTCGATGCACGACATACTTCGATAAAGAGAGAAAAAAAAAAGTAAAAAAAAGAAGTAAAATATCGATCGTCTAGCCGCTCGGTATTACGAATATAACTGTACACGAACTGGTATAACGCGTAACTTGGCCATATAACGGGGGATCGGAGCTTCGTAAATATAAAAGCTCGCGCAGGGGGCGCATGGTCGGGACGACCGAGAGAAAAACCTATTGCAGTATTCATTTATAATAGCACAGTGGAATAGGGCAACCCCGCTGAAAAACCCGGTGTAGTTTGGTTAAGTGAATATTTGCAGAGGTGAGCAAACACTGTGGCACCGTGCCGGTGTCTCATCGGCGAGGACGGTGCTGCGAACTGAGCGAAGGAAGAGAACTTGGTTCATTATTTATATAATACCGGTTACAGTAGGTGTATCCGTCTATGCATAACTGACGAAAGACTCGATCCTGGCCTTTTATCGACCCCCGATCGATCCCCGAATAAACTGCGTTCAATCGTCCATTGGCTTCCAATACTGTTGGCTACCGAAATTATTGACTTCCGATGGTTTCCCACTGGATTCCGATAGTATTTTTTTCTTCACCGTAAAAACAATTTGGCGTGTTGTTCCCAATACGATCATTGCGCCATGTCGAAATGAGGCAATGTAATAATAAAGCGTCGAATAACACAAATAATAAACAAAATAGCGTAACGCCAAAATAATACACCATTTTATTTTTCTCGACGTGTGTTACTTTATAATGCGTTATTTCGACGTGTGTTATTTTTGAAAACTGTTATTCACACCTATCTATTCATCTATGTATAACGAGCGAACGACTCAATAGTGGACTTTTATCGAGCGCCAATCGATCCCGAATAAATTGCGTTCAATCGTCCATTGGCTTTCAATACAGTTAGTTACCGAAATTATTGGCTTCGGATTGTTTCCCCACTGGATTGTCGATAGTATTCTTGTCTTCATCGTGAAAACAATTTGTCGCGTTGTTCCCAATACGATCATTACGCCATGTCGAAATGACGAGGATATAAAAATAACACGTCAATTAACACAAATAGTAAATAAAATAACATAACGCCAAAAAAACACATGTTATTTTTATGTACGCGTCTTACACTTGTAATGACTAACATCGACGTGCGTTATTTTTAAAAATTGTTATTTCAACGTGTCACTTCGACAATCGATACTTGACAATCGATATCCGATCGATCGACGAAAAAGCTCTAAAAACTGAGCGGAGTCATATTTTCCCCGTTGCGCAATAGTGTCTTGGTTCTTTTTCAGCCATAAAAGTTAACGTGAAAGATTGCGAGCTTTGACGAGTGACTCGCAGTGGCATTAGCCGTACTCAGTCGGGCCGGGGTTGCGTGTGAGAATCGCACACGCGGATGCTTTACACGTGGGTATAAATTCGCCGCAGAGAAGCTTGAGAAAGAGAGATGCGTGAGCGTATATTTACGTGCGTTGCAGTTACCATTAGCTATCTTTTTTTTTTCTCCCTCTCTCCCTCTCTCTCTCTCTCTCACGTGGCATGTGTATAGTGTACTTGCGAATGAACTTGCGTGGCCTCGCGAGACCGTTCTCGGGCCACAGTATGCTCGCGCTCTGCGTGTACTGCCGTCGCGGAATCAGCTTCGAAAGAGGCGCGCGCGCGCGCGAGGGTGCACGAGAGTGCGCGAGTGCCCGAGAGTGCGAGGCAAATGGATAACCGAGCGAAGGAGAAGTCGGTAAGGCGCTTTTAATTTTACCACGCGAGGCATCGCCGAGGCGATCGGGGAGGCGCGAAAACACGAAGGGTACAAAACCGCCCCCCCCACACACCCCCTCCCTTCCCCTCCTCGCCTAACCCTCTCTCACCCGTTCGCTTCCCTTCGCCTGCCCCGTCTACTACTCTCTTTCAACTCTTTCCACCGTCGTGTAGCCAGGGCAGCCGGCAGTTTTATACCCCTCTCGTTCCGCAGGCTTTTGCTCTCCGTGGCGAATCGACGCGGAGACTCCCGATCGATATTATATTCGCTTATCCGTAACGAGGGGTGTGAGCCTTCGACTACGTGTAACGGCATCGTTGTATACTCGAGAGCCACCTCCTCTACCCCCCCCCCCCCCCGCCCTCCTCGCTTCCTCTCAACGCCGCGGCAACGGCGGCCTCGTCGAGCCGTGAATCAAAAGCTCGTCCGATCGACGAAATAGAAAAAAAAAAAAAAGAAAAAAAATAACAAAATGATAAAGAGAGAGGGCTGGACGGTGAGAGTTGGTCGTGGGTATGGGGTAAAAAAAATCTATGCAGCGACACCAACGATATCCGTTAGCCACCGGTGTGCGTACACGTTATCGGGACACGGCTGTGTGTAACGAGCGAGAAGGTCGACGTACCGGTCGGGCTATCGGACCGACCGGAGAGAGGAACGTCGATGGCTAATGAAAAATAATAAGGCCCATATCGACCGAACGATTATTAACGTTTATCGACGATCTCCCGTCGTACTTTCGAAACGATGCTTCCATTTTTTTTCCCCGTCATTTCACATATCGTATTATAATTTGCCCCGCGAAACGTAATAATAGTTTGATGAGACAAAGGTGATTTGGCGATTGTAATTGCGAGGGACGAGTCGGTGAAACGAGAAGAAAACGCACGCGCGCGCGCGCATACACGAGCGTAGGTAAGAATCGCAACATTCGCATTCGGATAATAACGGTGCCGCGGGAGAGCGGGGCGAGCGGGTCAGCATATCGTGCTCGGTGTGTTTCAGAGCTCTCGCAATCCGTCCATCAATCATGCATACGCCGATCGATATATAGTAGTAGAAGTTAGTAGTGTATCGACGCATAATTATGTCGACGTCGAGGGGGGTTTCGTGAAAGAGGCTCCGAGTGATTTCCACTCGCTCTCCGTATCTCTCAGTCAATTTTGCGCGTAACCCTCACGCACATCCTCGCTCGCGCGGCTCCGCCGGGGAACACACACGGGTCTCGGGTGAGCGAGACGCTTTTACGGCGGGTCCGGATGGACCGAGGAGGATGGACACGGCGCTGCGGAGCGGAGAAAACGCGTTCCCACGAAGATCTCTCGGTGGCTGAGCGCTCGTTAGCTCTCGCGGACGCGCAAAGGTTCGCTCCCGCTGTTGGTCCCGCTCCGCGTGCGCAAAGAAGAGCCGAAGGAGGAAGAAGAAGCGTCGGCAGAGCCACGAGCGTGTGCACGGAGGAGGAGGAAGAAGAGAGAGCCGCGGCGAGAAACAGAATTTCAATCCTGTCGGTGGTCTTCCGGCGCTGCGCAGGCGAGAGGAGCTTTTAATACCGGTAGGCAGCTCCCTCGCGCTCAAGAGAGAATCGGCGGGCTTCAGAGAAGGAGCGGGGGAATGCTAGAGAAGAGATTAAAAGAGTTATCCCTGGGCCACGAAGGTCCTCGCGGAGAATTCGGGCGTCTCTGTCGAGCATCCTCGCGCAATCGCTCGCCGTGGCCTCTTTACTCGCGCAGCACGCGAACTGGCGCGGCTTAGAGCCGCGGATCGCTTCCCGGTCTCGTGGATTCGTTTGAAGCGCGGAAAGAGGGATACAAGGTAGGAAACGAGAAGGGAAGAGGGGAAGAGAGCGGAAAGGGTTGGTCTTGAATAGGAGCATGAAGCTGCAGGTATCGTTTCCTTAATACGCAGGATTCTATACGCGCTCGTGATCACGAGTAATTAATTTCATTAACGAGCAAAGCCCGGATAGGATATAGGACGTATAGGTATACGGAGATATTGCGGGCGGTAATCAGTATACGCGAAATAAATTACTGCGGTGCTCTGCTATCCCGGTCTCTTTCGCAACCTTGCCAATGGTGTAATAAGGATTGCCGATGAAGCTTCGTACCTCTGAAGGAACGCGCATTCGAATGAATATTCATAGACACATGTCATTAAATGCGCGTTACATTCTCGTAGAAACTGATAGCGCGTTTTACACTTTCAAAACCGGGAAGTTCATGCTAAAAATTATTTCGAGGTATCGAGAATACTTGTCGTAGGTGGTGTAGTGGAAGTGGAAGCGCCCGAGCGGCTTGGTCCGGGAACGAGAATAACGCAACTGTCCCGGGGCCGGACACGAGCGACAGGCGCCGACCAGTTATTATCTATTCGTGTCCACGCAGAGCACGTGGCACGCACGAAACTAACGCCCGACAATACAGAGTGCCGCTCGGGCTGATTGAAAAAGATCCACCGCGCATTATAAAGAAACGCCACTGCCGGTACTGTAAGAGCGTCAAGGCACGGTTTTAAGGTAGTCCTTAAGGTACAGTCAAGTCAATCTAGTACCAAGATTTCATGAATAATTTGTACACTTTTTAAAGCGAATTAAGGTGGATCTAGAGGGAAGCGTTCGTACTTTATGTAGAAAAACATCTACAACAATGAGTTTACAGAAAAATAATTCAGTTTAGGCCATGGGCATATTCTTGCGCACTTTTTGTGAAGTCAAATTTGCAACTTTCCTACTTTCCTTTTTCATAAATATTCTTTCATAATTTCATAAATTTTTTTGCGTAAATTTTACAACAGAAAATTGTCACCAGCGTAACGGACACGCGGACGAAGTTTGCACGCGACAAACAACTTTTTGTTTGTCCTCCGATTTTATGTTCAATAAAATGACTACATACTACAGTTATTTTGACCCTCTTTCTTGTACAGTATTGTTCCGCTCCAATAAAAAAAAATAATAATAAAATAAACTCGATAGTATAATTTTAACTGCCCCTTGAGGCCGATACCGGAAGGGGGCAACATTTATGCCCACTCTCAGCGCCACTCTATGCGCTCTTTGGGCCTCGAGTCATCCGTGTAACGATGAATTCGGCCCGCCAATCTATCATTTAACGGTAGAAATAATTAAGCCCCGATCGTAAATAACGATTCTCCCACAGTTCCAATAGTTTTCCATATCCGGAGTCGCTACTTCGTTGTACAGTCACTTTCCCAAGCGTCGAATTTACGATGGCAATATTAAACCATAAGATCACTCTGGGCCGATTCGTAAAACTTTTCCGGTAGATCTAATTCTTTCGCCCGTGGTGCTGTGTGCAGAACGATTGCGAGAGGATTGAAGAGTGTGCGGTGTTATGAGCGCAGGGGCAGGACGGACCAACTTGCAGCGCACTCCGGTTAACGGGCTCTCTTCAATGCGTTTACAAAAAAAAGGCAATAAATTCTACGGCGAACGCGCGTTTAATAGTTTAACCCGTGTACCCGCGGGGCTGCTCGGCAACACTCCCGCTGCGTCTGCTGCGTGCAGCCGTGAACGGTCCAGCTCAAGCGCAGGTGCATAGAGAATCCGCGTGCACCAACCAAAGATTTGCTCTAAACGATCTTGCTCCTCGCGTATATACACAGGCGTTATTATTTACTGTATGCTCTATTACGCACGAACTGCGGAGCGCTGAGAAAATTTTATGGGACTCTAATAAGTGGAAATAAAAGTAGGGGCAACACATTTTTGCATTGATTACACAGCTTCGGTGCTTTTTCGTCCCATGCGCTCTCATATTTCCCCGTGCCGCCCGACCGTTTCGATACTTCCCACTCGGCGATAATCGAACGCACATTAAATTCGTGTACACATTAAATTAATTAATATCGTACACTATTTTCCCGAAGGGCTCCCGACCGCGATGACGAAGAGTTACCCGGATTTTCCCCCCGATCGATAATTTTCCGTGACGGAGGCGGACAACGCGCGTCCGTTCGGCGGAGTTTTACGGCCATTGGAATGTAGGTAAATACTGTATGGAGTATGCAACTCCACTCCAAGTATTATTCCGCGAAGCTATTCGATTAATAACGAGAACTTAACTATGGAATGACCGTCGATGTATTTTATTTTTTCTACACGTTTCGTATTTCACTCGACGCTCGATATTTAGCCTGTTCAATGCGTAAGATTACCGGTGAACATGGAAATCAAGATTATACGTTACATATATTGAGAAATATATTTTCGCCAAAGAATTTTACACACCGGATATATTTTCGAACATACAGATTTCTGAAAATGTGTATTCTTTAAGTACAGGGGCAAATTGTGCGTTTGAGATATTAATTATATTAAAGCCCCGAATTTAATATATTTAAAGAATATACATTGTTTTTGTGCTCAATCTCTCGTGTGACCTACGTGTATTTTTTTTTTTATTTTTTACAGGAATTTGCACGATGCGGATATATTTGCAATACACCATGTTGCGAGTGTTGCAAGTCAGCGAACCAGCAAATCTGCCCATCCTCTTTCTCATCGTCGTAGTCGCCGGTATCGTGGAGAGGTTATATAGTCTCCCGGGAAGAGACTGCCGCTGCCTGCGTGCCTAGACGATCGTAATTATTATAAACCCAGGAGCAGACAAAAAAGCATCTTGCGAGGGAACGCGAGAGATGAGAGGCAAAAGACGATCGTGAAGGCGAGGGAACGCTCGAGGAGAGTGAGAGAGAGAGAGTCGGTCGCGCTAGCCGCGGTCCCACCGATCCTGTGCGTGTGCAGCTCGACATAATGCGATTTTTGCGTTCGAAAAATGTGGCAAAAAGTGGACGAGCGTCTGGGACGGGAGAAAGAAAAAAAAATACGAGCGAACGGACGGAGAGACTTTGAACTAGCCTCTAGCGTTGCAGTATACCTGTGGGCCTTACCACGCTTCCCTGTGGCCACTAATTCCCGATACGTGTAACGTATCGTGCGTGTAGTTATACGCCGGCGGCGCGGCTCAGCCGAAAGAGAGAGAGAGGCTACTCGGACGCACAAAACAATCTTTTCGAACCTATGGCGGACGACACACGGAACGTCCGGCAAGAAAAAAAATGTACATGGTTTCTCTCGAAATTGTAAATTTCGACGCTATAATAACGATAATTCTCTCGATTTCTTTCGGAATTGCAAATATAGTTATCTTACTCTTGACAATATGGGCATTATTCGTCGAATTAAAATAAAATGAAAGAAATCAATTTCCAGCAGTGTGTAAAGGAGTGCGGGGCGAAACGGACCATTTGCCACTCTAAAGCCGGGCGTAAAGAGAGTCTCATCTGAAATCAAGAACCCGGGTTCGTTTTGCCCCGCTTTCCCGAGTTCGATGCAATAATAGCGATAATTCTCTCGATTTCTCTCGGAATTGCAAATAGTTATCTTATTCTTGAAAATATGAACCATATGTGTCGAATTAAAATAAAAGAGAACGAAACTTTTCCACCAGTGTGTAAGAGAGTGTGGGGCAAAACGTACCATTTGGCACTCTATCGCTCGACGTCAAAGGAGCCTTATCTCAAATCGAGAAGGTGGGTCCGTTTTGCCCCGCTCTCCCGAGTTTGACGCAATAATAGCGATAATTGCGGCAACATGTGCGTGAATGAAGAATGCAACAAGACGGGGGTACGGACCGTGGTAACTCTGTTCCATCCGATTTCGTCTCTCCAAAAACGATCGAAAGTAAAAAATCGCGACGATCACCGAGACTGACAATGTGCCGAATCGCGGTTGTTCGAAGGTCACCGATATTTCGCGAGTTCCCTATCTCGCGGGACGGTGCAGAGATTCCGAAACGAATCGATTGCGGGAGAAAAAAAAATGGCTCTCCAGCTCTTTCGGTTCTTGCTGCTATATACGCGCGAGAGGAGACCGGCGCGATCCTTATGCCGGGGCTGTTGAGATTCTCTCTCGGCACGAACCGGTTCGCGGTTCCGCAAAGTTAAGGAAATTGCAGGACGGATCGGCCACGCACAGTAAGTACGCGTCTCTCTGGTACATAATTCTAGGAGTCTCTTTTTCTCTCGATCCGCCGTCTCGCTCGAGCGTTTGCGCGGCCAAGTGGATACTCTTGTATTTTCTCGCTCGCTCGTTCGCCGCCTTCTCGCTGCTGCGGCTATGGGTAGGCAGGCTCGTGTGTTACAATCCCTTTGGCGAAAACGTCGTGGGAGACTGTTGCCGCTGATCGAAACGAATGTCCCGTGATTACTGGAATCGAGAGAAGGTTGAGATTCCCTATCTCGTCTCGTTCCCCTCGTTTCGCCTTTTTATGACACATAACGAGCTGGCAAATTATTGCCGCGATATCGCCCACAGATAATTCTCTTATTGATAAAGAAAATAATGTTGAAAACAAAAAAAGGAAATTAATATCGCTCGCCGTATATGTATAGTATATTGTGTGCAGTTAATTGACCAAAAATACCTCACGCGGGTCTGAAGCGAGGCAAAAATAAAATCTTCGTTGTCCGTATTGAAAAAAAATTGACACTATGATTTTAACTATCCGAATTTATCAAATACCGGCAGTTACTCATATTATAAGGTAAGAGTGGACTGTTTTTACCATATTTTGAAGGGCATGAAAAAAAGTGTCATCCAGGCATTACCAGCTGTGATAATCAACTCGGAATCGATAAATCAGTTTGAGGACATGTTAGATGCAGGCATGTTCACGCGAAGGCATAGTGCAAATTTATTTATCTAGATGCAGATATTTATAAGTTCTGAACTTACCTTTTGTAAATTGGAATAATAATAATAATGTGTAATGAAGGATAAAACCTGGGTCCATTTTGCCCCGCTCGCGAACCTACTTAAGAATGTAAATAATTGGTCCAATCTTTATCAAAAAATATTCAGATAACCATCTTTTTACTTGCTCGATAGAACATGTTGCCGAGAAACTCTCGTTCCGATTTCTCTAAAATTTAACTAAAAAAATAATTTTTGAGAAAGTAACACAGCGAAGAGGATGCCGGATGAGGATGTGTAAAAATATGCGCAGTTCCGGGGTTAATGACTCCATCGATAATTGAATCGCCGCTTCGGTACAGAAGAGACCGTTCGGCGTCCGGAATAACGAATCTCCGCTTTTCTGCACAGTCTCGAAGTCCGAGGCTTCGACGGTATGGTGTAGTATTTGCAAGAAGTGCGGGAACGGCGAGCTCGGTTCGCAGACAGCGTGACGATGAACCGCTTCTTCACCCTGGGCGCGTCAGGCTGGCTGCACGGGCTCGCTTGCCGAGCTCGTTCCCTCGCTCCGGCACTGTCCACGAAGCCTATCATCGTTATTCTCTCCCGTCCGGTGTTGTCCACCTTTCGACGAGCATCCGTACAACTCTTGTCTCGCATTGCGAATCGTCCGAGACCATCGCGGCATTTGTTCGATGGTTTCTGCTCGAATCAAACTCCGGTTGTGCAACTCGTTTGGAACGCGTAAAATAAATTTTTGCACTTTAAAGTAAAATTTAGAAGGGTCAAGGGAAGGGCCCTATCTAATTACGAGTTCAGTTATAGAGGAAGATAAATAAAATCTCTTTTATTGAAATGAAATCATAGCTTACTGTATGAGGAAGCAAAAAATTAAAAATAAAAAAGCTGCATATGGTAAAGGACGAATGAGAAACGAGAGAAAGGACGGTAAGGGTGAAAAGTTTTGGTGTTTGCCATCATATGCAGCGTGCGGTCCGACACAATCCCGGCATTTGTTCGATGGTTTCTGCTCGAATCAAACTCCGGTCGGGCAACTCGTTTGGAACGCGGAAAATAAATTTTTGCACTTGAAAGTAAAATTTAGAAGGGTCAAGGGAAGGGCCATATCGCATTACGAGTTCAGTTATAGAGGAAGATAAATAAAATCTCTTTTATTAAAATGATATCATAGCTTACTCTATGAGGAAGCAAAACTCGCTTGGAACGCGGAACATACATTTTTGCACTTTAAAGTAAAATTTAGAAGGGTCAAGGGTAGGGCCCTATCTAATTACGAGTTCAGTTATAGAGGAAGATAAATAAAATCTCTTTTATTAAAATGAAATCATAGCTTCCTCTATGAGGAAGAAAAAAATTAAAAATTGAAAATAAAAAAAGCTGTATATGGTAAAGAACGAATGAGAAACGAGAGAAAGGACGGTGAGGGTGAAACGTTTTGGTGTTTGCCATCATATGTAGCGTGCGGTCCGACACAATCCCGGCATTTGTTCCATGGTTTCTGCTCCGAAACCAAACTGTGGTCGTGCAACTCGTTCGCAACGAGGAAAATTAATCTTTGCAATTTAAAGTAAAGTTTTGAACAAAGGACAAGAGAAGGCCCTTATCTAATTACGAGCTCAGGTATAGATGGAGATAAATAAAAAATGTAAAATGAAGAATGAAAAAAAACTAAAAGTTTTATATGGTACAAGTGGGATGAGAAGCGCGAGAAAGGACGGGAAGGGTGAAAAGTTTTGGTGTTTGCCATCATATGCAGCGTTCACCGGGTTTTATTCGTCGGGCTATTCGTTTCGGATAAAGAGCTACCTGTTTGTTTGCGTTTCGCTTTCAGTCTCTCCTTCTCTATCGTACTGCTGCTTCCGCGTGTATATCGTTGCACTGTGTGCACACTCGCACATACGGAGACACATAGTTTCCGGTTACCGCGCGATATAGTAGCACGCTCGGGCATCTCATCTCTCGCGGTAAAAGAGCGCGAGAGATACACATATACGGGAATGGAAACGAGAGCGAGGGGAGAGAACCGTTCACCTGCTATTTCGAAACTTCTTCTCGACGCCCGCTCCGCCTTACTTCTCCGCCTACACTTTTCAGGATGAGATAAACGACCAAGATATGCATCTTTATTCTGCCCGAAAAAAAAAAAACATCTTTGTTAAGAAAAAAATAAAAATGTACCATATCGAGGATTTTTTTCACGATCAGGAACGTTCCGCTAGAGTTTGGGTAAAAAGCAATATTTTCTGGAATCGTTCGATTTGACAGAAAAAAAAGACAAGCTTGAATAAATTAAACCTTTATAATTATTTTTGAGCCAATAAAAGTAAATGTTAATTTTCGCGGTGACGCATGAAATGCCAATTTTGCTCCAAATTCCAATTTGTCTCGAATACTCGGTACGATTATTATCAATTAAGATTTTTTGATAGTCAGGAAACAGGAAACAGGAACTTAACTCCTCGCCTTCCCATTTTGCCCCTCTCTGCCCTGCCGTCGAATAATTGTTTTTTTTTTGCCGAATCAAAATGTCTCTGCAAAGACTTGTGAGTATAAAAACTGCCAAACACACGGGCGCAAGTGCGACAGTATAAAGTTTTCAAGAGTGTAGAGTTAGTGTTGCAGGATTAAAGAAGCGTAAGAGGGGAGGGGGTCGAGCTTCGTGCAGGTCGGGATAGCGAAACGGGTGTGAGGCCAAGAAGACGGAAGGGATGCGTGCTAGCTAAGGCGAAGTGGTGTGGGATGGCGAAAGGGGGTACGGTCCGGGGCAAGGCTTGGCTCCGTTTATCACCGGCAGGCATACATTTTGCAACGTCGTGATATAGAGCCGGGCTCGCGAGCGCGCTTCCTCGGGCGCATCGTGACGCGTCGTTAAGGGATGCCGTCGCTTTCCTACGTACGTAATACACACACGTGCCTTTACTACTTCCACTTCCCGCCGGGCTCTCGCAAGAGCCCCCGCATAATGCAAGGACCTCCACTCTATAAAGCGCAAGAGGAATTAATTATTAACGCCCTTAATACCCTTGCGAATAAACGATATCGCAAAGAAGAGCTCGAGGGATTACGAAACTGAGAACTCGAGTCAATTTACGGTGCGACGAAGATTGCATAGGTACGGATAAATATTCATCCACTCTACACGGAAAAAAAGTAATAAAAATTATGAGTTTGGAGAACTGATGGTCAGTAGAGAATCTAATAAAATATAAAATTAAAGAAGCTGGTTGTATTAACTATGAGTTCTCCCAACTAATAATTTTTATAGATCGATCAATTTTACTTCCTCAGAGACGGAGCAATTTTTTCTACGGTAGACCATATCAGGGGAGAGCGGGGCAAGATGGCACAGAGAGGCAAAATGGGATAACGAGACAAAACGCAATTTTCGCATAACTTTTGGATGGTGACGATGTGTGCGTGGGGCAAAACGGGTCTGAAAATCCGGATGTATCGTTGGGGCAAAATGGGGCATACAAAACTTATTGGAAAATTGAGTTTTGCCCTCACTGTCCCGTTTTCCCGCGCTGTGCCATTTTGCCCCGGTCTCCTCTACCTCCTGTAAATAAAACTATGGAGAACAAAAATTATAGATTATTATTTTATTTTTTTCTTAAATTAATCTTGGTGAGACGATCGAGACCGGCCGCCATGGCGTTGGCTAACGGCGAAGAAACGCGAGGGTGGCCGACTCGAAATCTCAGCTACCGCTGAGTCTTTTCGAGGCTGACAAGAATTACTCATTCACCCTGCACAGAGAAAAATTAACAAAAATTATTAATCGGACGAACTGATAGTCGAGCAACCAATGAAAAAATGAACCAAAAAATAAAAAAGTTGCTTGTATAAGCTGCGACTTCTCCCAAGTAATGATTTGTATCCGTCTATCAATGGTACTTTCTCGGAGACGGAGTCATTTCATTGCAGTCCACAATTTTACTTCCTCCTTTAAATAAAATTAACGAGAAAAGAAAATTGTTGATATTTTTTTTTCTTAAATTATTCTTGGTGAAACGATCTCGACGAGTGTCAGGCCGCCATGGAGATGGCTAACGGGGAAGAAACGCGAGGGTGGCCGACTCGGCCGGCACCTCAGCTACCGCCGAGTCTTTTGGAGGCTGACAAGAATTATTAGTGGGTGAAGGTAGCCAGTAGCTGAGCCGAGGATCAATACCAGGCAGACGTCCGTGCAACCGTGCTGGTGGAGTGCTGCACTTCTCTCCTCTACACGTACACATGGTATACACGCACACACGGACACGCGCGCACACGCACGTACACACATTGTACACAGTGAGAGAATGAGAGGGCTCTAGGCTAGGCTGGCTAGAGGAGCTAGAGAGGAAAGGGTACGAGGAGGAGGTCGGGTGAGGTTAGATCGTGAGATGTCTACGTAGACTCTGGTTCCCATAAACTAACCCAGCTTGACGCTGTAGTCACCATGGGGGTTCTCGACGCTCCTGCTTCTGCTCCGAGGTGAAATATATATATATAAAAAATAACAAAAAAAAAAGCGACCGCCAAGAAAGAAAAAGTAACAGGGTCGGTCGTTCGGTGTAGTTCAATTTTTTTTTATCGACCCCAAACTCCGCTCGATCTTTCACCAAACTCAATGGATACTCGAACGGTGGAGAATTTCAGGGTTGATCGTCATTGTGCACACCTCCGTAGGGAATCGTTAAGTTTTACATCCAGGGTTCATCTATATTTTGTTCAAAAAATTGTGGACTTTCTTTTTTTACTATCCTCTTCGAGCAGGGTTATTAAACTTCGAGATACACGGATATGAAGAAAAAAAAATCGGTGACCAATAAACGTGAATCAAATCTTAGTTGCGCGATATTTTAGCATACGATTTTGAGGTCAGTCCAAATTCGACCGTCGCAGGGAAAAAAAATTTCAAATATACTTATCGAACAGAGTCATTAAGCTTCGAGGCAATCGGATATAAAAAAAAAGAATTTCGGTTGTCGATAAATGTGCTCGAAATCCAAGTTGCGCCATATTTTCCGGTACGATTTTGGTGTCAGAATGACCCCGGCTGCACAATGAGGATTGATAAAGTGGCTCTTACTCTCGGTTTCGAGGGTTCGGCCGGAGCTGATTTTCTCGCGTATGACCGAAGTTAAGGGAACGAAAAGAAAGCACACCCCTAACCCACTGATACACCCACTCGGATATGCAGCGACGGTTCGATAGACCTAAAGTGGGACCGAGAGAGAGAGACAGAGAGAGACCCTGAGTCTCCGAAGGACTTCGCATAGTCTGAGCTCGCGTGTCTTTGGAACGATGTGGAGCGAGAGGGTGCACGGCGTAGTGCCAGAGTCGAGGGGCCGCAGAGTCAACGGAAGGGAAGGAAGCGTCAGGGAAGGTTTGCCAAGGTCAGCAAAAAAAAAAAGAAAGGGAGGTCAGTACTGACGAAATTCGCGCCGCAGTACCTTCCAGCTTTTTTTTAAAGAAATTAATAATTACAATAAAAGTGGCGAATATAGATCCATACATAATCGATAGACCCACTAATAAGGGTTGGTGATATTCAGCCGCCCCTCTGCCCCATAATTAACAATTAACGCCCACAAAATACCTGATTCATATCGATAATCCTGCGACAATGAAATCATCGGCATCGATTGTTGAGCAAGCCTTGAATAAATAATATCCGAAGTTCCCCACAGGTAAGGAGCTCCCGAACGATTTATCGTGGCGGACGTGTACGAGTCGCGCGTCGACTCCGAACTTTGGGCCTGCGTGTACGCGCCGAGGAGCGTCGGGGGTTGCAGCCTGGTCGGTGACGAGGAAAGCTGCGCTGACGGAGGAAAGGGGAGGGTCGAAGTGGTTATACCGGCGGTGAGCGGACGCGAGGCTTTCGGTCGAAGGGGGGTTGCAACTGTACGGTCGAAACGACGACGACGACGAAGGAGGAGAAGGAGAGACCGAAATTGCTCGCTGTGAGCGAAAGAGCTGGAGAGCGAAACGAGGAGAAATAGAGGGAGGGGGCCGGTGGGGGGGGGGGGGGGTAGGGTAGGTCGCTCGGCGCAAGGAGGACAAAGGGGTGAGGGCAGCAGGGAGGTCGAGAGAGGAACACACGGAGGGCCACGATTGATCCGCGGTAGCCCTCCGTCGTCCAACCTCACGAATTCTCGACGCTGCACACTTTCGCACGCGCTTCCCTCTCCCACCCGCCCCGTCTTCTCCCGGCTCCGCAGCCGTCTTTCCTTCCTCCTCGTGCTCGCTTGCACTGTAGCACGTACACCCTCGTCCGCGTTGGTATGCACCGTACGCTGTACTGTCCGTTTACACCCACAATCTCCTCCACCGTATCTCATTTTCTCTCGATTCCTTATTTTCTGATACCCCCTTCGATATATAAACCCGCTTTTTCCTCGCGCGACGATCCTTCCCGGGTAAAAATTTCACGAAGGTCTCGCGTCCGTCTCGACGAATCGGTATTCCGGATAGATTTCGGACACAAAACGTTAATCCCCGTTTGATGGTCCAGGTCGAGAAGGGAAGTTCTTCATTTACCTCGGGTATAAAAATTCGGACTTTTTTTTTTTTTTTGGAAAGACGACCGGAATTAATTTTGGGGAAGTAGAAAATACAACGTCGTGATCAAACGACTGGAAAGGTTCATTACAGACAAACCGTTGCGTGGACAAAATCATTAAATGTAATTATTTTTAAAAAGCTTAACACGTAGACTAGAAACGTGAGAGCAAGTGGGTAAGCAGAGAGAGGTGTCTGATAAGACTGAGAAGGAATATAAAATTGTCGAAGTAGAAAACGCCGTAACCGATCGGACAGCTCCAGGGCTTCGTTACAGATAAACCTTTGCATGGATAAAACCGTTAAAAATAATGAACTAAAAAATACACACACGCAGAAAGGTCACACGCATAAGACCAACTAGCGAATATAAATTCGTCGAAGTAGAAAATGCCGTAACCGATCGGACAGCCCGAGGGGTTCGTTACAGATAAACCGGTGCGTGGATAAAACCTTTAAAAATAATGCAGACATAAAGAATTTTTTTAAAAGAAACATTGCACGCCTAAGAGCAATTAAGGAAGTAGGGAGAGGTGTCTAATAAGACCGAGGAAATATAAATTCACCGAAGTATAAAATGCCGTAACCTATCGGACAGCTCGAAGGATTCGTCACAGATAAACCGTTGCGTGGACAAAACTCTTAAAAATAATAAAGGATTAAGAAAAGAAATTTTTAAAGAAACATTACACGCCTAAGAGCAACTAGGGAAGTAAGGAGACGTGTTTGATAAGACCGAGAGGGAATATAAATTCGTCGAAGTAAAAAATGCAGTAGCCTATCGGACAACTCGAGGGATTCGTCACAGATAAACCGTTGCGTTGACAAAACCCTCAAAAATAGTAAAGAATTAAAGAAGTAATTTTTTTTAAGAGACATTACACGCCTAAGAGCAGCTAGAGAAGCAAGGAGAGGTGTTTGATAAGACCGAGAGGGAATATAAATTTGCAGAAGTAGAAAATGCCGTAACCGATCGAACAACTCGAGGGATCGTCACAGATAAACCTTTCCGTGGACAAAACCGTTAAAAATAATAAAGAACTAAAAACACACACAAAGATTACTAGGGAAGTAGAGAGAGGTGTCTAATAAGACCAAGAGGGAATATAAATTCGCTGAAGTAGAAAATGCCGTAACCGATCGGACAGCTCGAGTGGTTCGTTACAAATAAACCGTTACATCGACGGAACCGTCGGAAATAATGAAATTAAAAAAAAAAAGAAAACGAGGATCGCACGAATGAAAAGAGCAGGTAGCGAAGTGGAGTTAGGTGTCTCGAGATCGGTAATACCGAAAGAGGCTCTCCCGCGCCATAAACGAATCTACGCGCGTATTCACGCGCTCCACGCGGGGAGTTACAGGCGGAGAGCCACGGAGCCGGAGCCTCGGTAGTCAGGTACGTATATGGCAAACGCAGAAGGAAGAAGGAATACACTACGACTGCAAGGACGTCTCGAGACGGTGTTAAGCTCGAGCGGCGCATCCTAATTAGCACCGGCGAAGTAACGAAGAGAGATCACACCGTGATATCGCGCTTGCAAAAGGTTATACCTGCTGACTGTTGGATACTCTCAGCGCGACTGCCAGCCACATTACTATCCGACAAACTGCTCCCTTCGATACGTAAGAGAATCCACATTTCTCTGAATCAAACTCTGGAGTTTTGCTCAATAGGAGATGAAATTAAATAAAATAAAATAGAAAAATCTAATATACAACTTTTCTATTCTTGTCGTCTGTTTAATATTTTTTGTGATCACATTTTTTTTTGTGTGATTCGTTTATCGCATGATGCAATGAATTGTAGACGGACTACGATGCAAGGATTTGCAATAACGATTATGCTCTGCAGTAACTGTTGGGTACTCTCAGCACGACTGCCAGCCACATTACTATCCGACAATCTGCTCCTTTTGATACGTAAAAGAATCCACATTTCTCTAAATCAAACTCTACAGTTTTGCTCAATAGGAGATGAAATAAAATAAAATAAAATAGAAAAATCTAATATACAACCTTTATATTCTTGTCGTCTGTTTAATGTTTTTTGCGTTCACATTTTTTTTGTGCAATTCGTTTATTGCATGATGCAATGAACTGTAGATTGACTAGGATGCAACGATCTTCAGTGACGATTATGCTCTGCAGTAATTGTTGGGTACTCTCTGCGCGACTGCCAGCCACATTACTATCCGACAAACTGCTCCCTTCGATACGTAAGAGAATCCATATTTCTCTAAATCAAATTCTACAGTTTTGCTTAATAGAAGACGAAATAAAATAAAATAAAATAGAAAAATCTAATATACAACTTTTCTATTCCTGTCGTCCGTTTAATGTTTTTCTGTGTTCACGTTTTTGTTTTTGGAGTAATTCGTGTTCTTTTTTTCATTGCCTTGTTTTTTTGTCGTCGCTATCGTTATGGATCGGCCGCGAGCACGTGAACGACGGGACGGAAGGAGGATGGGAATTCATTGAATTGCATTCCCTGTACACTCGTTCTCTCCGTATCGTTCTCTCACTCGATTTTTATTTCATTTTATTTTTGTTATTTTTTTTTCGGTGTTTCTCTATTTCACTCTTGCGCGCTGGCAGTGAGACCGGCAAGAGGAAGAACGGCGAAACGCGACCGTGAGTGCACCGTTAACCGGCCGATTTCATTCAGCGATAAATTGTATCGGGCTTAGAGTTAGATACGAGATCAATAGGATTACCTCGGGCGCCGAGGGTTCGAGAGAGCACACACGGTCTCCGAACGGCAAAAGTGTGTCTATCTCTTTGGTTTTCCATGTGTATAAAACGTTCCACATACTCATCCACCTCTTTCCGAATTCACCTTTTTTTTCACCAGTCAGGTCATCGCGCCGCCGATTAAGCCTCAAATAACTCTCGACCCTCCCCGAACGATTGATCAACTCCCCGGGGTCACAATTAAAATGATGTCTTGCGGGTCACACGATTAGTCCCGAGAACAAAAACACATCCAGCGTTTGCAATAAATTTCATCGCATTTATTTCTTATTTTTTTATTTTTATGATTATAATAATAGCCGAATGTTATGCAAGATTTGCCGTACGCGAGTTTACGAGTGCGGGAGCAAAATGAAAAATAATAATAATAATAATAATGTGTACGTGAGAAACGAGCTTTATCTCGAGAGCAGCTGGGGAAGGCTTGTCGTCAAGTGCTTCAGAAATGCGATACAGACAGAGAATAATGATAAAGATGCTGGTCAGAGAGAAAATTGGCTCGTGTCTTACCGTCGGCATACACAGTAAATTAGACACCAACGTTTCTTGTCCACAATCGTCCACAATTATTTACTTCTTAATTAAAAAGAGAAACAAAATTTTGTCCATTTTACAAAAAGTCTGCTAATTGTATAATCTTTTTTCCGTAAATTAATAAGAATATAATTGTGGAAGTTTGTGGACGAAAAAGTTAGTTCAATGTACCATTTTATTGTAACCGTGTATGCGGTGGAGCCCAACACGCTATTTACGCTATTTAGTAATTAGTGATTAATGAAAAAAAACAGTTTGTAAATGTAACAAATAATTAGTGAATCGCAAACATCGATAATTATTTTTTTCATATAAACTTTACGATTTTTACAACAACAAAAAAAATTAACAGGTAAAAAATTGGTGAACCTTGGTGGAAAATAAATGTTTGTCGGATCTGCGATTTTAAAAAAATCGTGTACCACGTATATGAAATGTATGAGCGTAACGCTCGCGTAACGCAACAGACGTACGGGTTATTGTTACCTAAGTTTATTCGGAAGAGCGTCCGGTCGTCTGGTAAACGCGCGGTTTCGTCGTCGCTTTGCGTGTCGTGTGTGTCTCTCTCCCTCTCTCCGGATTCCGGCAGTTCGTCTCGTCGTGTGCAGCAATAGATGGACGTAGAGCCGGTAAGAAGCCATATAGAGATAGGAGCGCAAATTCGAATTATGAAACTGCCTGTATAGATCGTCGTTGAAGGCGGAGTGTTTCCCGCTTACGCGCTTAGATAGAACAGGACAGAGTAGGCATAGAATGAGAAAAGAGGGACAGCGAACGCCACAATCCGTATCACGCATCGCCAAGAGCGCATCACTGCCAGTCCGGGCGTATAGTGTATTCTGCTGCTATAATACCTTGGGGTTACCTAATAACGCACGTAAACGCAATTTCAAAGGCCACAGCGGCACGCGGGCCGTTCTCGCTCTCGGTCGAAGCCGCGAAGATGCAGTGAACCAACATCAGCGTCGAAACCGCCTTATACTTCTTCTGGTTCTACCTCTTATTCTTCCGCTCTCTCGTCTCCACGGTTATGTTCAATTTCACTTTTGAAGCCGCGCCGAGCACTCCTTTAAATAGATAAAATGAAATTGAATCGGGCAGACGCCGCTATAAAGCCGCTCGAAACGTTTTGTACGATTCAAGTGAATTTCTCTGGGTCAAATGATATTTTCATTTTCTCGGGCCCGCCGGACCATCAGCGGTAGACCAGGGGACCAGCAGGTTTATGAAATTTATTTTTCTTATGATATAGTAGTTCGCGCATTTAACGTCTAGCTTCTCAAGAGCACTGACTCCGACCATAGAACAGTATCATAGTACATTTCGAGAGAATTGCGCAGTAAATTCATTCTAGGTCGAACATTGCCGCAGCTAACTTACTAATATTTATGAAATTTATTTTGATTTTAACGAATCAAATCGAAGGACTTGCAACCCACTGTCTGACACATTAAGGGGATGAGTTCGAGGATTTCAGGGGGGAAACACAGTTTATAAATTTTTATCTGTAACAAGAAAATACAACATGTTTTTTCGGCATAAAATCCTCAAACCGCTACCTCAATGTGTTAATGATATATGACCGGCTATAAAGCCGCTCGAAACGTTTTCCACGATTCAACTGAATTTCTTTGGGTCAAGCGATATTTTAATTTTTTCGGGGCCGACCGGACCATCAGCGTTAGACTCGGTGGCCAGCCAAACTAGTTTTTATTAGAACAAATCAAATAGCAGGACTCACAAGCTCAATATCTGATGCATAAAAGGGATAAGTTCGAGGATTTCAAGGGGAAAAAATTCGTGTTTTATCAATTTTTATCTGTAAGAAAAGATAAAACATGTTTTTTCATGAAATTGTCAAACCTCTATCTCAATGTGTTATTGATATATATTTCCGTACGAATCTTTGTCTCTTTCACATCACCTTAAGTCGACATTACATCGACTTCCGCACAAACCGGAACTTGCGAGCATCGAGCCAATGAGATATCCAAAGTCCCAAAACTGTAACCTGTAACGCACCACTTCATTGATTTTTCATTTCCGCCCCTTATCAATCGTGATGGCCGTGGTGTAGATATCCGCACCCCGGTAATTGCTGATACGCGACAGCGTGACATCCACTGTGGTGGAATACGATTAATATTTCGCTGCACTCGCGCGTGTTCGAGCCTCGGTCGTCTCCCCCCCGCGCAACGTGTTACACCGCGTAACACTTTTTTATTACCGCCAATATATGCATATATATAGATACATATATAGATACATACATATATACTACATGCATACATGCACACATACATACATACATATATACTGCATATACACATTTGAAACACCCACATAAGTCACAATACGAACCGATGCGTTATCTAAGAACGCGCGCGCGGTTAACCCTCGACGCGATTTCGATAGTACCGTTGCGATACGACACGCGATTCGATTATTGGCGTGTTCCAACCATCCATCCCGTCTCTCGCTCTCCCGCGTCGCCCTTGAAACCGCCTGTACGAGCGTCCACCGCGCTCGATTCCTATATTAAAATCGCAACTAACGACGGATCGGTCGAGCCAGCCAGCGAACTAAAACATCGCACGCACAAAATTGGCTTATCTGAAAAAGCTTTAAATTTTAATGTACCCGAGCGGGGCGTCCATAGCCGATGCACTCGTCACGTGTACGCGCCGAGCACTTCTCCCGCGCGTACCGAGCTGATAGGAATGTATATTTGCGGAACGATTGTTCCACTCGTGGTTCGTCGGTGTGCGCGGCAAAATAGTGCGAACGGAGAGGAGTGTGGGTCAGCGCGTGCACGCACCGACACGGTGAGATCGTAGAGTGTGCGGCGCGGGCGTACATAAAAGTTAGGCGAGCGGGAGAGAGCGCGTGGCCTGCGAGCGACGGAGAACGAACGACGGAAAGGAGAGAGTGGGAGGAGAACGCGGGAGAGAGAGAGAGAAGGCGCCAACGCGCGTCGGATGCGGTGAGACGGGACGAGAATCGGGCCGCAATTCGCGTTACCTAAGAATCTATAATACAGGTATAGTTTTTGTGCAGCCGAGAAAGAGGCACAGGCGAGCGGGGCAAGGTATATCGCGCAGCGGAGACGCTGGCACGTGCACACTATGTATGCTATACATAGTACGTACGTACAGTCTTGTGGCACTACCACTGTCGCCCGATAGTTGCCTATTCGCTAAGAGAGCCCACCGCGCCAGGGAGTGCAGGCGTAGAAGCGAGTCCGAGTGTGTTCGTTGGCCTTCCGCGCACCACCTGGCCGAACACGTCTAGGGGTCTAGACTTTTTTTTTCTACTGCTCTCCAAAGTTTCAGGGAAGCCCGGACACGGGAACCGAGAGACACACACATTCGAGAGCCTCGGACGTATGCACCTTGCTGCTGGCGCTTGAGTCATCGGGCAACTGCTGCGCGTGCGACACGCACGGCTACGAGAATATGCAAAAATTTTTTTCTTTCATTTTTCTTCTTTTTTAGTTATTTTTTTTTCGGATGTATCTTCGAGAATGGAGATACATATAGTTTTTGGGGATTATCGATTCGGACTGCGGTAGCGGAGATTGGATGATAAACCTCATTGAAGAAAAAAACACTTTTTTTATCGAGATGGGACTTAAAGAATCCGGACACGTTTCTTTAATGGAGAGAGGGAGATTGAATTGATAATCTTTGCAGGCGATATTTATATCCGTTGAAAGTGGTCGAAAGTCATACGTGTATAGTCATTAATCATCGAGCGGTCGAGGGTTCCGGTTACCGACGCGGATGAGTTATCGGCGGAGATCTCGGATACTTTTAATGCTACAGTGCACGCTGGGCATTTTGCAGCTGAAAGTTTACTAAACTTAGATCGGATGTAGTGTTGCTTTGTTCTAGGTCCTACCACGTTTTTACATGGTAATTACAATATTGCGGCGGGCGGCGGGGAATGCCGTGATCTTCTCGGTAGGATGAAATTAAAGCAATAACGAGCAGCAATTCTGATACTGAGAATCGTTAATGTACTATTTATTATCCAGGACTGTGGAATCGTTGTTACTGCGGTAAGATTACTGCGAAGTTGTTTTTTAAACGTTGGACTCGATACGCTGTCGTATTACGAGGAAAAAAAAACAACAACAATGCACGACCCGAAATTCATGGAAGTAATTGAAAGTAATGGTGTCCGTTTATTAGTTCGATAATTTGCCGTTGCGCTGTTCGGAGAGCTGCAAGCTAGTGTCTTGATAAACTGTCACCGTGCCGAAAACGACAGCAAAATGTTCGAAAATGTTCAATGTCCGACTTGACTTTAGTCCCAAACTGACCTTGGATTCGTGTCCAGCGCCAATGAATACATCGAATTAAGTCGTGCCATTCTTTTTTTTTAAACCCTTTGATGTAACGAAAATGTTCTTCCAAATAGGTCTTGCAACGAAGTTTTGCCGTTCGGCGTTGCACGTCCCTTAATGTATATTCTTTACCGCCGAACGCGGGTCTGTTGTCCATTTTCCTCCCACCTCACTAATTTACATGAAAAATGGATGCCGGAGGCAAACAGAATATTATTTTCCGGAGTTTACAATATGGCAAACATTCGCGAAATGGTTTGATCGAATTATCGTGCTCCGCCGGAATATTTAATTCTCGCATCTGTATAACGCGAAAATGTTATTACTTGAAAGCGTCTTACTTGAAAGCGTCTTCTCGGTCTCTAACGAGCCTCCGAGTCCTTCCACTTTGTCCTGCGTCCGCGTCCGACTATCCCGAAAAATACCTAACCTCCTCGTGAGAAATACATCGAGCGTGGCCGGCGTGCATAACTTCTTACATTGTCACTCTCCGCCTGCGATTGGGTAGTTTTTTTCTTATTTTTTTGAGGCTCTATCCGAGTAGCTCACGGGGAGCGCTTTCTCCCTTCTCCCCACGCGATCACACTGTGTTTCACTCCCACCCTTTGGCTTAACGAAACGCGAGAGATCCGCGATCCACCGCCACCGTCGCAGCAGCAGCGGGCACAACACACAGAGAGCACAGAGCGACGGCGCACGCGAGGGAGAGCAAGAGCGAGAGGTGAAGAGGCCGAGAGAGCGCGAGAGAAAACGTGTGTGCGTGAGCGTTTCACACCTGACTACTGCGCTAGTCAAGCGAGCGACTGTGGCGCCACTATAATCCGTTAAAAAGCGAAAAATACATTAATTCCCGAACGATAAATCATTATAAACATTGAATTGAATTATCGATGGTGTTTCATTTACCTGGCTCGCGAATCAACGATTAATCGTGCTCGTGATGTTCGGAGTATACGGTAGGTTAGTTGACCGCGGGGCCGAGCGAGCGCTGAGCTGACAGTAGGCCGGCGACGTCACAGTGGGCCGGTTGAGCCTTCCTTCGTTCGATTCAGGCAGGCTCTCTATTCATTTTACATGTAGCAAGGTAAATATTGATATGCGGGTGTCTAATTTTAAACGTGATCCTCCCCCAGTGCGCGCATACCCGAACGTTCTTGCTACGCAAATTCGCATCGTCGATTGTGATTCTTACGAAAAAAAAAATTATTTATTTTAATTTTCTTACTATTTTTTTTCTCTGCCTCTCGAACATCTCGTAAATTTTTTCTTGCTGTCTTCGTCGACTTCGCGACAATTTGTCAAATTGTCTCGCAGAAGCCGAGGATAACTTTTATCGATAGAAGGGTAAGATGAGGAGAAATAAATGTCGTTAGGAAAATAAATTTGCTTTAAACGATACAAATACGCGTGTGCAAAGTAAAAAAAAACATCTTAACTAAAGTTTCCTTCGCTGCTCCGTGCCGTCCGTCGTCGAAACCAAGTCACGAGGAAAGAAAAAAAGAACATGAAAATCTGTTGCTGGGCATGGAACACGCATTCGACGTGCGACGAACGAGACAGTGCATCGTGAGAGAGAAAGAAATTACATTGAAAAAAAAAGAAAAAAATTGACAAAAAAGTTTCATCTTTCCACCGACGTCCCGACGACGACAGTCCGTCTGCCAACGCTTCGGCTGCTGCTCGACTGCCCCGCTTGCTCGCCGCCGCTGCTGCGGCTACACAAGATCGTCGATAATTTTTGACAGTCCTCAGCGAGCCGTCGCGCGTAACGCTTCGAGACACGTGAAACGCTGCCTCGATCCGGGGTTACTCGCTTGTGTGGTCCGTGAGTGGGTGAATCGGTGCATTTCGCACGCATCTCCCCGTATTATTTTCCGCACTCTATCTTTGTCCCATCTCGTTGCTCACGCGACTCTGTCGTTTCATGCATTAAATTTCTACGCATTAAATCGCCCGGTTCTCCTCGAGGACAGAGAAAGAGAGAGATCTTCCATTTCCTGTGGTATACAATCATTTTTAACCTCCTCCCCCCTTCCGTCTCTCTCCGTCTCTGATTCTCTCTCCCTCCCGAGAAAACTAATATCTTCCGGGATAATTTGTGACGCGGACTGACGCACGAACGGAAAATTTCATTACGCAGTTCTCGCTATAGAGGCTCGGAGGGGCTCGCTCGTTCGACAGTGAAAAAAAAAAGATTAAGTGGTCGATAAGGTGTGTGTGCGAAACTGTGCGAAAAATCGTGTTTCACGAGTGTCGAGTTTAATATTTTCGAATCTCTGAGCGTTAGAGTCCCGAGGCCCTCCCCTCGTCCGAGCCAAAAATCACACGCCTTCGCCAACACACAGAGCGCGGTGACATATTCAAGCGGATACGAAATTCGCACGCGCGCGCTTTCCCAATTTTCCACACACGAGTTTGTGCACGAGCCGCGCGTATTCTCCTCTAACCCCTCTACCTCCCCCCCCCCTCCCATCCGGCCCCCTACCCTCCCGCCCCTCGCTCGCTTGGCACTCGCGTGGTGCCCGCGCTAGCGCGTGCTTCTACACAAAGCCGGAAGTTCGGAACCACGCGAGAATATATTATATCGCGAACAGATCTTGCAGTTATTTTGAAAATCATATTTTTTTTTAAATCGTTTCGAGAATCCTCCGTAATCTAACGGGCATAAATTCGTCCGGTGCTTCGTCGTTCTTCCGGCGCTTGGGATTGGTCGGCGCGACACGTGACGAGTCTCAGCGTGTTCATTCTCGTCGCGGAGGTTAGGCATTTTCTTCGCGCGTTCTATCCGCGGCGAAATTTTTCCGTCGCTACACCAACGAACGGTCGGTCTATCCGAGGTGCGTGCTAGGAAAAGTGATCCGGAACAGTGATTCGTGAATCAGTTTTCTCCGCGGCGTCGATGACAAAAACACTCGTTCCGTGGAGAAAACAAGTCTATCGTAAACACGCGCCGAGAGAGGCAGAGGAAAAAAACCATTGCCAACTTCACCACAGTACCGCAATAGTAAAATAGTCCGGTAAAGCGAAGAACCGAAGAATTCAAAATTCCGATGCCTCTTCTTCAAATAAGATCGATTCAAAGTTTTGACCGCCGCCATTCTCGAGTATA
This sequence comes from Stenichneumon culpator, assembly GCA_964017025.1. Classification (NCBI taxonomy): domain Eukaryota; kingdom Metazoa; phylum Arthropoda; class Insecta; order Hymenoptera; family Ichneumonidae; genus Stenichneumon; species Stenichneumon culpator. Next base: position 5,450,354 of record OZ024774.1, read on the forward strand.
ACTGCTTGGTAGCGTCTCGCTTAACATTCTTTCTTTTGATGGTAGCGTCTCGCTCAAATTATTTTTTTTTATGTTAAAGTCTCGCTCAATTTTTTTTTGTGTTAGCGTGTCACTCATATATTTTTTTTTATGTTAGTGTCGCTTAAATTTTCTTTTGATTAAATGTTAGCGTCTCGCTTAAAATTTTTTTAAGTACTTGGAGTCGAGACGCTACCGCGTCTCTTGATATCCTCGAAGTCGGCAGTCCCGTTCAACGGCGGATCCTTCAACGAGCACGTACCAGAGATTTTCGACTCGGCGAAACTTTAATCGATCGGAAATTCCGTACGTCCCGGTGCCGTCGTAGAACCGACGCGTACGGAGAGTTAAATCGAGGAGAGTACGCGGACCCGTTAACTGCAATTCCCACTATCGAACGCTTTTATTGCCATTATTTAAACAATAGTAGAAACAAAAGAATAATAATACTAATTGATAGAAAAAGTAACAATCGAGGTTGTGCGAGTGGGTGGAAAGTGTGAACGGATGAAAAAAAAGCACGGAGTAGCAGCCACGCGGTGGTCGAACGGCCGATCGACGAATGGAAGACGAGGAGGGGAGGGGTTGGGAGAACGACGCCGTCTACCTCGAGAGAGTAGCCGCACACATCAAATGACGCGCGAACTCGACGACGCGAGGTGTCACGACCGTGCGCAGGCTCGTTAATATGTCTCACATAAATTCACCAAGAAAACTTAAGTACGGAAGAAGAGCACGAAGTTAATACATCGTAATACATCGTAAGAAAAGACAAGACAAAAAAAAAGCAAAAAAAAAAGAAAAAGAAAAGTGTATTGCACTGCGGAAGATAAACTGGTCTCGAAAAATTTGATGATTCACAAGTTTTGCCGATAAACCGCAGGGTTTCGACATTGATCTGAAATATTCGTCCAGAAATGATAAACGGAAATGAGAAAAAAAGGAGGAAGGACAGTGTTTCTAATGACGCGGGACGAGTGCGTGTTCCGTAGGAGCCCGGCGGCAGTTCCGAAAATATCTCACGTGCGCGTCGAGCTCGAGAGCAAAGTGACGGCGGCGGCGGCGGTGGCAGCAACAGCGAAGGAGTGAGTAAGCGGAGAGTAAGGAAAAAAAAGATAGCGAAATAGAGAGATAGAGGGAGAGCGAGAGATGTATAGAGGGCGAACGGCGGGGTGGCCGTTCTCCGAGAGCGTCAAGTGGTGGCCCGGCGGCGGAATCGCTCGTAAGCGTCGTGTCTCGTCGCTCGTCCCGCGCGGTTCTGGTGTGCCACGAGCGCCGGAACACCGAAGCGAAGCGGCGGCGAGAGAGCGAGCGAGAGGACGAGGTTCGGTGAGCGAAAAACCATTCGCGTGTGAAACGCGGAATAGAACGAGCGCCTCGGACTATTCGTGCAGATCATAAATTCTCGCTTCGCCTATTTTTTTTTATTTATTTTTTTTCCTCACCGGGGCAATCGATTTTTCATATTTTTTTCAAGTATTTTTCCAACTATCGTGCGTAGACGCTTAAATACTCAAGTGCGATTTACAGATTCCAAGGTAGCTGTTTTATCACTGGAAACAATTTTTTTTTATTCACAAAGTGGAAACAGTTGAAGAGTTGCGCGGTTCATAGCTGTGTTGAATTTCACTCTACCGCTTCATATGAAATTCTTTACTCGCCCGTACGATATTGTCACGATGTAAACACGGTAGTGAAAATCATCCGGTTGCTTTAATGCATTGATGTATTAAACCCGATGGATTATTTTCGCGGAGTTTGATAGATTTATTGTTTTCTTGTTTAGGGTAAAAATGATGAATATGGCCTGATCCATATAGACTTGATTTGCATGCTGATTTAAATGGACAATGTTCCCTACTTTTACCACTGTGTTTACGAATGTCTCCATCCCGAATGAGAGGCCGAGACACGGATAGCTCTTCCCAAGGAAGATCCATGGCGCAAAATGATGTTAATTGTGTATCGTTGCATTTATCGACTGTCGATGAGTCCGTTCGCTATTCTACCCGGACAATAATTGATTTCCATAGGTTCAGGGGCAGAGAGTCAATTTGTAAAAAAAACATAATGAAAAGGCAGACGATTAAGAGGATAATGAGGCGAAGAGAGGATCGGGAGGAAAGTGATTAGCGGCGGGTCGGCTCCTGCGCGTGGGAGAAGCGGAGTCAGCGGAGCGCCGGTTAGCTTAGCTTCTCGGCCGGTCGAGCGATACGGCCCTGTCTACTGTTCGCGACGCGACACGGACGTTTGACGTTTGCCGAAGGTCGCGCGCGGGGGGCGGGAGGGGAACGACGCGCACTCCTATCTCGTTGCTGGCTCGCTCGGGTCTCTACGCACATACGCACGCGTATACGTTTATCTGCACTGGCTTATTTTATAGTTATAGATAGAGAGTCCGCATAGATACATATATAAGTTGTATCAATGTGCATGGAAGGAGTGCGCGTCGTGCGGCGAACGGCTGGCTCGCACAGAGCGCTTTCACGCGAGCGGACCGATAATCGTTAGCGGCTGTTATTATTCGCCTATTTATTTATCAACGAGAAAAAATATGGGTATAAAATTTGTTTTTAAATAAAAAAAATTGCCTCCGAAGCTGAAAGCGCCGTTAGAGCGGGAAATTGGATTTAAACGTCCCAATCGATGACTATGGCTCGGTGATAAATTATTTCACTCAGCGGGATGGATTTTAGCCGTTTTAGACGCTATCGCTTCGCTCGATCGTCGATCAAGTTTCTCGGTCAATTAAGGATCGTCAATTACTCAATTCGCGTTCACTACTCGTCGAACGAAAATCAGCGTTTGAGTACGTACGCTGTGACGGTTATTCGAAAATAGATTGAATACGGATATAATCGCGTACTGGGATGTAGAGGAAGGCTCGCGGCGGCGACTCGTCGCCGGAGCAAAATCGTACACACGTGCCTCGATTATAATTCTACTTGATTACGATTCAACGAGCATTCATCCCCGAGCACGTGATTACTCGATTCGTTTTATTACCGCTTATTAACGCTTCGTTACCCGACCGCGTTTCAATTAAAATTTTTGGGCAAACCAACCCGCCCGTAGATCCGGACGTGACCATGCAGCGCGCGGACGTCACGAATCGCATGATTGCGTCGCTGTATCGATATTGTTATTATTGTCGGATACCGCGAGCTGCGGTTTTATTTCCGCTGATTTAACTTTTTTTTTGTTGTAATCTTTGTTTCGTCAATGCGGCGGCGAGCGGTCAGGGGAAGCCTGGGAATCCTGGAAATGTCGGGAAATTCAATACAGTAGAACGTCGATTATCCGAACCTCGATCATCCGAACCCTCAATTATACGAACCATGACTACGTTTGGTCGAACGCTCGGTTATCCGAACGTTAGCGTGAAACGTTATAACATTGTTGCTCGCCGCGGCAAGCAAGCGCCGCGTCCGGGTTCAAGCGTGTTCAAGAGCTTTTCCTCTTCCAGCGTCAATCCGCTCGCACACTCGCTTTCCCGAGCAGTTTTACTCACCCCAGCAGAGTCGGAGAGCGCGCACTAGAGACTAGTTTCAATATCAAGTCGTTTGAATCGCCTCACATAGATAGATTACACTGAACCGACTTCGAGATTTCGCCGCTAAAAGCGGCAATTAAAAATGCACGGCGCTAATTCGCAGAATCCTTGAAATATGAGTTCGATGTCGGAAATATGTTTTGAAGTTTAATATACACTTTTATTCCATTTCTATATGTGTTATTATATTATATACGTGTATAATGCCGAAAAAAATGTAAGGTCGATTATCCGAACTGGACTCGGTGCCGACGGGTTCGGATAATCGAGGTTCTACTGTAATGGCAAGGAAAAGCGAGGCAAGGTCAGGAAATCATCTAATCGGTCGGCAAATTAGTTACCGTATGGAACGAGAAAAAAAAATAGTTGCAAATTGGAACTTCCATATCTCTTCACCATACTATCCCTTTATTCGCAAAACTTTGTCTATGAAAAACCATTTTCTGTATTTTTGGCTTCCGCGTAGAAAAAACTTTGCGAATAAAGGCATATTGTCGCGAAGCGCTGTGGGAAATAAAAATTGTCAACTTTTTTCAACGTCGCGCTTGACTTTTAGGCGAAACTGATGTCGGATCTGTGCTCGGTGCGAAAACATGCATGAAATTATGCGCTACAGATTTTTTTGTTTTAAGTTTCGTTTTTTACTCAAGAAATCTCAATCATATCGCTTTATCTGGCTCTTCCAACCCCGTCACATCCATCATCTTGTGTATCACCTGCCGTAGAACATGATAGGCACCTGGGTGTATCCGTGATGCCGTCGGGAAGCAAAGAAATCGATGTTTGAAAATCACGCATTTTTGCAACCCGAAATTTGTTTTTTTTTACACAAAGAAAGCTTTACCGCTACGAGGAAGCAAAAATGAACTGCATGGAGAGACTAGATCCAAAAAACAATTTTTTCAATATCCTAAAATGATAGGCCAATTGAAATGGAATTGTTCGCAAATCGAAGAACATTTATGTCAATTTTTTTTACCACAAATGTAATGAGGATTATTATTTTCCATATCCATTGAGTGAATTTTAATTTTTTTCATTGCACACCAATTAATTTGAAACTGTATTAATTAATGAAGTCGTTCATTAATTGGCTCTTACTGTCATTATTGTTTTGGGTTTTAGCCGGAAAAAAAAATTCAGTAAGGGAAGAATCGGGGATTTTTTCCCCCTTTCTTTTCTAGTGGTCAGAATGATCAGTCCGCCGTTGCGTCGCGTGTCGTCGACGATTCGACTGCGCGTTTGCGGCACGCGACGTGGCAAATGTGTCGATAATTATGAAAAAAAAAAATATATATATATATACATATAAAATAAATAACAGCGATTTATTAGCGTAGCCAACAGACTGTGTTGCAAGTTGCTCGAGCGAAAAAGAAAAGGAAACACCACTAAGCTATTTTCTATTCTTCAATTTTACGCTCGCGCGTTCGAGCTACATTATTTCTTCGGCGCTGTAAACAGCCGCATAGACGCAGAGGAGAGAGAGAGAGGCACGACTCTCGTCGATCACCCGTTCGCGCGGCTCCTCTTCTCGGACGAGAGCACGCGAAACGTTTTCATCCGTGCAAGCCGAGCCGAGCCGAGCTGCGCCCCGGTGTGACGTTTCTTAATTAGTCGAGTGATTGATGCTGAAAGCTCGCGAGCCGGCGAACTTTTGCAACTAAAGCTTAATTGGAAGGAAGAAGATTTCGCACGCATGCTCGTGTCTACGAGTATTTTTTTCCCTACCCCGATCGATCGGCCTGCTCTTTAAATTTTGTCTTGCGACATTGAAAAGTCGACTTTAGTTATACATAAATAAAGAAAGAAAAAATTACACGTTTCGCAAATTTAAATTGATTTATCTCTGACCGAGTTTTATCTTCTCGCGTGTTTAATGTATACGCATATATACATATATATTTATATGTGTATTTCGAAAGGAAGGAGAGAAACAGGAGGTGTGCACGGGAGACTCATCGAGCCTTGTACAAAAGTCGAGATAAGCCCGTTATCGAGTCCTTCTCCCACGAGCGAAACAATCTCTCCCTCTCTCTCCTCCGACGTTTCTTACTTTTCTTTCGCTCCTCCTCAGCCCACCCCCTTTTATCTAACATAGCACCGCTCGCCGCTCCGCTGCGAGCTAATCGCTCTTAATGTCCCGATTGTTTATCGCTGTATTATTATGCAAGCCAGCTAATACGAGACGAAAGAAAAAATGAGATTGATTATAAATAGCGACCGAAAAAAAAGGAGGCAGGAACACCTCGTTATCTCGATCCGATGACCGTCAAAGAATTCGGGAAGGACGTCTGCGAGTTCTCTAAATAATACATAATCTCGCGATACCCGACACGCGAGACCCGGCGATATCGGCTGTTACATTTCCTCGGCATTTTTCTGCTCGGCTGGTGGCTTGGAGAAAAGTACCGACGAGGATTAGTCATAGGTAAGCGAGAGCTTTTTACGGAGGAGGGGGGAGGGGAGGGGGGGGGGGTTCTCCCGGTGGCTGCAAGAGCAGACCGAGGCCGGGAAACCCGCTCGTCGGACGGCCGCAAGCCAGACTCGTTGATTTACGTCGGGGCATCGTTATTCGCCCGAGCGTTCCGCACTTTGGCTGGATTTCCTGCAAACACTCTCGCGTACAAGTTATACCGACGTCGTTGCATCGATATAGTACAACGTATCGTACGCAAAGCTCTCGCGCGTTCGTTAAACGAAAAGCGGGCACACACACGCGCAGACACATCGACGAGTGTTACGTGGGTGCGAGCTCTGCCGGTCGTTACCTTGGGCTAACGACGGGCAGAGAGCTCCGGCCGTCAGTGCCCGATGCCCGTGGCGGCAGAAAAACATCGGGAGACGCGCTCTCTTTACTTTGCCTGGGAAAACTCTTAACAACGCAAACTTCTCCGGACTTGTCGGGAATAAAATTAAAAACAAGAAAAAATAAGAAAAACGACGTTAGATAAACAATAAAAAAAGTAAGAACTAAGCACAGAGAAAAATATTAGATAAAACGATATTGAAGACGAGCGAGACGGAAGTTGGCTAGAAGAAAAAATTGATGTCCTTCCCATGGCCGCGACGATTCGGCTGTTTCTGCGCTCTCCCGTCGGTGACGTTCGAAGGTCGCGCAGGTCGTTTCGGGCTCGTGGTAGCAAAAAATCCGGGAGACGCGCTCTCTTTACTTTATCTGGAAAGTAAACAACGCAAATTGCTCCGTACAAAAATTAAAACCTTGTAAACAAAAGAAATTAAAAACGACGCAGAAAAAAAAAATGATACGAAACGATATTAAAGGTGAGCGAGGTAGAAGTGGCAGAAAAATAATGAATGACCGACCTTCCTTCCATCGCCGCGACGATTCGGCTGTTTCTGCGCCCTCCCGTCGGTGACGTATCGCTCGGAGGTCGCGCACGTTGTTACGGGCCCGCGCGGGATTCCGTAAACACTACCTACACCTGCCTGCCGGGCTTGTCGGTGTGTTTGCACCACGCGGTTAGCTTTTCCCGGCGTCGCTGAGCGTCTTTACGAGGTCCTCATCTCGGTCCTCTTCACAGTACGTAAATGCATTGCTTTCACGTGTACACATACACACACACATATATATATATACTATAAGTGTAAAGATGTATATATATATATATAACGTTTATATACGTGTATAAACCATGTATAAAATATGTATGTTCTATAGTATATAAATATAGTATATAAATAATGCTTATACGTGTATAGACCATATATAAAATATATATATAATTGTAGTATATATAAATATATTTTTTACGCGGTTAATACACGTGGACATCTGTTGATGTGTATATTCCGGTACGCTGTATACATTCGCCTTGTACGCTTGACAGAGGCCCGTAACCGCGACCGTAACTCTAACGACTGCCTGGAATATTGTGGAGCGCCCATTCAGCACGCGCATGTGTTCTTCTCTCCGCGGTCGTGGCAGCCACGCGTGTGCATACGCGGCGCAGTGCTACTTTTATTCGCCGGTGACTTTACACGGACAGAAACTCGCGGAGAGTCTGGCCCGCAGCTTTATCGTCTCCAGAGGCGAGTTAACCGACACGTAAGCTTCGACACCCCTTCGCGATCCATTTCTTCATCGGTCACTTTGTACTCTGATATTTTCATTGCGGAATACGTCGAGTGCGTGCTCGGGCTACCTGCACAGCGCGGTTACGTCGCGAATGCTCGAGTCGCTACAGCTGTGGCGCAGGTACAAGGTTGTTCAGAAGAGGCGCGCGGAGAGGTTTGGCTAAAATTACAATAAAGCCTGCGAAGAATCGCCACGGTACGGCCGGTAAAGAAATTCACATAGTAAAATTTCGATTTATTTACGGTAAAAAATTTCACAAATCTCTGAATTTGGTTTACAGATGGCGGCACAGTCGCCATTATAGCTTTTACTGAATCCTTATTTCCATCTATCGAACCCATCGTGTGGCGGTTTTTGAGTCCCAGAGCTGGGGAAATACGCTAAGTACTTGAAGTACGTATCGAGTTATCAAGCACTTGAAGTAACGACATAGTGAATACGGGCAGAAGTAAATTGCTCAAGTTCTGACCACTGGCCGCTGAATCCGAACTTGATCCTTCAATACCTACTTCAAGTATTTAGGGTATTTGCCCAGCTCTGCTGAGTCCATTCAATTGATAGTCATTACTAATTAATTACCATCGATTGCTATTGACAGTAATATATATAATACTAATCATCAATTACTATTGATAGTAATTAATAATTATTTACTATCGATTACTATTACTCTTGATAGTAATTAACAATAAATTACTATCGATTGGACATAATAAAATTCCGATCTATGTACGGTAAAAAAAAAGTATCGAATCGCAGACTTGTATTTACAGATGCCGGCACGGTTGCCTTGTATTATATAAATGTAGTTTTTTGGACGGGACATTGTAACATTTACTAGACCCACATCTTCATCTATCAAACCCATCGTGTGGCGGTGCATACCTGACTTCATTCAATAGATATTCGTTAATATTCAATTAATTAATTAATAATTGATCATTAATTAATAAACTATCGCGCATTGCAAAAAATAAATAAAAAGGCTGAGGAATAAATTACTCGGAACGTCCCCAACTAACGAGGCACAGAACGGACGCGACACTTTATTTTGAATCTGCCTGTATGCACGCGTATGCGCGCAGCCTGCAGAAGACTTCTGCGTGACGCTCGTTAGTCCTGCGTTTACAACTAATTGCGCTTGTTCGCTCCGATTCCGCTACCCTTCGACGATCCTGCGGAGTAACCGTTTCGAGAGTCTCGTGTTCAATTATTTTTATTATTTCGCCGATACGGCATTATCGTAGAGGCCGGCGAGACCGCGCGTGGGGGAAGAGGGAAGTGCTCGTGACACGGAAAGGCTGAAAGGGGCACGGAGGCGATCTTGGCGAGCAGCCGCAGCCTGAGCTTGAGGAATTACAACTCAAAGAACATTCTGTACCTGTATTATTTGAATGGGGGGATTGTCCGCGGGGTATAAATTAGACACGGAGTTTAACATGAGAGATATATATTTTATTTACGTTTAATTGAGAGTCGCTACCGAGCGGCTATTCGAATCCACCGTGCATCTGCACGGGCGGACGCGCGGAAATGCGAACGGGAGATCTTGCTCGAAGGTTGCATGGGTATATTTGCCGAAGAAGAAGAGAAAGAGGAGGTGGACGCGGAGGAGGAAGTGAATGCACGCGCTTAGTTAGGAGCGTGTACACGGATGCGCGGCGTGTCGAGCTCGAATCGAGCATGCTTCTCAATTAATATTTTAATTGCCTCGATTATTTCTCTCTCTATCTATTCAGTCGTACGATTATTTTTTCTTTTCGTTTTCTTTTTTTTTTTTTTTTTTTTTGCTATTTTTTTATGTATTTTCCGCGTCCGATATGTTGAAGGTAGAAGATTCGTCGAACTGTACATTCCCGACATGATCTTTATTCCCCATCTCTGATGGATTTTTATTTATTTTTATTTATTTAATTATTTATTTTCTTTCTCGTTGACGCAGAGCTCCGTTGGTTCGTTTGCGCACGAGACGATCGGCAAAGCCTCGTCCCACGCGCGTACCGCGCTCTCCATGCTCAATTAATTGTTACAGGACGATAACGAGACGACAAATTCTACCCCCCTTACAAATGGAACAAAATTGCGTTGGGATAATCGCAACGTTTCTCCGATCTCTTCGTTTTCACTGATATAAAAGACGCACGAGGTAAAATGGATTTGTTCGTTTTTCTTTACATTTCTTGTCCACAAACGTCACTAATTTTTTTCTAATTCAATTTTTTTTACTTTCTTTTAACTAAAAAGTATATTTAAATTATCATCGGTCGTTGAAACGATTTGTTTTTTGCTCCATGGACGATACGTGGTTTTCATGAATAAGAAAAAAATGTTGCAAAGTAATGTGCACATGGATTTTCCATCTATTATATTTTTTTTGCTAAACTTACTATTTAAAAAATTAAAAACTCGATTCACTGATTTAAAAAAAAATGGCACTATTGACAACAACAAAAATGGTGAACCTTTGGCGGAGGCTTACAAAGCTTCGATGAGCCCGGTCGTGCAGCGTGTCCGGGACTCGAACGCATGCGACGTGTATGTGGGTCGCGCTCGGTCGGTAAGGGCATATAATCGCGAGGACAAAATTAATCTTGCAACTGTTACGTAGTATCCCCTCGGGGAAAGAAAAACCCTCGAGAATTGCGCGAGCGCGTTACCCATATTGGTTCATAAGCATAAGACAGTTAAAAATTGCGCTTATCCTTCGATCGCGCGGAGTCGCGATACTTGTTATTATTTTCCTTGCCGGTAGCCAGCGATTCGGAAAATCGACATTCGCTGACTCATCTTCCGGATCGAGGGAGCTCCAGCCGCATGTTGTAACCCACGCGAAATTACAGCGGTACGCGGCCGCGCGTATTCCGCAGTACAGCGGAGGACCGCGTATCAATTAACGGATCGGGCGTAGGAGTTCTCTCTCACGAATGTGCGTACCATGCGCAGCATCGACGGCGGGCTGCGCTGCGTTGCACCGCGCAAATGCATTATTAGCTGCCGCGGCTGGTAGGTACGCCGGTAATTAGCGGGCGCCTCCCGTTGACAGAGGTAAAGCAGCTAAAACATAATTTGTTAACGTGTATATAACCTGTTAGAGGATTTTGGACGCTCGCTATCCAAACTGGCCTGCAAAGCGTACACCGTGGAACGAGATATTCTGCGGTCGCTACTCTATCAGCCGGCGATGTGACGATTAGCGTTAACGTGTCGGGGCGCGCTCCGTCGGAAATTATTTATTCAATTCATTTATCCAAATTAATGTATAACTATAAGTTGCTTTAAAAAACCGACAGCGATAGATGAGCGGTCGGCGCACGGCTCCGGTAGTCTCCCAAGTCAAGCAAGATCGTTGGCGGTCTGCGCTTGGATGGGTGACCGCTTAGCCGTGCGCTAGCTGGCGCATCGACCGCTGAGCGGGAGGCGCTTTCCTCTGAAACTTTAGTTTCAGAGGAAACGTTTCTGCACTTTAGTCAAGTGCAAAAATACCGGAGGATCAGTTGAATATTCCCCGTGTCCCCGGCAAATGCGGTACAGTGTAGCTAAGTCGGCTATGGATGCGTTGGAAGTTAGGTAGCTTAGCTGAGTGCGGGTAGGAAGTGCTAAGGAGGGAATCGGGACGAGGTTCCGTAAAAACCTAGAAGAGTATACGCTGGAAAAATGCAACCAATTTTTTTTTAAGTTGCTTTACAAAAAAAATCGTTTTGTGAAGCTTACGTATAAATGCGTTCGAAATGTACCGAAACATCGAAAAAATTATACCCGGATAATTTGTTAACGATGATAGAACCTATTAAAGGATTTTGGACGCTCGCTATCCAAACTGGCCTGCAAAACGTACACCGTGGAACGAGATTTTCTACGATCGCTACTCTATCAGCCGGCAATGTGACGATTAGCGTTAACGTTTCGGGGCGCGCTTCGTCGGAAATTATTTATGTAATTAATTTATCCAAATTAATTTATAACGATAAGTTACTTAAAAAAAAACGTTTTGTGAAGCTTACGTGTAAACGCGTTCGAAATGTCCCGAAACATCGACAAAATTATACTCGGAAAACAACGTTCGGTGCATTCGTGTGAAAATAGAAGGTGAGAACACTGAGAAAAAATTGCATAGTTGGAGTGGCCATAGTCACTTTCTACTACAACATTTTTTACTTATGGACAGTGGATTTTACTGTCCTTTAAAGGGGTTCTGCCCGTGAAGAAAGAATAAGTAAATAAGTAAATAAATAAACATGTAATCTCCTGAGGGAACGTCTATATTTTATAGTTAGGCCAATCATCATAAACGACAATAGCAAATATAATTATAGTTTAACCAATAAAATGTCTTTCAAGCGAAACGACATGTATAGACTTTCCATTAGGGAATTACTCCGTATAGTACAAACGACTATATTTTTTCCCAGTGCACCAACTTAGCTGCCGCGGGTGGTAGGTACGTCGATAATTAGCGGGCGCCTCCCGTTGACGGAGGCAAAGCAGCTGAAATATAATTTGTTAACGGGATTATATAACCTGTTAGAGGATTTTGGACGCTCGCTGTCGAAACTGCCTTGCAAAGCGTATACTGCAAACCGTGGACCGAAATATTTTACAGTCGCTGCTCTATCAGCCGGCAATGTGACGATTAGTGATAACCGATCAGGGCGCTCGCCGTAAAAAAAAAATTACTTAATTCATTTTATCTCAATTATCCAAATTAACTACTAATAATAACTTTCTTTTTAAAAAAATCGTTTTCGAGGTTTTCGTGTAAGCGCGTTCAAAATGTCCCGAAACATCGAAAAAAATTATACCTGAAAAATAATGTTCGGTGTACACGTTCGAAAATGGAATGATGAAACTTTACTGCTGGGTACGTTCGGCTTTGAGTTTCCGCAAAAATTCATACAGTCGTTCAGATTTTATTTTTGAATATGAAAAATATTTTTTTTCACAAATAAATAAGGAGCTTGAGATCGAATAAATAGTTTCCATAGTCGGTGCATTTTGGGAGTTTCGCACGTTTGTCTCACCGTTGTCGGCTCTTATACCGGCCACGTGTATTTCCAACTGCGAGAGCTCTTGTTGCCCCGTACACGAGAAGACGTATGTCTCTTACACGCGTGTCTCGTCGTTGTAAATGGATTGACCCAAAGAAAACCTCTGAAATGACATAAATAAAGACGGCTCTCGGGGTTCCCCCTCCCCTTCAACTTTGCTGCGCTCGGAGTCCCTCGTGCGTTTATACCTATATATAGCAAAAAGTTATATGTCGAGGCGTTACGTAACCTGCGTCGCACCAACGCAACGCCGACGCCGATACTCCGAGCGGCAGTCGATGCGTCGAGGATTCGTGCCTTCTCTGTTTTCTAGTTCTTCTTCCTCCTCTTCCTCTTCCTCCTCGTTGCCCCGGCTCGTCCTCCGCATCTTCCTCCCCTTCTCCCGTTCTTTTTATGCAATCGCTCATCGTGCGTTTAACTCCGACGCATGCGCGTCGTACTTTCATTATATTCCAAACGATAACTTCATTCCACAAAACGAGTTTTGTTTTTCCTTTTTTTTTAAGCCGATGTTTGATCTTCGTGGATATCGGTTTTAATGATGGATTCAAGTTTTATCGAGAATAAATAATGAAATTCCGTTTTTTTTACCCAAGGAGATGGTTTCGTTCTTAGTCATCTGGAAAAAAATGTACTGGTAACGTTTTTACAATTCCGCTGCGAGCAATTTTTTCTGTCTCGAGATACGCCTCAAAACACCACGCCGAAGCTCTTCTCGCTGTCGCTGGGTGAAAAAAATTTCTTCGGTTCTTTTTATCCAATCGCTCATTGTGCGTTTGACTCTAACGCATGCGCGTCGTACTTTCATTATATTCCAAACGAGAATTTCATACCTCCAAACCAGTTTCTTTTTCCCTTTTTTTTAATTCAATGTTTGATCTTCGTGGATATCGGTTTTACTGATGGATTCAAGTTTTATCGAGAATAAATAATGAAATTCCGTTTTTTTTACCCAACGAAATGGTTTCGTTCTTAGTCATCTGGAAAAAAAATGTACTAGTAACGTTTTTACAATTCCGCTACGAGCAATTTTCTCTATCTCTCGATACGCCTCGAAACACTACGCTCGAAGCTCTTCTCGCTGTGGCAGAGAGAAAAAAAATCTCTTCGAGAAAAATAAAACTCTTCGCTTCGTTTTACCCAATCGCTCATTGTGCGTTTGACTCCGACGCATGCGCGTTGCACTTTCATTATATTCCAAACGATAACTTCATTCCACAAAACCAGTTTCGTTTTCCTTTTTTTAAATCCAATGTTCGATCTTCGTGGATATCGATTTTGCTGATGAATTCGAGTTTTGTCGACAATAAAAAATGAAATTTCCTTTCTTTGTGGATACAAGGAAATTGTTTCGTTGTTAGTCATCTTGAAAAAAAAAATGTACTAGTAACGTTTTTACAATTCCGCTGCGAACAATTTTCTCTATCTCGAGATACGCCTCGAAACAGCACGCCGAAGCTCTTCTCGCCGTGGCAGGGAGAAAAAAAAATCTCTTCGGTAACGATAGTCGACGCAGCTGGCTGAGCTTCGACGTACTATTATATTCTATCGAGTCGGGCTCTCTCGTACCTCGCGCCAATATCGGATACGTGTGTTATCGGTCTCCGGAGGAGGATCGGTGAATAACGCGCTTCGCTCCCGCTTACGCTCCGCTTCGAGGTATCCTTGGCTTATCCGTGATAGAAACAAAAAAGAGAAAAAGAGTTACGTCAGCGTAGAATGTCAAGGAGAGAAAGCTAACGCGCAGAGAAAGATGAAGAGGCAGAACGAACGCTAGAGAAAAAAAAATTATTATTGAATCTTGCATTCGCTGATTACGCATTGGAGATTGCAGATGAAAACCGCTACTGCGATTTTCCCGACGTAAGTTTTATCTCTCCGCTGCAGTTAATTATCGCATCGCCGCGATACTACGCATCGATACGCATTGATAAATCACGCTCGGATAAACTATTCGCGAATGGCGCCGTTGCGCGCCCCGCAAACCGATAAGAGAGCCAAGCTTGAAAAAATCTCCTTTTGACTTTGTGCAAAAAACGTTCCAGCATTAGCAAAAAAATTCAATGACAAATGGATCAATTGTTCGTGCCCGATTTATTTCCGCTGCAGCTAATTGTCGCATCGACACGCATTGATAAATCTCGCTGGGATAAACTATTCGCGAATGGCGCCGTTGCGCGCCCCGCAAACCGATAATAAAGCCGAACTCGAAAAGTCCTTTTTTTAACTATGTGCAAAGAAAACTTTTCAGCATGGAAAAAAATTCTAACAAATTAATAGTCAATAGTTCGGGGCCGATTTACCCCGTTTGCGCTTTGAGACTCGCTGGGAAAGCATCCACTCGAAGGATTAACTAGAAACATTGTGAAGTTAACAAGAAGCAAAAATCGGGAGAGTTTTTGGGGACGGAATTTTTCTTATGCGTAAAACGTTCAAAAATTCTTATTCAAGAATGTTCGTGATCCCTCGCAAAATACCCTCGCAAAATCCCGTCACGAAGCCGAAATCCTTTGCCTCGTGCCGACTGGCTCGATTCACATTGCTCGGGGGGAATATACGCTGGAATTTCTCGGAGGGAAATTAGTATATAACATCGAAGATACACGTGAAGCGGGAAGCCTCGTTCCTCGTTCAAACTACATATACATATGTATACATGTGGATACAAATATTGACGCTTAAAGACCCGATGGGCGTAACTCGTATGCTTTAACACTGGGGTTATATATATATATATATATATATATGAATGAGTAATATATGCACATATATGAGCGTTCATATGTATATATAAATGAGCGTTAAATGAGTTATATATATATGAGCATTTATGCCGGGATAACTCTTTCAGTCGTGCATTGATGGAGTCACGAGGGGTGGTGCCGTTTGACTTTCCGACTTTCGTGACCCGTTCTCGTCCCGGGTCAGATTTATCCTCGATTAGATTCGTGAAAAACATGAACATAACTGGCTTGCATGTTGCGCCAGGTTGCGACTCGAACACATGCACGAAATAATGTAATATCGTGTAATGCAACGGCGGTGCCGTGATGATGGACAAAAAAAAATAACAATATAAGTTTATTTAGTAACGACGAAGCCAATTTTACACGGCAAGCCTGCGCGCATTTTACGTATCGCCATCGCGTTTCCGGAATCGATTATAATCCCACGCGCTCCGAGCGAAAATTATGCCGACTCGAAGTTCGATCGAGCCTCGTTCGGTTCGTACAGTGTTTTCTAGGGCTGTACAGATAGGCCGGCCTAGCGAGCTGAAATATCTTATCCAGCTAATGGATTTTGTAGTTTGGCCGGCTAAGCCGTCTTAGCTGGCTAAAGTATTTTAGCCGGCTATTCCGTTTTAGCCGGCCAAGCTATTTTAGCCGGCTAAGCTAATACAGTCTTGGAATTTTTTTGACAAATCTTTATTTATTTTTTTCTAATCTTACCTACAACGTATTCCGAAGTATTTTCGCTCGCTGAACATGAATCCACCGGCTTTTCTGGCCTAAAGTACAATGCTACATTAAGGGGCTCGACTTTATGAACGAAAAATCGTATTTTTGGGATTTAAATGGAAAATATTGGGTTGGGAATAAAATCATTGTTATATTCGTGATCAGCGGGGAAAAATACATCGTATATAGATTTGAAACAAAAAAAATCGAATGAACAAAGATTTTTCAATGTTTGAGCTACTTTTGGAAAAACGTTGATTTTAGTGATTTTCAAACGTCGATATCTCGGCTCCCAATGGAGGTAGGGAAAATTCGTGCCCATCGTGTTCTACGGGAAAAAATAGACACTATAGGCCCTTGTTCGTAGTTTTAGAATCGTTTTTTTGTGTCGTTTTCAGGACATTGAAAAACGCAAACAATTGACTCGAAAAGGGCCTTGCAATTTTTTGACGAAATTTTTTTTTCTTTTTTTTTAATTAAGTGCTACGTATTCTGACGTATTTTTGCGCGCTGAACACGAACCCGCGGGCTTTTTTGGCGTAAAGTACGATGTGACATTAAGGGGCTCGATTTTATGCACGATTTTGTGCACTTAGCCGGCTAAAATAGCTTGACCGGCTAGAACGAATTAGCCGGCTAGAACGTATTAGCCGGCTAAAACGGATTAGCCGGCTAAAATAGTTTAGTTGGCTAAGACGGCTTAGCCGGCCAAACTGTAAAATCCATTAGCCGGATAAGATATTTTAGCCGGCTAGGCCGGCCGATCTGTACAGCCCTAGTGTTTACCCTACCGATGACTTCGTCACTCCTCTCTTCGGTACATGCACAGTACAAAAATGTATGTTCATCTGGCAAACATTTCTTCTCCGCAAAGTACGACAATTTTGTTTTTCTTCTCAAACGCACTTTTTTTTCAACCCTATACTTTTTATTACCGCAAACAAAAATAATGACGGTTTCGGGCTGGAAATGAATGGGTGGCTGAATAATTTTTTTCATAAAAATTAAGAACAAAATTGTGGGCGTTTATTGGGTAGAAAAATTTGTTAAATTAATATTTTGCAATACTAGTGCCAAAAAGCGGATTTTCGACGAAGGTCTTGAAGTTGGCGGCATGAGCCGGAAGTGAGTATCGCAGAAGCACGAGCCGAAAGCGATTGCTGTCCCTGGTACGAACTGAAGGCCAGTGTTGCCTGCTTCCCAACAGCCATCGGGGTTTCGCTTTTTCGAACAAGTATCGTATAATACTTCATTACACTCGGTGCGAAAATGGCAGCTTTACTCACGCTTCGTATCGTAATGTACTATTTTGTAACAAACGCACAAAACCTCCCCTTTTTATATCTATAGCAGTGGCGAGAGTGTAACAAGTGTTGAAAAAAGCGTTCGAAAAGGTAGCTACACTGATAAAAAAGTACAATTGAATCAACTAAGATTCGGGCACGGACGTACAAATAAATATTTAGTTGGTCCAACAAAATATTTTAATGACTCAAAAATATTTTGGTGAAATCAACCAACAAATTGTCGAACTAACAAATTTTTTTTAGCTGTACCAACAAAATATTTAGTTGAACGTCCCTGCCCGCATCTTAGTTGATTCAACCGTATTTTTTTATCAGTGTAGAGTGTTAAATAGTGTACGGAAAAGTAATTAGTGTGATTTGCGCATGCGCAATATTTTTCTCGCACGCCTTACAAAAACGCCGCTCTCGTCATGCGTGACAGACACTAAAAGGGCGTGCACTTGTACACTTGTTACAAAACAAAACAAAAAATTTATTTTTACAGTGTACAGAAAAACTTTTGACTTGTCGCTTGCGTATTGTAAAAAAAAAGCACCAATACGATAGAGCCTTGTGCACGAGATTCTCGAGTCCTATCGATATAGCGAAATGCACCAAAGAACGAGTGCACCTGCGGTATGGAATAAGAGGAATGGGAAGAATGTGAAAAAAGAGTGTATGCTCTTGGCAAACGTGCCGACTCGTGGCTCGGTGGCAACCAGAGAGTTCGCTAATTAGCCTTTGTCTATCGCGTTCGCAAAACGTGTGCACCTACGCGTTGTTTCACGTGTTTTATTTTTATTTATCTTCTATTCTTTTTTTTACTTTATTTCTCACCTCAATTTCCACGAAGCGACTATCGCGTGTAATTCTCGTCACGCTCCGAGGATTCTTTTTTTTTTCTTCCTCAATATTTTTTTTCTCCCATTTCTCGGCCACAGTGCGAAAAATGGTGCGATGTTGCGGGCTGCACACGTAGGTGACGATCGAGACGCGCGGCGGCAGCGGGCAATTAGCGACGTCGACGCGTCTACCGAGCCGTCATCGAATACATGCTGTGTCTGTCTCTTTATGTATACCTCCGTCTTTATCTATTTCTCGATCTATCGCTCTTCCGCTCGCAGCCACGCGCGCGCACGCTTCGAATCACGAGAGCAGCCTCTCCGTCGGGCTTTCTGGCTCTTTCTACTTGCCCAACGAGCCGCCAACTTGTCACTTCTCTATCTATCTGTCCAAGTGCGCTCGCGCGTTTGCGTCTGTTACGCGACACAGCATACGCACGTTGCGTCCTTTTTTTTCTCAACTGCACGCGCATTTACGCTTGTCAACCGTAATTCACTTGGCAATAAATAGCACTCGGCGAAACTGTTAGAAGAAGCGATAAAAAATGATTTCGTATCGTCAGCTGATATCTGCGACGTTAAGCCACGTGTGAGACAACCTCGGTGAGAGTGGAGGAAGATAGTGGGGTAAAACGGATCCGTGTCCTTAATGTTGGGGGAGACTTGTTTTATATTCCACAAAGATTTTTTTAAAGATGGTCCATTTTGCCCCGTTCTTTTCTATCAGTTATTGTCAACAGGTCCTGTGTCCCCCATTGGAAAAATACTTGATTTTTTTTATCGGTTATACATAGTTCGTTTTGCCCCGGCGCTCCGTTTTGCCCTGATCTGCCCTTTCAGTATTCATAAACAGGACCCGTGTCCTTCATTCGAGATTTCTTTTTACGTCCATGACTTTTTTTTGTGTTCCGCGAGAAATTCGTTATAAATACATGGTCCATCTTGCCCCGCGGTTCCGTTTTGCCCCGATTCCCCTACCAGTACTCATAGACAGGACCCGTGTCCTCCATTCGAGATAAGACTTGATTTTTTTTTCACGTCCCGCGAGAATTTCGTTATACATATATGGACCATCTTGCCCCGAGGTTCCGTTTTGCCCCGATTCCCCTATCAGTACTCATAGACAGGACCCGTGTCCTCCATTCGAGATAAGACTTGATTTTTTTTTCACATCCCGCGAGAATTTCATTATACATACATGGACCATCTTGCCCCGGGGTTCCGTTTTGTCCCGCTCTTCTCTATCAGTAACGACAAACCGGGACTCGTGTTCTCCATTCGACGCGAGACTTCTTTTTTATGTTCCGTAAAAGATTGTTAAAAAATAGTCCGTTTTGCCCTGCTCTCTCCGCTCATCAATAATCATGCACAGGCAAACCACCTGTACGTCCATCGGTTCGCTCTTTGCGAATTTCGCTACGCGACGAGCATTCACCCGGATTCGAATCGGTGCTTTGCAATTGCACGTGTCCGCGGCCCCTTATCAAGGAACCACATAGACGCTCGGCGAGAGAAACGCCTCGAGCCGCGTTTATGCCTTCGGAGCCTTCGTATAATCAGCGCCACGTGTCGCCCCTCCTCGCCGAGAGAAAGTGCGAGACCGTCGGGCGAAATCACTCGCAAAAATGTTAACCTCCGATAAATTATTATGTAAAAGCTTTGAAACCGCAGACAGATAACGGCGACGCCGACGTTTGCGATTCAATTGACGCACAGGTCCGTCGCTCGACATCTACACATCAAGTATAATGTAAGAATGTCGTATCTGTCCGATAAGCGCAAATTCGCGCGTGCAACTTGCGAACATGCGATATATATATTTTTTCCTCCACACTCCTCTCCTCCCACCGACCTAATCCGTCCGATCTAAAAATGACATTCAAAATCTTCCGATCTAGACACTGTGGCACTGACGCGAAGTAATCGATTCTTTTTCGTTTATTCTGTCCAATCTTTGCAGCAGGGTTGCGGGCAGTTCAGACATGGGAAGTGAGCATTACTGCCTGAGGTGGAACAATCATCAGAGCAACTTGCTGGGTGTGTTCAGTCAGCTACTCGAGTCGGAATCGTTGGTGGACGTGACGCTGGCGTGCACCGAGGGACCATCGATACGCGCGCACAAGGTTGTCCTCTCCGCGTGCTCCACCTACTTCCAAGCGTTGTTCCTCGATCACCCAAATCGCCACCCCATAGTCATTCTCAAGGACGTCCGCTTCACCGAGCTTCGTACTCTCGTTGACTTCATGTACAGGGGCGAGGTTAATGTCGAGTATTGCCAACTCTCGGCTCTCCTAAGAACCGCCGAGAGCCTCAAGGTCAAAGGGCTCGCGGACATGACGAACATCAATGCGGCGGTTGCGTCACGCGAAGAACAACAACAACAGCAGCAGCAGCAGCAGCAGCCGCAGCATCACCAACAACAGCCGCACCAGCAGCAACAACACCAACAACAACAGCAGCAGCAACAGCCGCCCCAACATCAGCAACAGTCGAACTCGGAGGGTGTCCGGGATCGCGACAGAGAAAATGACAAGGAACGAGATAAGGAGAGCACGACGACGACGACGACGACGACAGTGACAAACCCCTTCAGCACGAACAGTACGACGCATATGAAGGAAAGCAACGAGCAGCAACAACCTCAGCAACAACACTCGGCAGCCGCGCAACAAGCGTCGTCAGCGGCCGCGGCGGCGTCCGCAGCGGCCGCAGCTTGTAGCGAAAAAATCGAACCCGTCGACATGAGCGATTGTCCACCGTCGCCGACCGGACCCGGCAGCCCCTGTCCAGGACCCCTCGCCCTCGATCGACCGAGGCGGGACTCCGAGGACGCAGTCAGTTTAGAAGAAACGAGAGGTTCCCTTAGTCCAATTTCCGTACAGAGCGGCCCCAGCGACATGAGTCTGAGTAACAACACCGGCACGACGACCGGCGTTTTGCCACTCAATCTACCGCTCAGCCGGCTTCCGTCCCCCCACAGTACAGAACCCTTGGCTGGACCATCGGGCCTGCCTCCGGTTCAGCAAGTTCCTCTTGTAAGTAATATCATAATTGATTGTTTTTGTTTTTTATTTGTAGAGAAAATTGTCGCCGGAAGTGACAAACAATTTTGGATCCGGTCATAGTCGTCGCAACATTAGGCTCTTCAAATTTGTAGCGTTCTCATTTTTTTTATCGCCCGCTTAAGATTACTGTTGTATCATTTATTTAGATTTTTCTTAACACGCATTGTTGAAATCCGTGTTAAATTTTTTTTTATTTGTACAGAGAATTGTTTCCGAAAATCACAAAAAAATGTTGGGTTCGGTCATAGTCGCGACAATTAGGCTCCTCAAATTTCAACTGGTCTCATTTTTGCTTAATCCCTCGCTTAAGAAGACTGTTAAACTTCATTTATTTAGATATTTCTTAATTAGATAATCTTAATTTAATATTTCTTAACATTAACTTAACAAGATCATGTACCGATTAATTAGATTTTCAGGAATTTTTATTTGTATAACTGAGGAATTAACGTTCGATCGTTAAAAAATGTTTTCAGTCACTGAAGAAGGAGGTGGATTGGGAAAGATCGACCGAGGAGCGGTGTGCGAGCAGCGAAATATCGATGGACTACAGACTCCCACCAGATCCGGTGAGTCTTTTTTCGGTATGAGTTTTCTACTTCATTATACTTATTCTCGTTACTGTTATATTGTCTCTTGATATTACGTAATATAAATATATATCTATATATACATATATAGTGTATGTATATATATATATTTACTATTCTTGCATTGTCATATGACTTATTAATTGTTATCGTACGCTCGAATTACACCTATTGGCTTGTAAAATTTACCGTATCGCAAGGTATACTCAGATTATCTGATAATTATATAAGAGCTGACAAAGAGAAATGTGTTTGCAAGCTCAAGACGAATTACGATCGGAGCCGATTATGTATCGCATTATATCATTCATGGAACTAACAATTGTCACGATCTAAGCATATCAATTTTTTTTATGATCCGTTTTATTTATTTATTTTTTTTTTATTAACGAATACGAGATATTTTCGATACATAATGCTTTATCGAAGATCACTCCAACACTAATGGAGTTTACACTGCATGTGGGCTTGCTGCATGTGCCCAAATGCTGCGCTGTTTTACATCCCGTTTTTTACACTCCCTCTTCTCTCTCGACACTTTCCCAAGTCAAATTTACACACGAGGTCCCAGTCAAATCCCGTATACACGTGCATGGACTCCAAGTTTACTTTTTTTACACAAATTCTCACAGACAATTAATCCGCTTAAAGTGCAAAAGGAAAAAAATCGCGGGTAAATTCCACTTGCTCGAACAGTACAGCACAGAATTTTTCGTCGACGTAACTTCCGACCTCTCTCAACTTTTCAAACTTTTTCGGAATCCAATTATAAGCATGTAATCCACTTCCCTCGGGATACCTCATGTTTTTTTTCCTCTTTTTGTGTTTTTAAATCTCTTTATTTTATCTTCTCGTCTTTGCGATCTACCAAAAAGGCCTCTACACTTTTTTTCATTCACTGTCTTCCTATTTCTGAGTTTGATCTATGTGTGTGTATATCTTCTACATTATATATGTAATAATTATGTATATATACATATATATATCTATATAAATATCTGTTAATTCTTGTCAATCTCTTTTTCTCTCTCGCTCCGTCTGGCTTTTTTTGCTCGCTCTCGCTCCGACTCTCAGGTCTCCTCTCCAACACAAATCCGTGTGCGAATTTGTTGCATATACATATTCTTAACTCTATTAAAACACAGAGAAAATCGCGACGGCGACTCGACACGCATCATCCATCGAACCAGATGTCCCATTTATCCCCCTCCACCCCTCATTCGATTCGATCACCACCGGGAATCACGGTACGATAATCGACGATGGGAAACAGAACATTTTTGCAACATCCTCTCGGACTTACATCTCAATTCGAGCTTACGCAATTTATTTGTTACTCGAACTATTCCGGTGATACTGACATTTTCTTTTAATACATCCTCTCGACATCCGTTTTTCCTCACTGCCAAAAGCCTCTGTCTTGCTAGCCTACTGTCAAGAAGTTGACCTTCGTTTTTTGGCCATGGTTGTTTCTTTGAACTACATTTATATACACAATGGTGTTTTCGACATCAAGGCATTTACTTGCGTCGGTACAACTAATTGTCGGTCGGTAAAGATTTTTAAATAAAATTTTGTCGTATTTTACATTTGAATTTTTTTTTCGTCTAAAATATATATATATTTTCAATCACGTGATTTCTAATTACATCCAAGTTACACTCCGGTTTCAAAAATTTTTCGTTCGGTGATTATTAATCCGTTGATTGGCCCAGCCACTGAAAAATTACGTTTTTCTTTGCGTTTCTAATTCGACATTCTTTTATGTTGTTGTTCACCGGAAGACAACACCGTTGCAAAGTAATACCTTGATACTCAAACGCCCTGTATATTTAATACTATAATACATCTGTCAATTATCGACAAAACTCGTTTTACTATGTCGCTCTGATAAAGAAAATTATTTTTATTTTACTTCACAATATCCACTTGATCGATATTATTGTATTTCGATTGATTGTTCGAATTTGTTTTAAAAATGCCGCCTCTTTGTGCCGATTCGTTGCTCAATTGATTATATTTCATCAATTCGCTGCGTTCCATAAAAAAAAAAAAGATTTTTTTTTTAAATATCGCGTGGAACGAGACGGGCCACGTTGTTTATGAGAGGGGAATGGGATTTTCCGTGTCTACGGTCATGGGTTTCGGGGGTGGGTGTGAGGCTACGGGCTGGCTACTCAGTGACAAAAGGAACGGCTGTTATGGGTTTTATGCTTTCGACATACATACATAATTCTTATTCTTATTGTTATTATTATTATTATATTAATACACACTCCATATAGTTTTTGGTCTTAGAGGGGGCGGTCGCGCCAAACAAAAATGAGCGTCAACTTCTTGTGCTGCCGTTTTTCTGTGATGATGATGATGATGATGATACATAATAGTTAAACATAAACAGATAAACTTTTACCCGTTAAAAGTGTCTTGAGACTTTGTCGGGCTATGTTAAACGCGCTTTCGAAACACCACTCTATATAGTGTACTTGCCAATTCAATGATGAACGTAGAAAAAAAAAGAAAAATGAAGAAAATAAATCTATAGAGATGAGAATTGTATAGTTAGAGTTTAGAGACACTCTTGCACGAAGGACCACACCGCGTGGAACGAAGCTTACGTAGAGAATATTAAATAGGTAAAAAAAAAATAAATAAAAAAATTATCGAGCATTGAATCTCTACTCGATCTCTTCTCCCGATCTTGTCTGATAGAAAAAAAAAGAAATATATTGCCGAAAAGAAAAGAAAACAAAAGAAGAAAAGAAAACCCAAGTTTCACTAACCATGCCTGAGCAGAGATGTTCGAATCATATAGAATATACCGCCGCTGCAACGGCTTCGAAAGTTGACGAATTTTTTCGTGTGTAAAAAAAGAAAAAAGAAGAAAAAATAAAATAAAAATAAAACTAGCAAAACGAAAAAGAAAAGTAATCGTGGGAGTGAGAGAAAGAGAAGAGAAACATGGAGAGAGCGAGAGACACATAGAGATTTATTAATATCCGGGAGCAAGAAGTTGATGTTCTTGTTTGTTTGGTTGCAGGAGTTGATGGGTGTGGATGAGCGGGTGTTTGCGTGCATGTACTGCGGTGCCTCGTTCCTCCACCAGAGCAAGCTGACACGGCACATCCTATCGCACAGCCTCGAGACTCTCAAGTACCGGGAGCAGGCGCATCTCCAGCTGCAGGCTCATTTCGGCCTAGAGTCGGGTATGCACCTGCCGCCGGAGGCCCACTATCCTCCGGGCGGTCCGGTCGAGCCTATGGACCTCGAGTTGGCCGCTCATTCGGATCCAACTTCGGGGGTGGTACTTTGCAAGTTCTGCGGCAAGTCCTATCCGGACGTCGGTGCTCTGATAGCTCATCTGCCTGCCCACACGGGCGACCGGCCCTTCAAGTGTGAATTTTGCGGCAAGGCCTTCAAGCTGAGGCATCACATGAAGGACCACTGTCGGGTCCACACGGGCGAGAGACCGTTCAGGTGTACCCTGTGCGGCAAAAATTTCTCGAGATCGACGATACTAAAGGCACACGAAAAGACACACTATCCGAAGTACGTCCGGAAGTTCCTGTCACCGAGTCCGGTCGATCACCCCGAGGAAGAGGCACCCCCGCCTCCGCCGCCGCATCATTGAGTTCCCCAGTTCTGCTCAACGGCAGTAGACTCTTCACCTACGCAACAGCAGGAACAGCTGACGCTTAAGTTTGTGCTGTAACCGACGTTCACCAACGACGCGACTTTATCATCCACACCCTCTCGCCGGCGGACCTGCAAAAAGCCCCCGCGCGGACCGCGGACGTATGGAAATCGTTAACTCGATCCCAGATAAATAACAGCGTTGTAACAATAATTATACCGAAGCTCCGGCGAGCTAAGATACCCGGGGGGTCTGGCCGACCGACGCGAGAGAGGGCAGAACACGCGAGGGGTTTATCATCCACCGGTGCCTCACGTTTCACGCCCGTTCCCTAAATCCAATGTCCTCGCATTATCATCGAACCTCCATTATCGTCGCTAAAAAAAAATCACAATTTTCTTTCTTGCCAGTCTATGTTTCAACATGGTAATTTAACAAAAAATCCTGCCTCGCTCGCTCTCTCTCGTCTCAGTCGTACGCCCGCAGAGTCTATCTTCTTGTCGTCGCGCCGAGGACGAGAAACGGATTGAAAATTAATGAAGAAATGTAACAGACGTAAAGTGAAAGGGGTGAGAGAGAGATAACGAAGGAGAAGACGGAAGAAGAAAAAAGAGGAAGATCAAGCGATGACGCGAGCGACGAGGCAAAGCCGAAAGGTATTTCTAGTTAGTCCTGTGATTTTGGTTAGGGGATGGGTGGTGTACGCGTGTTCAGGGGGAGGAACACGTTAAAACGAGCTCCCTCGTTTAATCAGTGCTTTAAGACAAAAACGTTTAGCTTAATTATACATACTATATATCGGTAAATTATTACGAGAAATAACTGCGAACGTGAAAGAAAAGAAAAATAACGATGAAAGAACAAGAAGAAAAAGAAGAGGAAGAAGGAAGCGGCGAAAGAAGTGGGAATGCGAGAAATCGACGCGAGTCGAATCGAAATAGAATTTGACACGCTGGAAATATCTACGATGACGAATAGTGGAACGAGATACAGAGATAGAGAGGGAGAGAGGGAAAGAGAGTGGGTGGAAGAGAGGAAAGGGGAGGCGGTAGTGTGCGATGGCGTTAACGGGTGAGAAGAACGACGAAGAGGAAAATGAAGATTGAAGAAGGAAAAGGAAGATAAAAAAAATTGAGCCGCCACGGTTGGTGCTTTTAAGAGATTTTGATAAAATGCTGTGAATACTATATTGATTACGATAACTATAACTATTGTAATAATGTACTAACGTTGTACGATGTACGATGACTGTTGTTGATACGATTGAGAATATTTTATACAGTTGAAAAACGGGGTGGGCGCGGATGGAGGGAGGTCGAATAGGTTTTTGTCGCGCGTCGACGATGACGAATTGGCGATTGCAGCGGGGCGAATAGACGAGAGGCTAAGGGGAGGATTCGCAAAGAAACAAAAAAAATCGGGAGGGCGGCTAATTGGACTTAATTAATTTTGATAGATGAAAGGTAAAAAAAGAAAGGAAGAATCGACGTCAACGGACTGCGAAGGGTTGGTCGCGGTGAGATAGAAAAAAAAAATCGTAGAAAATATCGTATCAGGCATGACGAAAAGACGACGGAGACTCGTGTACTATAATCATCATAGTAGCAAACGATGCACTGACGCGAGGAGAGAGGAGACACGTGTGAAGGTGATGCTCTGCTACGACAAAAAAAATAACAAAAAATGTATCATCAATATTTTTTTTTTTTTTTTTTCAAAGAGTGCGCTGGCATAGGATGGCTTCTCGGGATTTCGACAGACGTGTTGTCAATTTCAAAGTGCATAACACGATGGAAACGCGCGTTTGAATTTATTTTCTATTTGAAAGAATCACGAGAAAAAACTATACAAAAAAACGCAAGAGGAAGATGGGAGATAAATGACGCGGTACACGGGGATTAAACGTGCTCGTTGAAAAACGCTCACGTGTACGATAAGTTACTAGAGAGACCAAGTCGCGAAGCATATTATTAACCTGACGATGCGGTAGCCATTGAGACAGTGCAATACCTAAGCTCTAACACCACTTCTTACTTTTTCGTTTTCATTTTTTTTTTCTACTTCTCTCTCGCTCTCGTTAGATTTTATTCTTCATTACGTTTATTTTTACTGCGTTAGGGAATCGTGCGATAGTTGCGTACTAACACGGAAAGCGCGCTTAGAGTCTAGCTATAGGTATATAGATGATCATTTCGTTGTTTATCGCGTACGCGGTGATATTGATCTTGAGCTATTTACTGTCCTCGTTATTTATTAAACCCCAATATCTCCCTCACTCTCTCTCCCTCTCTCACTCTTCAGCCTTTTCACCCTCGCCACTTCTTGCACCTTGTACTCTATTTCTATAGCAGGTCCGAGTCAAGCCAAGGATACGAGCGTAGATGAGGCTTAGGTGACGCAGGCGGTCATTGATACGAAGAAATAATAAATGACGGGTTGAACGAGAAAACGCGGAGGATGTGGGAGAGAAAAATCGAAACATGTTTCGAGTATCAAATTTTTTTTTTCAATGCGAAAAACAAGCAACGTATTATCAATAATCTCGAGACGTCTCACCCCGGTTCGCCGACTTTTTCTTACTCAACAATCTTTTTCTTTCTTTTTTTCTTCGTATTTTTGCTGAGTAATCGAGAGATGATTTTTTTTTCTTTTTTTTTTACAATCGGCACACGGGCTCTGTAGCTCTTGCCGGGCGTCCTTTGGGTGATAAGCGAAACAGTATTTCTCAATTTTCATTTTCCTACTACGTTATATAGATAAATTGTAACGGATTTTCGAGGCTCTAATTACGCGCCGTGCGTGATCGTATAGGTAATAATCGGGATTTTCAAAAGTTTTGCTTCCTCATAGAGGAAGCTTTGTTTCTTTTTATTTTATTTGCGCACAGTGAGAAAAAAACTGTACAACATTTAACTAAATGTTACATACATTTAATTAAATGTTTTCGTCCGAAAGTCACAATAACATATTTATTTCACACCAGGACGTCATTTAGTGAATTAAACTCGAACATTTTTGATCGAACGTAAACCGATCAAGTAAATAAATTCAAATTTATTTTAATGATAATAGTAAGAACAAGCAAATTGTATCGTCAAACCGGAGATATTATATGCCGACTACCGGAAAAAATGTTTCGTTGACTTTAGTATCTTTTTTCTCTTCTCGGTGTAAAAAAAAACAATGCTTTCGAGACGCGTGCTACGCGTAAAGATGAAGAGACTTTAGCTTCACCGATGCGTTATTACACACGCGAAGCTTCCGAGTACCGACCGCCAAATTTGCGTGCCGAGGCGCTTGACAGCCTCGCTGAATCGGAGTTCACTGTTTCCTGTCATTCTCTCTATCGTTCTCTTCCTCCCTCTCTCGCACGAGCCGCGCCGATGAGACGTTGCCGAGTTGCAACCGAGTGCGGAATCGATCGATCGTTGAAATATTTATTTGAGGCACTGCATCGAGACGCGTCGAGGTCTTTAGCTTCGTACCGAAGGAACCCACCGTCAGGGAAAGCCTGAGAATGGGAGGACCACCGAGAGCTGATAGCTACGGGAACCGAGCGTTATCCGGACCGAGCAGGGAAACATATGCGTTTGCCTTTCATTAGTGGGACCCACGAGTAAGAGTTTGTCCCATGAGATCGTGAGAGTGTTCTTAGAAAACTGATTGGCTGTTCGATAGATGGTAAAAAAACCAATGTCGCGATATATTTAAAAAAAAACAGAGCTGTGATTTTATATTTTGTATTTTTTTTCCAAATTAAAAGGATAAAGTTGGAGTTGGCTGAGGTGAAGGAAAGGAAAATTTTCGCATTTTCAAAATGTTGTCAACAGAGAGTCAAAGCGCGAGGAGAAGGAGGGAGGAGTATCGAGCGCGATGTCTTTTATCAGGCAGGTCACGCAGTCACGTCTCGACGTTTCGATTCAGCGAAATGCAAAAAAAGAGGCGTTACGTTTTTAGTTTTTCATAATTTCTTTTTTCTTGTGTAGTATCCTGAGAAATGTGCTGTGACCTTTCTGTTTTATAGCGCGACAAGGAGACATTGTCATAAGAGCCAAATAATTGTTGAATATTCGATTCGATTGTGGTTTTTTTCGCCTTCTGTCCGTAAAATTTAACGGTCAACCGGTTAGACTGCGATGGATCGGTTCCTATCAGCGTTAGGAAGTTTTCGCAGCGAGACTCGGACCCCCTTTTTTCTTGCCGATAATTCCCGTATTTTCTTTGCTTTTCAGATTTTTTTTTTTTATCGAACGACCCGTCCGCTCATTATATCCACTTCGTTATTGTAACAACAGAGGGAAAGAAAAAAATCAAGATATTGCTACTGTGTGAGAGTTACGTAAGGTGGATGCGGCGCATGTGATTCACGTGTGTGTACAATATAAAGTTTGAACAGCTGTTCGAAGATAGCGACATGAACGTTTCAAGATCAAGTACTTTTTTACTTATATATATGTATATTTCAAACCGCCTACGATACCCATACTTTGTTATTTACAAAAGCGGTCCCACGAGCTTGTCGAGCTTGGAGTAGAACATCGGGACGAGGAAGCGCATAGAATTCGCAGTAGCCCTGTCGTCGGTATCGGCTATTCTTTCTATTACTAACACATTCCATTTCATACTCGTGATTGATCTTTGGAAAGGAACAAAAAAGTTTATTAATTTTTCACAGAACTATTTTCAGTCAATCATTTCACGCGTCTCCTCGCTATTTAGCCCGGGGTTGGGCAAATACCGTAAGTAGAGGAGAGCGGGGCAAAATGGCACAGCGGGGCAAACTGGGATAATGCGGCAAAACGCAATTTTCCAATAACTTTTGGATGGTTGCTATGGTGATACGTGGGGCAAGACGGGTTTGGAAATCCGGATGTATAGCTGGGACAAAATGGGGGCATCCAAAAATTATTGGAAAATTGAGTTTTGCCCTCACTGTCCCGTTTTGCCCCGTTCTCCCCTACTTGAAGTACGTATTGATGTATCAAGTACTGAGTAAGTGTCCGATACTTGAACTGTTAAGTTCTGTCAGTACTCGGTACACCAGTACTCAAGAACTACCCAGCGCTCGATACTTGAAGTACTTGCTACGGCGATACGTTATTCAAATACTTCGGGTATTTGCCCAGCTCCGATTTAGCCCTTGCTCCGATCTGGATTCCGTAGGTTCCTCGAAACACGAGTCGTCACCTCGCACTATTATTTTCAGTTCGGTTATCAATACGCAGGACAGCTTTGGTTGCTCGATCTCTCGATCGAAGGCATGGATGCCTGTTTTACGATAAAAAAGAAAAACAAAAGCATAATAATAGAATTCGTACGAGTTTAGTGTAAATGGTCTCGCGATGTAGTATAGTTTGGGAGTCGCTTGTAATGCTATGATACCTCTGTAATCAATATAATTGGGGAGATCCACAGATCCGTCGGGATTGCATAGAATCGCCTAGATGGCTATACAATGAGAGTGGAAGAGGAGTGAAACGAGTGACAAAAAAAGAAAAACAAAAAAAAACGGAAACGAAATCTTGAAAAAAAAGCTTGTATCGATCTACGCAATGCCGATCGGTCTCGGAAGGACATTATTGCCAGAAGTATTAATTAATTTAATTTATTTCGACACTCGTGACACCCTCCAGGCGCGCCGAGTGTGTACAAAATACATAAACTTGCACGATAATATATGCTTCTACTCATCCGATTCGCTCGTTGCATTGATTACGTTCGCGTTCGTTAGGACGATTCAGTTATCCGGCTCTCTCATGAACGTCACACGTTTTCGGCTAAATTGATTAAATTGTTGATTGTTGTTGAAATTATTCCAAACTGAAAAAGAAAAAAATCAAAGAGGCGAAGAAACGGAAGTAGGAGTGAGACAAAAGTGCAATCGACGGGATACGAGAGAGAGGAGTTGAGCTTAGGCGCCACGACATGCACCTCTGACGTAGAGTACAATCGATTAAAAATAGCAAAGTTCCAATTAAACTTTTAGGTCCCTGCGAGATTGAGGGTCGGGTCGACGTTCGAGCGCGTATAAAAAAAAGGAATTACGCGCGAGACGTAACGCAATATATCCATTATAAGTTGTTTATTTCTTTAATTGGGCTCGACCGGCTTGCGAGAGCCCCTCGAAAGTTCCCATAACTTGCCGCATATCCTTTATCTTAGATACAGTTGCGTATATATTTTTACATAGCTTTTCTCATTATCCCGTATCATCGAAAGCGTTAGATTTTTTTAAATCTGTAAGTCAATTATTATCGTCGTTACATCGTGTAAATAGCTTTCACTATTCAACTCTTTCGTTGAATGACAACATTGGAAATTTTGTCGAGGCATCTTAGTTGTTTTTTACTTTAGCGAAATGTGAAAAATACATATCATCGTTGCTGATTTTAGTTAAATTTTTGTTTTCGTTCAAATTCTTCTTTTTCAAAGGATTATTTTCTCCAGCTGCTTAGCTCCGTCGCAAATGAACGGTATTCTCGCTTCGAGTCATTGTTCCTGATGACGATGTGCCGATAGCATGCGCAAAATAGCGCCGGTTGCAATATAACGATTACGTTAAATACTACTCACTGGGCTCGTTCGAGATACTCTTTCGTAAATGGTACACAGATTCTCTCTCTCTAAAATATTATCTACAAACACGCGCTAACTCTGGACGAAATAACAACAAAAATAAAAATCTAATTTGCCGATAAAACACTCGTTACTTTATCCGCAAAAACCTTCGATAAACTATCCCGCAGTCTTTATGTTCGTTCTCGCCATTATATACTTAACTGTATCGTTTTTAATACTATTACTGTAATATCATTCCCGCGTTCAGTATTAAATTACACTCGCGTTTCATTGTTTTTTTTTCGTCGCGTTAATTTGTTTGTCTCGTTTTCTTTTCTTTTTTCAATTATTTTTTATTTTGTCGATCAGGGGCGGGGCGAGGGGGTTGCGCCGAATACGAAAAATAATTGGTCGGTTAGTAAAGTAAAGAATTCGTTGGGTCGGATTATCGTCGTTTATTACTGTTACGATTATTGCAATCATATCGACTGCCACGAATAACAGTGCATAAATGTATTCGGGGCCCGGGAGTACGTGCGAGTTCAATCGTTAATGTGCTCTTCGTTTTTATTTTCTTAAAATTTTTTTTCGTTTCTCGAGAGACAGTTGTACACGGAACCACGCGCGTTTCACCTGTAAAATAGTAAGTTTAAGTTAATTGAAATATTAAACGGAGAGTCTAAGGTACATAGTTCTATATATATAAATATAAATATATATATACATATTAAAAATAGATAGATATATTATGGTAAACGTTAGGACTATACGTTTCTGGACTAAAGTTCCTTGAGGGTGCGCGTTTGGGCCGATAACTCCTGTGGACGCGACCCCGATGTGATGACGGTGCTTTGTTTCTCTTTTTATTATTATTATTATTATTATTATTATTATTATTATTATTATTATTATTATTAATTATGAAAATTTATTTTTATCATCATTCTCTATAAAAAAAATATTACAAATAGCGGTTACTACTACTACTAGTTTACTAGGATTTATTTTGTTATTCTAACAATAGTATCTTATTAAAATAGGACCTATTAATTATTATTATTATTATTATTATTATTATTATTATTTTACATCATAAATACTGCTATTATGTTTACTTATTCATAGACATTACATTACCTATGATTCATAATATTATTATTACTACAAATACAAACGCCTATTTTGAAGCACCGAAATTTTTCGTTCGCCGTTGCACTTTTCTTTTTGACATGCCCTCGGCTCTACGGTTATCGATTGTATTACAAGGCATGGATAATTCCTTTGATCCTGATCCTTTATCATTGCGTTTTTTAAAAATAATTCTTGCAGTTTTATTTTTTTTCTTCGAAATTCACATTTTTCGATAGTTCGCGAAGGTGAGATTTTTTTTGGTTTCAAGTTCTCGGGAACGACTTGTGCCACGGCAGGGGAGTGCGGGGCAAAACGGTCTCGTCTATTTGGGATGCGATTTTGCTTATTTTATCTCCCGCTCAAAATTGATAATTATAGTCAGGTTTGCCCCGGAATCTCGTTTTAGCGCCGCTTTTCCCTATATAGTCCCGAAGGGAGTTTGGCACTGACAGGTAAAGCGTACTGCGTGCCTTTCAACCCTTCCCCTCTCATCGCGACCCCGCGCTCGCTTAAGAGTGTATCGATTCGAAGTCCATCCGGGCAAGTAGGGCGCGCGTACAAGATGCACTTGTCGAAAGCAGCAGCAGCCGAAGCCACGTCACTCCGCTCCGGAATCAGGGCCAGCTCGCCTGCTCGTTCTCTCGAACGCGTATAGTCAAAACGAGACCGAGTCGAATTGCGAAGGAGCGAGCTGTTAATTGCGCGCTATACGTGATTTACCTTACAATACCTGTGCAAGAGAGCTGCGATGAAATGCTCTCCCTCTCGCTCCGCGCAATCCCCCGCTCTTGCGGTTACCAACTGTTTATCGCTCCGAGCGGCAAACTTAGCCGCGATACATCGCGAGTTTCAGCTCCACGCACGGAATCGTACAGTCTCGCTTTTTTTTTATTTTCAATTTTACAATATTGTTCTTCATAACTTTGCGCTTTTTTTATGCATTTTTTTATATTGACACGAGGGGGGTGGGGGAAGAAATGTTTTTTTAACAGAAGATCTTCCCGACGACGATCGAGATCTGTCGATCGTTCGGGATCTTTTTTTGCTCGAACTCACTTCTTTTTGGTAAAGGGAATGGCTGAGAGAGAAAGTTACGCACTGTCTCTCTGTCTTATATATCGGATATTTGGAGGACGCTTGGATACTTTTTTTCGTGACAAAGAATAAAAATCATTACCAAGTTCGAGGAGATCCGAGAGTTTCGGACGCCAAAACAGAAACGCGAATGGATTTCGATAAACGCAGAGAACTCCGGGAATCTCGACGTTCAAACAAAGAGGATAAACAGCCGTTGCATCGTTTCCAAGGCATAGCAAAAAAACATTCAAGCTCACCTGACATCGGAGGAGTGGGAATGAGAATGAGAAATTCACGCCGCGGAGTCCCCCCTCGAGAGTTTCTTATTATCATAAACGACGCATAGTCATATTAGCTGGCGCACTCGACTGACCGTTAACTTAAATGGGCTTTAACGAATTAATAACATGAACGACAAGTGAAAACGGGGACGTCCACACAGACGCGAAACTGACGTACGCAGACATTACGGAAACGCGACGGGAGACACTCGGAAGAAAACAATAAGTGAGATAAGCATAAAAACTACGTAATAGTATTTTATCGTAAAAGTCGTGTGTAGTACAGCAGCAGCAGCAGCAGAAGCGGAAGCAGTGAACGAGTGAGAACGGAATGAGATAAAAAAAATTAAGTAAGCGGCGATAATGTCGTCGACTCGAGAAGATGAAGAACTAGCTGATGTTGTGGAACTTGCCAGAGCGATCTCTTGTCCGAAAAATGGTTTAAATGATAAGAAAAAAAAAACGAAAAAATGATTTAAAAAAACCAATGCAAAGCAATATAATATACAGGAAGGGTAGCACGAGATGGAGCGTACAATCTGGCACGTTCCACGCGGGCCATGCGGCGTACACCGCAGGTAATTGCTGTTACAATGGGGAGAGAATCGCGAGAGACAGAACAATAGTTATCACAAATAGAATTAATGATAAAGATAATACTGTTAAGGGGGAGTATAGGCGATCTAAAAAATCGTCAAGCGATTGGTCGCATCGTCGTTGAAGGGAGGATGGATCAGTAGGCTTTCGTTAATTTTTTTGTTGTTGTTGTATTTTGTGCGGTTGTTGGAATTAAAAAACAAAAAAATTAACAAATTTCGAGTTATTAAGTTGCCGAATGAAAAAAAAAAAAAAATTAATAAAACGGAGATCTAGACAAATATATTGAATGAATATCGATTGTTCGGTTCAAATAGTACATATACCGACAGGCTCAACGGGCCATCCCTTCTATCGACGCTCGTGTTTGACAGTACGCGGGGATAAATGAGAATAATAAACAATAAAAAAAAAAGTAAAAATAAAAATAACAAAAAAAGTCGTAGGCGATTATACAGAAAATGATATCAGTTCACGCGAGAGAACCTACTATGCAATGAATCCAATAGCAATAAACGTATGAAAAAAAATAAAATAAAATAAATAAATAAAAATAAAAATAATGATGACGCGGATAGTCGAAATGCAACGATGAGCTTTGATAATGCGATCGTTTATCGGAGAAACTCTCTTACCCACGCATTTACAGGTATATCGTTGTAATTTCAGCTGTCCACGTTTGATATGCTACACTATACATAATATAAATAAACAAAATATATGAAATGATATATTATATGTCAAGAGATATTTATACTAGTATTTTAATAGTTTAGTACGTAAAACACAGTATATGAGAATTCGAAGAGCGGATGTACTATAAATGAATAACGATAACGACGACGAGTGATAGAATAACCGCGAACCCGCTGTAAATACATACAACAACACACGATAGGGGGAATAACTCTATTCTACGATATAAAAATTATTGTATCTATTGAATATGGGGATATAGTGATAAAAACCAAGATAAAGGGGGACGAGAAGAGGAAGAAGAGGGGAAGAGGAAGAAAAAAAATATTACATAGAATGATTATATACACCAGCATATTGATATAGTTGAATATGTGAATAGGAGGTTAATATATCTCACTACAATTACCTATATGACTATTTAAGCTATGACAAGAATTTATTATTATTGTAAAGAATGAAGGCATAGGCATTACACTAAACAGATGAGACACGTAATCATATTATTATATGATGCTATTGATAATATGAACATTTAGGCAGGATATAGTGCAATGAGAAACAAAAAAAAAACAGAAAAAAATAACGTTGGGAATATTAGCTAGGCTATAAAACATATACTTTATTGTTTGTACATTGGGCACGAATGCGCTATATTGTTTCACCGATATCTAAACCAAAAAGCGAAGAAAAAAAAAACAAAAAAATAATAATGTACTCCGCGCGTTTTGTACGATTTTCAAAGTCACATTTACCGCACACCTCACCGCAGGGCCGCGCGTTAAATGATATATATCAACTATTTCACACACCATGGTCTTCGACTCAGCCACGATATATATATTCGTACAAGTCTCGCGTATTGGGTTAGTAATTTTTTTGCAAATACAAAAAAAAATTGTATCGTTCAACCGCGTCGCGGTCACACGTTCAAACAATTGTATTCCTTTCAATTATGGTTCTCAACTCTTTCCGGACAAAATCCTACAATTAATTTATTATAGATTCCGTCTCGTTGCATTTAGACTGAAGCAGCTGAATTTTTTTAATTTGTTTAACGTCTGCCCTCTGTAAAACGAAGGTCGAACACGCACAAGCATCAATGTGCGGCGTCCTCCGCCCACTTGCTCCCCCCCGATGACCGGGTTCGCAATCGCGAAGTCTCACCTCAACCGCGACCGATCGTCTTTTTAATCGCGAGACGATGATAACGAGAGGCGTAAACCCGCGTGAGGTGAAAATCGTTCTCCAAAGAAGAAGAAAAAAAAATCATAAAAATAGCCTTAATGCCTCGCAACACACGTGGCGCCGGAGTAATAAGTTTCACACACGCATACTAACGGTAGTATAAAGAAGGACAGAGCCGCGTGGCTGTCGTAAAGTCATTTTAATCGCTTTTTGTACAAACAACTGTGTTATCGCCATTATCGATCCATGACCCTAAAATGGGCAGAACCACTGTCGTTCGAGACAATTTTTCTTCGGTATCTCATTTGCCATGCAGAAAATAAAAAGTGTCCTCGCGAGAGATTTATCGATCGTTCAATCGTTGACTCAGAGGCCGGAGATAAAATAACTCGAAAGTCTGCATTGTCCAAACGCCCCCTCCCCCCCCCCCCCTCCCTTCCCTGGTACCATTCGCCGGTCTATACCAATGCTAAAAAAAAAAGAAAAAAAGGAACAAAATTAGTAGCGAGATAAAAGTAAAAGGAGGAGAATCAAGGCACGCAACGGTGTGCTCTCATAACTGCAACTCCGCAAAATCGACGTCACGTGCGCTATGCAAAAGTAGTAGCGGAGCGCCTCGAGCCTCGCATAGAGCCACCCCTTGCGACGACCCTCCCCGAATAAGAGTAGCTTGCAACCATGAGAGTGAGAGGAGACTGCGGTAAACCGGGCCATGAATTCGTTATTAGCGAAGTTAGCGCGGGCTCGCGTATTCGTGTCGTCCACGTTTACGATCTACACGTGTGTATGTACATCACCTATATACACATATACGCTAAGCAATAAAACAAGGGAAGAGTATCGGCACGCGTCGAGTTCGGTGCACGCCTCTGAAAAATAGATAGCAAGAGGGATAGGGATGGACGGAATGAGCAAAGAAAACGAAGAACGAAAGGAAGGGTAGTAATACATAGACGGAAGGACAGGGGTTTGGCGGTGCGGGGGGGGGGGGGGGGGGAAGGGGGCCTAGACGGTGTATCAATCGGAGTTACCCTCTAGCGTGGTACGCCGATCCCTCGGAGACAGCGCACGTACCTTCCTCTACGGATAAACATCCCCCCCACCCTCTTCACCCACACGTATGCCAAATTCATCGAGAAATAACGCACGCGACGTATTCCAATCCACCTAGCCACGGGAGGGGAAGTTTGGGAGTTTGGGGTCAGGGGGGGAGGGGGGGGGGTTTATGGCGGAAGTGAAGAAAAAGCGCTTACACTATTACTGGTAGTAGCCGAAGGACAAGCCGATATGAATTCGGCGACACGCGCCCCGAGGTCAGGGGTGTACACACCTGGTACCGCCCAGAGGCACGCCTACCTGCGCGGCCCCTTTAACCCGTCCCGGTAACGCCTACGCGAGTTTGCCCCCCCTCCCCTGGTTTTGCATCCCCTCTTTCCTTTCTGCCCCCGCGGACACCATCTACGCCTATGCCTACGCGAGTTCTTACGCCTACGCCTATCCCCACCATATCCGACGTCGGCCACGGCTGTTCCCCTCGTTTCTCACCCGGCTGTCCTCTGAATTCTCCAACGTCTCCACGTTCGGTGCCTACGCCTCCGCCCCCGTACACGCCTATCCCCACTTGCCGCGGACACGCAGCAGCGGTCCGTCTCGCTTTCTCGGCCTCTCCGTCTCCCGAACGCCCACGGACACGCTTTCCTTCCCCGAGAAACGAGCCTACACACACACGCACACACACTCACGGTGTTCGGAGTATAGATTCGATACTCGCCGCTCGGAGGAACTGCGTAACTGGGAAACACGCCGACGTGTCGAAAGCTTCGATCGAATCTTTCTTGACCCAGAATCGGGGATGCATCGGGTATGCGTTAATTTCTGCTGAAACTACCCCCTTCTTTGCGCGACTCTACGCATACTTTCCGCGACTACTTGCGCAGATGCGGAAATCATTGTTCGAAGCATTGCGCTGTCTTTGGTCCAATTATTTAAGTTGTTTCGTGGCCATTCGATCATCTTCTATCTATTATTCTTGACCCACAATCGGAAATACATCGAATGCGCGTACATTTTTGATCGAATTACCTTTTTTTATCTTGTCAGCCCACATACTATCCGGGACCACTCGCGCCTCGATCGAATCTTTCTTGACCCAGAATCAGGGATGCAACGGGAATGCGTTTATTTCTGCTTAAACTACCCTCTTTTCGCGCGTCTCTCCACATACTTTCCGTGACCACTTCCGCAGATGTTAAGAGATCATTGTTCGAAGCATTGCACTGTCTTTCGTACAATTATTATAATTATTTCTTGGTCATTCGATCGCCTTATTATTCTAGACCCACGATCGGAAATGCATCGAATATAAGTACATTTTTGTTCGAATTACCTTTTCTTTATCGTGTCTGCCCACCTATCATCCGTGACTACTTGCATGCAGGCGCAGTGCTCCTTTCTCGACGCGCTTTCTTTACTATAAACAATTATTGCAATTCTTTCTCCCCCATTAATCGTCTATCTCTTTTATCCATGCGAGTTCCCTGCTCCATTGTACTCTCTGTTTTCTCGCCTCTCTGCATATCCTGTCCGCGACGGGCAGACCAACCGCGCTAGCGCCTGTTCTCGTTACTCGCCGGCGAACCTCTCAGACTCCCTCCTTCTCTGTCTGACCTCTTCTCCCAGATCTGCCGTACCTACTTACCGCGGTCTCGATTCCCGCTCCAACCGCGCCTACGCCTTTGCGTGCATCCGAGAGAGAAACCGGGAGCGAGAGTGCCACCTTGCCGCGTGTACACGCCTCCGTCACCCCCACCATCCCCAACGGCCAGTCTCGAGCAACTCGGCTTCGAGCCCTCGTGCCGGGTGGAGGGCAGCAAAATCCGCCACTACTACCCCAGTTCGCGGAGCTCACGCGTTTCCAAGTTTGTAGATCGGGTCACGGGGTGACGCGGCGGTAAACGCGTAGGGTGAGCGCCCTTCCGAATCCTCGGCACCCCTTCCACCACCCGCGCATCCTCCCGGCCGTCCCTCTCTGCCCTCCGGACTGGCCGCTATCGCTCAAGCTTTCTTACGATCCTTTTTTTTTTAGTTTTTTTTTCTTTTATCGAACTTCTTTTCCGCGATGCAATCCGACTCTTGTCACGTGCAGGCCAGGAGATAAGAATGGAAGAGGATGAAGGAAACGGGGTCGAAGCCGCGGAGGCGCGCAGCCGTAGGGACGTATTGTTCTTTCCAAGTCTCAGACGCAGCTGGCGAAACTTCTCAAACGCTGTTAAAACATCCGGGGAATGATGGGGCAAAGATTTGAGAAGTTTGGTGAAAGTTGGTTTACCCTTATTTGCCCGGTAATTGATACTCGGTAGCTTCAGTCTCGCAACGGCGCGCAAGAAGCTGAGGACGCGAGGAAACAAACTGAGTGGGAAACAGAAAATTCGGAAGTTCGTCGCGAAGAAATGCACGGAAATACGTGATCGGGATCTTTTTTACTAACCCCTTAATTTTACGCTAGTAGGGCAAAAAAAATTGTTCTCCTCGATGACAATTTTCGATGATACGGCGAATTGATTTCTTTCATAAAAAAAAAAAAAAAAACTCGTGGAGGGTCGCCTTCGCGTCGCGCAACTCTGCAGACCAAGCAAAGTGATCGATGGGCCCGCGTTTTTCCTAGAAACTCATCGACGACACCGGATGTCTCGTCGCAGTGTTTTATTTCCTGCGGTTGCGTATTTAATTCGCTTATAGAACAGTTGTATATTACACCTGACGTGGTTACGGACAATGCAGATTCTCGTAGTACGATAAACACCGGAGGCCAAAGAGTCGAGCCAGTAACTTTTCGAATTGCAAGACAGCGATGGATATATAAGAAGGAAACACGAAGGAGATTCGCGGCTCTGCGATCGACGAAGAACGATCGATCGACACTTTCATCGTCGCTTACAATGACCATTGATGTTGCATTTCTTTTTTTTATCTCCATACGCGAAACTGCACGATGGGACGAATATTAAACTATAGTGTTCGAGAGTTTAACCCGCGCCACCCTGTAGATCGGACGCTCGCATAATAGTAGTTACAGAAAATATTTAAAAAAATAAAAATAAAAACAATAATAGGCTTTCCGTAACGATATAAAGAATAACAAAAAAAAAGATGATGAGATGATGAGGAAGAATGTGAAGGAGGGATGAAAAAAAAAAATGATGAAGTAAGAAGTTGATGAAGATTATAAAAGAACGAAACCTACGAATTGTTATGTTTTTCTACAGTAACGTTTGTACCGACTTACAACAA
Source organism: Stenichneumon culpator (assembly GCA_964017025.1). Taxonomy (NCBI): domain Eukaryota; kingdom Metazoa; phylum Arthropoda; class Insecta; order Hymenoptera; family Ichneumonidae; genus Stenichneumon; species Stenichneumon culpator. The sequence continues at coordinate 5,491,762 of OZ024774.1, forward strand.
TATTTGTACAATATTACGATAAACGTGTACCTATACGACATAGGTAAACCCAGATGCAATAACTTTTTTAAACGGTGTTAACAACGGAATATTTTTCATACTACTCTCGCTCGTCGGACGATTCGCGCGCAGGCCGGCCGGACGCCCCTGTGTGCAGGATTAACCCACACACACACACCTAACTCATTTCGTTTTGTGCCAACCAGCAGACCGTGTTAGATTTGCGTTTCAGATATATCGCGAGAGTCTCGTTTTTTAAACAATATTAAAAAAAGAAATATACCAAAAAAAAAATAAATACAAAATAATAACAAAAATAAACAAATAATCCAATTTATAACGGAGCAATTATCCTCGCCATCTCAACAATACCTGTAGAATAATTTAACACAGAAGCAGACAAGCGATCTTTGTAATATTCGTTATTAACGGTATAATTTTTTTTTCCCCCTATTTCGGAAGGACACTCAAAACCGGACGACCCTTAGATTTGCCACGTCGAGCAAGGGTTCTCGATTCGTCGTAGTTATACCAGCAAAAGAACATTTTTTGATTGAAGTAAAACTGCACATTTGCCTCTCGTCGAAAAATCCACACAATCACGAACGCACAGTCGTGTCCGACCATTTGTCCTTGAGAATCGAAAAAAAAAAACAATTTTCAAAAAATAAAAACTACTGCGACTCGCGGAATCGTTAATTTTGCGACGCTCTGTATCGCGATATCGCGTGTTATACTTGGAATCGCTTAATGTGACCTTGCTGATCCTAGATATCGTAAGAGCCGTGCGATAGGAAACGTATGAGCCAGCCGCTTACGGTATCCGGTGCTTCTCGCGTATGCTTGCGTACTTCGTCGATCCCATTATTCAAGGAACGGGTCGTAAATTTCTTTCGCAATTTTTATATCATAATTTAAGATCTTTGACGAAATAGCTGTTTTCCCAGCGCGGCAAGTATGCTGCGCCGACAGGAAAAAATATCTCAAGACCGATTCCATCGACAAACGATCGTTCGCACTGTAAGTTCTGTCGGGCGTAGTCGACACGTTGAAAAAAATTCAGAAAAAAATCGTAAAGATATAACAAGCAGGATTGATTTTTGGAATTCACTGCTCATCGCGCGCCTCGCACACAAGGACATTCGAAACACGAAAAAAAGATATAAAATTTTTTAAAAAGACGACACGACCCACGCGTATCGATACTATACCGTTGTAGATAATCATAAATTCACACACGTTGTCTTATATCGCTCGAGAGAGAAATGAGAAGATGAAGAAAAAAAAACATAAAAAAAATAAGCTCGTCCCAAAGTACATAATAACGCACCCACAGAGATTGCGGACTCGTGAATTTTATTTGCGATATATAACTATAGTGAGAGAGAGAGAGAGAGAGAAAGAGCAAGAGAGAGAGAGAGTGTGTGAGAGAGAGAGAGAAAGAGAGGTGAAAGAGGGAACTCGTTTAGCTTTATAACGCGAGCCGACGATTTTACGGAACATTTTTTGCGATTAAAAAAATCAAGCTGTCCGGGGTTTTTTTCAAGGCCACGAGATAAGCCTCGATGATATCATGTTGAAGAGCCCTCTAAATCGTCGGCTCGCGATCGCTAAGCGTACTCGTAAGACAGAGCGTAAACGATACCTCCGTACGAAAGGGGGTAGGTATCGTTGTAAACTGAACTTCAGTTTCTACGTAAGATATTTATTATTATTATTATTATTATTATTATCATTATTATTATTATTATTATTACCATTATATTGATTTTATTTCGGTTCTTAGAAGAACGAATGCATATCATAGTTGTAAATTACCAATTTGTGAAATAAAAACTGCAAACTGTTTGTGTTAACATTACAAGAGGTTGCTCGTGAATTTTCCCATTAATCGCATCCTCGTAACTTCCCGCCGGGATAAATTACCCTTGGATAACAGTCACACTCGAGGACCACGATTTGTCGGTAAGTCTCGCGTGGCTCATCTCTTATCTGCCGCCAATGCATTCGAATTTAACTTTTTCACACAACCCTTATTGATGCCCGAGAAAATATTATTTTACATGATCATATATGATTATTAAAAATCATATTATGCAGTAAAAAAATTGTACATGGCTTGAACCACAATTACATGTTATCTCCTTTTTATCGTGTACAATTGATAACCGATAATGTCATATAAAATAATTTTTTCTCATATTTATTTCCTCTCGAAGAACTCTCGATGTGAGCCACGATATCGAGTAAATTTCGTCCCCGTCACTCAATATCAATAATAATAAAATCTGTTTAATGTTCTCAGGTAAGCCTGGCGTTGGGCCTCGAGGCGGGTGCCTGGGGTGCGCTGGCCGAGCGTGCCGGAAGTCACTCCGGGAGTCCGAGCCCCTTGCTGGCTCACACCGCCGGTTTCGCCGGTCTCGCGAGTCTGGCGCGTCGATGCGGCGTTTGTCTCGCCACGTTCCCGTCGGCCTGGCTATTGGAGCGTCACGCTCTTCTCCAGCACGCCGGTCAGCCGAACGACGACAAGCCCTTCACCTGCGAGCAGTGCGGTCAGCGTTATCGTTATCGTTCGGCCTACGTCAAGCACCGGGAGCAAAATCATCGGGCGCGACTTCCGGCCGACAAGCTCTTCACTTGCGATGTTTGCGGCATGCAATTCAGGTATCTCAAGTCATTTAAGAAACACAGGTTGAACCACGCCCTGGAGCGTCTGCAGAGAAGCTCCGGCGAGCAGACGAACAACAGTACGTCGTTGCTGTCGAGCGCGGAGAGAAGCGACCAGGTCTCCAGCACCGGCGAGCCCTCGCTGCTGGAAACCGGAAGCGACACGAATCCCGGCGACGTCGAGGAAGCCGCTAGTCAAATTTGCACGGAAAATGTACGGGACGAAGCGATCTCGGAGACGGCCAGTGTGCAGGAAAATCAGGAAGCTCAGGACGTTCAGGCGATGGATCTCGGAACAGGAGGGATGGCCGGAAGTGGCGGAGGCGCGACCAGCGAAGCCGGCGACGTCGAAGATACGAGCGTCGATCACGTGACCGACGACATCGAGCTTCGGAGCAGCGAGGGCGCCGAGAGGGTTTTGAGCCTGGTCAGCAGCAGGGCGCATCATCACGATCCCGATCGAAGGGAGAGACGATTCGCTTGTCCGTTCTGCGGCAAGTGCGTCCGCTCGAAGGAGAACCTCAAGCTGCACGTGCGGAAGCACACCGGCGAGAGGCCGTTCGTTTGCCTCTTCTGCGGACGCGCCTTCGGCGGCAAGAGCGACCTCACGAGACATCTTCGCATACACACCGGTGAGAGACCGTACCACTGCGAGATGTGCGGAAAATGCTTCGCCAGGGCCGATTATCTCTCCAAGCATCTTACGACTCACATCCATCACAATCATCAGCGTTAGAGCGACCGTCGCCGATTCTCGCGACACCCACGTGTCGTTACACGCTCGGGTTTGTCGAAATAATCTTTCGTTTCCGGCCTTTCGCGCTTCCTCGATGTTATCTTCGATTCTTTATTTCTGTTGTTGTTGTCTTTTTTTCTTTTTTTTTTTTAATTCGCTAACGTTTTACCGCACTTCCTTTACCGATGAAATTAAGAGGCTTCCCCGACTCGCCGAGGCCTCGAGGAGCACGCAAGAATCCTCGGGATCCAGCGATCCGCAGTCCCAAGATAATAAATTCCGGCCCAGAGTTCGTTAACCACGATTAGGTAAATCGAAGATATATAAATGAGAGAAGAAATAGAACAAGTCGGGCAGCGGTAGGCACAGGCCCGACCACGATCCGTCAATTACAGTGTGGGCTAAACAATAAAACACCCGTCGACGATCCACCGATCCAGGGATACGATGATTCGTCGAGGGCATCCGTGAAACAACTCCAGAAAACTTATAACGTACAACGCTACTCACGAGCGAGGTGAGTGACCGATTAAACGAATCTAATATTACAAAAAAAAAACAAAAAAAAAAGAAACGAGTTTTACATAAAATAATATATTATTGATTACACGATACGCTAGTGAGAATAATTTTGTGATATAAGAGGACTCGAATACCAAAGAATGAGGGGCGTTGGGGAACCGGTGCTCCTAGACGAGCGCGGACGATTAATGATTAATTACTACGAGTTATATACACGAAAGCAGATCAACGAATTGAAAAAAAAATTCTTTCGGTTACCAATTTTTATTTTTTTTATTTTTTCTTTATTTATCTGTAAATTCGTTCCTTGTATGATTATCGTCGCTGATGACGAGTGATATTATAAAGATAACAAAAAAGAATGTATAACTTATTGACTCGTGTAACGATCGCACGGGCTATTATTGAATAGTAATATAGCTATATAAATATTATATCGGAGACAGTGGAACGTGAAGATGAGGAAAGTTGTTGGCTCGTCGCGAGGAGAATGACGATCGAACATTTTCTGTCGGTGACACGATATGATCCGTATTACCGGAAGGCGAGGTATAAGAAAATCGCGTTTTTACTATTGAAAAGGGGGAAAAAAAAGAATAAAAAATAAATAAATGAAGAAAAAAAAACGCGCGCGGTGTGAAGCTCGCGGAGCGAGGCTTGATCCGTGTGCATGAGACGGAAGGGCGCGAAGTAATTGTTTGATAAAAAAAAAATCACGCTCGATCGTTTCGTCTCCCGATGACTATTATAGATAAGGGACGAGATCCGATCATTTTAACGTGCGTCCTTCCGGAAAGCGTGCCGGTGCCTTTGAATCCCGAATCCCTTTACGTGGATAGCAATAATTTTTTAATTTTTTCCTCTCTTTCTCTCTGTATCTATTTTCTCTCTAACTGTCCGTCTCGATCTCGATATAAATCGTTCGTCTCTTGATAGAGTAAATAAAATTCGAACGCGTGGTTTGATACGGGACGATAAATTAACGATGTCCAAAGCGCGATATTAATTTTTTTTTCTTTCCGTATATATATATATATATATACACACACGTTATATAGTCGCGGAGCCCGTAACGCGATCCTTCGACGTTCTATCTTAATCCAACGAACGAAAATTGTAAATATATTAAATTATAATTGATAGCGTACGTGTTTAATGCTCCTCTGTAAACGGCTTTACTTTGTCCATTCAGTGTCCGTACCATTGATGCACCGGATGCGCGAGTCACGAGAGACGCTACCGATTTTATTGTATCTTCTAACGCCTTAAAAAAAAAATTCTCATTACCCTCACAGTTGAAACTCGACGGGCGGTTTTGATGATGTTTTTTTTTTATTTGTAAAGTTATTTCAAGTGCCAAAGTCATTACAGTGTAACAGTGATTAAGATAATGATATATATAATTTTTTTTTGTAATAAGTAAGGGTACTCGTCTTTCCGTGCTCGTGCTTAGAATACAATTGTACTTCGACCGGTGTACAAATAAGTTGATAGAAGGTGCTAATTAGATACTAAGGGTCCGAATCGCCGAGCGCCGTCCGGCCGGCCGTCTCCCAGAGCCAACGAAATAAATAATTAATATATTTACAAATATACAAAAAAAAAAAAAAATTAACAACGTACTAGCTATATTAACGTCTTCTGTGCCAAAGATTGACAAAGATCTACGTCAAGAGACGAGGCTACACTATAATATTGAAAAGAAAAGTTAAGAGATAACAAATCCGTCGAACGAAATTTCAGTTTCCCTCCAAGATGTTCTTCGAGATCGGCCCGGTGTTTTCGAGTGGCCAAAAAAAAAGTCTAGTTATAATTAGCATTAAGTTAAACTAAGATGGTATACACGCGGTTACTCCTCGTGCGCTGTGCATACAAAGTTATGCAGGGCATATGAGACGACGAAAAAAAAAAGAAAAAAAATGTGTGCAACGAAGGGCAACCGGTGCAGCGTTCAATTCAGAGAATGTGAAAAAAAAAAGAAAAAAAACATATGTATTTTCCTTTCGTCCTCACTCTTAAATCGAGCGGAGTGGGAAGATAAGGGCTTCGTGCCGGATGAGTCCAGGGATCTTTTCGGTTTTCGTGTACCGGATACCGAGCGCTACCGTGAGGTACGAGAGCGGAGTTAGCCGGCCTTGCCGCCTGGGCACACCGAGCTTCCGGTCACGTGCGTCACGTAAATCAAGCATTACCCCGCGATCTCCGGACTCGAGGCACGTTTTCGCGATCTCCCGGGCTTTCGGCTCTGCAATTTCGCCGGACCACGGTGGTCCGACGGAAAGAGCGTGCTAACTCGCAAAAATGGTCCAGAAACCATATCTGGCATTAACGAGAATTCCTACTTCCGCCTCGATAGCTCCGGGCCTCTCTTTAACCGATAATTAACGTGTGCTACTCTGAATCGCCGCACCTGTGTTGTTCGTTACCGAATTTCTGGTAAAAAAAAAGGCAACGAAGCAATCGTTATCACGGGAGGCACGCCAGAAACGAACTGGAGGTCCTCTCTTCGGCGACCTCCACCACTAACCGCGTCGCGCTCTTTGGCAAATTCCGCACACATACACACACACTGTAACAATTATTTAGCAGCGATTCGAGCGATTCCATGACTCCTGGTTTATCCTCAAATTTAACGTTCCTATGCACAAACGGAGAGGGGGGGGGGAAACAAAATAACTAATAAAAAGAAAGGATGGAACAGCGTAGAAATAAAAGAGACAATGACTGTGATTAGTTCTTCCAGCCGGACAGCGTGATCAATTTTAACAACGCGGATGGTTTTTTTTCTCCTTTACTTTTTTTTGTCTACTATGCGATACAAACTGCTAGGTGTACACTCGGGTTGTTGTAAATTATTTGAGAGATTTTATTGAAGGGCTATCGCGTGATTTGAAAACCCTCGATGTTACTCGTCGTCGAAAAATCGTTTTACAGTGGGACGAGTGGTAAACGCGTGTTTGAAACGCGAAACTCGCAAAATTCGTGGTCCTCGTCAGTCGAGTGACCGATATCGAATTATAGTGTGGAAACTCCGATGACAAAGTGATACCGGAGAACGCGATGTGTACAAATCTGCAGTGTACTCCGTGCAACATCGAGTTTCGAGAGAGTCACACGATCGCGTCCGGGTAATGATCATTCTCATTTTTTGCACTCAAACAAAAATACCGGGGAGAATGGAGGTGCGGGGCAAAATGGACCATTTCTACCATAAATCGTGGACAGAGGTTCGTTTTGCCCCCGCTCCGTTATTACCACTCTTCTCCTCTTCCCACCGGGCGATAAATACTTTAACTATGTCCGCAATATATTCGTGTCTCCATTTACCAGTTCATGAATATATTGTTAACGCGAAATCGCAATAACTCGCCGCGAATCTGTGACGAGTATCAAGGGCCTATCGCACAATTTCGGAATAAATCGTGAAACATTTGATCGATATTATTTTGTTCATTCTTTTTTTTCTTAATTTTTATTATCGAGGACCGACAACGAAAATCCTTGCAATCGGTTAATCGCATTATTCGGCTGAGTATATTTCAATTAAAAGGAATCTCTCTTTTGCTCGCCGTGCTACGATGTAAAACTAAGTAACTCGATGTCTCTCTCACGTTAATGATATAATATGAAAAAAAAGTCGAACCACACGACCAGGCGTTATGGAATTATAAGGGCATTTTAAATCACGGTGAAAAAAAAAGAAAAATTTTAAAAAATCTATATAGCTATCTGTACAACACCAAGTAATATTTATTGACGATGATAGTAGTAACTATGAAAAAAAATATATTTAATGAATGTTCCTATATTTGTACTCTAAGTATGTAATAAGTGTACTATATTGATATTCGATGGTGATTTCACGTTTTTACCAGCAGAACAAAAAAAAACGTAATAATGATAAATGGAGTGTCTGTCTAGGCTGTAGAGAAATTGTGAAGTTGCACACTGAAACACGGAGTTTAAACGATGGAGGACGAGATAGCGTTGTAAGAGGCGACAAAAAAAGAGAAAGACGAATCCTACGTGAATGAAGAATATTAGAAGAAATGGGGGGTGGGGGGATAAAAAGCACACACACAGATTAAGTGAAGAAAAAAAATGGGTGGAAGCGATTTTAGGGAGTTTACAATGTAAGCAGGTCGCGCGTGGCGGAGGCAAGGGTCTTCCTATATTGACTGAACGATCAGATGTGATATACGCGTAAGGAATAATAATTAACAATTATTTACCATAACTCGTAAATATTATGTAATTAACGATTATTAGTATGGTTACGATATACAAACATTATATCTATATATTGTGTATAGGTAGATAGGAGCATATACAATGTTTTTATCTGGTTTATCGATGTTCCGAGAATATTAACTAATTAATATTATAACGATAATATATGAATATTAATGCTAAGTGTATTTAGGTAGCAAGCCGGCGAATCTCTCGTGGTCGATGATGATAAAAAAAATAGGTAATGAAAGATGGAAAGAAGAAAATGCTCCGTTAGACGGGACCGTGAGAAACTTGACAATGATATTTTTTTATTAACATTGGCTGTTAAATCCACTTAAAGCAGTGCAAATAATAATAACGCGTTGCCTCGATATATTGTGTTTTAATATATTCGCCAGTATGCAGGATGATGATTCCAATGTTAGTTCGATCAATTCTGTGCATTGAATATACTGTGTAGTATATATATAGTTTTTGATTATAAAACTACTGCGGAAAGTACAAGAAAAAAAAAACAAACAAATGACTCTTCTCGCTCAAGTTCTCGCCAAGTCCCCGATAATCGAGCATGTTTAACTATAAATAAAAAATTTAAAAAAACGAAGCGGCCAGAGATATGCAGCTCCGCAGAGTAAATAGTCCGAGATAACGCGTTTCATGCAATAACGCAGTTTGCTCAATTCTTTGGTGTCCGTCGATCGTCGCTGGTCCGTCCGTTCACTCGTACGGCACGACCATACTTAGATCATTTTTAACTACGAGTCGATCTGCGCAGTCGCAGTGTAACCGTAGTTCCCGGTGTGTCTAGTTCGTAGAAGAAAAAGAAATGCGGCAAGGAGGAAGAAATATATAAACGAACACAACACGGTGATGCTAATTGTCCCAATTAAGCGCGTAGCTCGACAAGAAAAAAAACTCTTTCTCTCTCCTTTTTCATCCTCCTCGAGTCTCGATGTCCTTGGTGTCTATTCTAAATCGTTGTAACGGATGCAAAAGTAATGCAAAAAAAAAATGAAAAACAAAAAAAAATCGTGGCAAACATTTTTTAATAATCCTGTCTGTGTAGAATGTCGAAACTAACTTTTTCTCATTCAGCGTGGTTGCAAAATGCTTCTACGTCTAGCGATTCGATATATATGTACATACATCTTTGTTCCAATAATTTCCTTTAATTACCTGCGCTTAACAACGAAATTGTGATTTTTCTAACGTAAAATAAAGCAAAAAAACAAAAGAAAAAAGAAACACGGAAAGCTATTACTAATTACTATAGTTCGGGGGGCGAGTAAATTTCGCTATATTAAAACAATGTAGAAACGAAGAAGAAAACGCGCGTCGAAAGGCGTTTTTCGTACGACCAAAGAATGAGTGATGGAAACCAAAGTGCAAATACCCTCTCTCACACTTTATCCAAACAAAATTTTTTTATTTTTTATTTTTCATTAATATTTTTTTTATTGATTCCTCACTTAGCTCGTATTCTCCCGTCGTCGAAAAAAAACATTGTTTCATTGTGTGAAATAATAATTTTTCAAATATACGGGAAGATAGAAATTTTGCAATCACTCTGCCAATACAAGAAATACCTTCGTGGCCGTACTATCATCGTTTTATCGTGTACCTTTACTAGATATATTACCCGTAAACATACTATATATATACACACACATATATATATATATATATATATATATATATATAGTAAATAACGATGAGTCATATTGCAGGGCTGATCTTAAAATGATTCGACGAATAAATCGACATCGAAGTACGGGCGCGTTACGACCGCTTTTATGTCGCAATGCAATATGACGTGAATGTTAGAGATATTTTTCAACTTGTACTAAATGTGATAATTGATGAATTGACAATGAGCAATCTAACTGTAATATAAATATTATTAATATATTGAATGATATATTATATATATATATATAAAGAATATGAAATCGATGTCTGTCGTACAAGCCGTAAATAATAGGATTTTACATAGTATATGTGTTAGCTATATACTAAGTGTGTGTATGGAATTTTTAATTTTTAAAACTCGGCGATCGAAGGGGGGAGAGTTTGTTGAAACTTTTTGCCCAATCGTTAAATAATGTCCGTACCACCGTCTCAGATCTGTCCACAATTCGTCCAATGACGCGAGGTGATAATGACCACAATCGATATAACGATTATTACAATTACACAAAAAAGTAACAAACAAAACAAAATCTAACACGCACTCATAGGATCCTTCCATGGAATTTCGCTTTCGCTATAAGTACTTTGAAATACTAATTAATGAAGTCGACTTACGATGAAAGTATGACGGAGAGATTATGAACAAACGGCGAGGCGCACAGTCGACATCTCGAGAACGACGAGTATTAATTACGACGAATCGAAAACTGGTACAAAAAGAAGAATGAAAAAAGCCCATCCCACGAATTGCAATCCGATCCGAAAAAATCGATATAGAATATTAACGACCAAACGGGAATTAATATCGACGAGCGCGAAAAAAAAAGACGCGCCCGAGATATCTCGCCACAAACAGAAATGCCAATCTCAAGCGAACCACCTCGCGCCAATGGTTTGCATTAATAATAATGATAAACAACAAATAAAAAAAGAAGAAAAAAAGAATTACTATTATTATACGAATAATTATACATAGCAACGACGAATAATTATTATTACCGACACTGTTACACGTCCGACCCACGTACACACACTCACACGAACTATTTAACCGATTGTTGTCTACGATATAATGTTATTTTTCTAATTCATATTCAATTGTTATTGTTGAGGACGAGCACATCGAATTTTAGGGGAGAAAAAAAAAAAGAAGTAAACCGTGAATGTATTGTGTCGCCGAGGGCATCTCGGCGGTCGCGGTAAATTCCTTATGGGAGTTGAGATGTATGAGATATTGTATTAGCGATCGACGGGCTACGAGGCCGCTTCCTATGAGACAGAGCGATGGAATTTTGGTCTTCGTCGTGAGGACGGTACTGATGTATGGCGATCAATGCCCCGAGTACCAGCCATAATAATGAACGAAACGCGGTGGAAAAAAAAAGGAAGAAAAAAAACTTGAAGAAACGTTCTTGATATTGAGCGCGTTGCTATAAAAACGAGAGAACGCGCACGACGTTGTTAAAGAGGGCGAACAAGCGGGGTAACATCGAAAGATTATTTAAATGGAAAATATGTTAACGTCGGTACTAACCGGTGTCGACCGGTTGTCCGTGCGGTTTTTCCGATTAATTTTTCTCGTACCGAATTTGCAGCGAGGCAAAGCGCGTTTCATGTAATCGAGCCAACGTCGACGAGTAATAATAATTACGCATACCCTTGTGGAACTCAAATGCTTTACGCAAATCGCTCCAGTGTAACGATTGTATCACCGAATTTGTTCCGTCGTAGAGACGGAGTCGTAATAAGAACGAAGAAGAAGAGAACGAAGAAGAGAGCGCACGAAGTAAAGAACGAATCCTTCGAGCCTACCACAACTGTACTGTAAAACGTAGCTCAGGCCCTTTTTATTGTGAGTCGCACGAGGGCCTCGGGCGGTGCGCTGGCTCCAGATAATGCTGCGGACGCGTATTGTATTTTTTGTAAGGCCCACTCTGCCAGATTGTGATAACCGAGTTCGCAACATCGTCGATAGCCATCGCCGGCGCACGGCCCCTTACTCTCGGTCCCATTTAGGTAGGGGCGAAATTTCCGCGGTGCGAAGATAACACAGTATTTTTTTTTTGTAATCACTTGACCGATTCGGATGAACACGCTAAAAAAAGAAAAGAAAAAGAGCATTAAATCGATGAAAACAACGCTTTCTTTCGTTAACCGAAGATCGTGTCAAAAGGTAATTATATTACCATCGCGAGAGAACGCTCGAGTGGTCAACGAGTAAAGGAAGGAAAAAAAAGAAAATATAAAGTTTTAAAGAGCGTATTGGCGATGGCCGAGTCCTGGTATCCGCAATGCCAAAGACACGTCGTGTACTAAATAATGTTAAGACGGTAATAAATGACTATGTCGACGAATCGTGGCAAAACAAAAAAGAAGGAAAAAAATGGCGATTTGTTATTATTTCGTAATATTTAAATCGTAATATCAGTGTCGTGCAAAGAGCGGCTGAGCTCCTCGGTGTTGTGGGTATACATACTCGTTCCTAGCAACTCGTATGATGATTAACTACTCATACTACTCATAACATTGCATTGATCCACTTTACTCTACTTATTCGAAAAATAAATAAATACATTCTGTCCAATCTCAATGTGAGCCCGTTGGTTGTCGATTTATTCAATCCTGCACGATATTCATCATCGAGTCATAACGCATTGTCATCAATACAACGGTAAGTTTTTATAGGAATTGTAAATGGAAAAGGATTCAAAATAAAAACGAAACGTCTTGTGTATAAAGAAGAAACATCGTTTACTTTATTAACTGCTATAACTTGGTTTGAACAACTCTGAATTACATTGTCATATATTACAATTGTAGATTTGTTTTTTTCTGTATTCTATCAATGGTTCGTTGACGGGTTTTCCTCATTGACGCCTTGTTACTTTCAATTATATAATTATTTGTTGATCGTGTCATGGGCGAGAGATTTGTTTTCTTCAATTTATTTTATTTTTTGGGTTTTTTTTTATCAAGTAAAGACGCTCCAATTGTTGTCGGCAATACGACTATTCTGTTTCGGTTCAATAAGAAAGACATAAAGACATAATCGAGCCACAAAACTGGCGTAATGTATAATATTTAAGCGTTACTCGCGTCGACACAGACGTTAACATATACAAGGTAAAATTCATATCGTATTCTTCGAACTTTGAAAACCGGGCGTTCGAATAGACTATGTGATTAATCATGCAAACGACAATCGAGACTGCGCTTCTCATGATTCTTTTCTCCTCGAGAAATGATAATTAAAAAAAGTGTGTTTGATATTCGCAACCTCCGAAGAAATTGTTAGGGATATAACATTAGCATACTCTATAACTAATTTTAGTAACTACCCGATCTCATTTTATCCGCCGTATGGTTATTGAAACGATTAAAGAAGATTATAAAGGATAGATAAATGCATTGATTAATAAATGAGAAAATGGACTGTCGGCGGACGAGATTTAAAGACATTTTAAACTTAAAACGTATGACCTAGTTACACGTCGAACATTCACGGGAATCATAATCGTCGCGCGCGCATTTCTTTTTTATTCTTTTTTAACGTAATGTAAAAACGATATGTTCGTATATCACGCGCCATTGACCTTCATCACAATTCGTTCCCCCATAAATCCCGGTAATGTTCGTAATCGACTATTTACTTTAACTATCATCGACGGCAGAGCTTTGACTTTCGATATAAATTGCACTGGTACGCGCTGGAGAGGCAACGAGACGCGGTAAGTGATTCGACGAGAGAAATATACATATATATACATATGTATACATACATATATATCTGCGAATTGAATGTATCGAAAGGAATTCTACGAGAGCGTAAACATTTAAGCGAGGAGATCGCTCGATCGTACGAGACGAAGAAAGAATCGTTCATCGTGTTGAGAAATAAAACGATCTACGCAAAATACATTCTGGGCGATTATTGAAATAAAAAAATAGAAATAAAAAAAATTAATGATCCCGAACTTCAAGGGATGAGAGGGCTATATAATCTTTCGAAACATAATCACCCGCTTATCGCGCGTCCTGCCTATAATCGGACTTTGAGCTCTTCCATTCGTTGCTTTATTCTGCGCCGCATCTCCTTGTACCTGTAACGATAAAATCATCATTTCTATTTAAGACCTCTGTTACTACTATTTTTTCATTATTCGGTTTCTCCGTTCGTTTCACCAACTTTTCTTTTAACAGAAGAATCTGCCGTTCCTCCTCGTAGTGATAACGCTGCAGGATTCCGTGGCACTCGGCTACCGACAAATTCAAAAACTGTGCAACGTCCGAACTTATCTCCGGTGTCGATAATTTGTCGACGAGGAAAAGCCGCGCGATATTCTCGTGCGGTCCAAGAACTACCCGGACCTCCAAGGGATACTCATCTTCTCTCAGTCTGCGTTGTTCTGCAGAAAATAAAAAAAATAAACGCGAATAACATTATCCAAAGTCGAGTCGCGACGTTGCCACGAGGATATTATTGAATCATACCTCCGTTGTCTCGTACAACGAACAGGGCAAAATTATCCGGCTTGGCGTCGACTTTATACTTATCGAGCATAAGATTTATGACTTCTTGAGTGCTAACGAGGCTCGTCACCCAAACAGACATCTGTGATCCGTGAGGCGGAGTGAAGAAGCTCGTTTCCCGATTGTAGAAGTGTCCGTTTATCGAGCAGCGACGTCTCAAGCGGCTTCGCGATTGCCGCCGTCCGCCGGGTCGACGTCTGATCGCCGTCGAGCCTTGTTTGCGCCTCAAAACCACACCGTCCAACTTGCAAAACAATGAAAGATTATTCGTCAGTTATCACAGTTGTGTAACTCCATTTCTGATTGCAGGGCATTTTTTTTCTTTTTTTTATGGTACCTCCAATCCACTGTCTGTAGACATCGTCATGTTGTCATCATCCCGGAAATGCAGTGAATTCACGGAATCCGTATCGCTGTCACCTCTGTGCCTCTGCAAGCAGTCAGGTCCGGACATCGAACGATTCAGTCCCTTCTCGATCCAGCTGTCGTCGTTGCTGATCGATCGATTGCCGATACTTTTCTCCAGACTGTCGAAGTACTCGACACGTCGCAGTGTACCGTTTTTATTCGGTGTTCCTTGATAATTAGGCGTATCCGTGCTCGAGGAGCTGCCTATGCTGTGCGTCGGTGTACTCGTTATGCTACCGTCGTAACCTTTCGCCTGACGAATCGGGCTGTTTGTGCTAGAATTGCCCCGCACGTCCGATGCGTCGAGGCTCGATTGACTCGAGAGCGGAGGAGTTTCGGTACTGGAATGTGAACTTATCGAAGGAAGATTCTCCGGCATCGTTTGATAAAGTTTGTTGCCGTCTTCGACCTTGCGCTCCACCTGTGAATTAAATAATAATATTTTTTTAAATTATACATTTGGAAGCGAGCTGCGCATTGGTCGAGACGATTTGACAAAATTATCGAAACCTGAAGCAATTCGTCCAATTCGTCCCACTCCATAGTTTTGACATCCAGCTTCATTGGTAGCGTGAGACTTTTCAGATGATCGGGCGACGCTGGAACCGAGTTCGGTTCGCTTTCCAACTGGCTCTCGGTCGGGGACAGATCCTTGCTCGTTACTTCCGGCTTATCCTCGTCGCTATCCTCAGCCTCCTGAACAATTAGTGCCACGTATTTTGTGATTTCACCCGACAGTCAGATAACTAGACAGTGACCAATAAAAACGGAAAAAATTTCCTGCCCTCTATATCGACTTTTTGTGGTCTTAAATCCCCCTCTTAAGGCTTTAGCTTCGTGTGAGTCATCGAACCACTATTCTCATCAATTTTTACAATTCCTCGTTCACGACTGCAGCCGCTGCCGCCCCCCCCCCCCTCCGCAATACTGTATCGCATTTTCACGAAAGCGCAGAGGAACTGCAAAAAACCTGCGCCGATACAAGCAATCATTCCAACTGGGTCTTGATGTTCGTATTCGATACTTCGCGTACGAACACCAATTCTCAGAGTTCGATCTTCCGCTCAACGGTTTCAATGCGCCAATTGGAGTACGGCTAGGCGTTCTCCCATGCAAGTACTGACCGCGAACGACTCTGTTTAACTCTGACCGCGACTTTCCTCTGGAAGACACCCGCGGACTCTAACGATGAAAGTAATCGAATAACAATTCCCACCTCCGAAAAGCTTCTCCTACAGGAGTTCCTGTTCCTCGCAGTGACGACCGTTCGTTGGTCGTCATCCTCCTTCAGATGGATCACTCCTCTCACGCCCCAATAAATCCTCAATGCCCCTTCCAAGATCAATCTTCCATTGACCTCTCTGCTTCTTATTCCTCCGCTCTTGCCTTCATAATACTGATTGAAGACTTTCAGCTTTGTCTCCAAGTGAGATCTGCAAACATAAAAAGCTCCTTAGAATGTTTCATTGTATTGATTTTATCCTAAAAAATATATTACACAGTTGTTTGTAAATTGTAAATACGAGTAAATTATTATTAGTAACTGAAACAATTTATAAGTAAATTTAATATAATTGAACAGATAATCTATAATTGTTTATTATCTTATGCGTATCTCCTGATGCTTTATATTTTTATTTAATGTAATTATTATTTATTTATACATACCTGGGCAATGCGGATCGCAGCTCTTTCTTGCCGAAGCTCGTGTGAGACTCTACCCTCGTTCCATGTCCGAACAATTGAGGCCCGAAGAGCGCTCCGTAGCAAGGTACATGGCAGTAGGGCACGCCCTTGTGCTACAAAAAAAAAACAAAAAAATAATGAAAATGCTTGAAATCATGCTGTGACCTCTGGACATAAGTAAATTGCGTCCAATCTACCTCGGCGTGCTGTCCTGGATTCAATCGTTTGCCACATTCCTCGCAGCGCAGGCATTCCGGATGCCAGTCGTATCCCAGGGACTGCTTGCGCTCCGCTGAAAAATGTACATTAATATAATTAGAACTGCGTTCATCCGTCCAGCTCCATAAATTGTACGCGTGTCGACCCGGAGTTTTTCCATCGAGCGTCCGAACGAGCGTAACGGCGGTTGATCGAGATTGAAGGATAAAAAAAATAGGATACAGCGAGAAAAATTTTTTTGACTGTAACCTCAACGACAGTACGTTGACCTCTCGACACAGGCTCAAATAGTCATTTAACGAACGGACTTTTCGCGAGCGCACGACCCTGCGATGCTTCTCCGTCGCGGTGAGAATTTATATTCGCTTCTCCCGAACGAAAAAAAAAAAAAATAATACCATCGAACAATGGAAAACTCTCGGATTGTCAACGTCAAGTTTTTCGGAGCATAAAATGCCCTATCGTCGATATATATATAAGTGCATTTCGGACCGAAATAAACGGGTTTTCCGCATTTGTGGCACTTCCACATGATGGGTACTTCCTTCGGTACCGCTCGTTATATTTATCGTCGAAAACGTGCGACACGCTACAACATTTTTGTTTACAAAATCAAATGAGTCTTGGCGAAAATGACACGCTGATACGTCACTGGCGGCGATCGGGGCGGGGACGGAGGGGGTATCGGCAGGAGGAGATGAAGACGGGAACGAAAAAATGTGCTCCACGCATATCTACAGGCTGGAAAGAGGCGGGGCCTTCGCTCGCGACCAGCTCGCCTCGCATCGTTCGAATAGACTTGGACGCGTAAGTTTTAAACTTATTTTTACTTGAAGCTTTTTTTTAAGGCTCTGTACAAATTAAGTCGTAGGGGAAGAAAAGGATTTGGGCAATAACAGGTTCGCAGAAACGCAGATTGGTGTTACCGATGCACCATACCCATCGCATTTATTATCGTCAAACTCCTGTCTCATTGATGAATTCATCGCTACGACTAGAAATCTCTAAATTGCGACGTACGATGTTGTACGATCGAATGGTTTAGCACATGGTATTCGAAAAACGCAAAGGGGGATGAGTCCCGGTGCAAGCACGCCTTTCACATTGCTACAGAATTATCGATGATATTCGTCTGTATAGTTTCTCAGGACTACAAAGAGTATGAACGTTAATCGCATCAATAAATTACACTACACATTGGTATACAAAAAAGAACAAAACGAAACAAAAAAAAGTACGTATAAAATTGCATTATCACAATGACGTATCTCTTGGGGTATCCTAAAATTCGACGAAATCGTTGTCGTCGCTCCTGCTTACCGGATCGCCTCTCAGCAGTGCGATGATCATGCTGCAATGAAAAAGCAACAGTTAGGACAGTCGATTTGTCGTTTGAAGTTTCAAAATATCTTTGTATACCCACCAGTACAAATAAATGAAGAAGAATATGAGATAATATCCGAGATAGATCATGCAGTCGCGTGTGTGTTTCTTGAGCTGCCCTCTGTTGTGTATTTCAGTGGGATCGAAAACTCCCATGTTGCCTCTAGGTACCGTAAAATATTCATACAGCAGCCACACCGTCATCGGTAGATTCACCAAGGACAGCATCCACTGCCCGTGAATGAGGAGCATTAGATTCAGAAGAGTGTGTGCTGTGATTTTTGGGATGACCCACTGAAAAATGTAAAGATCGTTCATCGTTAAGTCTCTCTTGCATTTGCACTTATCCAATCAATCCTTAGCTCACCCTGTTCAAGCTCGAACAGCATTGTTGAGCGTTCAAATAATCGCACTCGAGATCGGACAGGGCAATGACCTGAATGAAAGTTGTTAAAGAAATATTGTAATTTGAATGTCCCGCCGCGACGTGACTCAAGCGAGCGACTCGGCGGTGCCGCCACGTGACCCAAGCGAGCAACTTGGCGGCGACGAATGTTCCTAGATAAAGACACACACCGATGCAACGCACACGGTGAATTGTGTGCACCGTCAAACCGACAAATCTCCGAATATCATTGGGCTCGATGTCTATTTCTAAATTAATCACACGCCCACCTCGCAGGGACTCGACGATTGACGAAAAAAGGATACAAAATACACCAAAACGAACAGCACTGATCCGGTGTCTACCAACGCGAACGCAAACAACAGAGGCTCCGAAATAATGCTCATCGTGACGATTCGTCAATGAAAGTGTATGCTTAGGACGTCATGCAATCAATGATAATTTATGAATTCGTAACGCGGCTTCTTATTATACAGCGTCACATAACCGGGCCACGAGCGGATCTCTCATACCAGGCGAAAAGCCCAACACAACAAAACTCCGAACAAAATTGAAAACTACCGACTACTGGGGTTTGTCAAATGCCGGACTTCACACATTTACCAACTTTGGGCAATATTAGTCCCCCGTCTCAGCAGCGCGACGAAGATCGCCGTGAATGAAAACAAAATCCCTATAAACGAATGTCCGAATCACCTGCTGCGAACACCTGTCAAACGTCGTCGAAAAGTAGTGTCGGCACTTCTGTGTTGTTGCTCGGACACATTGAATATAATATTGTCAGTAGCAACGATTAATAGCACACGATGTGACGAGTGCGCGAAAGAGTTTACTTAGCATGTAGCGTAAAAACGGCGATCCTCCGACGAAACAATTTTTACAATCGAAGAGACTTAACGTCGGTAGTTATTCACGGCGCTCAACGATCGATAATTATTACAACTAATGCACGACAAAGTGCAACTCATCTAGTCACTTCGTTGGCGGGAAGGTTTAAAAAAAATATAGCAAAAATGTATCGGGATTCGCCGAAAGTCGTCATCGAGGATAGCCAAGCTCCATCGGCTGCCTATGTAGTCAATATTCGCATGGAAGATCTGTTGGAGAAATTAAAACTGCTCAGCTACGATAGCGAATTTGTCCAAGAGCTCAAGATGAAACCGATCAACAGGTAACCGACTGATTTTTATCTTGGAGGTCAGTTTTACTGCGACTGTGCTTATCCATGGTTGTGAATTTTTGCAGGCACTATTTCGTTGTACCGACGAATTCTGGAGAGCAGTTCCACATGTTTACCTCACTGGCTGCCTGGCTGGTGAGGAAGACCGGCAAGAACTTTGAATCTCCGCAGGAATACGACGATCCAAACTCCACCATATCCCTGATATTGGAGCAGCTGAGAAACTCCGGAATACCGATAGAATTTCCACCCAACAAACTGAAGCAAGGAGTGGGCGAACACGCGGTCCACGTACTGGACAGTTTGGCCGACGAAGCTATGAAAGCTGCAAATTTCAAATGGCAAAAGTTAGTCGAACCATTTAAGGACTGTGGAGCACTTTGCACTAGTCGAATGAGCACTAAATTTTTAAAGTTGTTATAAAAATGTTTACTCATCTATTGATTATAGAGGATGGTTATTTGTATTACAGCAGTTGTTCTTAATGCAGAAAAATATTAATTGCAGTAGATTTACAAAAATGCTAACTGGTTTGCGCTAATTATGTAAAAGGTCCATATTGCATAAGCTTTTTCAAAGAATAATGTGCAATTTCTGCTCGATTTTGATTTATTGGTGCTCAGTCTCTTCCTTGAAAGATGCTCAACGAATTCACCATGTAAATATTCGATAGTGTTTTCCGTTTAAACATGGCAGCAAGTTTGTCCATGAAGGAATTTGGTCAATGTATAAACAAAAGGGTGTCATTTTTAAACAGAAAATACTATCGTATATCTAGGTCGTGAATTCGTAGAGCATCTTTCAAGAACGAGAATGAGCCGTAACACAGCGAAATCGAGCAAAAGTTACGGATTTTTCTTTGATTTCTTTGATCCGAAAATCTGAGCGAATATGTACCTTTTCGAAAATTCGCATGAACCAGTTAATATTTTTGCAAATCCATTGCAATTAATTGTTTTCTACGTTAAGGATATCTGCTGTAATTCAAACAACCATCCACTATAATCGATAGACGCGTAAAAGTTTGTATAAATGACTGTAAAAAATTAGCACTCATTTGACTGGTGGAAAACGCTCCAACCTCCATAATGCAAATATTTAGAGGGACAGGTATTAATTCAAATTTTTGTTCGCACAGGGTAGAAATTCCTCCGGACGATGCAACTCCGGAACCAGAGATAGAGGACGACGATGCAGAGTTGATACTGGAAAAAGTTGAGGAAGAGATGATGGCAGAGTACGACGAGGAGGATGAAGACGTTTTGCACATAGATGACATAACAAAGTTGTATGGACAAAATATGGTATGTTTGTCTCTTCATTGAACAGTGACCAGTTTTCCCTGAATAGAGCTGTGTCTTAAATTATTTTAAAACGTTACTAGGACGATGTTCATAAGCCTGACAATATATTGGAATCGAAAACCGACACCGAGGAATGGAAACTCGAGCTGGAGAGGGTTCTTCCGCAGCTCAAAGTAACGGTGAAGTCAGGTAACGAGATATTTGTTCGATTTTTCGAAAAATCCTGACCTGCCGTCACTGAATTATAGAAGTAACAAAAACAAAATTACAGATTCTCGCGATTGGAGGGCGCACTTGGAGCAGATGAAGCAACTCCGCGCGAACATTACTTCCTGTCTCAACGGTAGCAAAGGACAATTGGAAAAGTTGCATACCGATATCGGCAATACATTGGACAAAGTAAAAATGCGAGAGATGCACATAAATCGGCAACTTGAGCCCGTTCTCAACGAATTTCGTGCGGTGCAAGAGGAATTGTCAAAAGTTAAGGAACAGTACAGAGACGTCAGTGGAGGAGTTACCGAGAGAACGCGAACTTTGAACAAGCTGACAGAAGAATTGGAGCAGGTTAAGAAGGAAATGGACGAGCGAGGTTCCAGCATGACCGACGGAAGTAAGTTTCGAGGATATAAAGCAGATAATTCAGTCGAACCTCCGCGATCGTTCGTACATACGTGTGTCTTCGTTTTTCAGCGCCTCTCATCAATATAAAGAAAACGATTACTAAGATGAAAGGAGAGATATCGGAAATGAGCGTGAGAATAGGAGTCCTCGAGTACAGTCTGATGTGTGCGAGGATTCGCGATCGTACGCAGCTTCAGGAAGAAATGAACAGCACGAGTGGTACGTTGATAAAGTGAATATCGGAATACACTCGGTCGATGTCCTGCGAGCGACTACAGTCCGTCCAAAAGTGATCGAGGATAAGGATCCGGGTTCGTGAACATCCAAGATGCCATATACGTGACTGAATCGTACATCCTACCATGAGAAACTTATCTTGTGCAATTTAATGGTAGACATTTTTTATAGATCTCGGATTTCTCGTGTGCTGGATTCACATACTTAGAGTACAAAGATTGACTGATGATAGTTTTAGTTAATTGGAATTGTTCCATCCGAGTCAATTTATTCACCGTTTGCGTATTCAATCGTGACACGATATTGTTGCAACAATAAACAGTTTTTTCCACAAACGTTATGACAACCGAACGACTGTATTTTATAATGTTGTCCGGCGGTCTTTGAAGTTCTGGAAGTCTTGGAGTTGTCCTTGAAAAATTTCTGGAATGTCACCAAATGCCCTTAATTTTTTTTTCTCTCGAGTTTGAGCTTGTTCCAAAATGTATATTACTAACGACCATCCTAAAAAAGTGTGTATCGCGGAGTCGCTGAGATACATATATACATTCGTGCATAGTGAGTTGTTTTTTTTTATGACTGAAAGATATTTGCATCAGATTAAATTTCGTCGAGTTTTGCATCGCAAGAACTTCACTTGGGGAAGTTCACTTGAAGGATACATTTCTACAAATGAACAACTTTTTTTTTCCTTGAGCAGTGCATTGGTAGAGACCAGAGATGAAATTTGTTGTCATGCACATATTTTTAGGATAATTTTTTTCGGAACCTATTGCAACGTAAATAAAAAGGGTTATCGAACTGAATGTTATTTGATACGTCGCGCGCGATATACATATTTCCATTTTTTAAATTAATGTCCTAACACAACTTGAAAATGTCCTGGAAATTATCCTCGAATTTTGTACGGACTTTTTACTAGACACCATAATTATAATTTTGACCCGCACTCCTATGCGTAACAAGAACGAAGGAGTCAAGTAAAACGTCTCGTCATCTTAACGTCCGATAAATGAGTAAAGGCTCTACTATAATAGGTCGGCGTGCGACGGGAACAAGCTAAATTATTCTTACGTGTATACATTAAAGCATCGCTCAAGCTCGGCGAATGAACGCGAACGAATATTTTATCGCTGCAGTATTGCACAGTGTTGCATCGTTGTTTCCGATTCAACGTCGACCCCCTTCCTTTCACGCGATGCACTTCTCTAATGACGGTACGTCGTTACAGAAAAATGCAACACATTTCTCGGTCCGGTGTACATTAAAAAGATGCTCTCCAGTCTCTTCGTTAATTGCAATCCTGCCTCCTCTCGACAGACTCTTGACTACTCGCGTGTTTGCCGTGTTGCTCACGCTTAATGAGGAACCAGCGAGTAGAGACTCATTCATTTCGCTCCAAGTTTTTCAAACATGCCAAATTTCATTACGTTGCATTTTAAGAATATGTTCTAACATTTATATAATCAGAATGAGATATTCGATGAGTAACGAATTCTTGTCAAGCTGACTCGGGTCAATCTTATATGTCTTTAGGAACTTGTTTGTTCGTTTGACTCAATTTTCAAGACTCCAGAGCTTCTCGAAGCCCCTCAAATCCTGACAACTAATTCCCCTGTTACAATATTCTGATTCTATTTTATGCGTCTCAGTGAGTTGTGTACAATAATCCGATGCACAACAGTGCTGTGCATTATCGTCGTGTGCAAAAAAAAACAACTCATTTTCCTACCGCAAGTGACGTCATACCAGAAATACGTCTATTCCAGTTCGAAAATCTCATTTTTCGGTCAGAAGTGACGTCATACCAGAAATACGTCACTTCCGATTTGAAAATTTCATTTTTCTACCGGAAGAGACATAACACCGAAAACACACCACATCTGTTTTGAAAATCTCATTTATCAACCGGAAGTGACGGTATATTACCGAAAATACATCACTTCCGGTTTGAAAGTGTTAATTTCGAAGGGAGGGAGCTTGAGAGTGTTAATTTCGAAGGTCACTTTCGGTTTGAAAATCTCAATTTTCCACCGGAAGTGACATCATACCGAAAATCCATCACTACCAGCTTGAAGACCTCGTTTTTCAACCAGAAGTGACGTTAGACCGGAAATATTTGACTTCCGGGTTGATAATCTCATTTTTCGACCGGATGTGATGTATGTCTGGTAGAACGTTATTTCATGTTGAAAAAATGAGATTTTCAAACCGGAAGTTTCGGATCCCCGGTGAACTTCCGGAAATATAAATTTTCGGTTTCAAAATTCTATAGTCCATAGCGATAATATACTAAAAAGAAGGATATCAATGGAATGCACCCATCTATACATCTAGAAGCTTAATTGTAATTTTTGCTCGGTGCATGGCCTATTATCAGGTCCAGTTGCGGACGTGCGTGGTACGCGCAGGCTGGATGGTGATTACACCTCGTTTAGCGACTGCTCTTTCTCTTTGTCGATATGTTTTTTTTTCACTTCCGTACATCCACCACTCCCCACTACCGCCATTTTTACTGTGCAGCGGCGTACGGGGGAAACAAATTTTGCGCGAGGCAACCAGTCTCCGTGCTGACGCGCGTATGCCACGGACTCGTGGAATTATTACGAACTTTCGCCAGTCGTATGTCACGAAATTATTATCCGTTCGCGTATTTAATTAGATGGCTCGATACAGCGAAGGTTGAATTTTATCGAGAAGTTATCGGGGAAGCCTGACGATCGCGTTTGAAGTAGCACAAAAGTAATTGCAGCGTAACAGGTAGAAGAGTTTCCGTTCGAGTTATGTTTGACACAGGCGCGTTTGGCAACTTTTGTTCGTCCGCGATACCGCTCGCGTAGCCTGAAAAGAACAAAGCCCCTCGAACAGTAATCAAGAGAGTGCAAACTTCGCCGTGAATATTACAATAGTTTCGTTGAAGTTGGAAACCGGTGAGTATATGCCCATCTGTTCTTTATGTGTACTTACGATCGGCACTTTCACTGCTGCCCAACTGTTTTCTCTGCCTTCAGAGCTAACAAGCCAATTAATCGATTACCGTGAAAAAAAAATAATACAAAAATATACCAGCGTTCTCTCATGCCTGTAGCCCGAAATGTGCAACGACGATACGTCGATGATCCACCGAAGGTCGAGTAAAAAAGTTGAAAATTGAAATTTCCATAGCGCTTTCTCATACAGTTGAAAATGGAAATTTTCATATCGGTTTCTCATAGAAGTTGGAAATTCAAATTATCATATCGTTTTCTCATGATGTTCCTTTATTCGCGAAGCTTCCTCTATGAGAAAGCATTTTCTGTATTTTTGGCTTCCTCACAGAGGAAGCTTCGCGAATAAAGGAACATCATGATAAAACGATATGAAAATTTCAATTTTCAACTTTATTAGGAAGCGCTATGAAAATTTCGATTTTCAACTTTTTTCAACATCAACGTCTTGTTAAACTTTCACGCAAAATGGTTGGCTAATTCAGGTTCAGCGCGTAAAAATACTCCATCGTCACGCTTCACTTTATCGGATCTGCGCTTGGTGCGAAAAAATACATGGAACTATGCGCTCCTGAATTTTTTTTGGTGCACTTTCGATTTTTACTCAAATAATCCAAGTGATACTTTTTTATCTAGCTTTTTCAACCCCATCGTATCCATCGTTTTGTGTATCTCTTGCTGTAGGTCACAATAGGCACCTGGGTTTTTCCGCGATGCCATCGGAAAGCAAACAAATCGCTGTTTAAAAATACCCAAAATCAGTCATTTTTGCAATTTTGGCTATAAAAATGCCCAATAAACTTTTTCGCTAGTTGTCGCTCCGGGACTGTAATTTCATGTATTTTTTCATGCTGATCATGAATTTGACACTTTTTTTATTCATAGATGTATATTTAATATGGAAAAATGCATCTCGAAAAAAAATTGCATGAAATTCAAAAAATTCAAAATGGCATAAAATTTAAACGGTTCGACCGATTTCCGTGAAATTTTAATGAGATCATCGGGTGGTCATATTTCATCTGTGTACGTGTTTTTATCCCGACAGCTAAAAAATTGCGAGCGCTAGAGTGCGTACAGACATTTTCGAAGAAATTAAAAATGGCGTACAAAAAAAAACAACTGAAAATTTTTGGATGAAATTTTGCAGAAACATTGACTATTAACCACACATGCTGTGTGCAAAATTTCAGCCTGATCGGTCGAGGCATTTCTAAGATATAGTGATTTGAATTTTTTGCGTCTGATTCACACACACGCGCGCGCGCATTTTTTCTAAATGTGATTTTTCGATGTTTTAGAACATTCTGAACACGTTTTCATTAAAATCTGGAAATTTTTTTTTTCACCATAATAAAGCTTCCTCTTTGAGGAAGCAAAAATACGTTGTGCATGTGATTTGCACGAGACAGATTGTCGCAGCACATTCGATAATCGTTATCGTTGTTCTATTCATATTCCATCGAGGTTTACGTTAGCCGGGGTTTTTCACACGCGTTGTGATTGACAGTGCGATTGCGAACGATTATCTCGAGAATGTCCACAACCTTTGGAAGTCATTTTTGTCGGACGGTTTGAACAATCAATCGCTTCTGTTAGATCTGCCGATAACATTGCCGAACGGACAACATTATCGGGTTACAGACGCACGGAAAAAAATACGGTTCCACGTGAGAAATGATGTGTCTTCCTCGAATGTTTTCTTCGCTCCTACAAGCGTATATACTGTTTCCAGAGAATAATAATTGGACTGATGTAGACCGCCTGCCTTCTTGACACCGAACTCACTCCGGCAACTTCGCAACCTGTGTGCACCGAAATATAGATATAAAAGTTGCACTCGGGCAACGTATGTATTTTGACCGCTAAGAAACAGAAGGCCATATTTTTCAACATGAGGTTTACCCTCACCGAAAGGAACTACTGAAAACTACTGAAAAATACTACTAGTATTAGCCAGTAGTTAACTAGTAATAAACTACTAGTAAATTACTGAACTACTGTCCAGTGCTAAATTGGCGGATTACTGAAAACAACTGGAAATCTCGAGTAGTCAACTACCGAACATTACTGGGTATTTTGAGTTAAACACCTGAAACTACTATAAATCTCCAGTAGTTACTTATGTGCAATTTTTTTTATCATGTAGTTTTCATCACCCTGAAGATATTTGCATGAGACTAAATATCATCAAGTTAGAACGGCTGTGTTTTGCATCGCACAAAGTTTGCTCGGGGAAGTTCACTTGGAGAATAAAATTCTACGAGTGAACAATTTGATTTTCTTCCTAAACAAGTGCATTGAGAAAGATTTTCCAGAGATGAAATTTTATGTCATGCAGATATCTTCAGGGTCATTAGTTTTCAGTAGTTCTACTTATAAGTTGTAATTACTGATGCAAGAACTACTATAGCGTCAGTACTTACTACTGGAACCCTAGTCGTTCTTTTCGGTAAGGATCACGCCCTTCTGTTTGTTAGCAGTCGGTATGTACAAATATGTATATATATACACACACACACACATGTACAGAAATCATGAAACCTGTCCCGTACGACGAGTCCATATCAAAAGTCCATCAAAAGGAAACTGGAGCGCATCGTCCTATTTCAAACCCGACGTATAAAAGCCTATAACGAAAATAGGACGATACGAGGATTCTCGACATTCGAGGCTCGTTCAGGGAAACCTTTTCAAACAATAATCCTCGGACTTCGGACCGGCGCCGTCCATTCATCAACGATGTTTTTCTCTGCAGCGAAACGAAGGAACGAATAACTGTATGTCTGCGATTACGATACTGCATGTCGGCGATTGATGAATCATTTGCGATAAAAATTAGTAATGTAAATTGCGACTAAAAAAGGCTTGCGATTTTGCTTGTAAGTACGTCATCGATAATATCAGAGCCAGTAATCGAAAGTCTTTTCACTGCGCTTGGATGGAAAAAAAATTTACTAGACATACAGGTATAAAAATAAATTGTTCGGTGGAGCCATTTTCGCATTACAATATACATGTTGAAACGTAATTAAGAGAGCATTCACAGACGACTCGATTTATTAGCACTTATCTCTTTTACACAACACAGCGAAAGTCGAGAACCTCGCGCGTAATATCCAAATTTTGCCATAATGTCCAAATTTTTATTGTGTTCATATTTAATATATTTTAAAAACTTGGTTTAATTTCTTAATTGAAAAAAATAAGAAGGAACTTCCCGAGTTAAAGAATAACGAATTTATTCGCGTCAAAATGCTGGGCTCCAAGCTGCCGAGAAATTTTTTTTTTCATAAAATCGCAGTCAAAATTAGTGTTCATTTTTTTCATATATCAGAATAATGAGACTCCAATCGAGCGCAGTGGTCTTCAGCCACAGACATTTTATTTCCGTTGCATTATTTATATACCGCGAAACAGCCAATCGTCCGTCCCTATTTATAAAACAATCGATAAATCACCGCGAATAACTCGAGTAACTTCTTCAATTACGCCCGCGGTGGTTCGTTCGAGCCATTTTTAAACTCCAACATATATCGTCCAAATTTTCATTTTATTTTTCTAAAATATGTTTTAAAAATCTGGTTTAAGTTCGTAAATGGAAAAAAAATAAGGAGGAACTTTTAAAGCTAAAGAATTACGTATTTATTCCCTTCCAAATGCTGAGAGCTGCGGACGCATTTTTTTTCATGAAAGCGCAGTCAACACTAGTCGTCTTCCTGTTTTTTTTTTCATATACCAGAATAATGGAACTCCGATCGAGCGCAATGACCTTGAATCACTAACATTTAATTTCCGTTGCACTGTTTATATTCCGCGAAGCCGCAAAACGAAGAATCCCGTGAGTAACTTTTTTCAATCACACATCCGTACATTTTCTCCGTCACCAGTTCACAAGACAGACGATGAATCACCGCGAATAATCGATCCCGCGTCTAATACCGAAGTTGACGGGAGGATCGCGGAAATTCGCACTAGATTTTCGATGTTGTCGCTGGACTTTGAACAGCGCTCGATGAACCGCTTGATAAATCTCCCTCCCGTCGCGAGCATAATGCACTCTTTTCATCTTCGCAATGTCGCGAAGTTAACTCGTTTCCAATAGGCCACATAGCCTCATGCTTTAATCAGTTTCATTCTGAAATGTGTACAGTGTAAACAGCTCGCGGATTATCTATCGCTCAGCGATAACTTTCTTACTCGTGTCTCGTTACGACTTTATCGATCGGTCAATAAAAATTCCCAGGCATTTAATTGTTTTTCTCAGATTTAATTTTTTTTTTTTTATAAATAATATATCGTGTTATCGGTGCCAGTTCTATCGTATTTCGGGCTAGTGTCCGCCAAACCGTGATCCACGCGTGCCACCGCAACGGCCTTGTGTATGTCTTGGGCGATAAGTTCATCGATGCGCCAAACCCTTTCACCGACAAACTCGACCGGCTTCCTCGTCGCCTTTCTATCTGTTTATCGTCGCAGATATGGAGATGAATCCCATGCTGCGAAACATCGGCACGGAAACTCGGCTCCTCTCCCCGCAGTAAGAATGCTTAATCCTTTGAGGCATACATTTATTTATTTATTTTATTTTATACAAGTATGAAGTTTCCAATACAATTCAAATAGTATCGTGCTTCAAAGGGGTGAAAAAGAATACATATATATATATAATTTTTTTTTGGTCCATCCGAACCACGTAACACGACATATGCAAACTTGAGTTATTTATAAAATAGAATCAAACGGTCCACTGTTCGCGCTGCAAACACTGCGTCACATTAAAATATACACTTTTACTCTGCAACACGAAAAATTCGGCGATAAATCTCGACGCTCTATGCAAATTAACTTAAGCCAACACGCGCCAGTTTAGTTTAATTGATAGAAACAGAGAGCCTGTCGCGGGAAATCCATCTGCTCGAGTGCATCGACGTAAATTTTTAGACAGCGTACGAATGACGAGTTTTCGGGACGGTTCGACTTTGACCTTCTCCGATATTTTGCATCACTCGACCATCGCACGGTCGCGCCGCTTGCGTGCTGTGCCGCGTGTTACGTCAGCGCCCGATGACGGCGCAGCCTCCGAAGAGATTCATTCACCGCGTCAAGTATTTTTTTTATCTATTCGAAGATCGCTGCAGTGAGATACATATATTTTTTTGTTACCGATTTTTGTTGGTATAATTTATTAGAGAAACATTCTGCATTCGAGTCGTCAAATTGAAGTTTTTAATCATGTATACACAGAGAAAAGAAAATCAATTGAGTCAACAAAATGCGCGCTTTCGGGTGTCGATACAAATGCATTGATCGAAAGAAATATATCACTGATCAAATGAACAGACCGTCGAATCGAATGTTTCTTTACTTTACTATAATTATTTCCTTCGATCAACAAAAAAAAAAATGCTTCGCCGCCGCTCATTTTGTTGACTCAACTGATATTTTTTCACAGTGTATACAACAGTTTTTAAAAAATATATATATTACATAGAAAATATTTCGATTTTCTTGGCTTAATTGCCTTATCGACCCCCTTGAGGGGGCGGGGAAAGGCCCGTTCTACAGATTGATGGATATTGCACGCGATCTGCTCGAAGCGTGTTCATGATATGCTTATCGGCAACACTTTTTTTCGTGTCTTCCGTACTCTATGGTAAAATATTAAAAATAAACATTCCTTCGGATAGAAAGTTCACCTTATCAGGCGATAAAAGAGTTCGGACAAATCTTTATCCTCCCGGGAGCATCGAGGCCGAGGGTAGAAGACGGAATATCTATAGTACTCGATCGATCTTCAACCTGTGTGGATCGGGCCCCGCCGTAGTCCGGAGTGTGGACGATTTTTCATTTACTTTATTTTTTTAGTTTTAAAATATTTCATCAGCACACCGGCGATAAATCTATTTTCTAAAAAAAAAATAATAATATTTCTATAGAGTACGTAAAGTGTGCACCGCTGAGATTAAAATATCATCGTCCGAGATAGTCAAACCGACGATGGACGTGAGATCAGCAGAGGCCAATGAAAGGCGAAACGGCCTGAGCCGGTAAGGTTGATTCCTGGACTCGCGCGTTATAATGTCACCTTGCGAGATATCATCTATTGTTCGTTTCAAACTGCGTGGTACATAACAAAAAACCTTAGGCGAAATTTCGCACTTTTCAATGTATCGATTGGCCGCCTAAACGTGGCTGAAGGCGTTCGATATGCAGTATCGGATGCCGTTTAAGGGCACGTGTCACAGACTCAGTCGATAACAAATCGCCTTCCCTGTTTTCTCCAAAACGATTGATATGGCGAGCACAAGCAAATTAGGTTTTCATACTTATATCTATTGACTACAAAAACCTAATTTGATTTTGGTCGAAGCGTAAACCATCACGGAGAAAATAGGGAAACCGATTTGTTACCATCGGAGCATCGATACGTGTGTGTCACATGCCCTTAATAAGGAACATATCGTGTGTTTACTCCCCGTCCATCCCGCTGGTATCAAAGACTGAAAACAATTTTTCTCAGGGGTCCTCGTATGTACGGCCAAAGAAAAGTCACATCGAAAGAGAATATTATCCCGACTTTCGATGAGACTTTTCTTTTCATCGTGGATTGCAGAATCCGTAAGAAAAGTTGATCACAGGTTTTATTACTGACCGCACATGCTCTTAAGGTGATGTGAAACACGGTCTCTGTCGCTCTCTTCCGCTCCACCGTAAGACTAATGGCGCTATCTCTTTCACACTCCTGGCTCCGTCAGGTAACTTTCACATCATCTTGAGGTGTGTGGTATAAAGCCCCATCGATCTGCCCCGCGTCCAGTTGGCATCAAAAACTGTCCAAAAACTGTGCTGTTTCGGGACTGCGTCAGCCAATTACCCAGAGAAAAACACATTTTTTTTCCTCGGCGAACTACGGCCTGATGGAATTTAGTACAGTTTTTGTTACCGACGACGGTATTTCACATCGACTTAACGACCATCGAGATTACAAGTTTTACGAAGCAATGCGTGGATGGGGCTCGCTTATCAGTGCCACAACAACTCGAAGCACGAAAGTAACGCAAATCCGCTGTCCGCAAAGTTTAAAAAAGCCATCTCCCGCCACTCTTTAGCAGTCAGTCACGATCTGTTTGTGCGGCACGCAACGATCAGCTGTTTACTCGTCGCGGACATAGCACACTGTGCACTTCGGGCGAATCAGCTCGCTATCTATCGCTAAGATATTCTTATCTGGGCCCGGATCCTGAAGTCCTACAGCGACGCCAGTATCTCTAACTCTAACTTTAACTTTAACGTAGCATTGGTCAGTATATCTATGTATATGACTTTAGCGTTACTACTTCGATGATAGGACTCCAGGATCTCGGCCCTGGACGACAGTCTGCTGCATCTGCGATTCTGATTGGTTGCGGGTCCTCAAAAACGCTTCGTGATTTGTCAGCGAGATGAGTGCGCTTCCCGTTATCTCGAGCATACATCGCGCACTGAAACCGCTTGCCAACAAACTTGTAACCATGACGCGCAGCTCTCAATGCCCGTAGTGCAACGCGTAGTGGATGACCTACTGCTTGTACAGATAATGGAATGAAATATGTGCAAAGTCGTAACGGAGTGCCAATTAATATTCGAGTCAATAATCGGAAAATCATGCTGCGCATAAGTGGTACTCTCTATCCGACTACGGGGTCGTACGTATGTTATCTCTCGCGATGACGGCATGTGAATCATACTGTAGATGAGTCTCGGATCTTATTGTAAAGATTCGACCCGACGTCAAGCTCTTAGAGCGACTGTGTGTTGTAAAAACTGTAAATAGGATTATTCAATAATGTCTACGGAATCGCTGATATCGACGGGTTTGCAGGAGAGCTCTGATTGGTCAGTGGGAAGACTGTGATATTGTTTTTTTTTATTCTTTACTTTTTTTGTATGTTATCAAAACAGATTTTTTTTCCGCTTTAACATTGCTTAATTAATGTTTGCATTTTCTTTTGTTTCTAGCCCAGCCCAACGACCAAAAATGGGTATGTCGACGCCTGTGATTATAGTGACCAGCGTTGGGCTGGTGTTGATAATTATAGGAATGGTGACTGGATGCCTCTGGAACTTGGTATACAACAACATACTGCTCCGGGAGCTTACGCTGAGCCCTACTTCGCAGAGCTTTTCCATGTGGAAGGAAACTCCTATACCCATGTACCTAAAACTGCATCTTTGGAACTGGACTAATCCCGAAGATTTCTATGTTGGATCAGGAGTGAAGCCAAACTTTGTAGAAATGGGACCTTATGTATTTAAGTTAGTTTGCTTGTCCTATTTTTTTTTTTAATTTCTTCCTATTTATTTCGTATTGTAAAGTAATCATTGTTTTGCCATTGCAGAGAAGTCGATTACAAGGTCCATAAAGTTTGGAACGATAACAATGGAACTGTTACCTTCCAACAGCGAAGAGTATGGCACTTTGTTGAAGAAATGTCCACTGGTTCCTTGAATGACAGAGTTACAAATCTGAATACAATAGCTACGGTAAATTATATGCGGTTTCCTCTTGTTTATGGTCTACGATAACAATTAATGTTAAGACTGCAAAGACACTCGCAATTACAGACTGTGGCCTACATGATGAGATACAGAGATAAATGGGTCAAGCTCGGTGTTAGCGCGCTACTGAAGGTTACGGGGGAAAAGTTGACGGTCACGAAAACTGTGAACGAACTTCTTTTCGAAGGATACAATGACCGACTTTTGTCTATCGCTTCAAAGTTGGAAAAGTACAATATTACTGTACTGCCGTACGACAAGTTTGGCTGGTTTTATCAAGTAGGTACATTCGCCTCTTTAGCGCTCAAGTCGAAATGTTTAGTATAATCACATGGCAATCATTGTTATTTCAGCGGAACGGATCGGATTCCTACGACGGAACTTTCAATATGCTGACCGGAAGTGAGAACATAGATGATCTCGGCACTATCAAGGAATGGAATTACAGCAATACATCGAAATATTATCACGATAGTTGCGGCGTGATAGACGGCACTCTGGGAGATCTATGGCCACCTTTGAAGGGCAAGAAAACTGTTTCCGTTTTTGCCCCCGACGTTTGTACGTGAGTATCAAAGATCTGTGCGACGAGCGACGATACTACGTACAGGCACTTCGTAATAATTCGAAGACAGATAAACATAGATTGAGATCATAAATCATAGATCATAGATCATAGAGAGAGGTCGTAGATAGAGATAGTAGGGATAGTAGGAGAGGTAGTAGGGTGCGTTCTCGAATGCAGATCTGCTTAGCGATGCGTTCTTCTATCTGTTACTGTCCACTGCTAGTGGGTTTTCTAAAATATCAACGGTACATCTGATTATTTCCGCGGGATACATTGAGTGCGTTTTGATAACAAAAGAACGCTTATCACAGCAAATTTGAGTCAAAACTAAACACTGGACGAAGAACAGATTAAAATATAAGAACGCTTATTTTAGCCAATTTAATTTTTTTAGCGTATACATATATGGATACATCTCAAATATCTTCAGAATGAGCCGAAAAGAACAGAAGTGCATTCAAGAACGCATCCATACATAATAGTTTTAAATAATTACATCGTTGCATTTACAACAATTACAACTTTCAGATCACTGAGTCTAGTGTACAACAATACGAAGGAATATACTGGATTGACCGGTGATGAGTATGTATCGACCAGAGATATGCTCGACAACGGTACGAACGTGCCGTCAATGGCATGTTACTGCAAAGACGTCGAATGCGTGCCCAGCGGTGCCTTCAACGTGTCCAAGTGCAAATTCGGTGCGCCGGCCTTCATTAGTTTGCCCCACTTCTATTTGGCCGATGACAGTTATAGAACTGCGATAAATGGAATGCGTCCGCGTAAGGAAGATCATCAATTTTCGATGGTCGTTGAACCGGTGAGTGAAATTCGATGAATCGAACAAAATGCACAATTCATGGATTCATCACGTTCACTCTGAACAAAAAAATTGCAGACTGCCGGTATACCTATGCAAGTTAGAGCGAAGCTGCAATTAAATTTGATGGTCCAATCGGATCCGCACATAGGGTGAGTATCGCATTCGTTGATCAACTGCAAATATGTATTCGGCTATGCTCAATCAATTCTTTCATCGTTCACAGAATCTTCAAGAACGTACCAAGGACTTTAATTCCGATGCTTTGGTTTAAGCAAGAGGCAAACTTGTCGTCTACTCTGGCGAATAAAGTAAAGTTCGTCCTTATTCTACCGATGCTGGGCCACGTAACGTTCTTCGGCATTGCTGGAATCGGCTTATTTTTCGTATTCATCGGCGTCGGTCTCTACGTAAGACGCAGCCACGTAGCCGATGATGGTCAGATTTTGATACCAAAAACTGAAAACACCTCAGCGATTTGTAGTGATGGATGATTATTGCTCATTGGCGCAGGCTTGACGTTATTTTACGTCAATGATTATCGCCAGTGCGCGACGAGGACGGGAGTATGCGACGTTTAATTTTATACTCTCCGGTGTGGGAGATTCGAAATGTCTCGTCGGATTTGTCACAAATTACACTAAACAATTGTTTTCCATTTTTTCGACGGAGAACCAGAGGCACACAGGATGTTAAATTGTGGTCTAATGTACTTTGTAAATATCGAATGATAGGGCATTCATTAACCGCGCGTGATAAACAAGTGCCTCAGAATTGGAAAAAAATAAATGAGCGGGAAGCCGAGTCTTGACTAGGATATTTCGTTGAAACAATAGTGAGCCTATTATTGTCGCAAAGATCGGCAGGCAAATGTATAGTACACAGAATTAATTATACTTTTGAATTCACCTTGTACGATGTACTTATAGAATCAATGTATCGTTACACTCGTTTCATGGGCACGCATTCCAGACTATCATAGATGTATAAGTGTTGCGTTAAATTTTCACGAATCGCTGGCTGTATATACATATATATGTGTACGATAGACTAGCGCGAATTAATAAGTAATTCATTGCATTAGAAGATGAGAGAATAATGTATATTTACAAAGATCGTAAATTTTTTGATGATAATCGTCGATGAGACAAATGTTTCAAAGTGCCTATAATGACTTAGCTGCGCACAGATGTGTAGATCTAATTGTGCTGACAGATCATCTACTAGTCTATTAGAGAGTGTCTATCTAATAGATTTTACGCAATCAAAAGTATGTTGGACCCTGGGGGTATAAAACAAAAAGAATTTTAAAAATCGTGTACATACATAGAATATATACGAGAAACTTCGATATCATTAAGATTAATTGAAAAGTTGACCAACATTGGTTATATTTACGATATGGCATTGTATTCAGTGGTAGAAATTCACGTGCAAAGCGTACGAGCTCCAGTTTAGAGCCTTAACGTTAGACACTGCCTATTTACGAGGGTGCAGCGATTACTATTACCGTAGGTATTTTAAGTGGTCGCTTCAAAATCGCTTAATGCATTGGCGAACGATCGCTGGTTCAACGTTTCAAACATTGATGCTTCATTGAAACATGCATCCTGTGCTTGTACGGTTTTAGGAATGCATCATTAAATAATGCAGGCTCAAGGGAATAATAATTATCCTATACGAGATTGATATTAAGGATAAATGGTAGCTCGGCTCGGCATCGAGCGCAGTTCCGGGCAAGTACTCAGATAGTCAGAGGTCCGCGAAGCGAAATTCCAAGACGGCCGAGGCAGACTTAACAAATGTTTGCGCCTACGGTTTACATGCCGTAGAGCAGTGGCTTTTCAATGAGAGCAATGTTGAGCTGTTAAAAAATAGCTCTGAGATCTCTGCGTCCATGTAGGCAAAGAAAAAGTTTTTTTGTGTAAAAAATACTTTATGCATTCATTGGTAACATTCGACTTTATCAACTCGGAAAATATTAAGCGACCTAGCTAACATACATTCTTAACTCTCCGATCGTGGATAGAACATCGTTACCAATCGTGGCAGTAATCGTATTTTAAGAAGGCTTAAGTTCGAACTCCTCGTTATCGATAGAAAACATTTGTTCCTTGTCTTCCTGTAACAAAAGAACATGAATTATCGCAATATATACGGATTTATTTTTACTTAAATGTGTTTGTTTTGTATTATTCCATGATGTTTAGGAATGATGAAATTCCTAAACAATTGTTCGGCAGATAAGTATGTTTATCGGGAGATAAATAATTTTTCGGAAATCTTAATCGAGGCCCTGTGAAATTGCAGCAGAAACGCGCGAGGAGCGATCTCCGGACTTCGGAACGGTGCCGTCCATTCATCGACGATGGATGTATCTACAGTGAAAGTAACCAATTACTGTACTGTATGTGCGTAATCGATGAATCATTTCCGAAAAAAAATCGTAATGCAAATTGTGACTGAGAAAGACTTTCGGTTTTGCGGATTCATTTGCTCCAAAATGCTGCGAGCGACCGAGGAAATGTTTTTTTTTTTCATAAAATCGCAGGCAAGACTAGTCGTGTTCCTTTTTTCTGTGTACCAGAATAATGAGACTCGCGAGTAGATCGCCCGCAGCGCGCCTTGATCACTGCGCGAGCTCGCGCAGGATTCTGGGTTTCACTGTGTGAAACCGGCTATCCCGCAAGGAACTTTTTTCCTTCCCCGGTGTATAAAACAGATGATGAATCACTGCGAATAATCGGTCTCGCATCTAATACCGAAGTTGACGCGGGGGTCGCAGAAAATCGGAGTCGATTTTCGATGTCGCTGGGCTTTGGACAACACTGTACTTTGAACCGCTTCCTCCTCACCGTCACGCCTAATGCCTCTTGCACCCTTTCCATTTTAATATTTAATGTCGCGACGTTGACTCGTTTCCAATAGGCCGCAGGCTCACCATTTAATCAGTTTCATTCTCAAATTCTTCAGTGTGAACTGCTCACGGATTAATCGCTCAAAGATCTTTCTTCTTTGTGTGTTGTTACAACGTTATCGACCAGTGAATCCAATTTTCCGCCGTTTAATTGTTCTGGTTAAGTTTTTTTGTCTTTTAATTTTTTATTAATAAAATAATATATCGTGTTACCTGCAGAATAACAGTAGCGCTCATCGAACGCACCTCTCGAATTCCGCATTTCCTCCCTATCGATGTAAGGTTGCTCGCGTGTAAGTTTACGCATGTGGATTATATTGGACGTGTTATGTGTTAAAGTTTTAAAGTTTGACAAGTGTTACAATAAAATAGTGTAAACTTACTCATATGTTACATGTGGAATACGTAAACTTTTTGTGGTGTAAGGAAATGGCAGTGTACCATTTTTGATCCGATAATTAAGGAAGTGTTACATATTTACGGCATACACGTAAACGAATTTGTGAACGTATGTAACATTTCTTGCGGTGTACGATTTATTTCCTTAAAAATGAACGAGTGTACAATTGAAGGGGCCTCGCTTATTGTAAAAGATACGATGACGAATTCCATGCTGCAAAACGGCCCACAAATTCAGCAATCCTACTCATAGTAAGTGCTAAAAAACAAAACCAAAAAACACTAAAATATTATTACCTCGGACATGCACGAAAAATTGTATTTCCGTCTACTTTGCACGGACACTTTGTCTATTCACGCGGATGCGTGTGGTAATTGGGACGTTTACCTTACACGAGGGAGCCCAAGAGCTAGAGCAGATGGCCTGGTCGGCATCGTATAGGAGACTCACTATCAAATGTACATCACGGTAACGCTCAATTATAATTACACCGAAATCCCTTGGTCGGTAGCAACTGTTTTTCCAGTATCTGCTGACGACATCGATGCCGGTAGCCGAAATATTACACACGGTGGCCCATACAGATTCCCCACGAACGCTTCCCGTGGTGCAAGCGTGAAAAGAAGCCCCTTTTCATAATATATATTTTAGGGTGTTCCAAAAAAGGACATTTTTTCAAATTTTCCTCCCAACTTTTTAAACTATAGATTTTGATCTTAAATTGAACCTCGCGAAAGGCGTTAGCTAGCAAAAAATCCGAAGAGATGCCGCATTCGACGTTCGTATCCAACAAAATGCGGCACCTTTTAAACTTAATTATCTAAAAATTTTGTAATCACTTTTTGTTAATCCGACCCGATGTCAAATTTTTAGAGAGACTGTGCTATACAAACTGAAAATAGGATTATTCAATAATGTCTACAGAATCGCTGATATCGACGGGCTCGCAAGAAGGCTCTATTGATCAGTGAAAAGACTGAAAAAATGTGTGTTTAAAAAAAAACTTATCATGTCATGAACACGCATTAAGGGACGATGGTTTTTTTTCTATTCTAACATTGCTTAATTGATGTTTGCATTTTCTTTCCATTCCAGTCCGGCTCAACCACTAAAAATCGAGCAGCAAAAGTCGGTGATTATGTTGTCCAGCGTCGGGCTGGTGACGATAATTATAGGAATCACGAGTGGCTGCCTCTGGAGCTCCGTATTGGATAGCATAGTGCTCCAGGAGCTTGTGCTGAGCCCTATTTCGAGGAGCTTTTCCATGTGGAAGGAAACTCCTATACCCATGTACCTGAAAATACGTCTTTTCAATTGGACTAATCCCGAAGATTTCTACGTCGGTTCAGCCCTAAAGCCAAACTTTGTAGAAATGGGACCCTATGTATTTAAGTAAGTTTGCTTGCACTTATTTTTTAAAAAATTTATTATTTTTACGTGTTGCTATTTTTTCGTATTGTAAGGCAATAGTTGTTTTGCCATTGCAGACAGGTCGATTACAAGGTCAATGAAGTTTGGAATGATAACAATGGAACTGTTACCTTCCAACGGCGAAAACTATTTCATTTTGTCGAAGAAATGTCCACTGGTTCCTTGAATGATAGAGTTACAAATTTGAATCCCATACTTACGGTAAATGATGTGCAATCCTCACTTGTTTTTGCTCTACAATAACAATTCATGTTTAAACTGCAAAGTCACTAACGAATCACAGAGCGTAGCCTCTACGGTGCGACACGAATCGAAAATCGTCAGATGGACTATTAGCAAAGGACTGAACCTCATGGGAGAAAAGTTGACGGTCACGAAAACTGTAAACGAACTTCTGTTCCAAGGATACGACAGCGGAGTTTTATCTGTTGCTTCAATGCTGCAAATCTTTGATATTAAAGCAGTACCGTTCGACAAGTTTGGCTGGTTTTATCAAGTAACTATATTCGTCCCTTTAACGCTTAAGACAATACTCCGTGTAGTCACAGGGCAATGATTGATATTCCAGCGGAACGGATCGGATACTTACGACGGAACTTTCAATATGCTGACCGGAAGTCAGAACATAGAAGATCTCGGCATTATCAACGAATGGAATTATAGCAATACATCGAAATATTATCAAGATAGTTGCGGAGTGATAGGCGGCAGTTTGGGAGAGCTATGGCCACCTTTGAGGGGCAGGAAAACTATCCCCCTGTTCGTCCCGGACCTTGGTATGTGAGTATCAAAGATCTGTCCGACGGGCGACGATACTTCGTAAAGGTACTTTGCAATCGTTGAAAGGCAAATATATAATAGTTTTAAATAATTACATGGTTGCAACTTACAGTCCACTGAATCTACTGTACAACAATACGACGGAATATTTGGGATTGACCGGTTATAGGTATGAATCAACCAAAGATATGTTCGATAACGGTACGAACGTGCCGTCGATGGCCTGTTACTGCAAAGACGTGGAATGCGTGCCCAGCGGTACGTTCAACATGTCCAGGCGCCAATTCGGTGCACCGTCTTTCATGAGTTTGCCTCACTTCTATTTGGCCGACGAGAGTTATAGAACTGCGATAAATGGAATGCGTCCGCGTAAGGAGGATCATGAATTTTCGCTGGTCGTTGAACCGGTGAGTGGAACTCCATGAATCAAACAAAATGCACAACTTATGGATTGGTCAATTTAATCGTAACAAAAAATTCAGACTACAGGTCTACCGATGGAAATTAGGGCGCGGTTGCAAGTAAATTTGTTGGTCCAACCGGATACATACATGGAGTGAGTACCACTCATTCGTTGACCACCCGCAAATATTTATTCCGCAATCCTTAATCAATTCTTTCATCGTTCACAGAATCTTCAAGAACGTACCAAGAACTTTCATACCGATGATTTGGTTCGCGCAGGAGGGAAGCATGTCATCTTCTCTGACGAATCCAGTAAGTTTCTGCCTGATTCTACCGATGTTGGGCCACGTAACGTTCTTCGGCATTGCTGGAATCGGCTTTCTGCTCGTATTCATCGGCGTCGATCGCTATATGCGACGAAGACGTCAAGCCAACGACGGTCGGGGTTTAATATCAAAAGCTGAAAACACCGCAGCGCTTCGTAGTGATGGATGATTATTGCTCATTAGCGCAGGCCTGACTTTATTTTACGTCAATGATTACTGCCAGTGCGCGACGATGACGGGAGCAAGCGGCGTTTAATTTTGTACTCTTCGGTATGGGAGTTTCGAAATCGAGGGTATAAAGTAATTGGCCCACGTGCTAGGTAAAAGAGTGCTGGGAGAATTTCGTGCGATTAGTTCCCGAGGTAGGTATAAGGGTTTAAAGTCGATCAATCACAGGGCAGCTTGAGTAGTCACACCAACAGACACACAAGCATGGGACAACTTCCCTGGAATTTGATATGGAGTGTTCAACAAATGAATTCAATGATAGAATATGCATTTTTTAAATAAAACCTTTCGTTGTATATCCCAATTTACATTTCAAAGGCGAATTATCATCCGGGTGCCGAAATTCGCTGTTCCTACAACGAATCCCGATGCAAACCGCGCATTGTACCGCGCGGATCCACGAGGTGTCCAGGTCTCATCATACCGTTTCTTATCATCCAGCGAACTTGGCTCCG
Organism: Stenichneumon culpator; assembly: GCA_964017025.1. NCBI lineage: Eukaryota > Metazoa > Arthropoda > Insecta > Hymenoptera > Ichneumonidae > Stenichneumon > Stenichneumon culpator. The sequence continues at coordinate 5,533,447 of OZ024774.1, forward strand.
TAGTTTTTTGCGTCTCACGCCTTGTAAAAAGTACTGCCGAGTATTACGTCGAACCTCGCCAACGCTCCCGTTGTTCAAATGTCGATTGTCAATTTCTCGAAGTCCGTAGTAAAAAATACCGCCGACACTAACGTCAAACCACGTCAACGCTCTCGTTGTCCAGGTCTAGATTGACGATTTCGCGACATCCGGCAAACTTGGCGCCGTAGTTTTTTGCGTCTGGCGGCGTGTAAAAAGTACTGCCAAGCATTACATCGGACCTTGTCATCGTCAACGATGTCCAGGTCTCATTAGACCGTTTCTCGACAACGTGTGACTTGGGCTACCCAGTTTTTAACTTCTGGCCGTTGCAAAAGCGACTACGAAGCAACTTTTTCGCAGTTTTGGATATTTTGTATATTTATTGAATTCAAGCAACCTCGAGGCATGTTTCACGTAAAACCTTATTGTCTTGCGCAGCTCGTGTGAATAGTGCAGACTTTGCTTTGGCTGCGAATAAGGACCCTGATGAGAAACCCCCCGTTCTTCTCCCCTATCCATTGAAAAGTAACACAGCAAACTATCGCTGCGGATATTTCAATGTTTCGCATTTTTTCCCGAAATATCCAAAACGATAGTTTGTTATGTTACTTTTCAATCGATAAAGGAAAAAGACGGGAGATCATCAGGGTTCTTATCCGCAGTCAAAGCAGAGTCTGCCCCATTCTCTCGAGTTGCGTAAGACAACAAGGTTGACGAGTTTCGACGTAATCCTCGACAGTACTTTTTACAAGCCTCGTGACCCAAAAAAACTAAGTTCGCCAGATGTCGAGAAATCGTCAATCGACACCTGCACAACGAGAGCATTGACGAGGTTTGGCGTAATATTCGGCAGAACCTTTCTCAAGCTCCGAGAAGCACAAAACGGAGTTTTGGAGCCAAGTTTGCTGGATGTCGAGAAATGATCGTCAGCCCTGGACACCGCGTGGATTCGCGCAGTTGCACGGGATGTACCAGGAGTCGTTGTAGGGACAGCGAATTTTGGCACTCGGACGATAATTCGCCTTCGAAATGTACATTGGAGCATCCAACGAAATTTTTTTATCTAAAAATGCATGTTCTATCACCGAATTACTTTATTGAACACTGTATCGAAGTCCAGTAAAGTTACCCCATGCATGTGCGCTGTCGGTGTGGCTACACAATTGCGCTCTGATTGGTCACCTTTGAACCCTAATTTCTCGGAAACTTCACCCAGCGCTCATTTTACTCCAGCGATCACTCCGCACCAGTCTGTACCCAGCATGTGGACCTATTAATTTTCAATGGACTAACACGTAATTCTTTGCATTATTGTCTCATTAGAAGATGAGACAATAATGTATATTTACAAAAGTCGTAAACTCTTTCATGATGATTGTTGACGAGCCAAATATTTCAAAGTGCCTATAATGACTTAGCTGCGCACAGATGTGTAGATCTAATCGTGCTGAAAAATCATCTACTAGTCTATTAGAGAGTGTCTATCTAATGGATTTTACGCAATCGAAAGTATATTGAGCGATGCGAAATCCCAAGACGACCGGGCAGACTTAAGAAATGTTTTTACCCACGGTTTGTTTGTTACATTAAAAGATATTAAGGCCGGAAATTTCACCCGCCTGACCCTACCCTGGCATACTGAGCGACCGAAGAAGCGACCTTAAAGGCGACGGTTGTTTTGTTCTAAAAATTAACCACAGTAATGACCGCCGAAGCGACCGCTCTGGCGACACATTTTTTTAACGTGTTTCGACAATGAAGTCGTTTGATTGGCGACCGAATAAATGACCGTAACAGCAACCGTCTAGAAATGCTCATCCCGATCGTCAAAAAGCTTATATCTAGACGGTTGCTTTTAGGGTCGTTTGTTCGGTTGACAATCAAAGAAGCGACTTCACTGCCGAAATGAGGTGAAAGGATGTTGCCGGAGCGGTCGCTTCGGCGGTCGTTAGTGTAGACAATTTTTGGCACCAAACCACCGTCGCTTTTAAGGTCGCTTCTTCGGTCGCTGTTCACGGTCGCTTGGTTTGCTAGGTACACTAGGACCTTGATTTCCTTCACAGCGGCGGGACCGGCTCCGTATTGCACTTAAGAAAATCAAGGTTGCGCATGCCCTGCCCATACTAACTGTCGAGAATGGCCCATAGCTTTCTGCGTCGATCGATATTCGCTCCATGGGGGGGTCTGTTAAGAAAATCAAGGGCGCGCAAATCAAGGTCCTAGTGTACCCTGATTTTCCCCTCTATCAGAAAAAAGGATATCGATCGAACGTTCCTTGCGATACATTTAGAAGCTTAATCGTAATTATTCTCGGGGTATCGTCTATTATCAGTTAAAGTTGCGAACGTGCATGGTACGCGCGGTCTGGGCCGTTATTACACCTCGTTTACAAACAGCACTTTCTCTTTCCCAATGTGTTTATATTTCTTTAATGCATCCTCCACTTTCCACGACCGCTACTTTTGCGCTGTTGCGGCGTACGCGCGAGACAATCTATCTTCGTGCCGACGCGCGTACGTCACGGACGCGTGGAATTCTTACGAACTTTCGCCAGTTCTATCTCATGAAATTATTATCCGTTCGCGGATCTGATTAGCTGGCCCGATAGAGCGAAGGGTAAATTATATCGAGAAACTATCGGGGAAGACTGACTGATCGCGTTTGAAGTTGCCGAAAAGTGATCGCCACATAACAGATAGAAGAGTTTCAGTTCGAGTTATGTTTAAGACAAGCACGTTAGACACCTTTTTTTCGTACGCGACACCGAGTGCGTAGCCTGAAAAGAACAAAACCCGCCGAACACTTATCAAGAGTACGAACGTCGGCGTGGAAAATACAGTAGTTTCGGTGAAGTTGCAACAAGGTGAGTATATGCCCAACTGTTCCTTTATACATACTTACTATCGACACTTTCACCGCTGCCCAACTGTTTTCTCTGCCTCCGGAGCTGACAAACCAATTGTGCGATCACCGATAAAAAATAGTAATGGTAATGAAAAAACAGACGAGCGTCGTCACACGTGTGTAATCAGAAACGATAATGTGAAACAATACGTCGATGATCCACCCAGGGTCAAGTAAATAAATACGTCGTTCATGTGATTTTCATGAGAAAGATTTTCTCCGCGCACTTGACAATCGTTATCAATGTCCTATATGAATATGAATATGAATTACCCGCTGTATTTCGTACCGCGTTGTGATTGGCAGTGCGATTGCGAACGATTATCTCGAGAGTGTCCACAACGTTTGGAAGTAATTTTTGTCAGAAAAAATAGGCTTCCTCAGTGAGAAATGAAATGTTGTCTTAAAACTTTTTTTTCCGCTGCCACAAGCGTATATCACGACTGTATGCCACGCAGTACTGAATGCCGTTTTGAGACCGCAGTTCGCCGACGAAAAAGAAAATTGTTTTTCGCCGGGGAATTGACAGACACAGTGAAATACAATGTCCATTTTTCTTGGCGGTCTGCCGTCTCAAAATGCGTTCAGTACGGTTTTTGTTACCAACTTGGCACGGGGCGGGTGGACGGAAAGTTACACCACGTCGCAACCCTTGTTGTATTAGCGTCTCGGTGACTAGCGACTCGGCCAACAAGGGTAGGTGACTATAGGTCCAAATTACAGATGACGATGAGAGGATCTTTCAATCGCCATGATCCGGATGACATGAAATTTATTTACAGAAATATTTAATTCCAAATGTCCGGAAAACTTAATGGCTAAAATCGCGTGTGAAATTGCCTCAGGAGCGCCGGTGCGAGGAGCACGATATTTTACGTAATGGGACCAATTTCGCCACGTAACAATACATACAAGACTTTTATATAGGGTAAGTCGGGGTGACATGGTCCAAATTTTTGGAACAATGGAAATTAGAGAACCAATTCTAAAAACATCGAACTGAAGTAATTCACTCAGAACTTTCTATATTTTGTCCTCAAATGGCACGATAAACCGCCTCCAAAACTTCGGACAAGGCTCTATCTCGTGTATTTTTTTCCGTAGAACACGATGGGCACCTCGGATTTTCCCTAGCTTCACTGGGAGCCGAGATATCGACGTTTATTAAAATATCAGCGTGACGTTAGAGGAAATACGATGTCACGTGAGCTTTGCGTCACTTAAATTTTTACCCAAAATTAACGTCTGCGATACTGTAGACACGGCGTAAAATATATTACGGGTGGCGATATCGCCCTGATTTACCCTACGTATATATTTAGATGTACTGGAACCATAAAACCTGCCCCGTATGACGGGTCCATGCAAAAGGAAATTGGAGCGCATCGTCTCACTCTAAACCCGATGTGGAAGAGCTTATAACGAAAATAGGCTGATACGAGGATTCTCGAAATTTAAACTCGTGCAGGGAAACCTTTTTAAATTAATCGTCACACTTCGGAACGGCGCCGTCCATCCATCGACGATGGATGTCTTCACAGCGAAGCGAAGGAACGAATAACTGTATATCTGCGGTTACAATAGCGTATCTCCACGATTGATGAATCAGTTTGTGAAAAAAGATTAGTAATGTTATGACTGAGAAAGACTTGCGGTTTTGCTTGTAGTTGCCTCATCGGTTATGTCAGACCCGGATAATCGAAAACCTTTTCACGGCGCTGGACTGGAGATGTTACTAAACATACAGGTATAAAAATAAATGGTTTGGTGGAGCAATTTTTTGGACTACAATATATATAGTCCAAATTTTCATTTTCATTTTAAATAATATATTTTAAAAATCCGTTTTAATTCCGAATATTAAAAAAGTAAGGAGGAACTTTCCGAGTTAAAGAATTAAGAATTTATTCGCTTTCAAATGCTGAGAGCTGCCAAGAAATTTTTTAAAAATAAAATCGCCCTCAAGACTAGCCGTGTTCCTTTTTTCCCAACACCAGAATTATGAGACTCCGATCGAGCGCATTGATGTTGAGTCACTGCGCGAGCATGCGCAGGATTGCAGATTCATTGCGTCAAACCGCGTATCCCACGAGGAACTTTTTCCTTCCCATGTATACAACACAGACGATGAATCACTGCGAATAATCTGTCTCAGATCCAATACCGAAGTTGACGCGAGGATCGCGGAAACTCGCACAAGATTTTCGATGATGTTGATGGGCTTTGGACAACGTTGAGCTTTGAACCGCTTGATAAATCTCCCCCTCCGTCGCGAGTAATGCCTCTTGCACCCTTTCCATCCTCGTATTTAATGTCGCCAAGTTGAGTCGTTTCCACTAGGCCACGAGCCTCACGGTTTAATCAGTTTCATTCCGAAATTATTCACTGTAAATCTTTCTTCCGAGTATATTGTTCCAACCTTATCGATCGGTGGATCCAATTTCCCGCCGCTTAATTGTTTTCGTTAGAATTGCCAGTTACCGGCGCCAGTTAAATCATCTTTCGAATTCCTTATTTCGTCTCGCGGGCCAGGCGAGGGTTTGCCAAGCCGTGATCCACACGTTCCACCGCAACGACATTGTGTACATCGACGACAAATTCGTCGAGACCAGACCCTTCATTGACAAATTCGACGGATTTCACCGTCACGTTTGTGTCTACTTATTGTAACGAATATGAAGATGAATTCCATGCCGAAAAGCGGCGCAGAATCCTCCACGTGGTAAGTGCTTAAAAAAATAAAAAAATAATAAAAATAAAAAACTAAATTTTTTTTTTTTTTTTCGTCTATCCGTACCACGTGCCACCGTATATACAGATTATTCAGTTATATGTAAAGTCAAATACAACGGTCCGCCATTCGCATTGCAAATACTACTTTGTGAAGCAGTACCATTGAGATGTGGCATTTTATTGTTTAACACGAAAAATTTAGCTACAAATCTCGAGGCTATATGCAAATTAATTTAACCCGACACTCCAGTTTAATTGAATGGATAGAGAAGAGCGAACAATTCTCACACGGGAGAGGAATCTTTGCGACATCGAAATTAATTGACATTATTAATACTCACCCAAATCGGTGGGATAATCCGTAAAGAGAGAGAGAGAGAGAGAGAGAGAGAGAGAGAGAGAGAGAGTCATAGCACATACCAATCACAAGATCATTTATTCCATACAAATCAGGATATGCCTTTTCGAACGCTGCGTAGACAGCACGTAGACCGCGTAGGTAGACGGGAGAGCGAGAGCACTAAGGTAAAAGTACCAATGGTCGAACATCTAAGGGAGCCGTCCCAGTTCCCGGATATGCACGAAAAAACGTCCGGCCACTGGGACGTGTCCAGTGATTGAGGAAAATCAGCGAAAATTTGACTTTTTAGAAAATGGTTTCTCAAGATAGAAGAGAAACCGGTTTGCAATGTCAGCAAAGTTCATAGTATTTCAGAGAATTTGGCAGAGAAAATCATAAATTTTCAAGACAATCAGGAGTATTTAGATTCAGAAAAATCTTTGACTTTTCCTGAAAAGTACGAAAACTTTGAGAAATTTGTGAATCATACCGTAGATAAGTCTCAAATCTCCAGATCTCGAATCGTTTTCTAAAGATACAACCTGATGTCAAGCTTTTAGAGCGACTGTGTTGTACAAACTGTAAATAGGGTAGAGCGGGGCAAAATGGGGCAGCGGGGAAAAACGGGACATGGGGCAAAACGTCATTTTCCAATAATTTTTGGATGCCCGAATTCGCTCCATCGATACATCAGGCTTTTCTACCCCGTTTTGCCACCTTGTCCGATCCAAAAATGATTGGAAAATTTAGTTTTGCCTAACTGCACCGTTTTGCCTGGCTCTTCCTTACATAAGAGAGTATTCAATAATGTCTACGAATATTGCAAACCCGTCGCTGATATCGACGGGTTTGTAAGAGAGCTCTGATGGGTCAGTGGAAAGTCTATAAAAATGCGTAATTTGTTTTTAAATTATTTTATGAACCCGGATTATGAGATGATGATTTTCTCTCTACTTTAACATTGACTTAATTGATGTTCGCATTTTCTTTTCTTTCCAGTCAACAATCAAAAATCGGGCAGCAGAAGTCGGTGATTATGGTGTCCAGCATCGGGCTCGTGGCGATAATTATAGGAATCACGACTGGCTGCCTCTGGAGCCCAATATATAACAGCGTAGTGCTCCGAGAGCTTATGCTGAGTCCTATTTCGAAGAGCTTTTCCATGTGGAAGGAAACTCCTATACCCATGTACCTGAAAATACATCTTTTCAACTGGACTAATCCCGATGATTTCTACGTCGGTTCAAGAGTGAAGCCAAACTTTGTAGAAATGGGACCCTACGTATTTAAGTTAGTGTGCTTGAAGTCATTTTTTTAAATGTCTTACTATTCATTACGTGTTGTAAAGTGATAATTGTTTTGCCATTGCAGAGAAGTCGATTACAAGGTCAATAAAGTATGGAACGATAAAAATGGAACTGTTACCTTTCGACAACGAAAAGTATGGTACTTTGTTGAAGAAATGTCCACTGGTACCTTGAATGACAGAGTTACAAATCTGAATACCATACTTGCGGTAAACGATGTGCAAATGACTCTTGTTTATGCTTTATATAATCATTTATGTTAAAACTCCAAAGACACTCACGAATTACAGACCGTAGCCTATATGATGAGACACGACAACAAACTCGCCAAGTTGAGTGCTAGCGCGGGACTGACGCTCACGGGGGAAAAGTTGACGGTCACGAAAACTGTGAAAGAACTTCTTTTCGAAGGATACGACGACCCTCTTTTGTCTCTTGCTTCACCGCTGCGAAAGTATAAGCTTATAAACTTAGTACCATTCGACAAGTTTGGATGGTTTTATCAAGTAAGTATATTCGTCCCTTTAACGCTTAAGTAAGTACTCCGTGCAAGCACAGGGCAATCATTGTTATTTCAGCGGAACGGATCGGATACCTACGACGGAACTTTCAATATGCTGACCGGAAGTCGGAACATAGAAGATCTCGGCACTATCAAGGAATGGAATTACAGCAATAAATCGAAATATCAGGATAGTTGTGGAGGGATAGGCGGCACTTTGGGAGATCTATGGCCACCTTTGAAGGACAAGAAAACTGTCTCCGTTTTCGCCCCCGACGTTTGTACGTGAGTATCAAAGATCTGTCCGATCAGTGACGATACTTCGCAACGGGACTTCGTAATCTAATTTTGAATTAAATTTAAACTGATTGCTCCTTTTACATGACACATTACAAGTACATTACGAACAACAGTGATGACTGAGATCGAGATCGAGAACTATAGCGAACAGATGTTCTCAATATAATGAAAATCAAAATACAATTTAACAGATCAGGAACTGCTATACATTTTTTTAAATATGGTTAGGACTATAAATACAAAAAGTATGTACAAAATGATTTCAAAATATTTCATGTTATATTTATTTTATAATTTTACACAATTACATCGTCGGAACTTTCAGATCACTGAGTCTAGTGTACAGCAATACAGCGGATTATTTGGGACTGACCGGTCACAAGTATGTATCGACCAAAGATATGCTCGACAACGGTACGAACGTGCCGTCGATGGCCTGTTACTGCAAAGACGTCGAATGCGTGCCCAGCGGTACCTTCAACGTGTCCAGGTGCAAATTCGGTGCGCCGGCCTTCATAAGTTTGCCTCACTTCTATTTGGCAGACGAGAGCTATAGAACTGCGATAAATGGGATGCGTCCGCGTAAGGAGGATCATGAATTTTCGATGGTCGTTGAACCGGTGAGTGAAATTCGATAAATCGAACAAAATGCACAACTTACGGAGCAGTCAAATTACTCTTAAAAAAATAAATTTCAGACTGTCGGTATACCGATGCAAATTAGCGCGAAGGTGCAATTAAATTTGATGGTCCAACCGAATCAAATCATGAGGTGAGTACCAACAATTCGTTGACCACCTTCAAGTATGTATATTTGGCTATCCTTAATCAATTCCTTCATCGTTCACAGAATCTTCAAGAAAGTACCAAAGATTTTCATACCGATGTTTTGGTTCAAGCAGGAGGCAAACTTGACGTCTTCTTTGGTGAATCAAGTGAAGTTTGTCCTGATTCTGCCGATGTTGGGCCACGTAATTTTCTTCGGCGTTGCTGGAATCGGCTTTCTTCTCGTACTGATCGGCTTCGGTCGCTACGTACGACGAAGACGTCGAGCCGATGACGGTCAGGGTTTGATATCGAAGGCTGAAAAGACTGCAGTGATTCGTAGTGATGGGTGATTATTGCTCATTGGCGCAGGGTTGACGTTATTTTAGGGAAATGATTATCGCCAGTGCGCGACGCGGACGGGAGCATGCGACGTTTAATTTTATACTCTCCGGTATGGAAGATTCGAAATCGCTCGTCTGATTTGTCACAAATTTACAGTGAACAATAGATTTGCATTTTTTCGACGGAGAACCAGAGGCACACAGTGTTAAATTGTGGTAACAGCTTGAACATTTTGCCGTCCAGGTAAGCAAAGAAATTGTTTTCTAAAAAATACCTTATGCATTTATTGATAACATTTGACTTTTTCAACTCGGAAAAAATTAAGTGATCTAGCTAACATATATCCTTAACTCTCTGATGGTGGACAGAACATCGTTACAGATCGTGGAAGTAATCGTATTTTAAGAGGCTTAAGCTCGAACTCCTCATTATCGATAGAAAACATTTGTTCCTTGTCGCCCTGCAACAAAAACCACAAATCTTTGCAATATATACGGATGTATTTTTACTTAAATGTATTAAATTTGTATTATTCCATGGTATTTGGGACTTACAAAATTCGCAGCTTTGTTCGGCAGAAGCTCGATGTGTTTTGCCTCGAGGGATTTATCGAATACAGCTTTCTCACCATTCGCTCGTCTCCATCCTTCGGTGATGAACGAAGTATAGCTCACTTCCTCCGGACCTTTGAATAATATAATTGTACATGAAGAAGCATCCTACAACAATCTTCAACTCATTCTTACCTAATTGCATTTTTATCGCCGGTGGACTCGCCGAATCTTTTTTCTCGACATTGGAAGTAGTCAAGTGCAATTCGGTCGTCGATATCGGAATTTCTCGCAGTGCGCCGCAGTTCTCGTTACTGACTTTGCTGTAATCCTCACCGGTACCTGTTCATACGGTCGATTGAATGTTAAACACCCTGATACGTGTGTAGATATTTTTTGTAAAACCCAATTTTAACATACTCGGTGCTATTCTCCTCGGCAAAAGCGCTTGCCACCATCTCCTGTTGGCTTTAGCAGCTTCGTCGGAAACCTGCTGTTCTTTGTAACAACGCGAACAACCGTGGCAAGGTTCGGTGTATCGTATCGTAGCATTACAATCCCAATTCACGTCTTTCTTATAGCCTGTGAAAACGTACGTGACGTATCTAGGGGTGGGGAAAGTGATCTCATTAAGAGCACGCACATTTTTTTTATCAAAGTAAAAAAACTGTAATTCATTTTTTTTTTTGCGAACGCAAAACTTTTTTGAGGAAAAGCAATTAGCGGGAGCTAATACATTAATAAAAAAAAAACATTAGCGTCGGCTAAACCATCGACCAAAGACGCTAGTAATTGGCGATAAGCCAAAAACATTGAAGATCCTCGAAAGTAATGGATTATAGTTTCTGTTACCGACCGAGTCGGTCTGCCAACGCCTCAGGGCGATCTCGGGACGACTCCCCCTACCTTCTCAGGTATCCCCAGTACCAGTATTTGTTTATCCTCGATTGAGCGTCCCGCCAAGCACCCCATTGGATCTCACCTACCGCATAAACGGGCTTAATATCGTTTTCCGGATCTTTCTGTAATATTTTCAGAGTATTATTGAGAGACTCCGCAGGTACGATCGACCGTAGATTACCGCGATACCCACTTCCAGAGGTTGAACTTCCACGACGTCTACTGTTTTGGTATCGCCTCTGACGACGGCCATAACTGCGTCAGCCATCGCGTGAACGTCGGCCAATTCCTCGTAACCATGGAACAGCCTATCCGACATTCTGTTAGTCAGGCCTAGCGGCAAAATGCCCACGGGACATTTTTTAACGTTTCCCATGTTTGCTTGGTACTTTCTCATGAGTCCGGTGACGACATCTGACAGAGTACCGTCACCTCCTGCCACTACTATAGCATCGGTCGGAGTGTCCAAGTTTTCTATCAAGCTCCTGGCCTGACCCTCCCTCTCCGTCTGGATAATAGTCACTGCAATTCCGGCAAGGTGCAGCAGAGGCTCGCAATACTTCTCAAACAATTTTTTTGCTTTCCTGCGTAAGAATGACACAAATTTTTATTGAAAAAATCGGAGGCTGCAGAGAGTTTGAGAATATGTACCTTTTTTTGGCAACCGGATTCAAAATCACTGTGACATGACGAGGTGGAATACTAGTCGGCAGCGGTTGATCTCCATACTTTGCGGCTTCCTCGCAGTACTGTCTCATCAATTGCTCGGTGCTGAGAAGAAAAAAAATGAAGGGTACACTCTAGTCGAAGCGAAGTTAGAATTCGAATCTGAAGTTTAATAGATTGAACGACGAATTTCGAAATGTGTAACTGATCCGTAATGAATCTAACATTGTGTGTGTCCATACATTGTTATTGTAATCAAGTATTGTCATGAATTTAACAATGTGTTGATACATTGTTATTGTAATCAAGTATTGTCATGAATTTAACAATGGATTGATACATTGTTATTGTAATCAAGTATTGTCATGAATTTAACAATGGATTGATACATTGTTATTATACTGAATTATTGTAATAAATTTACCAATGTGTTGATAGATTATTATTGTTCTCGTCAAGGAAAGATTGAGGTAAAGAAATTTTGAGAGCTGCAAAGGTTAGATATGACGGCGAAAAGTAATGTAAGTCATACTCATATGTCTCGACGCTGTATGAAACTCCGTAGGAAAAAGCAGCAGTCCCAACGACAGACTTCTTCCAATTGTTTCTTATCGTCGTGAAGAACTTGATTATTCGTGACATTTCAAAAGATCTGTGAGCATTGCCGCGGTTATTATTGTTGTTTGAGAGCGAGAGATCCGTACTCGAGCAGACTACACACTGCTACACACGTCACGTTAGTGGGGTATTATTTTTACGCCCAGTTCATTGCAGCCAAAACTATTTCCGCCAAACAGTAACTAGGCAAGAGAAACACCGTGGAGTCGAACTTTATATATTGCAGGGAGCGCTGTAAGGCGGTGCTTTGTACCGAATTGAACTGTATCGAATATTTTAAGCAAGTGTGCGGCTGCGTAAAAGCGGCAAACGTTTATAAGTTTATTACGCATTCATTTATTTCTATAAGCTTTTTGTAGTTGTGGCCACTGAAGTCTGCGACCGATAATCGCATCATCGCGAGGTCGCGCCCGTCTTATATCACTCTTTTTTTCTTCGTTATTTTTTCGAAATTAATCTCGCTATGGTTTCTAACACGTATACCCTATGTTCTCAAATTCATCCACATCTGTTATCTTTCGACCGGAAGTGACATCTACCAGAAACACCGGACTTCCGGTTTGAAAATCTCATCTTTCGTCCTGAAGTGACGTCATCGAAGAGAAACGTCACTTCAGTTACAAAATCTAATTTTTCGACCGAAAGTAACGTCGACCAAAAAACTGGTCGTACGTCAAGGTGGTCAGCTGAAAGAAAGTTTTATGTTTGAATTTTTTTATTGGCCCTGATAAGGGCCGTTTGTACCGAAGTGACTCCCTAATACCTAGACCGTTTCGGTGACGGTGAAATCTGTTCGAGACGACGTCGGACCGGCGTCTCCGAGGTTTGACATCTCGCGCTATCGCGCCTCGGAGATTTTGGTACAAGCGTCGTCGCGGATTTCTCGGCTTTCGGTGGGCTTTCCACCAGTCGGCGCTTGGTCCACGGCAGAGTGTGGAATTTTGCGGGACGCGTCGGGATTCTCGAAGGTATGTATACCGGTGCCTTCGGGGGCAGACTCGAATGCGAGACTTTCCGGATGGGAGTCTCGGCAGGCAGAGAGCCACTGGCGAGGTTCTTCGGGTGGCGGAAGGCCGTTTGATTTTCCCCGGACGCACTTGGATCGAGTCGGTGAATCGTACGTGGTGTCTCCGAAGACACCAGAGGTGTTAGTTCCGTACGCGGCCGAATCACGATAGCCGAAGCCTTAAAGGACTGGGCAGCACATTCCGTACGCGGCCGAATCCCCGAAGGCTTAGAGGACTGGACAGCACTTTCGGTGGCGATGGTACCGAGGGTCCTGTTTGGCTGATCTCGTGGGGCTGAAACCACGTTTACCGACCACGGATCTTGGCGAAACGGCGGATTATAGAAACCGAGTGCTGCGTCTGAATTTAACCGTTGCAACTGACGGCGGATCTGACGGCGGACATAGGAGGAATTTCTTTTTGACCTCGGCATTTTAAATTGAAAATTTTTTAAACAAACGATTTTTACACGAGGGGCTAATACTTTGAAGCGTAATATTTTAACCACTTAGCAGTAAGGAGATGTAAGCACTTATCAGTGATGAGATTTAACTTTGTAGTTCGGAGCCACTTCGCTGTACCTCAGTATCGAAAGGAGATCGAGGGCTGATCAAGCTGTCGTTGCTCGGTTGTAGTCGCTTATTTATACTAATTCCGGGACTGTCTCGTTTGCGAGAAACAGAATGCGCGGTCGCCACCTGGCGTCCGATCACGTACTACGCTTGTGCGAGGCTGCTGGCGCGCGACCATTAGGATCGCTTACGAGAAGCGCTTCGATGCCGTTTGGCAGAATATTCTTTACAAGTGTGACGCGGGGTGCTTAAGATCCTTAGAGTAAGTGATAGATGGATGACTGTTCACTCTAACTGCACTTATGTATTGTCGTGAGGTTGTTTATGATTAAGTAATGAATAATCTAGTGATAGGTGTGTGTGGCTTGTCCAAAGTGTACGAAATAAAAAATTAGTTACTTTTCAAAGTGCATGTGAGTGGATTATCATGTATTTTTATATTAAAATTTCGGATATGAAGTGACAGTGTGTGTAAATTTTCCGTGTTTTGTTTGCAGATTTGCCACTTGTAGCAGTGGAAATATTTCGACAGATCGGTGTTACGTCTCAGCGGTCTATTTATAAATTACGAGACTTGTGCCCGTCGAGTCGCGACCAACGAGATACTTGTCTGCAGCGATAAGAGGTACCTTTAAAGGTTATCGCATGCAGAGGTGAAAGCCGGCTCGCGAGCCTCAGAGGTCTAGGAATAGGAAGGACGTGTACGTAACGAGATATGACAGGTCCATTCCCCGTTCGGAATAATTATTCTGTTCCGGTTACAATTGTAAATGGTTGCAGATTTATTAAATGAAAATGCGGATTACAATTGACGACTTGAGTTACCGTGCGAAATAATATTTAATGGAATTAATTCTAATCGAGCTTGTCTCGATATTAAACGAGGATGTTCGTAGGTTGCAAAGGTCTTTCGTGATTGTAATTTTATGGTTTTTCTAAGTTCACTTGGTAGTGAGGGCAGACTGATGGAGGATCAGTTCGACTGCTCTCTTCGAAGATCCGTTTAAGACTTATTAATATTGGACTGCCGATAGAAGACCGGTCAGACCAAGAGTTCGGTAGAGGCTAATTAATTTCGGTAGCGATAGTTGCGGTGAAGCGGCCAAAAATGCTGAGCTCGCACGCCACGCGCGAGCACAGAAAAGACTCGAAAAGAGTAAAATAAAATAAAGCGATCGCTCACGTCTGGCGATGCCAGACGCGAGCGATTTGCAGAAATTTGATATTAGCGTTCGGTCGAGAGAGAGAAAATCGAAAGACCGTACGACAAAAATCGAATATACATAATTCGAGCGTGTGAACGGAAATGGAAAGAAAATACTTAAATTCTAATTTTAACGGAGACAAGATTCATGAGCAAATATTAATTTAAGAAAATTAAATTATTGCTAATTAATAAAATAGTGTTATCCGAGGGGCAGGACATAACAATCGGTATTAGTAATTTATGATACTAGTCCGATAAAACTTTTTCGGACGAGTGCTGCAATCACACGAGTTCCGAAAAAGGTTTTCGCACGAGTACCGCACCAAACTTTAGTTCACAAGGTGTGAAAATGGGGGGTTCTGTGCACGCGAAGCGTGCGGAAAACTGACATTTTCGCACCAAGTGTAATAAAGTATGTTACAGATTCGTTGGAATCAGTAGACGCTATCAACACACACCTTTCGGCGTGTCAATTCACATGTTCCGGAGCACTCCTCCACACTCCTCTGTTTTCGCATCGAATTCGAAGAAAAATATTGTAGAGTAGCTGTTAAAACAGCTTTATAGCGCCATCTATAATATACAAGATTCGCATACATTATGTTTCTCTAACCTAGTTACTTTTCGGCGGAAATGAGTTTTGGCTGGAATGAGCTTGGCCCAAATGATACCCCATCTAAAAAAAAAACGATTTTATTTCAATGCAATTCGAAGGAAACAACTTTGAAGCTTTCAAAGTGTTCGATCGTCGAAGATAGTCGATGACACGGTAATCATGAAGGAAACTCTGGCGAACCAATCTAGCCTGGGATTCACCAATCATTTTGTCAACAACAACGGTAACACGAGTATGAATACGAGTACAAACAATGTTACGAACGGGAACGGCACACGGAGATACGCTATACTCAGCAACGAGTGGGTTTCGACGATCGGCGAAGAGCTCGGAATGCATCCTCTACCCGATGCGCTTTTGCGAAGATTGGCGGAGGACGCCTCGTATCGTCTCCGGGATGTTTTGCACGTGAGTACTGTCAGATCGAATCGTTGGTTCTGTCATCTGTTCATCAGTTTCGTCCGTTGCAATAGTAGTTTCTCATCTGTTTCAAGAAATGTGTCAACAGACTGAAAATCAGCAAAAGAAAACGACTCACCTCGTCGGACGTCAACTCGGTGATAACCACTCTCTGCGATGCGGATCCCGTTTACGGGGCACCCGATCGGATGCCCGAATATCACAGCGAAGCGAAAGTATTCGTGCCTCATGAACGTTTCGTGAATGTTGCCACCCTAGCCACCGATCCTCTCAATATTTCCCAAGCTAATGTTCCATTTCTCCAAGGTAAAGTTTCTCTCAGTGGTACTCTCGTTTGATTATTATTACCAAACCAGTTGTTGATTCTTTTCTTTGCTTGTTTCAGAAAGTGAGATCAGCGACGGAAAGTTGACCGAAGCGCGTCATAGCTATGCCAAAAGGGCACTGAAAACATTATTCAATGGTTCACAAAAAACTTTTCAGGTACTTTTTTTTACTGTCGATGAGAACCTGTTGAACCTAAGGATATCCGGATTATTTAAGGATCTAAGATCCTTTAGATAATTGTAATATGAAAAGCTGAAAAGTATTTTGCACATGGCTTCCTCATTTTTTATCATTTTGCACATAGCTGTCACTATAAAAAGGTTCACCGATCGATTTTTGGCTTCGTCATAGAGGAAACTAGCAGCAAAAGTATAAGAAAAGGGGATGTCATGTGCAAATTACTTTGCAACTTGTTTCATAACATTAACAAATTTCTACATCTCACAAATTTGAAACCCAAAGGTCTGATCGAAATATTAGATGTGTCTGCAGTTTTAGGACGATTGTTCAAAATGCATGCAAGTTTGAGCAACCACAGAGTCTTTTCAAAAAATTCAAAATCGGTAAAGACTCAAATCAGGTCTCAATCTTTACAGAAATTGCACCGAACGAAGCGACGTGACCACTCTACTAGTCTACCAAATTTCAACTTGCTATCTCAAGCCATTTCCGAGTCATAGCCGTTTTAAACGATGCAAATCTGTCATACACACAGACACTTTTTAATATTTTCTTGTATAATTTCAACAGGTATTACTCAACGATTGCGCGACTAATGCTCAACTGGGAGGCGAAGGAGTAATCGACAAACTGATGTCTATAGCAAGATCCATGGTGATATCGAACAACGCGCAATACACGAGGGTATCGACGAGAACGTGCCAACTCATAATAGCCATAGCTTGCAACAGCGAAGCCGTCTATCCCTACCACTTGGTTTCGGTAATTGATAAAAATTTTCCACAAGTTCCCAGTACCAGGAATCGTTTTACATTTGTCGCGATTATTTTTTATTTGTATGATTAATTATTCAGGTGGAGAAGCTGACCGAACTGTTGCTAGAACTGTTAGTGGGACAGAGTTTCATCAATCCCAATTTGGAATCTCTTTTTAAAACGTGCGCTCTGAAATTGATGCTTCGCTGGCCCGCCGTGGCCGATAAGTAAGTAAGGTTGATAATCGGCAAATGCACGACAAATTCTTGGCAGTTCGAAACAATAAAATCGTCTCGCAGATTCGTGCCGATGCTCGAGAATGTTCTGCTGACGGAGGAAAAACAGAGTCCCGAAATCAACAAAAAACGGATGACCGCTATGGAATTGTTGGCTGCCGTTCAGCCTCTCACATTTTTTCACAGCGAACCGGAGTCACTGCTTTCGTTGGAGAACATCCTGAAATACGCCCCAGCCGGTTCTACGCTGTGGGAACGTATCGCTGTGAGTAAAGATTCGCGTATACAAAAAAAAATTTAATCGTGGAATTTATCCGTCTGACGAGAAATCCTTGTTTCAAGCTCGCAACTTGCGCGTTCTCAAAGTCTAACGATCAGACACTGAATCTTCCGCTACTGATGGATCACTTCGGCGATTCGATATTGCCCTATCTGCTTATCGAGGATCGAACCGAGTCGGAGAACCCCAGGAAGGCCACTTCACTTCCCATAATCGTCAGGAGTAAAATAAAATACGCTAACGTTAGACCAACCTTGCGGTCTCACGTTGAGAGACAAAACGTTTTTCCGGACTCGACGCTTCGAGGGCCACGTCGCGAGATCAGGTAAAGTTTGCTTCTGTCCCACATTTGGATTTAGCTAGAGCCCTTTTTATTGACATTTCGTCGGTATTACCGCAGATTCGCGTTCGCCGGTGGACGTCCCGTAGCTCCGAACAATCTTCGACGAGTGAGTTTGCGCGCGAGCTACCAAATTCTGAGAAACGATACGCGTGCCACGACAGCCCTGGTAGCATCGCGCCGTTTGCTGATCTTCAAGCACAAGAGAAAACGTCTTCAGGGTTCGTACGACTTGGCCAGAACGCATCTCTAAATGAACGGCCGATTAAAGAAAAAAAAAACAAAGAAAAAAACCATATACGAAAATACAACGTTTATTTTATGTATATCTCTACGAACTTGCAACGAAATTTCAATCTTGCTATTTATATACCTGATAGATAAATTACATAATTAATTACTACAATATACAATATATTTTTTTCATGCATGACAGTAGTTATAAACATTAACAATTTTTACAAAATTCACTTGGACCGTAACATATCAATTTCAACAACAGATGCGGTCCATTTGTTCGTACAAACAATCTTCGAGTCCACGCGGTCTCAATGAGCGCGGTGAACGATAAGAATTCGGGAGGCAAGTGAAACGAGTGTGGAACCTGATGGGAATCTGTAAAGGATGAAGAAATTTAATAATCCCTATAAGTAACATTTCGTTTCGCTGGGAAACTTGGGCTTACTTCGACGGGACGTCGACGACTCAAAATCCTGTTGCGATAGAAGAATGGACAACTATCCAAGTCGATGATGAAAGTCGAGTCTCTCGGCAGCTCCATACTTTGAGGATATTTTACGTCAAAGTCGAACCGATCGTGCGGCCGTTTCGAGCGCTCTCCTATAAAATTTACTGGCGCATTCTCTTCGGCGTCAATCGAATTTGCTTCCAGCCAATTCCGGACGTAAAACTTCTTCCAGACAGCGATCTCACAGGCCGGTTTAACGTATGCTGGTTTACCGATGAATTCGTGCCGATGCGATGCGATTTCCACGAGCCCTTCCTCGGTCGGCAATTCTTCGCGGGAAAGATTCTTTGAAACATCGGAACGCAACTGCGACCCACTCTTGGCCAGCAAATATTTGTCTCCCATTATGGCAGTGTAATAGCCCGTATCTGCCGATGGCACGTGACTCATCATTTTGCAGTCGTTCTTCCGCTCACTAAATTCATCGCTCTCTCTCGAGTAATTGTTGTTCTGATCCTGCTGCGCCAATTCTAATTTATCGATGGGCACGACCTCGTCGACGTCCTCTTCGCTGCAACTCTGCGACGCTTTTGTCACGACGATGGAAATTCCGCAGGTATCTTTCCTTGAGTCGTCCACTTCCTCGATAATCAGACTCGAAGGTTTCTTCGCTCTTGCTTCACGCCTGTGCCCTGTTATTTATCTCACGATATTCATTTATTCCGCATTGTTTTTTTCTTCTGAACATCAATATCGTAATTAACTCACTATTTTTCATCCAGAATGATTGAATTTTCGACGCGCAACGAGATCGATGACTTTTTCTCAAATGCTCCAACTCAAAGAATATCGCTTCAGTGAAGAATACGAGCCGCTTTCCCAGATGAATCGAGGAGCCCAGATCTTTTGTGTCGATAACCGTGCTCAGATAACGAAATAGATCACAGCCAGATTCTAAAGAGAAAAACACGATTAGAGACGCTACAACGTATTTCTTTTTTATCTCTCGATTCTTGGTGAAACCAACCTTTCCGCTTGATAGAATATCGTTTGTAAAACTCTTCGTATGGGAATCTCATGGGAAATTTGCACCTCGCCAAGGGCAATGCATCGAAAATACCCGTACATGCGAGCTGTTCTCTGAACTCGTTCTTCTCCCATAATTCGTTAACGTACCTGAAAGACATCAATTTTTTTTTTTTTTTTTTTTTTTTTTTTTCAACGAACTGACTATAGACAAGCGGCTTCTTATATTACACGTTTACGGCGAGCCGTTTACCTTGGCCTGGTGCATCGCACGTAGTGCGAATCGCACTTGTTCAACTCCCCGACGAGACAATCCAAGCTTCGCTTGAGCTTTGCAAGAGCTGTGCATTTCTTTGGCGATACTCTGCAACCGCTTCTGTAAACGTTTTCCTCTTCGACGTCCGACAACGAGCGCAACAATTTATTGTCGCAATTGGCGAATGCACACGATAATTCCGTCGGTACCTGGACAAACAAGCAGAGGCTCTCGGTACGATAACAAATTAATAAGCGTGGGTCGTTCTTTGCATTCGTCGCAGACGCCCGATCTGTCCCATTCTCTCGAAGCTACGCTCGTTGTCTGACCTTATCGGTGTTTTTCGATAACAAATCCTCCACGGTGTATTCCACCGGGCAGGAATAATGTTCGATGACGAATACGTCGTTCTTGATCTTGAGAAAATTCGCTGCGCTCTTCCGCTTGACGAGAAACTGATCGCGGAGGGTCGACACACTCGGGGGAAGAGGTGACTGACACGCCTGCAAAATTTTATCATCCTTCGTAAGAGGAAAATAATATAAAATAAATAACAAGCGGTTAAGAGACTGGGGAGAGTGAAAAAATCACAGACATCGTTAAACGTTGAAAATATAATTCCCTCGATGACCGACAGCCTTTCCCTGTAAATTTGTATCTTCGACGAGGGCGCCGAGTCTTCCAAGCCCTCCTCTCGCAGCTCCCTTTGACCAGCCTCGAGGTAGTCTTCCATAAAGTGAAGCTGCAGTCTCTCGGTTGAATAATTTATGCAAAGCTGCTCCAGGCCGTTTCTCTCAAAGGATTCGAAGCCAAATATGTCAAGAATTCCTATAGTAAAAATAAATTTTCCCCAAATAAGATAATTAAGTTGATCCACATATTTTAACTTGTACTTCTTGATTCTTCTCGTACCCAACCAGTCGTAACTTTCTTCGTTCACCGACAGAGATTCATTGACACGATCCACGAGCCAGTGAAATAGTCTGTCGTAAATATATCGTACGATGCTGAATAATCTGTTGCGACAGTCCTCCGGTGTTTTGAGCTCGCGGCGATAAGTCGTGTGTTTCCTTCCCGAGCTTTGCGGACAGATCAGAGTCGTAGTCAGGAGCTCGGTCATCTCTTCTTCGCGGAGCGATATGAGGAAGCACGCGTTCTTCAGGGCTTCCCTGGATGCTGCAATAGTAATTTACGATACTATTGCGATAAAACTTTTTCTGAAGCGTGTGAGTTTGCAGCACGAGCGGAAGGAGAGTGTTGCAATCACACGAGAAGAAAAAGTTGTTCACACTAGTATTGTACCAAATTTCACTTTACAGGGCGTGAAAATGGGGCTTTTTTCAGCAGAAAATTTTTTGCGGAAAATTGCCATTTTCACTCTTTGTAAAGCAAAATTTGCTGCGATACTTGTGCGAAAACTTTTTCTTAACTCGTTTTCTTAACACTCGCGTTCGGCTCGCACTGCAAACTCACACTAGTATCATAAATTACTATAATGGTTTTTTGGCGCTTTAAACTAAAATGCACTTCCCGGGATAAAAATGATGACACACGATTCACATAAAATTCATATATAATTTTTTTTTTCCAGATGTGTAAAAGTTGGCAAATAGCTTTTCTACCTTCGTCCAGAAAATCGACCGTACATCCTTCTCCGGGCTTCTGCTTGAACCTTATATTCCCCATGTGCATTAGAAGCGCTATTATCCGGAAGATATCAATTTTGCATTCGTCCGTGAACCCCAGAGCCTCGAAGGCTCCGACTGTATCACGAAATCCTTCGAGGAAGCGCCCGGTCTCTCTCGAATGATCGTAGTCCCCCAACATACTGTAATTTCCATCGCGAGACAAGCCAAGGCCGTCGATCTCTTGGTCGGAAAGACCGACGACGAGCTGATAGAAAATTTCGAAGTTGTTGGAGCCCGCCGTCACGCGAGTTCTTTCGAGAAGAAACGAATGTACCGAGGCTCCCATTATCACGCCCTCTTTATCGTAGTGCAGCCGCAGAAGCTGACCATGCCTGGAACTTCTCGCGTTTCTCTCGGTGCTCGCGGTACTGAAGGCCGACAGTAGAGGAAAAACGTTGCCGATCTTTTTGACTATGCGGCACGGTCGCTCGCCGCTATTCGAGTGGGCAAAACCGCTGGATTTTTCGTTCGTCGCCGCAAGAAAATCGAGAGCCTTTCGAGCGTTGAAGGTCTTTCCCGTGCCGCTCTCGCCGCTGATGACGATGACCTGACAAACTTTTCCCAGTCCGTGAACGAGCCTGTACTGGGCACGAGTCGCTACGGCGTATATGTGAGGATTGTGCTTCTGGAGGACGACTCTCGCGTCGCCGGTGAATTCCATTTGATGATCTTCATCGTAGAGATCCCGAAGAATGGCCCGCCCTGGATTAAGAGCGAGAAGCAAGGGTCCCACCCACGTGTAGATCTGTCCGCGTTCCAGTCTGTGCAGCAGAAATTCTATAACTGAAGAAACCCATTAACCCATTAATTAACAGAGAGACATTAATATTTCAGAGACATAAGTATTGGATCAGGGATCGAAGAGTGTACGTACTGGCGTTGTCGTCCTCGGTAACAGCGCTGAGATCGTCAATGAAGTCCCATCCGAAAGGCGACGATGATTCCTGAAATTATCCTCTGTAGACTCTCCGGCAAACAGCGACAAGCCGATAACCAACGAAAATAAAAGTTGTTAGTTACTTTGTCGTTAACGAACCTCCGTTATTTTGCCCATCGCGATCGGGATATCGCCCGCACGTCGACCGTTGCTGACATCGATGTTTGCGGTTCGGTACAGAAAAGCTTTAGGTGTTTACAAGACAAAGGTCATTGTGGAATTGTAGTGGTTTCTGGGATGTATCGTAGTACCTTTGAATGACAGCTATTCATATATGTCGCGAGCGTCGGTTGTTATCGACACCGGTCGCTCGATTCTCACAAGCGAGATAAATAAGGAAAGGTATTTGAAAAAAAAAAAAAAAAATTCGTATCTTATCTCGACCCCGAATTGCCGAAAATTGGCTGGTTTCACAGCCAATCAAACCGGGCCTGGCTGTTAACGGTCTGGATGTTCGATGAAAAAATCTATACAAAGAGAACGAGCGGCGAGTTCAATTCCTGTGATTTATTTGTAAGAGATTGCAAAAATTATAGTGTAACAATCGTTATGTCTTAAGGTACTTTAGGAAATGCCCTGAACGTCGGAGCGTTCTTATTATTGTTCGGCCGTATTGAATTTTAGGCAACGGTAGTATCGTTTTTTTTTCCCCATTCAAGGCGGAGTTATCGTCGCATCATTAGGACAATGGCTCGCCCATTTCCGCGAGAAAGCTCTTGCACTTGGCGATCGTTTCTTCGAGACGCTCCTTCGTAGCCGAGCTCTGTCGCTGCTGAAATTTGCGATTGGCCGACTCTATAGCCGCGCGATAACCGGCAACGTTTCGGAATATCTTTATCTGCTTGTCGCCTGCCACGAGAACGAATTCACCGGCCGCGTCGAAAGTCAGACAAGTTATTGGACCTGTTTAACGGAAAAACGAGACGGATAAGTACAGAGGATTTCGTCGGACCCGTTGTGATATTTTATATTGCTGTAACGCGATATACCGTTGAAGATGTCGTCGATCGTCGTGTCCAAGGCTCCGGTAACGGTGGAGTAGAACGTCAGAGAGGAACCGTGAGCAACAACGACGACTTCCCCGTTGGGAGATACGGCGATGCTGGCCGGAGTCGCAACGTCCCACGAGCCCTTGACGAGAAGGCGCGGATCTTCGCCCTTCTCGAATTCAACTGCAATCGACGATTAGTTTAGTAAAAAGTGAAAAAAAAAACAAATAAACCGAACCATTTTTTCTTGCTTCATCAATAGGAGAGCGAAAACAATTACTTTTGGTGTCGTAAAAGCGATAAGTTCCGTCCTTAGAGACCGAAGCCATGTGGCTGGTGTCAGCGCAAAAATTGAAGTCGAAAACTCCCGAGGAATGACCGGCGAGATCGAACGCCTTGGCGACTTGCTTGAACTCTCCTGTCTTCGTGAACAGAACCTCCCACACCTTGACGTCAGGTGTGAATCCCGAAGCTGCGACGAAGCGTCCGCAAGGCGAGATTCTCGCTTTGTGCGTCGATCCCAGATAAGTGTCGATGGTTGCGAGCTGTTCTCCCTTCAAGTCCCAGACGATCAAGTCGTTGACGTTACTGCACGTTATTATGAAACGACCGTTGCACGCGATGTCCATCCCCACGATGTCTTCCGTGTGATGCTGAAAAAAAAATGAGAACAAGCGATTTATAGACCGGCATTGATTTCGGGCAGACACGCTGGGATTTTTTTTTGTACCTTCGGAAACTCTAAAACCTTGGTAGCTGATTTGAAAGCAAAGTCACCCTTCTTCGTGCTCTTCGTGAGTTTCCATACATCCATAGAATTGCCCATAGCGTTGTGAACGATGAAAGCCTTGCCGTCCGGTGACCAGCGGACGTGAGTCCCGTGATCGTATCCAAGATTGATTCGCACAGATTTTCTCTCCTTGCTCGCCAGATCCTTCGTGCACCATATCTGTACGCTTCGATCTGCGAAATAAATAAATTATTTATCCGAAACTACTCCCAACGATTTGTCGATACAAGGTCGGGGGTGTTTGAAAATAATGCGTCCGAACGATCGATTTCATGAGACTTGCTAATAAAAACGTTTTTATTGGACTTTCCTAGCAATGTACAGCAATTACGTTGGTTTCCTTTCGTTTCACCATGAATTAACGTTGAATAAGATTATCGTATTCCGCATGTCTCGTGCACACTCTCTCTCTCTCTTTCTCGTGGATCTCACAAATACAATTGAAAATTAATTCTGCATATCATAAGATTAGAATTTATGATGGGATCGTAATTTGATATATATATATGAGCAATCGATTTATCTAGTTCTGTCACCTCCTTCGTTTAACCGGAGGCTCTTCCGGCGACTCTTCGCCGGAGTCTTCCCGAGCTTCTTCCCTCTGTTCTCGTCGTGGCTCGTGCCGTGGTTCGTGTCTTACTTCGTTTCGCGGTTCGTGTCTTACTTCGTTTCGCGGTTCGTGTCTTACTTCGTTTCGCGGTTCGTGTCTTACTTCGTTTCGCGGTTCGTGTCTTACTTCGTTTCGTGGTTCGTGTCTTACTTCGTGTCGTGGTTCGTGCCGCGGCGGTGGCATCAGATCCGCGTCGTCCGCGGCAAATCTGTGTCGCTCGATATAGCTCAGAAGAGCCTCCGTCGTTACGGGCTCGCGTATGCTCTGACACACGCTTTTGGCGGTCTTGAACGAATTCGGAAAGGATTTGTCAGTTCTCTCTCGCATGAATACCCATTGACCACTGTCGTATTTGCACTCTATTATCTTATTGTTCAACGCTTTCGTGGCCTTAGTTATTTTAATTTGATCGAACGGCTCGTTCATGCCACCGACGTAGAGACGTCCAATTTTGCGCGGCAAGATACCTTGTCCCGAGTCCGTGACAATTTTTAATTTAAAATCTACAGAGTTGAGGGACAACGGTTTCCACTTGAGAACCTCGTTCGAGACTCCCGGTGTGTACGGCTCGTTCGCCGGTTGAAATATCAGACCGTCCGGCTCGTGGCCCAGTTGCTTGGCGAATTTGTCGCCCAGAAGATTGCTCGCTTGCGTGATGGCGTAGAAATGTTTCAGCCTTATGGAGAAGGGCTCTCTTTCGCGACGAAGACGTCCCGCCTTCAGGGCCTGCAATCTGCCGCCCATAACGTCCCGCTCGATGATCGAGTAGCGATCGGGATGGAATGCCTTCTTGGCAACGTCCCGACCGTCGTACGTTATAATGTCGTACGCCAGATATCGAGGATACTCCTTTCCGTCGGCTCTGTCTATAACCATTTCCTGCGATTTAAAAATTCAATGTTAGCAGTGGATCTTCGATAACAAAAGCGTCAAGGATATCTCGACAGAATCTCAAACAAAAATTGCGAGCGTTCAATGAATTTTCTCGGGTCAAACACCAGCGGAGTTCGATCATGATCGGAACGGAAGAGAACATTTTGTCGCGAGGGTTACATCGATTCATAAAAATTGAACCTACTCCGTCCAAGAGCGTGTCCCTCAGGCATCTCGTTGTGTCGACTGGATGCGGAAAAGCCAAGCCTTCCACTTGGAAGATGCTGTTGTCTCTGTCAATGAAGTACAATTCTCTGTCCCCCTGTATCAGAAGCATGTACCTGAAAGAAAAATTCAAAAATGCTCAAATAAATTCGTCAAGGCAATCAAAGATGGTAAAATAGCTCGTTTGCAATTCCCATAGCCGACCTTGTGCCGTCGGCCTTCCACGAGACCCTGTAGGGTTTCTCGTTGAGCAGCCTGATGTTGTTTCTGTCCATGGAGACGGGCTGTGACCCGGGGAAGCCTGTACTCTCCCAGCGGCACATCTCCTGGACTCTTCTCTGTATTCCGCTTATCTTACAGCTGTCCGTCAGCGGAGTCACCCCAGGCACTCCCTCCATGAAAGTCGGATTCTTGTTCTGAAACTCCCTCTTCCGTTTTCCGCCCGAAGTCTGCGAGCTGGTTGTGGACTCCGAACTGGAGCTCTCCTCTACCTCATCCGTGTTGGAGTCGTCGTACTCCAGACACCAAGCCGGCCTCGTCGGTGGCGGCGGAGTGTCCGCCTCGTCGTCGTATCTCTTGAACAGCTCCCTTATGTAGTCGGCCTTGTAGATGCCGGGCGGCCTGGCCGTGGCAAATTCCGCTAGACCCGCGTCTACGTTGGTCACGTCCGTCTCCACCAGATAACTTATCACCATGAAGCCCGTTCGGTTGAAACCATGCGTGCAGTGCACTCCGACTATCTCGAGCGGATGCTGGGCGATAAAATTTTTGCACATCCTAACGAAATCCGCAGTCTGTTCGACGGACGGCGTTTCGCCGTGCCCTCTGCACTGCAGCTTCAGATACCTGCAGCCGTGCGCCTCAACGTCGGATTTGTCATAAAATCTGTTCGTGTTAGTGAGATCTATCCAGAGTCCTATCTTTAGTCGTTGACTCTTCACCGAAGAGAACAGCATGTCCACGTTGAACCTGCATTCTGTGGGTACTTGAGAGTCGAAGGCCGAGGAGAGCGGAGTCTTGAAGGCCAAAAATTTGTTGTGTATCAATTTTATCGCCTTTCGAGGACAGTGAAGCCAACGCGCCGGTACCGGACCTCTGCTCGATTTCCACTCCGACATCGCGTGGCGCGGAAGTTTCTATGCGTCGGAGAGTTTACGATTTTTTTTTTTTTTTTAAGTATTCGTTCTTTTTTTTTTCTTCGTTAATCCATGGAAGACTTGGCGCTCGCCGTCGCGATGGACTCTCGAGAGAACTCGGGACAGGAGGATAACCGTCGAGCGAGAGTTCCTCGACGTGTTTCGATTCTAGGGTTCACTGGAACATTGAGAATCGGTGCAAGATGCATAACCTGCTCTCGCGCTCGCGTCAAATATTTTTATCGTTCACTGCGAATCTGGATATATATATATATATATATATATATATATAAATCCGCGTATACGCGGAGAAGTGGCGTATCAGCTCGATACAGTACCTTCGAGGATTCTTAAAGGTTAATTAATTATCGAAGAAATAAGAAACAACACTTTTGTGTAACGGAATATGGAAAGTTTGATTGGCGAAAAAAAAACTTTTATAACGGAGACTGTCAATCCGCGTGAATGGCGGTCGCCATATTGTACGACGTTGAGGAAGAGGCCAGTGCGTACAGCGCGGTCGAGTATTCGACGATCGCAGCGACGACAGACGGTGAATTTATGAATTTCGGAGTCGGCACACCGATTTCTACCTCGGTAGTGGGGCATCATTTAACGCCACACTCATTGCCGCTAAGAAGTAACTAGGTTCGAGAAGTACCATGTATAAGCATGTATACGCATGTGTATTAGGGGGAAACGTCACTTCCGCTTTCAAAATCTCACTCTTCAACCGGAAGTGAGGCCACACCGGAAATCCGTTATTTCCGGATGAAAAATAAAATGTTCAAACCAGTGACGTATTTCCGGTATGGCGTCACTTCCGATCGAAAAAATTCGATTTTCCAACCGGAAGTGACGTGTTTCTTGTATAACATCACTTTCAGTCGAAAACTGAGATGTTCCAACCGGACGTGACGTGTTTTTGGTATAACAAATCACTTCCGGTTGGTAAAATTTCATTTTTCGACCGGAAGTGACGTGTTTCCGATATGAGTTCACTTCCTGTCGAAAAATGAGATTTTCAATCCGGAAATTAAGTACTTCCGGTACGACGCACTTCCGGTCGAAAAGTGAGATCCAAAAACCGGAAGTGGTTGCATGTTCTTGCAGCTTATATAGCAATTCATTCATGGTTTTTCTACAGATTAGTTAATTTATGGCGAAAATTGCTTTTGGCATAGATGAGATTGCATTACATGATATCCTACCACCCCGGTGGGTCAACAGACCGAATAAAATAGTCGTACATTTGACAACGAGGGCATCGCCGTTGCCACTGACGGGTCGTTCACCGCATATTCAACGGTAACCGAACGGGATTAAAAAGACACGTGGAGACTAGATGGGGCGGCATTGATTCTACACAAATATTAACTACAATCTCGACGAAGGTTATCCGCCGACAGGCGATTCTTCGTCTAGCCGTTGTAGAGTTTATATACAAGATATGATGAAAACATCGTGCCTCAAAACAACGTTGTTTTAACAATTGCAATTGATTGCTGAAGTAATTAATAATTGTCGAATGTGTTTCGCGTTATTTGAATATCACAACATAAATAAACGAACATCATTAAAAACTGGCATAAGCAAATTGAAAATCTCACTCGCTGTGAAAAACATCAACGTCGTTACTTGCCGTTGTTATCGTTGGCATTAGAAAGCATCACGTTTAACGAAGTAGCTGGCACATCAAATACGACTTTCGTAATGGTAATATATATTCATCGCACTGCGACTGAACCTGCGGCATTCCGTTCAAAAGCAAAAGTGATCGAGCGTCGTTATCGATTCAATTAGGGTTCTACGTAATTTCCCCTCAAATCGGTTATACAATAGGCGAGACCGTATCATCGTAGATAAGTTTTCAATCGATCGATAAACTCCCGAGCGGGGAGGAATATCTTATGTAACAAACCTTTTGTCTGTGCGTGTGTGCGATATGTCCTACTGCGTTCGAAGCGGGCGAGGTCGTCCTTGCATAATACAGGATATAATTTTAGTTATTGGAACGGGCGGGGCACTCTGGACCGGATAATTTTAAGTCCAAACGTTAGAATACGTTTCTACGCATTCCGGTATATTAATTGCAGCCACCGTGTACAGTCATCGTCGCCTCGTAAGAGATAAATGCAATAACATACTACGCTGTTAATAAATTAAACTGCGTCGTATCAATATTCTTATCTCAGTAAATATTTATATTCAGTAGAGGGTGGGATAAAAAAAAACTTATAACAATGTGTCGAGAGTTACAGGCGATACGACGAAAGGAAGACGCAGTTCTCTTGCCGCAATATCGTTCCCAGAACAGTTCCAATAAAGACTCGATCGTCGCGCAATTGCATTAGAGCGCAATTATTTTTACTCCATATCTCCGGGAGTTCATTCCGAGATTGCGCGACTAGCGTCGGTAGAATCGTGACGGAATAAAGAAAGCACTTTTCCGCTGAATGAACTTATTTATAGTTTTACCTTCCGCTCTAAGAATGACGAGACTCGGAGATCGTAGGCACACGTAGGAAGTTGATTCAGAGGAGTTTGAAGTGTGCCACTCGATCCCACGATACAGATTTATCTCCGCGTCATCGTGATTCCCGTTATTTTTTTTTCAGCGCCATACTACAGTGATCGGGTCCCATGAATTACTGTTAACCGTTTCAAAGATTAATATAACGAATTCATAAGCGTATACGTCTGGGACTTGAAACCCACTTTTTTTTTGGTTAAATTATCGATTCACGTTTCATTGGTAAATTAGAAAAAAAAATTGCCCAACACCGACGATAAGTTATGGAACCTGCTGTGTATAATAACAGCCTCGGCGTACCGGTCTTTCGGCATTACCCGTTGGACCCTGAACCAGTGTCCGTATGATTCTCGCTAGAGCCAGAGGTTGCGCTACCGCGGCGCTGGTTACGGACCGTTCGTTATACCATCCACGAATCCTCTCGATAAAAACAAAAATAGCAGCGGTAACGAAGCTCTCCCAGCGGCCCCGAGAGACGACGGAGGCGAGCCAGGGCTATTGGCTTTCTGGAACTCCCCGTCGGGCCTCTTACACCGCTAGCGTTACGTTGACCTTGAAGTTATATTAAAGGACGAAAAATAAATAAATAAAAAACCGATTTTACCGTTGGCCTCACCGAAACGTCCAGAGGCATCGACTTCGCCGCTCGGTCCTCCTCGTACCTCATCGCTGCGATTGGTCCGCGCATGTGCTCTTTTGGCTCGGTAGCCAGGGAACTCATCACGCGTAAGATAAATGAAAACTCTCTTCGCCCGATTGTACTGTAGCGATGCTTTAAGAGCACCCCGGACAAACTGTCACGCACTGTTACGCACTTTCGTCTATCAAGCGACGCGGCGGCGTTTCGACGCCAAGAACTTAAAAAAAAAACGATTTTTTAAAAATACAACATACAAGTAATTACGGTCAACTGAGAAGACAAGTAGAACTAGAGATGGGCGCCGATGGGTGACCGGTCATTCATTTGTCAATTGACTGTCGCGTGACCGTCAACTGGCTGGTCCGGAAGTGACCGCTCTGTGACAACGGCGACATTAACTCTAAAAACGCTTCGCGGTCCCAACTTCAAAGTTAACAAAATACCAATCTCGTTAATAAGAAAAATATTAACTTTGTATGTATTTTATAATATTGTTTTATTCATTAATTAATTGATGAGAAATGAAAATACGAATGATCACGAAGTCAGCGAGGGAGGAAAGTTCCTTTGAAATTAATCTAGACCGGTAAAAAGTTGATCAAGTTAGTGACCAAAATAAAAAATGACGGTAAAATCCCAACCACATAGATGTTTTTTCGGTGTTGTGACCCCGAACAAAATTTACGGTCATGGCACGACAAAAATTTTCTGGAATAAAGAAAAAACACGGTCATTTCTTGATCAATTGACGCTTACAAAAAATGACCGTCACGACGCATCTCTAAGTTGAACCGACCGTCAAAAGACCATCGGACCAATGTAGGAATAGAGAGAAGCCGGTACGGGCACTGACGAGATCGCTATGGCAGTGACGTAGCGGAGGCGCGCCGCGTTTGATATAGAGGACGGCCTTGGTAACGCACGGTCAAATTATAGCATCCCACATAACTATACTGTTCAGTATAATCTGCAGTGTATATATTATATATAGATATAGATATATATATGAATATATATCTATGTATATACGACTATGTATATATATATATATACACACACTAGATGAATCTACGGTCCGTGGAGATTCGTTAAAGTGGCCTTACATAGCTTTCGCAAAGTGAGACCTCGACGAGGAAAACGTGACGTTGCGGAGGTACACTGTTTATACCGATCGAGCCTCCATTAGTCGTCGGTGCCTCGCGCCGATGATTGAAAAAGCTTTGGAACCGTCGCAGCCGTCGTCGTCGTCGTCGGCCGTGCGGAGAAAGCGTGACTCGGAACACGCAGTGTACTAAAACGCAAACGCGAAACCGCTTGGCGGTTCGATACAATCGACTCCGGGCTGTTACGAGAGCTCAATCTGGCTATGTCTCCTGTAAATAGTATTATTATGGCTACTCGTCCGGCAACGTTGTGCCGCTTGCCCGACGGAGGAAAATCGTTACGCCTACGGTCACAAAAGTCTACACTCGATAACACTCGAGTACAGTGTATCAACGAGTGAAAATGCTTCGGCGTCTTATTAGATTTCTATGTAAAAAAAAAATTTTTATTAAAAAACTTGGCACATTGATTGGCCGTACGTGGGGCAGCCGATTGACGAAGATATCGGAAGGATATATTCAACATCCACTGTATATTGAACAATGACAATATACACAGCAGAAAAGATTTGTATATGTAACACACTTTTTTGTCCATAAACGTCAACAATTATTTTCTTGTTAATTTTGCGAAAAATGTTTGTAAAAATAATAGACATTTTTCTAAAATGAAAATAATGTTTTCGTAAAATTATTTTGGAAAATAAACTATCAAAATTCGTTTTCTTTTACAAAATAGTTTATTATTTTATATCTAGTAAAATGATTTTGTAAAAGAAACGTTGGTACCATGTACCATTTTGCCATGTACAGAAGAATTATTTTCGATATGTTTACCATATCCAAAAACATTGTCCAACACGCCGACACTGCTTAGCACGAACGTGTTGAAAAAAAAAAAAACGACAATCAATTTTGCTTGTTCGACGGCACGGAGTTGTGACACGATCGTTTTAGCGTATAAGCAAAGCGTCGTGCGCGGGTCATTTATGAGTTATTGTATACGCCACGTACATATACGCGTAAGTTATACGGCGTGCGTTTTGTAATCGGAATGGGGTCAAACGGTGAGGCTCTCGTGCGACACAGGAAGGTGTATTCTAAGACGCGGGCGCGAAGCGGTTCCCTCGTCGGTTTGTATGTTTTACGGGGCGCCGATGGAGGGGGCGCCGATGGAACAGCGGCAGTGGCGAAGGGTGGGGCCCCGGTTTAGCGAAGCGATTAGGAAATCAAAGTGGAAGACGAGGACGTGAGCTCTCGGTTGTTTGTTCGAGGCATTGGGAAATACGGCACGCACAAAATTCCGCGTCCCTCTGTCGAACGGAGAGCGCTCATCGATGATCGATTACGATTATCGTCCGCGCGCTCTGCTCATCAGCGAGAGGGAGCCGCGCGCTGTGCTCATCGGCGAGAGGAAGAAGCGAGTTTCGCTATCCTCTCGCGCCGTCGTCGAACGATTGATATGCTCGGAACACTCGACGCCACACATCCGTTCATAGGCAAACGTTTGATCGTTTGAATGGACTAAGAAATTGATTTCAACGTCATCGATAATACAGTCCATTCAGCGGCTTATCGCTTTCTCGAAGAAATTTCTATAGGCAATGCGCACCGGACCAACGAGCGACTCGAACACACATCTGTACGAGGCGCCGTCAATCGTACACTTTCAATCGTACAGTCGTTCGTTATACCGGAAATGAATCTTGCAGCGCAAAAAATGTTACAAATGTTCACAACTCTTCGTTCATTGTGCGTCGCAAATATCTAAAGCTTGCTTAGCTACGTTTGACGAGTGTTACAACGAAGTGTTGTAAACTTACGAATACGTAAACTTTTCGTGGTGTAGTGAAATAGCGGTGTACAATTATTGATCCGTTGATGAAGCAAGCGTTTGTACGATTGAACGAAGTTGTGAACATTTGTAAATTTTTTTGCGGTGTACGACTTATTTCCGTTATAATGACCGAGTGTAGGATTAAATGATGTACGATTGAAGGCGCCTCATCTGTACCCGTTCCGGTCCTCGTAACAACAAGACATCGCGAAAGTGTCCTGAAAATTTCAAACCGATGCTTGGTTTTCAAATAACATCGATTAAAACTTTCGACTTCTGGCATGTTCGAGTAAAACTACTCGGTGGCATCTCGCTTAATTATTTTTTTAAGTACTTTGCCTCGAGACGCTACCGCCTCTCTTGATCATCCGTTACAATTGCTCTCCGATATAAGTGCTATTTTCTTACAGCTCGACGAATGCAATCAACGGATTGTCGTTTTATTCTTTTGCTCTCTCGACAATTTAGAACCATAAAAAATAAGTAAACAAATTAAACAGTTAGCATCGAAATGGTGCACGTTACGAATATACAAAACTTTCCCTCTCGCGAGAGAGGATCTCGACGTCGGTCTTTAGCACCGGAGATCCCAATTGAAGCAAGTAGTATAGTGCGGGATAATTGCAGTCTCTCGCCAGTGAAAATGTGTGCGACTGGCAAAACCGGGTGAAAATTGAGCTAACGGGTATCTCGGGTTCGAGGCTCTCAGGATCGGCAGCCTCTCTCAGCAGCGCGTATATACATATATATATATATATACATTATATACCCGGCTGCAGACACCTCGCCTAGTTTCTAATCAACACCGACCCGAGCCAATGTCTACATGCATAATAAAATATATAGTTATAGTCTCACTGCAGCATTACGCTATCCTGTGTTTAACAGCATATACCGCTCGCACGGGAGGTGAGAGCTTCCGACATCTAAACCAGCTTATCCCCGCACCGGATATGCCCTCGCCGAGACTGCTGCGACGTGAATACACACTGCTATTTTCATTTTATTTTTTATTTATTTTTTTGTTCCCCCTAAATCTCTTCCTCTCAGCTATCTCCGCCACTCCCCGCGAGCGTGGGCGTTCAAGGCTCTTTCGATCTCGATAAACAAAGCGCGCGGTGGATTACCGAGGATTCGGTTCTCGTTCGAGCCTCTCGACGATTTCCAAGGTGTCGTGACTCGTGACCGGTGCCGAGGAGAAAGTTCGTAAACTCCTCGTTTCTATACCGCGTTTAAAGAACCGGCGAGGTTTCCGAGGAGCTGTTGAGGAGCGCGGGGTGGGGAGGGGGGGGGGGGAGAAAGAGCGAGAAAGAGTCGACCGGGGAGGGCGGAGAACCCGAGGCACGCGTATACACATTGAAGCGGTAAGAAAGAAAGTTGTTCCTCGGTGACTCGCTTCGGCTCAGATTTTCTCCGAGAATTATCGTTATAACGTACGAGCGATTTATACATATAGAAAATTGTATATGTATTACGCTCTATACTTGCATATACATATATATATAGTAATGTGCAGTTTAAACTACTTTCGTACGCTTCTTTATAATGCATTTACGGCGATAGTATGTAGTTAGTATAAAACCGGTAGGACTCGTCGTCCGAGGTGCCCTAGTTCGAGGCCTAGTTCCTCCGCGACGGAGATCGGCGGTTCCAATCGAGTGGGACTCGCTCCGGTTTATTACTCTCTTCGAGCGCTATCGCCTTTCCTCGCGATCGAAGCGATCCGGAGAACTCTCCCGGCGATCTTCTCTCTATCGCTCTTGATCACCGTTTCACCGAACGATTTCGTTTCATTTGCTGATTGAATAGTAGAAAAAAAATCGATTATAAAAAAAAAGGAAAAAAATGGATCTCGCGAGGAGTCTCCGGGGAGACAGCGACGAGACTGTGGGCAGATAAGTCGCCCCGAGGCTCCGCCGGAGTACACTGGAATGATTCATCGTCCGAGGGCACACAGATCAACGGAGCAGAATCGAGCAGAGTCGGGCTAACGAAGAGAATCGGCGAGAACCGGAGGTTGAAACCCTCGAACGTTTCACTGAGCGAGGCATACACTGGAATAACTAAACGTCGTACCTGCTATAATATTTAACCGTCGATGCTCGTCGTCGTTGCTGTTATTGTTATCATGTTATTATTATTGTGTCGAAGAGGCAGAGATTATCTTTTTACTGTATAACCTCGATTATCCGAATAAATTGCGGTTGAGCCTGGTACGGATTAACGATTGTTCGGATAATAGAAATTCGAAGACGAAAAATAACATACTTACGTGAAATACCAAAAAGAGAGATAATGATGTGTCGGTTTCGGTTCGAAAAATTTCAAATTATTTTTTCGTCACGTTACGTTAATTTTTCATCGCAATTGTGCATGAAATTTAATATAGCAGTTTATGCATAAAAAAACTTCCAGTACCGGTACATTAAATTTTATACGAATTCATTTTAGAGTGGAGACGCGTGATACAAGCCTGATCGCTCTTGCAACAAAGTTAGCGCTGAAATAACATCGAAATTATGCACCACGGTTCGGGGAGTAGAAATTTGGATAACGCAATATCACAGTTTGGATGTAATGGAGGGGTCTGACAATGGAGTTTCTACTATATTTACACAGTTGAAAACAATTTCGTAAAATCGGAATACGAAGCTTCGTCAAAATAATTTTGTTAAGTGAGTGACAAACTCGTTTGTTGAGGTTTCAATGTACAAACCCGTTCTTTTATTTCTCGTGTCATCAATGATTTTACTTTGCACTTTCGTTTGTAAAACTGGAGCCGGTTCGTGCGATTGAAAAATTAACAAATAAAAAATTGTTGCCGTTTGTGGACAATGGAAGTAATAATGAAATAAATTTATGAATGTACTATGTGCTATGGAAAAAAAATTAGTTGTAAAAAGTACAAACTTTTTTTACTGCGTAAAGTCTAGGTGAATCAAGATCGGGGGATCGTTAACGCGGTTGTACGCAGGTTTCAAGATCAACGTGCGACCGTACGGCGCGGCTGTACATTACTCACATACCGCGACGCTTATAATAATAACATTGCGATGAAAAATACAGCGGTGCGAAATCTTCGGTCGGTTCGATGACCGCTCAAGCCGTTCTGTTGTTTTTTTTTCTTTGTTATTCTCGCCACTCCGTCGGCCATTGAAAACTACGGGAAGATCATTAACAAAGCTCGACGGAACGGGGAGATTCCGAGGAGTGAAATATCGTCGCTACGGGAACATCCGGCGGGGAGACTCCCCGTCAGCGCGATATGACTGTCCCTGACCCGCGCGCCGCGTCCCTACGAAAAATCAGCCGGAGACTTCGGTACACTCCGTAGGAAGGCAAGGCCAGCCCGATCCCCCCTACCGGGAGGACGGTTTCTCGTGCCAAGTCTCTGAGATTATGAGAACGAGGGTAGCGTGGGCGGTTTTGCACGACCGACGGGACGGAGAAAGAGAAAGAGGAAAAAAAAGAACAAACGATACGAAATTGTGACCGGGAGTACTTGAACCTCGTCTGATCCGCATCCGCGCGTGTCTCTCTCTCCGCTCGCCCAGACACCCCCAAGATCCGAGGAAATATGCACGCATGTTCGAAAAAAAAGAAAAAAAGATAGAAAAAAAAATTTAATAAATAAACAGGACCGCTCGTTTTATAACGTGCGAAAGAGAGCTCGGCGAAAACGTGAAGTATACGCGAGATATCGGGCGCTCTTAGTCTATGCCGAGCTTCACCGGGACGTCGACGATGTCGACGACGACTTCCAGCGATTACCGGTTTCCATCCACATTCTCGCCAAATTCGACGGCTATTATCATTTATAATGAATTCTGATTGCGAAACGAGCACCAGAGGTAGGCTGCAGCGGCGGCGGCTGTAGAGGTACGTATACGCAAGAGTTACGCGTTAGACGCGGCGAGAGACCGAGATCGGAAGGGGGGGGGGAGGTCCTCGCCGAAGCGGCTAAGCTATTAGAAGTTAGAGGCTCACTAACTCGTCTGGCTCATTCGACGTGTTGGCACAGATTTTTTTTATTTATTTATTCATTTACGTTTTTTTTTAATATTAATTTATCTTCATCGCTCTATGTGGTCGAGGGAATTAATTGATTAATTAATTAATTAATTAACGGTAAAGAGAATGGAAGTGGATTACGGGGGAGGATTATTAAAATGATGTATTATAGATAAATAATAAACGGAAAAGAAAAAAAACAAGGAAGCATCGAATTATTAGGTACAAAATGTATTAACGGCATATCATCGAGGATATAACTGGCTGTGATCGTTACAAGTGTATAACACGCGTATCGGTCGAGGGGTCGACGACAGGGCGGAAGGGTACGAAACTTACGTTTACTTCAACTTACAATGAGACAAGAGGGTTCGCAACAACCGCGAAATTATACTCCCTCGCTCGCACGCTCCTTCATTCTGATGGAATTTTTTTCTCTCTTTTGCTATAGTGTATATCATTATACACCTACAGTATAATTCATTTTCTTATCCTGCAACGTGCAATCAATGTTCGCAGAATTTTTTAAAATATATAATCGAGCATATTTTCAAAGGTACAATTCAAGCGTGTCGTCGACGCGGCGATTTACTCGAATTTCGTAAAAATATTTTTGTTCAACGCGGGCGGTAAGTTTGTATATCTCGCTTCTTCGTTCTCTCGTGAACTTACTAATATGTTGGTTGTTTTTAATTTTGCACGCTCGTGATTCGTGTGCGTAGATTTATTTATTTATTTATTTTTATTATCAACCGTACAGTTCCAACGAGGCTGCAAGAGCAGGCTCGGGCAATTATTTTCCTCGTTATCGGGGCGTCGTGCAGCGAATCCCGTAACCGGAGGAGGAACAGATCCTCGACGGACGCGAGCGCGAGTGAGAAACCGAGAGAAGAGAGACACGCAGAGCTCGGACTTGAGAAAAGGAGAAGCGTATATTAGTGGGGCGGGCGGAGGGGAGTCGAGAGAAAGTTTCAGCGAAGCAAGAGTATGGAAGCGACAGTTGGAAATTCACGCGAGCTACCGATGTTCCAATTGGCTGAATATATTCGATGCGAATGACTCGTCGGAGTGGAACTCTTCCACCGGCCTCCGGCTAATTGATTCGACTTGATTTTATCGCTTCCCGATAATTTTTTTTTTTCTTATCTCACCTCTCCTGAGATTCCCAATACGATCGAACTACCGACATCGACGGATCTTTTTATTTTCATTTTTATTTTATATCGATAACGAAGACCGATTGCTGAACGGGACTCCACAGAGATTTCGTGATCGTGCGGCCTTTGGACCACCGATGATAATCTACGGTTACAAACAGATTTATATTCGAAATAACAGGAAACAGGATGTCGGGCGTGTTTAACACAGTTACCTTCTTGTCTTCTCTCCTTCGACTCCCTCGCAAAATTTCACACTTCCTCGAGACAATTTTTTTTTTCTTTCTTTTCAACACATTCGTTTATTATCAATTATATCTCTCGTCCACGCAGTTTACAATGGTAAATAAATATCATAGATTTTTGTTTGCTTTTTTTCGCTACAATACAAACAAGTTGTATTCATCGATCGTCACTTAAAAGGTACAACCTCTCACAAACATACACACTTAGAGTACGTCTTTTTTTTTTCTTTTTTTTCGAACGAGCGAGTCTCGTGCATTTTTTTTTTGTAGAAATTTTACAAAAACAATAATAGTGAAAATTAAAAAAAATAACGAAGAAAATAATAATAACTGAATCGACCGGAAACATCCGGTCATGGCGAGAACAGTGGGGATGAGGGAATCTCAAGCACTCTCGACCGAGTCTAATTTCGAACGACCTCCCGGACGCTCGAGACGTGTCCGACGATCTTCCGTGACGCTATTGAATACCGAAAGTGTTTCGTCGTTCGAAATTCCATTCGGTAGGAAAGCGGTCAAAATTTTTTCGAGATATACATATGTATACATACATACATATATGTAACACAAAAGAACACACGCGATATGTAAAAGTGGGACTGCACACCGTGCGTCGGCGCGACATGAGATTCGTCGAGAAAGCGCACAGCCGTGTTTTATTTTTATTTTTATTATTATCATCATAATAAAATAAATTATCATTACTCACTTTTTTTCTCGAGTAAAACTAAAGGACACGCGGCGATAAAGTGTTTCCTTAAATTCTTTGTTGTTGCGTATTTTTTTCTTTCCTCTGCAATCACTCCCGCGTCTCGTTTGTCATTCTCTCGCATACTTCGAAAATATTATCTTACAAAACGAGGAAGCGAGCGCGTCGACGACTATTTGTGCGATGATATGAACGAGCTTTATTGCCTTCTTTGCCAATTCGTTCGGCTAGCCGACAGGGAGGGAGTATTTGTGTTCGCTAAAACTTTGTACATACGCGAAGAGATGCGTTTTCTTTCGAGAACTCGCCAACTCGTTAAACGATTACGATATTTATTGACACTTTAAATTTAGTCCTTAGAGTCAACGGTTTTACTTTTTCCTTTTTTTTTTAGCGCATAACCGAAGGCCGCGTGGCGCCCGCTGTTTATCGATTCTCTCTGTTTCACTCTACTACGGGTTCGTCTCATGGTATAATGTTTGCTGATAGAACGCCTCGGGCACGTACTAATGGAAGATTATGCAGGTAGCAGCGAGCGTCCACACGCGGTCTCCCGGTGCACTTGAATAAATACAATGCCATATGTACAGAGGCGATAAATGAAACTGCTCGTTTGCAAATTGCTTCGATTTTTTTTTATACAATGCATACGCGTTTGTCTGTATGTATGGATAACCGAAGGTTTTTGGTTCACGGACTTCGGCTTTTTTCGGTCTCTCCGATGCGCGCTCGAGATTGACGGGTCGGAACGGAGAAGCTCTTAACTGACCAATGTATGATTAATAATTACTAATGCACGAACGAAATCAGCGATCATACGTGTGTTTGTCCACGGCGTCCGGCTTCATACCGAACTCACGCGACAACAAAAATAAGTCCCTTATTCTCCTGAAAAATATACACTAGTCTGTACATTACGAGTATAATTAATATCTAATGATATTACGATGAGTCTCTCTATCGAATGAGCTTTGTGAGTATGAAACGTTCGCGTCTGTGCGTGCACAAATGAAATACAGTCAGAGGGAAGAAAAAGAAAAAAAATAAAAATAAAATCGTTTCCCATACACAGACATACGCGAGCGACGGACGCACGAGTCGGCATTTTTTTTTTTTAAGGGGGTGGGTCTGGTGTCTTCGCACTCGAGGTGGGCTGGTACATGGATTATGCGTGCGCGATATTGATTGTATATATGTAACGTATCACAGATTTCACTTGGAACTGAACACTGACGGGAGTGCAGGTCTCTGGCGAGGATTTGTTTTCATTTTTTGTTTTGTCTCTTCGACATGGAGGAAAATTTCGCGACTCGACCGCGACGAGCGGGTGCTTCGCGAAATTCCTCCGACACGCACACACACGAAACGGGTGTGCGGTGAAAAGTGAGTGCTTCGAGATCTCGCCTCGGCGGAAGTCGTCACCTCAGTACAGATCGTGCTGGAGCCTCCTGAGCATGAGATCGATAGCTATTCTCGCGTCCTCGACGGAGTCGTGCTCGGTGACTTGGATCTCGCGTCGCAGAACGGTTCTCGCGAGTGTCTTGAGACTGCTGCGAAAGGGATAGCCGAGGAAGTGTGGAAAGGCGACGCACGTGTCGATGACGGTTGTGTGAAGTAGTCTCAGAGCGCGCAGGTCGTTCTCGAGTCCGTGACCGATGAGGATGGTTTCGGCGTGAACGAAGCTGATCAGGTCTTTCTGGACGTCGCGGAGGGTCTTGGTGGCCTTGGCGAGGTCCTTGGCGGTGATGCCGCTGAAGCGGGTGTTGTGATCGATGACCTCGTCGTCGGGTTTGACGAGGGTGTCGTAGACTATCCGTCCGTCCATGCCGACGAGGGTGACCTTGGCGAGCTCGAGGCCGCGCCTCGTGAAGCACATCTCGCAGTCGAGGGCGTAGACTCCGTAATTGCCGTCCCGGGCGATGACCCGCGAGGGTCTCGTCCTGACGTAGCCGTCGAACGGGCCGTTGTAGCCCGGCGACAGGCCCGTCCAGACGTGCGTCCTCGCCGTCGTGCAACCGGCCGCCTCCTCGCGACCCTTGCAGCACTCCCACGTGTCGCTCTGACGGCGATCGTGACCGTTCCTCAGCTTGCCCCAGTGATAGACGCACTTCTCCTCGTTGATGTACTTGCCGTTCTCGCGGTTTACGTAGAACGTCTTGTGGCAGCGCACGCAAGGCCTCTCGACGACGACGAACATCGACGGATCGGGCGAGCCCCACGACTCGGGCGACGAGCGCGAGTCCCTCCGGGACTTCTCCGCGTAGCCCGAGGACGAGGAGGACGAGGACGATGAGGACGACTCGCCGATGTCGGAGTTCTTGTCGCTGTCCGACGAGCACTCCGGCTCGAGATCGGAACTCTCGACGGA
Source organism: Stenichneumon culpator (assembly GCA_964017025.1). NCBI lineage: Eukaryota > Metazoa > Arthropoda > Insecta > Hymenoptera > Ichneumonidae > Stenichneumon > Stenichneumon culpator. The sequence continues at coordinate 5,575,160 of OZ024774.1, forward strand.
GCTTCCGCTGCCGTTGCCGCTGTCGACCTCGCACTCGCTCGCCCTCCACGAGGTCGCTGTGTTGTTGCTTCCAGGAACGAACTCCCGGGCATTCGCGTCCAGGTTGTGCTGATGGCCTCGCGCACGGTGACCCATCGGATGCTGCTGGTGATTCAGTATTATCGCGTATCCAGGAAAGTAACTGCACTCGACCGGGTAACCGAGGTGCGCGAGCTGCATACCCGTGAGCGTGTATCGGCGCATCAGAGCCGCCAGGGCCGCGTCGCTCAGGTGATTGAGCTCGTCCCTCTGGCTGCTCACTCGCTGGTGGTGGCTCGACGAGCCTTTCGATTTCTTCGTCCCGACGGCGTGAGCGACGCCGCTGGCGTCGATCTTTTTTCCGGACGACGCCGCGCCCGGGACGCCGGACTCGTTGCTCTTGGAGTCGCCCGAGCAGACCTTCGAGCCGCTCGACTGCTGCAGGGATTGCGCTGCACCCCGGCGCGAGACCGCGCTTCTTGTCTTCGGCTGGTTCGCGCTCGAGCCCGAGTCCGTGCTGTCTCTCGTCGGGCTCTCCTGATGGAAGTGGCGGGAATTCAGCTCCGAATGGTGCTGGAGCAGACGGTGATGGTGACGGTGACGCGACACGCTCGGACCCACCGACGACTGACGGTGATGATGACTGTCCTCGTCGTTCTCGTCGTCACGGTCGCGACGCTGCTGCTCGCGCGGCGCTCTCGTACGGTTCTTACGCTGGCGACGACTCAGCGACGTCCGGTCGGTGCGCTCCGTCGACGGGACAGCGTCGGCGAGGACCTTGGAGGATGCACTCTTGGAGACGGCGATGACGCTGGACGGACTGGTCGTCGACGATGAACTCGGACAGCCGCTTCCCGGTGACGACTTGGACAATCCCTGGGCGACCTTGCAACGCGTACTCGAAGTCAGCACGTACTCGCCCTCGCCGCCGCTGGCATCCCCGAGCTCCGGTTCCTCTTCCGGCACCAGGTCGCAATCTTTATGTGCACACACAAAAGAGATGCGTAAGTGAATCGCTGTTAACAGGATGATTTACGTCGATGTTTTTTTTATTATTAATTATTATTATTGTTGTTATTCATATAGGTTTTTTTTATATTGTGATTACAATGAGATTAGAGACACGCGGTTATGGTACGGCTAAGATGCGATGGCTAGCATACTCAAATCTTTCGCGTTCACGCTTTGTTTGTTTTTTTCTTTTTTTTTTCTTTTTTTTCCTTTGCTTAGATCTCTTTGATTTAGTCTCGCAATCGCCAATCATGCATAATCTCGTTGCTCTTTTAGCAGGGTCGCCCAGGATTTTTTGTGATTGTAAATTCTTTTCTTTTTTTTATTTTCTTTTTGATTTTTGACGGAGAATTTTTTTTTTTTTGGAGCGAATGAGAATTTTCTTTCGAGGGGAGCGGAATAGAAGAGACAAAGATGAATAGAACCAATCGCCCCCGTTCGTGTTGTGCGTACGTTACCCGATGAGACTAGCTGCACCAAGAGAAAAAAAAAGTGTACTAAGATCATTTAAATGTGCTTATTTCACTCGGTGCGAAAACGGCGGTTCAGCGCGAAACCCCATTTTTACACCTTGTGAGATAAAATGTTGTACGATAATCGTGCGATAAACGTTTCTTCAACTCGTGTGATTGCATAACTCGCCTTCGGCTCGTCTCGTCAGAAAAAGTTTTATCGCACTAGTATCGTAATGTAATATTATTTTTTCGATAGTTATGACACATCGCGTGAATAAAATTAGAAAGGCGTATTTTATATGCGTTTTCAGTCACGAGATATTTATTTGGTACGAGAATATAATAAATAATTGATATTTTTTTAAATCAAACGCAAATCGCTCGAACCAATAAATTCAATTTCATTTCGCCAAATCTTTATCCATGTACCAAAAAAATACGATGATGACTATTGCGAAAAAAAAGCGTTTCATTGGATTTTTTTTTTTTTTTTTTTTTTTTTATGCGAGAGTGCATTTATTAACAATAACTCGCGAATCTTCGTATCCGCGGTAGATCTAAAAGCGCTGTAACGAGGCGAAACGCGAGAAGGTCTTGCCCGTACTGTTGCAGACACGCGACGTATTTATCAAGGCATTTACTGTTTATAGAGGCATTTCTCTACCCGACTAATATCTCTCATCTCGTAGCTGTGTGGAAACTCTGACTTTGCACTTTGAAATCTCGACGAAGCTATTCGCGATTCACGCTCCGACTGGGAGAGAACTATTAACTGCCGTGTTATATCTCGGTTACGCAATGTATACATCTTTCTCTTTCCCCTCGCGACACGTATTACGGACAGCAATATTGCCGAGAGATAAAGCGCTCCGAGACGGGAAGAGGCAGAGAAGCCTCGAAATAATTTCGGGAAGAGCCGATGGACGGACCGACACACTCCATGTTACGAAACAATTTTTTTTCTTTTTTTTTTTTCTTGAGTTATTGTCAACTTTATTGGGAATAATGAGACGCAGTTTGAGCTGCGTCTACGCCGATGACACGAAATAACCGACCATAATTATGAAACCCGAGAGATGGGAGCGGAGCCAATTCGTAACATAATCTCTTGGGAGAAAATCGTGAAGCCTCCGAGCGTTGTTAGCAAAGACGATGTTCTTTACGGGGAATTTTTTTATGTATATTTTTTTTTTTTTTAGTTAAACGCAATTATTCCGGAAAAAAATTTTAAAGAAGAGAAACGCGGGCAGAGTCGACCGTGGACCGGAAATCCGACGGTCACGGGAGAAAGTTACCGCAAGTTTATGAGCCTCGAGGGCCCTAGATCCGAGTCGAGACCTCGAACAGCCCGAGGGCGTCGGTATCCGGCTCCGCGGAAGTGCGAAGCAGGGAACAGCGTGGTCTGAGGAGGAACCGACGAGCGGGAACGACCAATCGGTTTTTCCAAGTCGACGGAAAAATTGATCGCGCCGCCGGCGATTTATTCCGCTCGACCGGTAACATCGTCAGAATAACTCGGCACTCCCGGCGTCGGTCAATATCGGAGTAACATATTTATTTTCAATTTTGCTTCCTCGTGGAGGAAGCTACGTTTTTATTATTATTATTATTATTTTTATAAAAAAAAAATGTTTGCAGCGGAAGACTCTCCGATTCTCGCAGTCCGCATGTCCGACCCCGCACAAACCGAACCGATATACGTGCATTATTATAATAGTTTAATGGATAAATAATCGCGACAGCATTGTTTTTTCATTTTTTTTGCGTTATATTTTTTTTCTCTGACTCACAGCATTTTTATTTTTATGATCACCGCGGAAGAAAAATTACTGCAGAATTATTATTATTTTAAATGAAAAAAGTGTTTGCAGCACAAGGTTCTCCGATTCTCGCAGCCCGCATGTCCCACCCTGCACAAACGGAAAAGATGTCTGGACTTTACTATCATCCCGTTTAATGGACAAATAATCGCGACAATATCGTTTTTTTTTTGCGGTACATTTTTTTTCTGACACAGCAGTTTTATTTTTACGATAGCCGAGCAAGAAAAATTACCTCAAAATTATTATCATTATTATTATAAAAAAGGGTTTACAGCACAAGGTTCTCCGATTCCAGCAGTCCGCATCTGTCCCAATCCGCACAAACGGAAAAGATGTCAGGACTTTACTATCATCCCGTTTAATGGACAAATAATCGCGACAATATCGTTTTTTTTTGCGGTACATTTTTTTTCTGACACAGCAGTTTTATTTTTACGATAGCCGAGCAAGAAAAATTACCTCAAAATTATTATCATTATTATTATAAAAAAATGTTTACAGCACAAGGTTCTCCGATTCTCGCAGTCCGCATGTCCCACCCCGCACAAACCGAACCGATATCCTTGCTGTATTATCGACCAGTTTAATGGACAAATAATCGCGACGATATAGTTTTTTTTTGCGTTACATTGTTTTTCTGACTCACAGCAGTTTTATTTGTACGAGCGCCGTGCAAGAAAAATTCCTGCAGAGTTATTATTATTATTATTATTTTAAGTTCTGTCCCAGGCGCGTTTATCCGAGATCCTCGACGGTCTTCGCTCTAGGCCGTGCCCCTTAGACGAGCCCCCTTCGCCGTCGTACTTGTAACTCGACTCCGACACGAGATGGAGGAAGAGCGACGAGGATCGAAATAAGAAAAAGCGTTCTACGATCTTAGATTACCGGGGGGGGGGGGGGGGTCGAGCGAGAGAGCGCGGATAGCCAGGAAGTGCGCACGAAGAGCGCGGAGGAGCGTCGACTCGAAGCCAATAACGGGAGGTCGTCATCCCCGTTCGCACGCCGTCTTCCTCTCCGTCGGTAAGCCCGATACCGTTGCATCATTATGAAATCATCGTCGGCTCGGCCGTGTTCGAAGAAAACTCCGAGTCTCTACCCCCTCAGGTATGACTAAGCGATGCGGCTCTCAGCACGATCGAGCACTATTACTTTGCCGGAATATTAGCCCCGGTACGTATAGAGCCACGGATGAATCTTCCCGAGTGGGTAACCTCCGAGCGTACACGGACGGCCGCGGTTTAATACCCTCCGTTCGCTTCCTGGAGTATCGAGGAATAACTTTCGTTCGTGGCGTTGCATCGGACGAGACGCTACACATTACGTGCGAAACCTGCCATTCACGATGGACGATATGTTGCTCGAGAATCATTGAGGAATTTATTTTATTTTCTCTTTGTAATACAAAAATTTGAATGAAAAAGGTTGAAAACGATATTTGAATGAAAACGTTTTAAAACAAAATTTGAATGAAAAAGATTGAAAACAAAATTTGAATAAAAACGTTTGAAAACAAAATCTGAACGAAAAAGGTTAAGGACAAAATTTGAATGAAAATGATTGAAAACAAAATTTGAATGAAAAAGATAGAAAACAAAAATTTTAATGAGAATGATTGAAAAAACAAACAAACTAAGAACATTTAATCGTGCTATGCTTAAAAGGATTGGATGTCTCGTGACGGATTACACCCACGAGTGGCTTGCATTGCGTCACGGATCCTCCGCGTCGGCGCTCCGTGAGACTTCGCCATTTAATTTTATTATTTTTCAACCAGCTCTCCGTGTAGTTCGATGGGAGTCGATGCGGTGTTATTTAACGGGCGTAGGCGGACCGGATGACAACGGTATTTGTTTTGAGTTTTTGTTTGTCGGACATCGATCGTGGTGACGATAATGAGGGGGATTATTGTTACGCGAAAGGCGCATCGGTTAGACCACTGAGGAATACGTAATACGATTGCAATTGTCAATAAACCGGGGCGGTGAATTTTTACGCCGGAGGAGTTTCATAATTCGTATGTTGCGTACTTTACACACGTCACGAGCCGTGCATTGGTAAACACGTCGTCGTCCGGACTGGCGCGAGAGATAATTTATCTCGCGAGGAGAAATTATTCTTGACGTAAGTCCGAGGAATCTCCGGGAATTACGCATTTTCATCTCCGCAGAGCGGAAACGTTCGATACGCGCAGTTTTTGCGACGCCCAACGGGGAAATCGATATATATATTTTTTTCGTTCAATATTCATGTTTTTTCTCCCGATCGAAGAATTTTCCAGGGCAATTATTATCGGGCTCGAACTAACCGTGCATTAATACTGGTTCGATAATTTCCCTCCAACAAGATCCGATATGCCTTCAAAGCTCTCGAGCGGAAATAATTCATCGATCCATATTAATCTATCGAGTGTGCAGTTACCGCACGTTAATGAAATTTCGAGGACGATTGGTACGATGGGAAAAATAAATAAAAAACAAAGCATATAAATTCGCGCTTGATCATGGTGTCCGGTGTGGATTTGAAATAAAATTCAAGGGCTCTCGCAGAATTTTCAAGGACGTTGTAGCGATCGATGTTTATCTATATCAGATGTACCCACAAGGCACGAAATACTTAAATAAGTGATTTCGTAGGACGAAGAGATTAAAAAAAATGTAAGACTTTTTAAGATTTTCAAGGTTTTCGGGGAGCAGACGATATTTTGACCGATTCTCGAAACCTCGCGCTTACTTTGCTTAGTGAAAATTCTTAATTAGAAAGATATGTAACAAGCCTCGAGCACCTCGTCTTCGTAATGTCACCGTAATAAAATCAGTGCATCTTGTAATCAGAAAATGAAAAAATTGAATGAAACCTCGCTGATTGTTATTCTCGAGGCACTTAGCCCGACGATGCAACGTATCATCTTATAAGAGTGCATATTAAACAATCCGCCGTGCAGCGACTCGAGACTCCGGCCCAACAACCGACACGCTTTACATCTCTAGCGTAACTTAGTCTTATTCATGACTGTCAGAATATAGAGATTAGCCGTGTTGCGGTGCCTGTAGCCGAGTCCTCTCGTAAAAGCAACACGAGTCCTTTAATTTGCGTTACTAACCACGAATAAGAGATATCACGGATGAGTAATATTTCGTCACAACGATTGTTAAGATATAGAATTAAATCCGTCAAAGGGTCAATGCGATAAAACGATTAAAAAAAATTATTTATTGGATCGTCAAGAGGAACGGATTGATTTGGCCAATATTAAAAGAAATGTGAAAAATTATAAAATCAGTATAAAAGACCCACCCACACCCCCCCCCCCGCCCGAACTACACTGTAAAAAAAAATTCGCATGAAATTTAAAGTACTGGACTGGACCGGTATGCAAAACTGGTATGTTAAATTTCATGTACAATTATGATGAAAAATACTTTATTTTGTAATAATTTACTTCAATTTCAATGAAAAAATACTTTACTTTTTCATTGAAAAGAGTGTACAGACGCGTCTTCATGGATGCACGAGTTCTTTAATTTGCTTCGCTAACCACTAATAAAAAGTATCACGGATGAGTAATATTTGGTCACAACGATTTGTAAGATATGGAATTAAATCCATCCTGTTGCGTGATTCTGCTGTCTTCTACATTTTTTGTTTTCCGTTCATTATTTTCTTCTCGTCCCCCCCAAGGGTGGGGAAAGTGGGGAGCCGATAACGGGGTCTGCGGAGCAACGATCGTGTGTTCCCATGCTGCGGCGGTGCACGACACGGCACGAACTCGCGAGAGAGCCACAGTAACCCACTCTTCGCTCCCGTTACTCACGCCTTACCGACCCGACCGGCTAGATAATACGGCTCGAAGTATAGCCGAAGTATGATGCAGCACACACGTTTTACGGTACCCACTTCGTATCCGTAATAAACATACGCGTTCCCCGTAATACCGTACTTCACGACTCTGCGTGCAAACGCGCAACTGTTGAACAGGATTTGCCGGCTTTTTTTTGTTTTGAGAGCTGATGTACCGGGAACGTGTAAAGCGGATAACTCGGCTCGGCGGTCAGAGGCGAAAGGTCGAAGCGAGGTCGAGACGAACGCGAGGAAGCTCACGCGGGTGCATCGGCGAGCGAGACCGTTCCTCGAGCCTCTTTCATGATAAAGAAAAATTGATAAATAAACAAATCTGCTACGTCTTCGAATCTTGGAGTCCGAGGCGAGCTCGGACCCCGCGGGGCAAACTGTTGAATAAGCAAGTTATTTCCCTGGCGCCATCGATAAGGCAATTTGTTGCGTGAATCGACGAGCGAGCCTCATCGCTCTCTCCCCACTGTGGGAAGTACGCGATATTCAGCTTCACACTATTTCCTTGCGGTATTTTCCGATGCTATAATTTTCCTCGTTTCGATTCTCGTTGATAGCGAAAATCGGCGCTTCCTAAGTCGCGATCTTATGCGCAATGTTTTTTTTTTTTAATTCTCGTTCGATCGACACGATCGTCTATCCTCGATTTAGAAACTGCTCGTCGAGCCGAACGGGTCACGATATTCCCGACCCGACGTCGATAAGCACGGGACGGCCTTGCCGGCGCGGAGTCTCAAGGAGCGTGCGAGAACTCTCGGGAGACAGAATTACATTTTTTTTTCCTTCCGACTTTGCTAAGAATAACCACATCCCTTGCGTGCAACGCGGGTGGAAAATCGCCTATTATTGAGCAATCATCATTATTAAGCTGTGCGCATGTGCGCTACCGTTTCATTACGCTCCACACTGTAAAACGAAACTATAAATATGATGTGCCGGACTGAAAGTTTGTATGCGAAAAATGATACATTAAATTTAATGTACAATTATGATGAGAAATTTATGTACCTTTTCATTGAAATTAAAGTAAATTATAAAAAATAAAGTATTTCCAATGTTTTTAATACACTGAACATTAATTTTTATCACAATTGTACATGAAATTTAATATAACAGTTTTTGCACAAAAACTCCCAGTCAAGTACATTAAATTTCATACGAATTTTCCATGCGGAATGGTCATTGGCGAATATGACGATTTTGCGACGCAAGAAACCGTTATTTTAACAAAGCCGGAAAAAAGTATCGTACGCTATTCTGGAGGGAACGGATTTTCACCTCGTGTGACTCCTGCCTTTGCCTCGCTTGGGCGGCGAACTTCACACTCGGCAAAAATCACGTACTTCCCTCGCTTGTAGTATAATGTACAGTTTTTTTTTAACTCTCAAAACCATTTTTCAGTTTCAACGCGATTTTTAAGTCTCAACACTATAATATATAGCATAGGTTTAGATCGGATAACTGGTGCAGCGCGCACTCGTCGATATTCGTTTAATCGTCGACACGTTAATGGGACCTTGGTCGTTCGCCTCAAACAGTATCGGTTAGTTGTTCGGAGGTGCGGTAAAATTTTTCGCTCGTCTAAGCGTACCCGTATTCATTTAAGCGAGACGTTAAGTGCCGCACGCTAGTCCGACGTCCTTGGAATTGGTAAACAAAAAATTAGTGTCGCATACGAGCCGGTAGTTGAATAATGTGTGCGCGGAAAAAAAGAAGGAAAAAAAAATAGAAACGTTGCGGTAGGTTTTGGCGGATGTGCGATAACGACGTAGAGCATACACCTATATATATATATATATAACCCGGACGTTGGATTGTAAGAAACATTGTGAAGAGAATGGGCGGGCGTTTTTTGCTCGGAAGGGTCAGTGGGTCAGCGTCGATTCATCGCGCGCGCACCCGGTCTGCGCAGACGGTGAATTTAATCGTGGAAACGAAATGCTCGTCGACGTGCGAGGAAGAAGCGGCTCGTTTCGTTCGGTATCCGCGACTCTTCACCGCCGACGAGTTGTCGAGAGGTCGCTTTGCGGTATCTGGAGCGTAAGAAGAGTTCACAGAGAGGGAGAGAGAGACAAAAAAAAACCGGTGAATCTACACCGGAGACTCGTGTGCGCATGCGCGTGTCTTCTGTGCGCAAACGGCAAATCAGTCGTTCCGTGTTTACCAACAGTTATCTACACTTATCACGGCACGTGTGCGAAATTGTGAAAACTTTGTTTGAACACATCGTTAAAAGAGATCTCAAAGTACGAACGCAAAAAGGTAAGCAGATCATGACCCTGAAGATATCTGCATGGCATTAAATTTTATCTCTGGCAAGTCTCTGTGAATGCACTGCTTTTAGAAAAAAAACTGTTCACTCGTAAAATTTTATTCTCCAAGTGAACTTCCCTGAGCGAAGTTCGTGCGATGGAAAACACAGCCGTTACAACTTGATGAAATTTAGTCTCGTGCAGATATCTTCGGGGTGATAGAAGATCAAAAGGGACGAGACAAAAAGCGTATTTGGTTATTGTTCACTGCGCCTTCACAAGGTTGGCGATGCGAGCGCGCAGACCGTTTAGAACGCGGAGATTGATAATCGTCGAACGAAACTCGCGATCTTTCTTCTCGTTGTACAATACCATGGTGGCCGTTTTTTCTCCGGAAAAAAATTCCCTGACTTTTCACTGACCAATTAAAAATGTTCCCTTACCAAACTCCTAACGACTTGTATTTAAAAAAATTAATGATGCAAATGAATATGCCTAATTAGTGTATTCATATTTAATTCTATTTTTTGTTTTTTCAAAATGTTCCCAATTTTTCAAGTCTCCCTTTTATGTACTTTTTATTTACGTATAGAATGTTCGGCGACAATTTATTTTTTCCCTGACCAATTTTGAAATTCCCTGACTTTTTCCTGATTCCCTGACCAAGAATTTTTCCCTGACTTTTCCCGGTTTTCCCGGTTTTCCCTGACCGCGGCCACCATGAATACAAAATTGCACGGAAGGACGAATCATGGAGAACTAAAAAAAAAAGACCCGATTTGAATAGTCGAGACAAATAAGGCAGAAATACGACAGCAGGAGAGTCAAGGTAGAAACGTTCTCTTCGAGCTTTCACCCCCAGATGAAACGGAGAAGCGTTCTGTTTCGTCGAAGTAAGAAAGACGGAGCAATGCGCGAGCACAATAGGCTATAACGGAATGAGACGAAAGGATGAGAGATGGGAAAAAAACATTTATCGCGAAGGGCAAAAAGGAACGAGGGCGGGATGGCGATCGAGCGAGACTAAAGAAAAAGAAATTAGAGGAAGAAAGAACGATTGAGTGAAACAAGCGGGGAAACGAGGAAAGAGCTCGGCAGAGTAGCCGAGCAGATATATATATATATATATATATATATATATATATATATATAAAAGATAGACTATAATATGTACACGTGAAGTAATCGGGACGGCACGCGGCCGTTCTCTCGACGAGTAACAGTTATCGACTCTCCGGCGGGCCCGATCGATTTCTCTCCAACGACCTACATTGAAATTAGTGTCTATTAACCGTGCAAGGACTCTATGCGCGCACGCTAGCCCGATCAAACGCGGTCCTTGCGCTCGCTGTCGAAAATAAGGTGGAAAATATATTATGGCGCAAAAAAGACGCTGGAAACTCGTCGAGATCGAAAAAAAAGAAAAAATTTGCCTCACGATCGATAAATGCTTAAGGCAGAATTTTTACTGATTCCGTCAATGTCGACCGCGATTTCCGTGTTTCTGTACTGTGAAGACCTTCCGCCGTCCAGATGTTTTCTTTAGCTAAGTATTCGACGGTGTTCATATATATATATATATATTTTTTCTCGCGAAGTCAAGAGCGCGTTGCTCGAGCTAGAATATCATGAGTATTATTTGGAACGTGAAGCGGCCTCGGGTTGCAAAAATGAGACAAGAATACCGGACAGACATCAAAAACGCGAAAAAAATGCGAGGAAAAAATTAAAGTGGGCGATTTTTTTTTTTTTTTTTTTGCGAGTCGCTCGAGGAGGCTCCGATCGGAGAGGAGAAGCGCCGACGGAGGAAAGAGTCGAATCGAAAGAGTTCGCGACCGCCTCCCCCCCCCCCCCCCCCCCGCGAAAAAAGCGTTATTACGGTCGATCATTTGACATTGATATTTCTGTATCGCAAAATGAACGGCGAGCGAGAATATTTACTAGTTGCCAGGCAAATCGCGAAGATACTTCCGACCTTTTATCTTCATGACGCGTAAACAACAAGAAACGCAAAATTTGCGTGGTTTGTATTTTTCGTTATGAAAAAGTTATAATAATAATAATTATACATTACTGAAATTAGACTCGTGAAGGAGTCTAGCTATTTAACCATGAGTATTATTTGGCACGTGAGGCGGCCTCGGCTTGCAAAAATGAGAGAAGAATACCGGACAGACATCAAAATCGTGAAAAAAAAAGCGAAGAAAAAATCAAAGTCGGCGATTTTTCTTATTTTTTGAGAGACGATCGAGGAGGCTCCGATCGGAGAGAAGAAGCGACGACGGAGGACTTGCGGATCGAAAGAGTTCGCGACCGCCCCCCGACCGTGAGATGGCTCACAAAGGCGCGGAGTTAATCGTCGAGTGTGCATGACAATGAAACGTTACGTCGCGAGGTACACGGCGATGCTGAGGACACGCAGAGCAGACGGAATGGATGAAACGAAATTGCAGAGACCATTCGCTCTTTTTTTTTGCTGTTCTTTTTTTTTTCATTTCAGTGTGTTTGTCGTTTCGTATGATTTTTTAAGGATAAAAAAAAACAGACAAGCGTCCGCGACACACACGTACCTTCTGCACAGCTTGCGAGGAACTTGCCGTTGCTGGAGAAATTCATGTCGAGGACGGGCCCGGTATGACCCTTGAGCGCGCCCACCATCCACGAGTGCGTGAACTCCTGTTGGGCCTCCCGCCGCTTTTTATTCTTCGCACGCTTGCCGCTGCTCGATGTATTACTCGCGCTGCCGTTGCTGCCCGCAGCCGATCCCGGATTGTTACTGGCCAACGAATTTCCCGTCTCGACGGTCGTCTTGCCGTCCCGTTGTCCCGAGACATCTGATTTTAACAAAGCAAACAAAAACAAATATCGATTAAATTTTATGCACATACATATATATACATAATATGTATATATATAATAAATAAACATATTTATATATATGGTAATAAACATGTATATGGGTGAAAGCACTGTTCACTCGGGTGAATCGTCGAAAGATCACTATATGTATTTTAATAACCAACTTGCACGTTAGAATAATGAACTATAGATTAATCATTTATAATTTTTTTGTTTATCGATGACGTACTTTCCGCGGACAACAATTCTTCGCGTCTGTCACGAGCCCGCCTGCGTCTCATCCGGCGTCGTTGAGATTCGGTTAACGAGTTGTCCCGGGAAAAGGCCATTTTGACTGTATGGCACGTGAGAAACACGCTCGAGGGGCCGAAAGTGAAATTTTCCCGATATATAATATAACAACACGCGTAAGTCGCTCCAGCCACGTGCACTTGATATACCGCTAGCTCGGAGTGTCTTTCACAGAATGATACAAAAACAATTCCCGAAGCCCCTTTTATGTACTATTTCGACGATGACTCTCCGCTACCATAGAGCGACGGAGACGGATAGTTCCGCAGGTATTATTACCATCCCCCTTCCGTTCTACAGGAAATCCTCGTTCAACGATTGGCCAAAATTTTGTTTTTGCCACGGTGCGAGTTTCACCCGTACCCATCATGCACCGAATGCTCGAAAAAATTAATAGTCACTACGCTTTATACACATAACAAAAAAATAGACACATACGGCATTTTTAAGAATACAACGAAAAAGCTGTGATTATTAGCAAATAAAGGATGCAGTTAACATAAAATAACAAGTGTATTTAAGCGAATAGCAATACAGATTTATATAAAACTAAGAACACAGAAAGAATGGTGTTACTTATAAGAATGACAATAATGAAAAAATGACATTAGAGGATTAAGAAGAGTAAGGGTAATGTAAAAGGTTGAGCAAACCATACATGGAAATAAAAATACAATCTATACTGCTTTTTCGTTTTTTGTCATAATGTGAATTTCACCCGTATCCATTAAGCACAGACTATCCGAAAAATTAATAGTCACTAGGCTTTAGACTACTCGTCGAAATTATACCATATACATACATAAATACATACATATATAATACGAATGTGTTTGCCGTCCTTCGAGATGGCAAGATAGACCTCGACGCTACGCACACTTTTATCGCACAGCCAAGGTTAAGCCGGTGTTGCGAATGCGAGAAAAAAAGCGTTGTTACAGTCGATCCTTTGATATTGATATTTCTGTATCGCAAAATAAACGGCGAGAGAGAATATTTACTAGATGCCAGGCAAATCGCGAAGATACTTCCGACCTTTTATCTTTATGACACGTAAACAACAAGATACGCAAAATTTGCGTGGTTTGTGTTTTTCGTTATGAAAAAGTGATAATAATAATAATTGTACATTACTGAAATTAGATTCGTGGAGGCGTCCAGCTATTTAACCGGGATCGAGCAGCGAGCGCGACTGTTCCACGGTGAATCATTAAAACGCGCGTGTTGTATAATTTTTATGTGTGTGCGTGCGTTTTTTTTTCTCTTACCGTTTTTATCAGACGACCTTGACCCCCTCGGCAGCTCGCTGCGATAAACGGGTCAGATAAACGAAACACCGTTGGCAAAGTGGGCCCATGCACGAGTGTGTGTGTGTGCGCGTGTTCGTGTGTTTGAGCTCTCAATTATGAAGTGGAAGAGAAAAAGAGAGCGGTGTCACGAGAACGAAAAAAGTGCACAATAGAAAAAAAAATAGTCGAAATAGATAACTCGGGCAAATCGAGTGCTTTTTCATCGATATATTCCGCGTTATCAAATCCATAAAAGGCGACGTCGTTTTGTGCGTGCAATTTCGACACGAGGACTTTGCACGTAACCCGGTGGAACTAACGAAGATCGCGACGAGAATGAGAAGAGCAAACGAGGCATATTCAAGGAAACATTCGTTGACCTTCGGCTGAACCGCGAGATCCCCATAAAAATAATACGTTCGCGGGGGTATTCGTCACGCTGAATCTCTTAGTCGTACACGCTTCGAACCTCGAATAAATGATGACAGAGATGACGAATAAAGAAATTCCACGATTTTTTTTTTATCGTATCGGGCACTCCGTAGTCTGACCATTTGGGTCAGCATATCTTTTTACGCCGGATGCTATCGAAGTTTCTAGACAGAGTAATAAAAAAAAATGCTTGGTTCAACCAGCATTTCCCGTCCAGAAACGTAGCAGAATAAAAAATAAGATCCGTTAGAGAAAAAATGAAATTAATTGTTAAAAACAAAACGACAAAGATTGTGAGCCTTTGTCGACGTGAAATGTTCATTAAATGTACAAATCTTTTTTTTTTACCGTTTACGAGTTGTCTCAAGGAACTCGACGGTTTGGGAACAATGCTGTCAGAAGCAGAACCGCTATTGTCATCCTTGGCCAATGCGTGTCATCGGCCAATTGTAATTAAAGATTCGATCGGGAGAGCTACGCAATCGAGACCGGGCGAACAAACGACGTTACGTTCGAATTTGATGAATGTATGCCGGAATCCACAATAAAGAATGCTGCATTATGTGTTCGCCTACAAAATAAAGAGTGTTTAGGGAAATTCGCAAGCTGCTCGATAACAGCTCGACTGGGAAGTGACTCATTTCTATTCATCGTAAATGACAACACAATGAAATAATTAGTCAGCTACCTGGCTCGTTACGCGCGTCGATATTTCGGGACAAACAACGAAGCGAATACAGCGTTAAAATTGTTCGCAGGAGACAGTGATTCTAGGATGGACAAATACTAGCGCGCCTGTATATTATCATAGACAATTATAATCCTCATCTTGATATTTTTTAAAACTTTAGTGCAAAAAGAGCGGATGTTTGTATTCTTCTCATAATTATTTTTTAGCATCTATCTTTCATACTCTCTCTGTTATTCGCTAATTATTTTATGTATCTTTTCTTATTCGCCTTGCATCATCAGTCGTCTGGTTACTTTGGCTGTAGCAAATCGATCAATGGTGTTTTCCATCAACTTGTAATTGGACTCAGCCCGATTTCGTTTAAATAAATAAACAAATAAGGATTGTTTTATTGTTATTACTAGAAGGTTGTCGTGGTTCGGACGCTTCGGCGGCCTCGCCGATGAATCGACTATGAAATTTAGGAACCGGAAATTTAGACTTCCGGAGATTTGCCGGAAATACGTCACTTGCGGTTTGAAAATCTCATTTTTCGACCGAAAATGGGGTAATTACAGTATGAGGTCTGTGAGACTATCTATTCGTCTTCTACTTTACGATTAAGTAGATTGTTATTATTGTTTTGTTATCATAATGATTTCCTGCGCTTACTAATTCTACTATTTTTTTTATTTATTTACTTATGCGGAATTCCGAGAGGAAAACTTATTTTTAACGGTACTGTTTACGTTATTTTTTAATTCTTTGTTTTTGCGGCGAGACAGGAACTGTCTGGTAAACCTCACGAATTGAATGTTCGTCATGACGAGCGGTGCTTCAAAATAATTGGCGCACTTGCGGGCGATAATGTTGTATTATTGTGAGAGAAAGAACATAAAGTCACACCGAAGCGCAAATGTGATAATATTTTTGATCGACGAGGCGCATGCCTCGTGTTTGTGATTAAACGACAATGATTTAAACGAATATTTTTACAGCTTCTGAACCGATCCTCCCCCCCCGTCTGTTGCTGTTCTTGACTCGAACCATTAATTCTTCCGGCATTCCTGACCGTCGACAATATAAAAAAAAACATTATTAGCCGTGTGGCTTTACCTTCGCCCAAGACAGAGATCGGCGCATCGGTAGACGATTGTCCATCATCTCCTTATCACTTCCGGTCTCCTTGCTCCTACAATCTTAATGCAAATCGGACCTCGCGCGAGAGGATGACATAATTATCATTCCGCATATTCGATATTTACGGTTATTCGCGTGACTCGTTTAATTATTTTAACGAAACAACTAAGCGCCTCTCATCGTCGTCGTCGTCGTCGAACTCGTGCCTCGCTTGTATATCGATTTTAACTCAAGCTTCCCGCTCGACGACCAACAGACGACGGCCACTCTTTTCAGGTTCTCCCTGCGATGAATATACATGCAGTCGTGTCCCGCACAGAAATATTGATATCATATTCATCGGGCGACTCTACCAGACTCTCGCAGTCGTTGCCTTGCTCGGCGATACAACCACACGTCCGTGAAAGAGCGGAATTTTACGTCGTCGATTATCCTTGGAAATTATTTTTCGGTCATCCATCGTATTAGATATCTTCGTATTAAGATACCTCGAATCGCCTAGTCGGGCCGCCCCGACTGCGGCGGATTGCCTTAATATATTCCGTCGGTTCATTAAACCCCGAGTCTGAGCCTTGGATAAAAAAAAACCTGATTCCAAACTGTTGTAGGTACGGTGGAAGACGATAAAACGACTACGGTTTCTATCGCAGTGTCTACCCGCTTCAAGAAACTCAACGACTACCTTTCTTTTGATTAATTTTTTTTCATCGCAGGAATAATTCGTTGGACTCCGAGAGTTTAGGCAAAACAATTAAATTCACGTTCCGCAAAGCCGTGGTTGGTTTGTATTTGAAAGTAAATAAAATCCGTTCACGACGCACCTCGTCGCGACGTTTTCGTTATCTCAGGTTTTCTCTTATCAACCGCCTCGGGGCAGAAGTCCGACAGCCCATTTGTGTAAAGCGTAGTGCAGACGGCACGATAATAAACAAATGTAAGAGTGGCATAGATGGCTTCGCTTTTTTATATATATGTATATATACACATATGTAGTGTGTGTGACTGTACGAATATATAAATATACATTCGAGAGTGTTTTATTTTTTTCATGAGAACGGTCCACTTTCGAAGCGACAACTTAGCGATTGGTTGGAAAGTGGTCCGTTCGTTTGTCCACAGAGACGAAATATACCGTAGCAAAGCGTGAGTCATCGGGAGTTACTCACGCTATGACCTGCCCGAAGGTTACTCGGCGACGCGCCGCTGCTCCACTCTACACAGCAGAGTCTTGTCAAAGAGTGCTTCGGCGCGCTGTCGAAGGGACGTTTCTGCACCGTCTTATGTACATAAATAAAGATAATGCTCGTGCATGTTTACAAGACACACTCCGGGTCTACGGGAGGCACAATGGCGCGGGCGCGCCCTCGCCTTTTTCTCATTAGTCCCGGGAACGTGTATCGAACGAGATGCACAACGGACCGTGCGCACTCGGTCGTACTCGTTCGCGACGGAATGATACAGCTACACATTAATAAATAATGTATGGGGACGGGAGGATGCAGCCCGGCAGACAGTGTCCGTGGGTTATTATTTATTATGTTACGTACGAATTATAAACGCGGCCGCAGTGCCGATCGTCCGGGCGCGCGCATGCGCACAACAATAGTCCCGTCGCCAGATACGAGAGGCCGCTCTTCCAGACCGACCGTCCCGTTTCTCCTTTGTTCGCGACCGCCAAATTTGGGTCTCCGCTCCTCCGCAGCCTTCCCCGACGACTATGACGAGAGGCGATGCGTCTCGGACGAATTTTATCATCAATCTGCGCGCCGCAGGACAATGTATATTGTTTTTTTTTTAATTTTGTTTTTCTTTTATTGTTTTTAAGGTTGAGAAGCAAAAAAAAAGAACGTAGAGTGCGCGAAGAGCTTGACTGGCACGATGAAACAAAAAAAAAACGTGCGCGATGAAATAAAAAACTTGACGTGCAGAAACGTGATCTACACGAAGGCCGACTCGCGAGTATTATAAAATTAATTTGCCCGGTAACAAGTTTTTCTTTCGGCTTCCGGTGTGCGTGGATTTTAATATGCATAGACGAGTATTTAACGAAACAAGTGGATATTATTCATTAGATATGAGTTAGGCAATCGTCTGTGATATTTTTTTTATTAAAATTTTTATGTTTTTTTATTTTATGAACAAGTTGCGAGATCGAGCTTGCAAAAAGTTTAGACAAGAAATGTTGTGTTTATTCATGATCAGCATTAATGCGGTTGGTAATTGTACTGATAAAATAATGTACTTTTTTTAAAAGATCTGCAGCAAGTTTCCATATAAGACGCTGAAGTAGCAGTAGAATTAGCTGCAGATTCGTGATCGGTCGGACAAATATAAGATACATATATTGTAAAAAAAAGCATTATGAAGATTGCAATATTTCTTTATCAAATCGAAGGTCAGCAAAAAAAAAAAATGATTCCGTCCACAAGCTGCGGTGTTATCTTTCCGCGCTGAACACGAATCTAACAGCTGTTGTCTCTAAAGACAAGCGGGCCAACGGTACCACAAAAAAAAAAAAATTATCAACGTGGATTTTTTCATTTATTGTATTCTAATGCTGTAGTGTAATAAACCCGAATGGCCTCGGAACGAACCTCCGCCTATTTATTTTTCTTCCTTTGCTCCCGTCTTTATCGAGACCGTAAAATTCCGTTTGCATCCGCTTAGAGGTTTCTCGCCGCGAGCTCGCGGTGTGTTCAATGAATTTTTAAAAGCGGAGCTCGAATAACCCCGAGTCAAAGAACGCGTGACCAATACCGATGCGATTGTCTCGCTCGATTACAGTTCCGATCATCTTCGCTGTAGAGATTTTTTCTTTCCTTTTTTTTTTTTTTTACCTCGTGACCTCGAATTACCCAAGCGAATCCGGAAGTTGTTTGTGCATACCTATCACGATTATGACGAATTTCGCATGTTTGCGAAACGATTTCTCGAGACGGAGAGAAAATAAGAAGAGCGGAGAGGGGGAGGGGGGGGGGAGCAATATCCTCCGTCACGGCCGTCTCGTCGCGGATCTTCCAGTGTGATAAATGCCTGGTAGTGTGTCTCTCGTCACATGTAATATATATTCGGTGCGATTATTATCTTTTTTCTTCTCGAACGAGCGTGTTAATATTTCATATCTGGCGCCTAAAAACCAGCGAGACGTATTTTATATGCTTGCAAAGGAAAAATTAAAATAAAAGAAAAAATACGCTCGTCCGATTTTAATCACGAGCCTATATTGAACGAATATCGAAAAGAAAAGAAAATGCGAATACAATATTAGTTTAAAGTTAACAACGATCCAACGAAGTGGTTTTTTTTTGTTCACAGGCTGTTTCCACGACGGCTCGGTGCGTCGTGGAAACGCGGGTTTACTATTTCGAACTTTTAAGAGTCGTCGTTGGCGATAAGTGAGCCACTAGTGAATTTGCGTCGATAGATTTTTAAAAAAGATATGTATATATATATTTTTCTAAAAAAAGCCGCCTTCTTTGTACGACTAATGTGTTACACCTGCTAGCCAATATTACTTATTTCGCTCGCTAAGCAAATTACTGTCATTCTATTTCGATTCCGTGTGTTTTTTTTTTCTTTGTCACTGAAACGCGCATCGCCGTCGGCTAGTCGCAAAGTGGTTGGCAATTTCGAAGCGAGTTGATGCCGCTCGTAGAATAATCAACTCGCCTAGAAGCGTCGTTAGGCTAAGCGCACGCTGCTCGCAGTGTACGATTTACGGCAGCGCCCGGGAGAAAGAGATCAATATTATAGCGGTATAAACACAGAGATAGCCATCTCGTTTTCCGGAAGTCCTACACGGCACACATTCCGGAACACGTATATCTTTTGCACGAGACGGCTGGCACGCACGCCTTTCTCGCCCGTTCTGTGTATTTCTCGCTCGACTGGCGGTATCGAACGGCGAGTGCTCAAAATAGAGAAACGTAAAAAAAAAAGAGGAAAAAAAAATAGGACGTTAAGAAGAAAAAAAAATAATGTATGTATAGCCAAGCGACTTTGACGCATGGTGAAGTTACTAATAACGCTGTTACGAGCGAAAGGGCAGACACATGTGCGGCAAAATGTTCCAACTGATACTTCTGAATTTTTATTAAAAGTATTTCTTTGTCGAATGAAATTAAAAGAGAAAAAGAAAAAATTAAAACAAAACGCCTGTAGACCAAACATCAATTAATCTTCGATATACGTTCGAGTATGAATAAATGGTGTGAAGCGTGCCGACCAGCTGCCCGCATCGCCGAGTGCAGACCGGCGAAGCTGCTGACCGGCGAAGCTGCTGACCCCGTCCGCGACGCAAAGTGAGACGAAAATAAAGAAATAAAAATGAAAGCTAGATAGGTACGTGGGCAGTTTAGGGGCAAATCGTAGCAGTGTCTGCTGGCAAGGCGGGAGGTGGAAGAAAAAAAGGCAACAAAAAAATGCAAGAAATAAGATTGATGCACACGTGTGAAACATACTGGCAGATATCATGGAGCGTCGGGGCCGCTGGTGAGCCGGAGAGGAGGACAAAGGCAATACGGGAGGAGTCTAGCGGGAGCGACGAGGAGGTCGGCGCGCAGCTGCGAGAGAGGGTCACCCTTTAAACGCGTCGAAGAAAGAGAGCGGGCTGGAAAGGAAACGGAGAAGCGAGCAGCTGCGGTGCTCAACGAGGCTTCTCCCGAACTTATTCTCGAAAGAGGCTCTCCGTGAGCCGGTTACGAGAGCACGATGAATTTTACCGATTTACCAGAGTTTCTGGCCACCGAAAGAGCCCACACTACGGCGTTGTCACTCCGGCCAATTTCATCGCGCGGCTAAAGTATTTTTATTTATTTTTCTCCAAGTGCACCCGAGACCCAAGAGAAACAAGATGCGAAGCATCTGTACCGGTGGCGCTGCGATCGCCGCCTTTCAGAGACTCACGTGCGTTCAGTCACGAAGGATACAAATGTGCCTAATGTTTGAATTTTGCCGATTTACCAGAGTTTCTGACACGAAAAGAATCCACACGACGCTGTTGACATCCCGGTCAATATCGTCGCGCGGCTACAGCATGTTTATTTATTTATTGTCCAGCTGCGCCTGAGAAACATCTGCGGTGGTGGCGCTGCGATCGCTGCAGTTTAGCGACTAACCTGCGTCCAGTCGCGAAGGGTACAAATGTGCCCAGCGTATGAATTTTGCCAATTTACCCGAGTTTCTGGCACGAAAAGAATCCACATGACAGTGTTGTCACCTCGGTAACTTTCATCGCGCTGCTAAAGTATTGTAACGAATATAGAGATGAGATTAACTGAACACACGATATTGCATAGATGACTGAAATAGCTCGGTATGACAAGACTGTAAAAATAAATGCAGATTCACCGAGTGACGAGATGACAGATTGCATGCGATTGCAATTAATAATATCCGTCCCAAAACCAAATATTCCTGTCGTTGATTTCGCTCGGTCGAAACAGTATTTTTATTTTTTAAATTTTTTTCCAAGTGCGCCCGAGCCTCAAGAGAGAAACACGATGCTTCGCATCTCCGCCGGTGGCGCTGCGATCGCCGCAGTTCAGCGACTCACGTGCGTCCACTCGCGAAGGGTACACGTGTGCCTAACGTCGAACTTCTCCATGCCGGTCTCCCTTCTCTCCCTCGCTGCCAACCTCGACGTCATTTTCCTCTTCCTGTGCCCCCTGCCACGACGCCACACTAATATAGATCGGACAGTTTATTTTTACACCTTGCAACGTCGCTCTCTCTCTCTCCCACCGGCTCCGACGAGGGTTCCTCGTGGGGGCGACTCGCTCGCGAAGAAACGAGCGTCGATTGCATTTTATTCTATATTTGTACGGCACACCGCGTCGAGGAGACCACTCGTGGCCGGTGGCGGGAGCGTAGACGAGTTTGTACACCGCCCGTAACTCGAATCCTCTCCGTACACTTACCGCGTGTACAAGAATATGCACGCAGACGCACACGTCAACGGGGGACTCTTGCAAATTCACTGCCACGGCAAGGGCGAATGCAAGAATAATAATCGTCGGCGAGGGTCTCCTTCCCTCTGTCCCTCGCGCAAAACGCACCGTGACGAGCCGACGGAGACGCGTCGTGGCTCGCGCGCTACCCGTCACGCTTCGAACTCCCCCCCCCCGGTTTCCACGGAAACCTAGACGCCGCTGCTAATCGTCTTTCCATGGACGGTTTTCCCGCGCGCGCAAAATATCACCGAATCTCTCGTTCTTTCACTCGCTCTCTTGCTTGGTATTTTTTTTTCGAATTTTTCTATTCGGTTATTATATTTTGTACTGTATTTTATGTGATTGTATTTAGTTGTCATCATTCTTGTATTTCTGCTATGCTTGCATCTGTGGCACTTATATCGTTGCACGGTTCTCTTAGGGAAACTTCGGTCCCAGAGAACGAAACAAACGTCTCTTTCTCTCTCCCTCTTGATTCTTCTCGTTATTATTATTATTTAATAGTTTTTTTTTATTTGTGCCACCTGTACGGAGTCCTTCCCGTTTTACACACCCCACCTCCCCCCGGATTGCGTCCGCAGCCGACTTACCCCCTTACTGTGTGGCATTCCAACAAGGGCACAGGGAAACGGCGGCAAACATTGCCATACACAGACGGCTCTTTCCCCAAAGATTGGCGTTCCTACAGGGTAATCACCAATCTCCGATAAAATTGCCTCCCGCTCCACGATTCGATGCGCAAGCCAGCGCGCGGCTAGGCGGTCACCCATCCAAGTACTGACCGCGAGCGGTACGGCTTAACTTTGGGGACCGCCAGAGCCACGCACCAACCGCGCACCTATCGCTGTTGGTATTATTTAATATTTATAGTAATACGTGTATTCACTAATTTATTAATGTTACTATTAATAACAGTAATAATAATAATAGTACGGCATTCCCGCAAGGATGAGCGCTTGAGCGACCGTCGGTCCGTTTCGCCGGCTCGCCCGAGCGCCAAAAAAGGACCAGTAAGATTCCAGGCACGCAAGGAGATGGGGAGAGTCATCGAGAAGAGAAAATCGTGACACGGGGGTCTCCGGCGAGCCGGTCCGCTCGACCGACTTCCGAAAGAGAGCCCGGGTCTCGTCGTACGTCCTGTGCGCGGCACCGAAGAGACCACGAGGTTCTTTCTCTCATCTTTCTCTCCTGTACGTGTGTCCGTCTCGTTCGGCTCATTTCTCCTCTTTCACTCGCGCTCTCTCCGCTACTATCTTCCTTTCATCTCGGCAGGTCCTCCGTCTCTCTCCGTTCGGTGAAACGCGATTCGCAAGAACGCGAGCGTGAACACGCGGTATGTCGACGATCTAACTGAGACCCCCCCCCCCACCTCGGCGCTCGTTGGGAACGTTTCGGCACGCTCGACGCGCGATGTGCTCTCCTCGTGGAAATAAGAACGCTCCTATCTCTCAAAGCTCGGAGATAATTTTGACTACGCTTGCAGAAAGCATATTTCACCGCTACATCATATTCAACGTTCAAATTTATAGTAACTCCGTACAGGCGCGGGGGGGGGGGGGGGGGGCTTACCGTGTTTGTCCAGTGGAATCCAAGTTTTATTTGTCATCATCTTTCATCGCAAATCAAACGGAAGAATCTTTTTTTTCTTTGTTTGCTACCCGACTGCTGTACAAATTCATTCAAGGGCATGCCCAGCATAGAATCAATCCGCGTACACGTACGATGTGTAATTATCGTGATAATCATCCAGACGGATAGATAATTTTTTGTGGTTTTTCCTTGAAACTATTGCAGAAAGCATGTTTCGACGTGTTCATAATTCCGGCTTGAAATATGAGTCTTCCCTATCGTTTATAAACGATAGTTCATGCGTATCACGTGCAGGCCGTGGTACGCAATTTGCATACTCTCGGTCGGGGATCTCTTCTCGATGCTCTCGTTATTATACAAATTTTGTCCGCGTGCACGGGATCCGTGCGTCTCCGGTCGGGTTTTGCGCGGGCGCGCTCGCGCCCATCACATTGCAGGCGTCCCTCGCGCGCATGGCTCGTACAGTTTCGTTGCTCTGGACGTAACAACGGAAGACGAGAGAAGAAAGAATTAAAAAAAAAAAAAAAAAACCGAGAGCGACTCGGGATGTTCATACTCAGCCTCTATTCACGACGATCTTTCTCTCTCTCTCTCTCACTCTCTCTCCATATATGTATATATATATACATATATATGCACTCTCGCGAAACACAGGACCAGTGCCGTCCGAGCCACAAGGCCAAAAAATAAAAATCATGCTTACTCTTGTTGGGGCTGGCAGTCTTGAGCTGTCTCGAAAAACGACCGGTGATGTAGCTGACGAGTAAGGCGATGCCGCCGAGTACGAGGGACGTGACGACCACGAGGACCGGAGTCCGCATCTCCAGAACACTTTTCGATTCCGTATCATCCATTTTAAATCACCGATCAATAAAATTCCACCGTGAGTTCTTTATTATTTTTTTCGTTGAGAGCACGTCCGCGCCGATTCGGTATCGACGAGCAAGTTTCGCGGTGATCTTACGAGGACCGTATTATTTCACCGTAACCAGGTGGAATCCCGCGCGTCGTCCCGATCCGTTGAAAACACTCGTTCGAAGGGGCGGCCGGTGGGTGACGGTAGAGGGGGGTGGGGGGGTTGTCGTGAGGAGAAATTCGTCGGACAAAGTCACTGCGAGGAAAGGACCGACGTCGCGATAACACAGCAAACCTCGCGACTACGACGAGTAATCGTGATGCGTCGGCGATCACGCAACCACGATGCTGCGGCGCGTCGACGCTTTTGCGGATCCGGTGCTCGCTACTGCGCTCGCACGATACTCACGCGTACAACGAAGATGCAACACAGATCTCTCGTCTTTCTCTCGCCGAGCGCGGCAGGCACACGTTTGGTCCCACACACGCGCGCGCAGTGTCCACTGCGGTTATCCGCTGCGTTTATCTCTTGGCGTCGAAAACGCTCGTTTGGACGGTTAGCGCCGATACAAAGCCGTTGAAATAAAGAGTCCTAAAGTCACCGAACTACGGAGAAAACCAGCATGGAAGATCCCGATCGCGTCGTCGAGCAGCTCGTGCTGCTGCCTTGCACGAGTTCTCTCGCTTCTCTCGGAGGCTCCGAACCGTACTAACACAAAACCAACGTTGAGCGTCGGGAAGAGCGGAGACCGAGTCGTGTCAGTGTGTTGCCGCGCGGACGCAGCGCCGCGACGGCAGATCGCCGCGTTCCCGCTTCACTCTTCTGCGGCTAACGTCGAAACGACGTTCCTCCTCGGTGCTACTGGGCTCGCTGTTACTTATCCTATCTCTATCGTTGTTCTCGTTGAAAGGGTCACGTGGTTGCTTGATGTTCAAAGGTTTTATTAGCATTCTTCAATCTCGAGGGATTAATTCGATTGACTTTTCTTTCTCCTGCTCTCGCGATTGCACTTCTCTTTTATTTTCACGTCGTCTTCTTTCTCGTATTCTCGTTTCTCTCGTGGGGTATAAAAATCGTCAATTGTTCACATTCGATCGAGCATCGAATGACAGAGACTTTGTGTTGTTTTTCACGAGTTCGACTCCGGTTACGACGTAACCCGGATGCAAAACGATCTTCCCTGCGTTGCTCTCGCACTTTTTATTTGTATCTTACTCAGCGATGATTTACCGGTCGATTACGTAACACGTTTGATCATCGCGGGAGTCTCCGGCGCTCGACGCGTCTCTACGCGCTATTGAAGGTATCGAAGAGTTTTCGCGTGGCTTGTGAAAACTCGCGTGGCACTCTCGAGGGTCAAACGATTTGAAAGAGGGGGGAAAAAAGTAAACTCTCCGAGACGTGTTCCGTCCGTATCGATCGGACTCAGTGAGCAAGGTAGGCAGTAACCTCGCGCGATACGTTCGCAGCGAAGCTTCGATCGTGACTAACGCGAGGGAACTCTTGTACAACCAGTATATCTCGCCGTACTCCACCGCGTGGTTTGTCCCGTGCGGGCATAACCTACCGGTATATACGTGGTCCTCGCTCACTTGATCCTTCTCCTCTCGTTTCTATCCCTTCTGCAAATCGCCGTCTCGGCCCCCCTCCCTACGATCGCCCGGCTTTTTCGTACCGCGCTTCTCTCGTGCGTCGCCCCCACCCCGTCGGCGCAGTAATCGCGGAGGCGCTTCGCGCGTATCGCGCGCACCTGCATCGCCAGTAGCGGCTGTCGCTGGTACACGGCGCGTGTGCCTTGGAACGATTTGGAAAAAAAGGGGAATTCTAGTAGAAGATAAAAAGAGGCGATTCTGCTCTACAGAATTTTATCGTGACTAGTATATCTCTCGACTGACCACTATATCGCTTATCCGAATGATCTTCCCTTATCACCTCCGCGTTATCATTTTACAGCTGTTTTTTTTTCTTACTTCTGACTCGTCGAGAAGCTGCGACACGCTGTTTCGATATCGGATTCGTAAACGATCGTCGGTGAGGCTATCTTTGTTATTTCACGACGGAATTGACGAAGTTACGAACGATAGTCGATCAGACGTACTCCACGAGATAATTTTCGCGATACACACCCACGATATTCAAGCTTCATACCTCTCACTTGGACTGATATTTCCCGCTTTTTTAAAATTGTTTAAACATTAATTATTGTCCATTACAAAAATAAATGAAAAAATTAATGTACGTATGTATTTTTTTTTTTTTTTTGAGAAAGATTTTTTATAGATACAAGTTACTCTAGATAGGTTTCTGCATCTACTCGACATAAACGTATCGATCGTCGTACCACTCGAGTAGCGTCGCCTTAAAAGGATTAAATGCGGTAAGGCTATAACGATTATCTCAATTTTTCACGCGGAAAATCGTAAGCTCAGATTTATCCCACCGAGGAGCGTACGACAATCGCGTCTCACAAACTCATCAATATTTGCGTCCAATTGCAAAAGATTTTTATATAAAATCGATTTTTTATAGATACAAGAAACCTATATAGGTTTCCTTATCTATCTGATACAAACGTATCGATCATCGTACCACTAGATTACTATCGCGTGAAAAGGGTTAAATACGATAAAGCTACCACGATTATCTCAATTTACCACGTGGAAAATCCTAAGCTCAGATTTACCACACCGAGCACTCCTCGACCACCGCTTCTCACAAAATCGTCGATATCCGTGGAAAAAAAAAATCTTTCGCAATACCCACCGAGTATCGCGTAATCAGAAATCTAACCGTCTATTGGAAGGCTCAGGCTCTTCCCGTCACGCTGCGTGACACGGATGGAAATAATACAATAATCGAACGACGATGTCGATGACGCGATAGAGCTTCGCGCGTGTATTACCGGAACGTCTCTCTCTCCGTATTAGAGACTCTCGGGCCCACTGTGACGAGACCGTCGTCGCGTTCGCAGCGGCAGCTTCCTCGAAAGAGAGCTCGCGTTCCGCCAACTTACAAAGCGTGAGTCAGAAAACTCGGCTGTTTCACCGGGCACCGAGAAATCCTCGTGTGTTTCCCCGATGCGGAATACGATATCGTACGCTCGCAACCATCCGAGACACCGTTCGGGCGTGGAATATCTTTGACGTCATATTAATCGCACATAGATTTCTTATCAATGTATTATTTTTTTTTACTTTTGTCTCACAACTCGTCTCCTTCGACAAAAAGGGGTTCGAGGTTCAGATGTTTTCACAATGACCGTGAGTCGTTGAAAATCGCGACGAAGTCCCATTGTGTCGTATGACCGCTGCCCCCTCCACCCCTACGCCTCTTGACGGGATTGACAAGGAACCTCGTTGAGAAAGAAAAAGTCTCAACGGATACGAGAAGTGAAGACCGAAGAGACTGTGCAGTGTTGGGCAATTTGCTATTAACCCTGACAGTCCTCATTATTACTATTATTAAATTTAATTAAATTTATTATTACTATTATTATACGCAACAAAAATGTTATAAAAAGGAAAAATAAATGTTATATGTCAAGATGTTATTATGATTACCCATGCTATATTTTGGTTCATATTTGTATTGTTATCTGAACTGTAAAAATTGTAAATGTGAAATAAATAAATAAATAATAATAATAATAATTATTATTATTAATATTGTTATTTTTATTGTTATTATTATTATTATTATTATTATTATTACATAAAAGTGTCACCTGAAATTACTTTTTCACAATAAGTTTTGAATCCTAAGCTATACTCGGCAGTGGAAAGAAATATCAAAGGAATATATAGAATACGTATTACGACGCTAATGAAAAAAGAAGATGAGACGCGGCGCGAAACCTCGAGAAGTTATTGCGTGAGACGACGAACGATGTGCGCCGTCCACGCGGCGTCTAAAGTACGAGATTTTTTTTCCTTTTATTTCATTAAGTTCGCCTGCCCCGGCTATCCTTCGACGAGACCTTGCAGCTTCCACGCGTTGTTATTCTTCGTCGTTCTTTTTTCGTTGTTGAATAGTGAATTTTCCAGTGTACACGTGTCTACACCTGAGCAGTTCAAAACGAAACACGAGTCCGTCTCGCACCAATTGTAACTTCCCGCGTGAATAAAATAATGTTAATAACAAAGAAATTAAAAAACTCTTGTCTCGACTCAACGAACGAAAGTAATTTTTTTTTTCGCTCTGATCATACAGAGGTAACCGACATCTCTACGGGTCATAACGGGAGCGCGGACGAGGGTACGGATAAAATGCAGGTATCTTTATCTCCGAACGAGCTCGATAGTTTTTGCGAATGCTGGTCGAGACGGGAGTTTGACGCGGTTCTCCCGGGACCGCCGAGAGGGCTCTTGATCCACGATGGCTCGAGAGTTGGCAGGTCTCCTGTACGGTGTATCACTGTATACACGTCTCTATACAGTAATACACTACAGCGTACGCCCGTACGCTCGGCACAGCCGCATGCTGGCGTATATATAGGTATAACCCTCCTTCGAGAATCGTACGAGAGACCCCCGTGGATGGAAAGTCGGCCAGGAACTTAAAAAAAGGTCGTTTCCCGTGTATTCACGCAAGACACACACAAACACAGAACCGCGGCGATCGTAGCATCGAAGTGGTGTGAGAGGATGCGAGCATTAAATTCGGTCCGTTACTCGCGCCCCGTTACTTTTGCCTCCTTCGAGCCAGCACCAGCGGCAAAAGTCTGCAGTGCCTATGTAGCATCACCATCGCGAGTTGTACCGGCAAAAGGCTCAAACCGGCGCTCGCCTGGGACCGAAGTGGCTACCGCAGCGCCCGTCCTCGATACGAGACAGTTCGAGTCGGGCCCACGGTCGAGTTCACCTATGCCTCCGGTTGTACCGCCTTCTCTGCGCTGCTCCTCCTAAACGCGGATACGCGTTTACCCGCTCGGTCGACGGGGGACGCCGATGAGTGTAACGGGAAAGCCGGTGGAATCACACTCCTCCCCGTCGTGTCGTACCGGCCAACGAGAGTTACTGAGCGAGGGCGCCCCCAATTTGTGTAACGAAGAGGACACGACGAGTCCTGAGAACGAGAAAAAATAAAGAACCCGAGGGGCGCATGCGCGAAGCGGTCGAGCCTCCGACGATCGCTGCGCCGTCCAGCGGATTAGTTCCTGACCCAGATCTTTCGAACTATCCGATCGTTGGGTATTCTTTTTTTTTTTTTTTTTGCTGTACTCTAATGTTCGATCTTACAAATCGCGAAGCTCTATCGGATGGATCTTTAGAAGAAAGGATAACAAAGGAAAGTTTCCATCTGTACTAACTTTTTTTTTAGATATCTCGTCGAATCGATGCAATTGTGTTGCTTAGAAGCGAGGGCAACAAAAAATATAAAATATAAAAATATTCAAAAAATGTAAAAATAATTGTTGCTGATTAGATCAACTCTCACGGAAAGATCGGCGCACTGCCGCTTCACAAGCGTTGCCAACAGGCTAGACTTGGCTCATCTGTTCGGAGGACCGATTTCAGGGTATAACGAGAGCCCTTGCTGAACCCTTGCTGAACGCTCCTCTATGAATGACACATTCTTCGCATATACTTTACTAAATACAGAAAAATTTGTTAATAATCTTGATCTCATTTACTATGTACTTTAAACTTCATGTAAAAGGGCATGTCCCGTTAATAAATAAATAAATAAATAATAATTTCAATCAATCAATAATAATAACAAAAAATTGCATTCATTTGTGCAGTATGGGATGCATTTTTAGAAGAAAGGATAGCAGAGGAAATCCTCGGTCTATACTAACGTTATTTTGAGATATCTCTTCGAGTCGATGCAGTTGTGTGCTGAGAAGCGAGGACAACGGGACGAGCTAACAACAAAAAAAACTGTTCGTACCCAATGTATCGAAGTCACGCGTCACAGTTTACACGTTGCACGCGATTAACCGATACGGAATCTCATTGTATTTACAAATAAGAGCCACGTGTACGTGTCCGATTCAGAGATGAGCGATCGATTATTTTCTTGTTGCGAGGCTTTTAATCGTCGCTGACGCCGGTTTCGTGCATGTCGGAGAGCTCCGAGCTCGATCAGCAAACACGACCGCTGTGTCGCTCGGCACGGAACGGAGGTTCTTGCGCGCGCGCCTCTTGAAAACTTCAAGGGCATGAGACACACACGGCTCGTTTTCTCAGCGTCTCTATGCCTACGGTTAACTCTCGGCGTGCCTCGCAGTCGGAAGAGTCGATAGCCGAAGCAGTTTCTCGCCGGTTTCTCATGCTGACGCCTCGGTATCGCGGCTCCTATGGGCACCCGGGCCAACGAACTCTCGTCAAGTTTAAAGGTCGTTTGCCCTAAAGCGAGCCAACCGCGCCGATCGGCCGCGAAGACACGAATGTGGAATGGAATTTTCTACGGGCGAGGTGGGACAGGGGAGGCTGCTTCCTGCGGCTGAACAAAGATAAATTATTCGGATCTCGGCGATCCCAGAATATTTTTGATGCGTAGTACGAGAGGAACGTCGCCCAGACAACGGCGCAGGTGCAACGGATGACACGACCGTTTTTTCCTCGGTGCCGTTTTGCACGCCGTCCGAGGTCGCGCTGGTCCATATTGACCTCGTTCAGAAAATTCTACGAAAAGTTATGGAACGTAACTTCCAGCATTACGGAATGTTTCTGGATAGTTACACTTAAAGAAAAGTATGACGGGTTAATAAATATATAATTTTTTTTTTTTTTTTGAAAATGTAGAACCGAGTGTTGAGTACAAAGCTTTAAAATCGAAGCGCAGATATCTAGAGAAATACTCAATGTAGATAAATAAATTAAAAAATGGCCCTCCACGTATCAATAGTAGCGAGGAAACGACCCAGATTCATCGATAATCTTAGCATACACCGCAGGCTGCTTCCTGAGCCGAAACAAAGATAAATTATTTGGTTCGCGGTGATCCCGGAATATTTTTAATACGTAGGACAGTATCAACTCTTATTATTCCGAATCTTCATTTAAGCGAACGTTACTCTTTGCAAATAGTACTTCGCCGCTCGTTATTTTTCCGAATAATAATTTCACCGAACGTAATTTCCCCGAATCGTTATAACCCTTTATAAGTCACACCTCTATCCCCACTCTTACGAGCTACCGTAGTAACGTGTGGCCCTCACTCCGCGTCCGTTAGTCCCGTTCCGGTACGGTTTCGGGCAGTGTGACTTATAAAGGGTTAAAAACCCAAGCGAAGATATGCTTGAGACGTAAAACAATAACTAAAGAAATTTATGAAAAGCATGTTTCCTCTATGAAGCAAAAAATATATATATATTTTTAAGAAACCAATGATAATTTAAATATACTTTTTAACTCTTCTAATACACCCGGGCTCCACTGGACCCTAACACCATCTTGCGAAAAATGAGATTTTTCACGACTTCACTCGTTTTCGTGCATTTTTGAAATCCTTAAAAAAAAAAAAAAATTCTCAAAAAAACTGTAATTCATACTACTAGATAGTTTAAGCTGCATTTTTGTTTTTGTCTTTTTCAAATCGGACAAATAGTTTTCTCGCGGCAAGCATTCAAAAATCGATGGGGGCCGCTGGAGCCCGTGTGTACGGCGCGAAAGTTTCCAGACGTGTGTATTAGAAGGGTTAATTATCGTGTAAAACAAATAAAGATAAAAATAAAAATGAGAACGTATCTTCGAGTACGCCCTCCACGTATCAGTAGTGGCGAGGAAACGACCCACTTTTATCGATAATCTCAGCAGACCCATCGGCTATCGTCGCGCGTAACACTCCCGATACTTTTCTTCCCTCTCGACGCGCGCACACTCGATTCATTGTGAGCGTACGTCGAGGGAGTGCACAGTCGCTCCACTCTGCTATATTCTACATGGATCTCTAAATTTATCGCCGAGGTCGGCGACCTCTCCGGATAGCGATCGTGCTTTCCGATGCATCGCGTTCGGCTCGTTAACCGAGACTCGCCTTACGCTCGTGAGAAAAATGATTGCAAAGATTTTTCGCGCGGGAAAATCCGTGCCTGACCTCTCCGCCACAAAGAAATCTACTTTTGACTCTCGCGCGCGCCCGCAGTTTAACGCCATGCGCCGGCTGCCGTAAGCGCGCCGTCTGCTCGCCGTACGAAAATAGAAAATGTATATGCCATTACAACGAAACGAGGTCCCGGGGCTTCTCGGCTGCTCGTTCGCGGTCAGACCACAAACTAACATTATTCAACGCGGCGGTTGCGAACGGTATGCACAAATCCGTACGTACGAGTCGATTGAATAAAGAGAATCGCAACGTAAACACACCGCGTTCGATGGAGAAACAAGGGTTGAAAACAAAAACAAATGCGCACGTGCCGACAGCGAGCCGGTATCCGGTCATTGGGCGGCTTAAACCGTGCCGTCGCGATGCTAAATTTAAATTAAACTCCTCGTTGCATGCACAGCGGACGTGGGCACTGCTATCGCCGATAAACTCAGCGGGCCATCGAGGGCCGATGCACGACCCGATAAAACGTCCGTACCAAAGTTGATAATACAGAACTTAATGTCTTGTTTTATTATCGTCATCGGCGCGCTCCGCCGGTAATTTTTTACTTTTGTTTTGTATCTTTTTTTAGCCGCACGTGGACTGTGCGAGCGACGAATCGACAAAAAGTCACTTTGGCTATGTGCACGGTGTGACGTAGGTTAATTTTATCTATTTTTTTTGTCCTATCGAGCCGTGCGGACGTAAACCGTGCGAGGATTATGCGTGCATGCAGATTTCGCGCCGCCGCGCAGGTTCGTCCACCGCACGTGCACCTGAACTTTGTCATTGGCAATGCGCCACGAGAAGTGCGCAATACGAACTCGTTCGCACGCTCGAAGTTTCCTGCGGCGTCATCCTTACCTCCCCCCCCCCCCGCACCTTGTCCGCCGCGGGCGACGAATTTCTGCGAATCGGGCCGACGAGGGAGGAACACGATTTCCAGAAGCCGCGCAGCTTCCGCTGCGCGTCCGGATGCTTCGATCTCTACGCCGAACTCGGGAAAATATTTTTCCTTGTTGAAAAAAAATCACAATTTTCCTTGTTCCTTGCTCCGAAGCAATAAAAATCCTTCCAACGCCATAGTTTTTTTGTTATTTAAAAAAAATTAATTATAGCCAGTGTGGAATCCGAGAAAATTACGTAGCAACGAAATGTAAAAAAAAGACGAACAAAAAATGTTAAGCTATTAAAATTCTTCTACCGACGTAACATTTTTTTTAGCCCCGCAACTATGAAATTTCAGAAAAGTACGAAGAAATTATAAATATATATATATATATGTTTATAAAGTTCCTGGGAAAAGATCAGCGATCGCTTCGTGGATCCCGAATGAAAATGATTCATAAAATATTCGCGAGCCGAGCTCATTGGATTAGTCAACGGGTGTGCGGGTAACGAGAGTGACTCACATCTGTTATCTACCTTCTACGTGTAGCTAGCGACTTATCAGGTAATCGAGTTCCCTCATGCGTGTATACACATATGTATGACTATTATCAGTTGCAATATTTGCCATCTTCAACGTATAGCAGAACAAAAAAAAAAAACGAGGTCGAACGCTTGCGAAGCACGAACTGAATTTTAATCGAGCGTCGTGGACTGATAAGTCTCGATGAAACAGTGCGAACACGCATCGAGAGAAGAAAGAAAGAAAAAAGATCAACGACGCACGTGTGTTCTGCGCTGAGTCGACTCCACGCAAGAACACGCGCAAGTGACATTTACCGCATTGCACGAGCGCCACACTCGTGTCTCATCGTACCGAACGTCTTTGACTCACTTCGCAAACAATTTCCCACTGTATCGTTTAACTCGCTAATGCAATCGCTGTGTTTCCGTACGTTTTGTGCCCGATGCGCAGTGTTCGATGTATTGCGTCATAGGCAGAATAATCATTTGAATCAATAACAATAATAACATTGATAATAAAAATTTCATTCATTTGCCTCGTTAATAACTTTCACGTAGGGAAGTCACCAAGCAACGGTCCAACACAGACCTATCTCGTCGCCACGACGATTTTCCAACGGAATCGTCGAAAAAAGACAAAAAACTATCAACGACGCACGCGCGATCTGCGCCGAGTCGACTCTACACAAACCACGCGCAAGTGACATTTGCAGCGATGCGCGAGCGTCTCATTCGTTTGTCATCTTACGAGACGTTTCTCATCCGGCCGAAGGTTCGACTCACTTCGCGAACAACTTCCCACTATACCGTTTAACCCGTCAACGCAATCTCTGTCTTCCCGTAAACTTCGTGCCCGACGCGCAGTTCGGTGTATTGCGTCATAAGCAATACACCGAGAATATATTATATGTATAAAACTATACAACATGCATAAATGTGTAATATAAAGATATTTTGAAAATATCAAATATAAAAATAATAATTTCAATCAATGATAATAAAAATGTCATTAATCTACCACGATAATAGCTTTTACATACCGGAGTCACCGAGCAACGGTGCAACGGACGTGTCCGCGTCGTCGCGAGGATTTTCCAACGGAATCGTCATTGTTGTCGTTGACCTTCCCGCCTCCGGATTCCTTCCCCCGCCGATCAACCGGAATCCTTCACCGCTCCGCGTAGTGCAATAAAAAATAACACAACATCAGAGTCTCCCTCTGTCACTTTGAAAGCTCTTCCAACTTTCTCCTCTCCGTTAAATTCCCAAAATCCGGTCGGAAAGCAATTTCTCTCAAGTGACGAATAGATTGAGTTGTCTCTTCCTCTTTGCGAAATAATTGACGATAACGAGGGCGTCGATGCCGCGGTAAATCCTCATGCTACGATGAATCGACGATAACTGAGGTCCCTCCCTCTGCGCCGATCTATCTCGGCGCCTCCAACGCGTGTGTAACTTCGTCACAGTTGCGATGCACAGTTAACGCAACAGGCACAGACACAAGCGTACAAAGATTATCGAGTCGGGATCGTGACGTCTGTCCACGCGATAGATCGATCGGTCGAGTCGGTATTACAGATGAGATGCATCAGAGATGAGCGCGTGTCTCTTTGTCGCGTTGCTGGTACACTAAGCGTCTTTCAACGGTCGTAGGTTCGTAGCGGGTTTGAAATGTCGGGTTGCTCGCCAGCGCCGATAGTTGGCTCTCCCGACGTCCCTCCGTGTCTCTGCGCGCTACGGAGAGTCGTTGGTCAGCGTCGTACGTGCACGGACCGGCGTCGAGTCAGAGTTCCGATTGAACGAAAGAAATAAGTTGCACACAACTGTGCTCTCTTCGGTGCGTGCTCTATCTCGGTCAGGCAAGTCGAAACGCGCAGAACTATGAACTGAGTCACCGAGGAGCGTGCCGAACGCCGGCTTATATGAAGAGCCTCGCGAGCGGGCCTCGAGCGTCCTCCCTCCCGTCGCCGCCGTGCAGCTCTTTTCTGTATACACGCTCGGAACGATGCACCAACGCTATCGGTGCACGCTTACATCCGCGCGGCCCAACCGATACACCGTCCCGAGGCTTGAGACGTCGAAGCACGCGGGCCAAGAAACGAGGAGGAGAAACACGTTCGTGTGTGCGAAGGAAAATCGAGTGGGGGCGCGGAGAATGAAGACGTGGAGAAAGAGGAAGAATCTTGAGAGGACAGAAAGAAGAAAAAAAAATAATGAAAAGCGGGAAAGGAGGGGGAAGGAGCACGCGATAAGACACGCGATAATGCAGGGTACGAAGAAAATTCCCCGAGCCACAAAGCCCCTCCGAGGCACCGATTTTCCACTACTACACGAAGCACAGCACTTCGATTCTTTACGCTTTGTAGCGATACGCAGCAGAGGAGAGGTCGTTCCACGCTGTGAAACTACGCCTTTTTTTATTCTCACCGGCCAGATCGTAAACGCTGCGCATAAGACTTTTCTTCTTTTTTTTTTCTCTTTCTCTTTATCTCGAATCCGGAATAAGACTCGGCTGTGACCGAAGTCTGAGGCTGAATCAACTGCATTTATAATACTCAAGTGTGTGCTCTAAGCGGTCTTTGACCCCAACGTACGTTGTATTTACCAGCGACGTGGGCTCGGCTCGAAAAGAATCCACTTTTAATATTGAACAGGATATCCTGTACCGAGCCGATGGGTTTTGTGGCCCGGCTAAAGTAATTTTTTTTTAGACATCGAGGGCGTTCGGTTGCTTCGTTCGTACGTCGATTGGAGCTACATTATTTTGCAGAAGCTTCAATCGACCGAATCGTCGTATGCCCGAGAATCCGATGGGTCCGAACCTCTTTCGTATCGTCAATCTTCCGAAACTTTGTTTTTTGGGTCATCAAACTGCTGAATCTTTATTTTTCTAAATCGTCAAATTTCAAAAACTTTATTATTCTGAATCTTCATTTAAACGTTACTCTTTGCAAATAGTACTTGGCCGCTCGTTATTTTTCCGAATAATAATTTCACCGAACGTAATTTCCCCGAATCGTTATAACCCTTTATAAGTCAGAACTCTATTCCCACTCCTGGGCGCTACTGTAGCAATGCGGGGTCCCCACTCCGCGAGCGTTAGTGCCGTTTTGGTACGGTTTCGAGCGGTGTAATTTATAAAGGGTTAAACTTTCAAACCTCAAGTCGCCGAATTATCATTTTTCCGAATAGTATTCGTCCGACAAGTCATTTATCCAAAGCGATACGTACCGAGCATAAAATTATATTATATTATTTATATTATAATATAATAGCAGATTATCAGAGTATTCATTCATATTATTTAGTTTCGTGATTCGCTTGATTGGTGATTCGGAAGAATGACGATTCGGCGATTTGACGCTCGGAGGTTCAACGGTTCGGAGAAATGAAGTTGTGTGAAATTATTATTAGGAAAAAATGACGTTCGGTTACACAACGTCAACGGACGTGAAGGAATAACGTTCGGCCAACTACGAGTTCCGAAAACTAAAGTTCGCTCAACTGCACATTCGGATAAATGAAGTCTTGGAAATTTGACAATTAGAAAAAATGAAGTTTCTGTATTCTGACAGTTGGGAAGAGGAACGTTCGGACACATGATTTTTGGCCGGACGTCGACTCTGCTGATTGAAGTTTCGGCAACAATAATGTCGGCTCCATGCCGATTGGCTGAGGAATTCACGCCTCAGCGACACGAATGAATAGCATCGTCCTCGCCGAAAGCTCGTCGCACTATTTTGATAAACGCGTTCTCGGGCTCTCTGCCGAAGCGTTTGACTTATTGCGCTCGCTCTCGGTGGGGACGCTCGTTCGCGTGTGCTGGCCGATGCGCATAAAGGCCCGTCGCGCGACCGGGGGCGACGGGAACGCGCGTGTTTTGTTTTGCTCTCAGCTCGCCGCGGCGCCTGAGATCGACGCGCTCGGTGATCCGCCGAGCCGAGCGGGTTCCTTTGTACGTTCTGATGTATGGACTCGCGTATGTACGAGCTCTTGCGTGCGCACCTTTGCCGAGCTACCGATATAGAGGGAGGACGCGCTCGCTCGGAGAGCCCGACCCTGCTGGATCAACGATCCATCCACGCCCACGCTGGAACTCGATTTTAGCATAGAGAAGCTCCGAACCGAGGTCATTTGTTATGCGCCTTTTTCCGTCGGATTCTCGGAACCTCGATGGACTTCTCGCAATTCAGCGGCTCGTGCGCAACAGACCGGAAGTCAATTAGTTTTCGAGCAAGCCTACGTATAAAATTGTTTAGAATCTTAAGGGCGTATGTAACGTCATTTTGTGTTTGTCCGACCATGTCGGACCCTTCGGCTCTGTAGCTGGAGATTCACGTATCTCGCTATAGCCGGAATTTTTAGCCGCGCTAGGCACTGCATTTTTTCGAATATCCATGCAACAACCATGATGTTAAACAGAAAAGGGCTGTTTTCATTTTTTTTATACTTCTTAATACATAAAAGAACAACATCGACCAGGTCCCAATTTCCGGAAAGAACACCCTATAGCCGAAATTTAAACTCATGCTAGACATTGCATGTATAGCTGTGTTTCGATGTAGAAATTACGCGAAGTCGATTCGGCGGTACCAAAATGGCGTCGCGCCCTGGGACGTCGTCGGGCCGTTCGCGCCCTGCCGGAAGCGTAAGCCTCTCGTTCGAGCGGAGGTTGCGCGTCGATGCACGCCGCAAGAGCAGCGAACGAGCAAAAAGCGGAAGCACGTTGTCCCTCGTCCAAGGCGCCACTGTGAATGATAAGAGGCGAGCTATTACATACCCGGCTACGGAGGAGTGAGAGAAATAAATTAATTGTCAATTCCTTCCTCGAATCGAACTGTTCATGGCCGGCCTTCGATTTCTACGCTCGCATAGACATAGACCGCGAGTTGTGTTCTGTTTTTTTTTCTTTTATTTACTTATTATCGTCGATGGCTCGGTAATAGTTATGCCGATAAGTGTCGGTAGTTTCCTACGTGGCTTTACGGAATCGCAATGAACCGAGCGACACAATCGTCTGTATGCTCGATGCGTAACGATCGTATCGGAGAACAAGAGCGACCTTCCGAAACTCCGGCGTACCGAAGGTCGTCGCCTCGCTCGAAATATTATCGAGCCGCGGTCGTCGAGCGGCATTGAGGAATAGCGAGGATACAACGCGGACGACAAATGCAGCCGCTGGCAGGAGCAACGAACCTCTCGCCCGAACGTCTGTGTCGCTTCGATGCATCGGGGCGAGTGTGTGTTAATCGTGAAAAAAAAAGATCATTCGCAAATCGCGACTGAACTATATAAACCGGAGTAGCAAGGCGAGCAAAAAGAAAGGTCGTCGACCGTCGATCTTGAAGCGAGTGACGTAAAAATTTGCGTCGTTACATTATACCTGACTTTTCGATACACCGAGAATGCGGGAGTAGGTATAAACTCGTTACAATGCCATCCATCAAAAGGCTTCCGATAATGTCGAGCGGGCACCGTTCGTTCGTCGTAAATATACGCCGATATATCCGATCGGGTCATTCCGTTCGGGTAATGAACCCCTCGCGCGACCTCGCTTAACATTTGCGCTCAATTTGTATGTCCCCTGCAGGCTGCCGATACGAACGCGTCGTTCGTACTGCCCAAGAGGAATCTTCGTGGCGAGGTCTCACGGCTTTCTGCATGTCGAACGTCGTGGCGCCATCGCTCGGACGTTCGCTCAACCCCCTCGAACTTATCCTGTGTCGGAACGACATGCAAATTTTTGTTATCATGCTCTCGAATTCCGTTATCTCTATATTTTTCCTTATCGCATTTGTTAATTAATCATTTATTAAATAATTATTCATTAACAGGTGTTCGATGGTGTTTCGAAAATATGCAAATTTGGCGGTTGTTCCATATCTGGTGAAACTTGCAGCTTTATAGCGTCGATCGAAGCGATTCAATTATTTGGCCCTGAAGATATCGTGACATTAGATTTTATCTTTGGCAAAAAATTGTTCACTTGTAGAATTTCATTGCCCAAGTGAATTTCCCAGAGTGAAGTTTTCGCGATGTAAAACACAACCGTTGTAAGCTGATGAAATTTCACGCAGATATCGTCAGGGTGATAATATTTCAGACTCGACACGATTGTCATTGAATCACATTTTTTTTTATCGGTAGTTACGTTTTTTGTTTGAACGACGATAATGCCTACACGAAAGGGTGCCGGAGTCACCGGAAAATCGTCTAGTCGGGGTCACTACACATGGCCGTATGGTTTAGTCAAGTTGACTTCCAGAGCCAGCCCCAACCACAATAATAATAATAATAATAGCCGGGGTCACCGCGATTCCCAAACCCCTAAGCCAAGTCGAACTCTGTTCCCCTCTCGCGGCTCACCGCTCGACGAACATCGTCGCGCCATCCCTCGGACGTTTCCTCAACTTGCTCGAACTTCCCCTGTGCCGGAACAATACGCAACTTTTGTTATTATGCTCTCGAACTCTGTTATATCTATATTTTCCATGCTCGCATTTATTAATTAATAATTGATTAACAAATTTTCGATGGAGTTTCGAAAATATGAAAATTTGGTGATTGTTTCGCGTCTTCTGAAATTTACGGCTTGACCGTCGATCCGAGCGACTCGATAGCGATTCAAATATTTCAGACTCGACACGATTGTCATTGAATCACAAACAAAAATTATTTATAGTAAAATTTGTAGTTTAAACGAAGATAATGCCTACACGAAAGAGTGCCGGAGGTACCGGAAAGTCGTCTAGTCGGGGTCACCACGATGCCCGAACGACACAGCCACCTCGAACTGGGTATGCCAATGAAAATTGATAGTTAGGGATGCCCGAATGGGCGAGGTAACCTATCGTAAAACGCGATTCATCGCGTACAATTCTAATAATAAAATGCGAGCTAATCGTCAAATCTTTTGTGCATCGATGCGGGCACGCAATAATCCGATATATAGGACTGTTGTTGATTACGCGATTCTCGTGGATCTTTCGCGAGCCGCTTTTCGCAGAACGATGACAACGATAAACAGATATTTTTGGAACGTTGTTACAAAAATAACGAGTGTTGCAAAGAATATTGCGCTAGTTCGGAAACAAGCGTCACGATGGCGTGATACAGCATAATACATATACGTTGCATCGTCGTCGTTGTCGAATCGGAAGAATAATAATAAAAGTGACAACGAAAGTTAATCCTTACATCGTGACTGCCTTCGACGAAGTACGCGTTCATTGAATGAAGTGCGAAGAATGCACGCGCTTGCGAAATGGTTTGCAGACTCGTCGAGACTGAGAAATGGCGCTGCCTGTCCCAAGCGGGACGGTCGAGCGAAAAGCGAGGGACTTTTGATCCACAAAAAATTGATAATTCGTATCCCTCACCTCCGAGAGGTCGACATCGATCCTCCGTTTTACCCATCTTCCCTCGCGGCCCCAACTTCCGGTTCCGAGCAGAATCTTCACCTAGGTTTCTAGAAACCTCCCGAACGGAAATATAGCTCTGCCAACCCCGACACCAGCGTTCCCCCACCCCGGGCCACTTACGCAACGCTTCGATCGACCAACCGTGGCACTACTCGAAGCAAGTCAGTCGCAAAGCGAATTTCATCCTACAAAGACGTCAAGTTTTCTTTACGAGTCACAATTACAAATAAACGACAAAACATGCCACGAAGAGGAAGAGCATCGGGTCCACCACCCAGAACGTAAGCAAATAATATTCAATTTATCCTCGATTATTAAATATTGTCTGTCCATCGAGTAAGTCGATTGCATCAATGTTCGAAAGAAAAACGAGGTTCGTTACGTCACGGTCACAAGGTCTAGGGCTTCGAGCGTGACGTAGACGGTTCAAAGATCCATTAGACACGGAAAAAGTGAAACATTATCGATCATACCACGGTGTATTGACGTATCGGATGTCAACGATTATATTTTTGTGATTAATTTTTCAGTGTCAGGCCAGCCGCAAGGGCTCCGCCAGCGGCGCATCCTCCAGCGCACGCGGCTCCGCCGCCATCCTCGCCGATGGTAGCTCAGCCAGCGGCCCAAGGACCGGGCCTCATGGGACAAATGGCCGCTACCGCCGGTGGTGTAGCGATAGGATCCGCCGTGGGACACACCATCGGACACGCTATGACCGGAATGTTCGGAGGTGGCTCCAGCGAGCCCGCTCAGGCCGCGGCTCCGGCTGCTCCTGCAGCGGCTGCTCAATCAGCTTACCCTGGCGCTGCCGGACAGCCCACCGGCGCATGCGCCTGGGAGATCAAACAGTTCCTCGAATGCGCGTCGAATCAGTCCGACTTGACCCTCTGCGAGGGCTTCAACGAGGCTCTACGTCAATGCAAGAGTGCTAACCGTCAGTATACCAAACTTATTCGCAAAGATCCTCTTAGAAATATCAAAGCCTAAAAAATAACCTATACTCTCTCTTCTTTCAGACATTTAAATCGACTTGGTAGATTCAACGGGCAAATTAGCAGTGCGGTATTCCAATAAAAAGTTCTTTTTATAGGAGGCGCTTTTTTTTCTTTTTTTTTTTTTGTAATCTGTATATCTCCGCGGTGGACGTATAATCAGATCGTGATTTGAATTATCAAATTGTTGTTATGTGCCGTTAATGAAGACGAAGCAAATGAAAATAAAGATTAGTCGTTCCAACCTTGAACTCCTTCTGTCCGTGTTATTTAACCCTTCGCGTACGAGATCCTCGCTGAGCGTGGATCCTCGGTCAGCGAGTACTTGCATTGCGCGGTATAAAAATCGCTAAGGTAAACGTCTCAGTGGCTCAACAAAGCATGCTTGCGAGGAGGAAAATAGGATTCTTCATGCATGTCCGAGGAAAGGGACTTCTCCCTTACCCATAGAGCACGCAATATTTTCAGTCTTTTAAATCTTAGGAAATATTTCTGAAATATATTAAAATAATATTTTGAAATATTCGATCAAACTTTTCCAATGAAACGTTTCTCAAATATTTTAAA
This sequence comes from Stenichneumon culpator, assembly GCA_964017025.1. Classification (NCBI taxonomy): domain Eukaryota; kingdom Metazoa; phylum Arthropoda; class Insecta; order Hymenoptera; family Ichneumonidae; genus Stenichneumon; species Stenichneumon culpator. The sequence goes on from OZ024774.1 coordinate 5,618,073, forward strand.
AACTACCTTTATGTTTCAACACATCTGAAATGTTTCCGAAACATAGTGATAACAATTCCGAAACGTTTTTAATTTCATGTCTCATCGAAATATTTATACGATTGTTTTCGTATTTATGCGGGTGTGTATATGCGCATTGCATTTTTCATGGCAATCTTTGACATTTCGCTGAAATTTTCAAAAAAACATTTCGGAAATGTTTCAATGTAATATTTGTGAGCGGACAAAAAAATATTTTCAAAATGTTGTTAAAACATTTCACAAAAAAATTTTTTAGTATTTCAAAAATATTTCCATGCTATGTGGGTAGGTGTGGGGCCACAGTTACTTTAACATTACATCTCAAAAAATATTGATAGCATCGAAATTAGGAAAAAAACTCTTTGAAGAGTAATGTTCGCGACATTATATTTGTGTAAAATAATATTTTTATCGTGAATATATAGTGTGCTATTGTTATTCGAGAATTATATTTAGAATAAAAGACTGGCAATGTCGCGGAGCCTCGGCCGGCGTAGTCACGCCCGGCCCGAGGCTCCCGAATGCGAAGGGTTAAACCGAAGATCCCTTCGAGGTGTTTTGCGAGAGACTGTGAACGAGTGAGGTTGTTGTTGCAGAACGGACATCGTGATTGTACAGCCGCGTCAGCGCGGGGCCCTCGGACAATTCGCTGGAACTGCAGCCGGAGTCGCGGCGGTATAGATCGAATGAGTCGTTTAAGTTTTACCAATTGTTTACAACGATTAATCCCCGTTGCGTTGCAGGGTACCGTCATAGGCGACAAAATAACCGGTCGGAGCGATCCGGCGCCGGAATCTCCAACCGGAAGTGCCGAAGCGTCGGGTCCCTGCGTCACGGAACAGCAGCAACTTTTGGACTGCGCCGAGACACAGAACGACTTGCGAGCCTGCGAGCCTATGCAACGGACGGTCCTCGACTGCAAGCGGAAATACAGTTGGTTCCGGTTTTTTCGTTCCCCCCCGATTCAATAAAGTCCATCGGACAACACTCATGAAACAGGGCATCTGTATACTGTTTTCTTTTTTTTTTCTTTTTCAGATATACGATGACTACACTTCGCGTCGGCAAAGTAAACAAATATTCGGTGGCAGTGTATAAGAAGACCCAACTAGAAAGAGAAATGAAAATATATAACAGTAACAAACAAAAGGATAATAATCATTATGTAAAATTAACGATAAATTGTCCTGATCTCTAACATCCATCCGAGACTAGAAATCGATGATTTCGGAACAGTGTTTATTAAGTTAACGCGTGCTTAACGAGATTGGATTTAAAACAATGGGGGGTTTTCGGAGGGGTTGTACGAATACGAGGGAGGGAGGCGGGAGGAGAGGAGAAGAAATGGTAGACTATCTTTTGTCGGTGTTGAGAACGCGCATCATCATGAAACCAGCGACTGTGGCTGCCGCGATGCCGAGACCAGCTTTCCACCAGACTACGGAGTCTCCTTGTATCAAACCGAATTGCTTCATGTGCCTGGAATCGAGAGAAAAAAAAGTTATGGACACCGAATCCTCAAAGACGATGGACTATTATTATATACATAATACATATTTTCCATGATTCATCGCACGATAAAACCGTACATATATACTGCACGTTATCGACTCCAATCTCGGTGAAGAATGTTTCCATCGTTTACTCAACTGTACGATTTTACCGTACGTTGACGCCCTCCTCGCTCCAACGCTCTTCGTAAGACATTCTCAAAGCTCGAAAAAAATAAACATGTATACCAGTGCGAGAACGGGGGATTAGATGTGTCACGAGTCGGGTACAAAAAAAAAGATATTTAAACTCGTAGCATGCTCATGCAACGCAAGACGAACGGTTAATATCTATGTACTCCGTTAATTGGAGACGGCGAAGCACCCGATAAAATATCGTAATATGAAAAGAAGAGAGCACGAAAGTATAAAGTGAACAATTAACAAACTATAATACGAAAAGGAACCTTGTGAAAGAACTGCACCATTCGGTAGGTGAAGGATTGACAAGCAATATGTGGACCATTCGCCTCAAAGGACTGCAAAAGAGGTCGATATGATCAGTGAACGATTTATTATAAATCAATCGAAAGTTCGCTCGATTATTGCGATCGCTTATGAATCTCTTTTTTTTTGTCGTTACAACGTCGCCTTGCCCATCGTGCGACAAAGATTATTAGAGAGATAACAGAGACAGAGTTGGGATGTTTACGTAAGCCCGTAAGCTTTTTTTGTTTCCCAGCGGAAGAAAATTAATTACGATAATTCGTTGAAAGCCTATTTACACGTGCCTACTACAAAAAATGTATACATTGAATATTTAACCAACCTGTGTCTGTAAAATAATACCCACGCTGCTTGAAAGCGGCTAAACACGAAATTTCTCTCTGTTAGTGGCGAATTTTTCCAAACGTCGCATGTAATGACGAAATGGTGATTTTTTTCTTTGCGCGAGTAAAAGAAACGCAAATAATTTCACGTGACAAAATACAGTGTGATTGTACTAGGGAGTACAGTTGTTCGGGGTATAGCAATAAAATTGGAGAGTGGCGAGGGATACTTCCATAAACCGCTTTGCAATCTAATTTCAACTCTTTCTACGGCAAATTTAAATCCTTTCTCCCTTTTATGTAACAAAAGCGATCTAATGTATCTTTCACAGCAGGTCATTCTTTATGCATCTTGTTCGAGAGATAGAGAAACAGAGAAAGGTGAAGATCTCGTGTGAACGATAATGGAGTCGTTGAGATACTTACGGGAAAGCTGCCATCGTGGCGAGCTTGACGAATATCTCCGGGCGAACCGTACGGGTTACACTGTACGGCTGGGGAGGCATTATTTTGTATTTGCTGCAAAAACTCGCCGGTTGCAGAAGGTACTCCTGCTTCACCTCGGATAGATCACTCTTATTCGACACTACGAGTACGGGTATTTTACTGTCGGCGAAGTATTTCTGTGTGAAAAAAATAGCATCGGTCAGTCCAACCAAAGTAAAATTAACCCTTCAAGTACGGAGAACTTTTGCCGAGAGCCAACGTCCATGCCTTCTTGTAAGTACAAAAACGATACGGATGTCCGTAAAAAAATTTCTTCTGCATTCTCAAAAAACAATACTTTAAGGTACGTCTGTGATTTTTTACAGATTTTTTTCAGCACATCAACTTGTTATACGAATCGTTCGAAGCTCGCGTTTTGGCAAATTCTCGGTCCTCGTTGAACAAGGATCCCGTATGTGAAGGGTTAAAAAAAAGTGTTCGTTGCCGACAACTCACAATGTAAATTCTTGCGATATACTCGAACGACTTTGGATTGCTCGCATCGTAAACGAGGGCTGCTGCGTCGCACTGAATTTGCGCTGGAGTTAAGGCATCTTGAACATTCATTATATTTATGTCCCGCAGAATAATCGTCTTCTCCTGACCGTAAACGTGAACGGTGTTCACGGTGACGTGAGATTTCGGCGGAACTTTGTCGTCAGTCAGTTTCTGAAAATAATCGACACATAAAGCAGTTTTCGTAGAGAGCGAGATCGTCAAGGAGACCGAAGCTGGTGACAGCGCTGTTACCTCGAGTTTTGGATCGATGAGGCTTCTGCAAAGCGTAGTTTTCCCACTGCACTTTGGACCTATAACGTGACAACAGTAGACATTTCTGCTCGACTGTTTCTTCGCTAGATCCAATTTCTTTTCACGTGTGATAGTTATCGCGCTCGTCTGACACTCGTTGTTGTACATGTTGTAACCGAGGTACGCCATATACTCGAGAGTCTTTCGAACGTTCGTCAATGTCAGGAATGCCCATTGGCACATGTAGCCTTGGTAGGTCATCCATCCCTAAGAAATTAAAAAATTATTATAAATATTATAATTTTTTATTATTATTAAAATTTACAGAAAAGGAATTGTAGCACTTATAAATTTGGGGTCTTAGTAAGTGAATTAAATTTCACGTTAACTTGTGCAGGGCCAGCCTGTTCTAAAATTGGTTGACTGCCGCAGATTCTACGACTGCGCTTGGCAGTGCATTCCAAGCCCTGACCACCCTGATTACTCTTATGTATCATGTTTGCCGCAGTAATTGAAGAGAAACGAAAACAAAAGATATTGGGGCCCAAGGAAGTACCTTTTCATTCGTCGGCACCATATGCTTGTATTCGTCGCCCCAGGGCGGCGTTAAGCATCTGGAGAACAGGCATTCCATCTCCGAGGGAGAAAGTGCACCGTCCCGATCTCGATCGTGTTGCATAAACAAGATCGTCAAGAATTCTTGACCTTTGTGCGAAAGCTCAGTCGAGCATCCCGGCGGCACCTTCAATCTGCAATATCGAGTCGATCGACGATATTACTAGGTTTTTCTTGAGATATATATATTAACCTACGAATTACTGTTTAAAAAATTGTAAATTTAATGTACTGGACTGCAAGTTTTTATGCAAAAACTGGCACATTACATTTAATGTACAATTGTACGAGAAATTTGATATACCAGTTTATGCATACAAATTTCCAGTACCAATGCATGAAATTTCATACAAATTTTAATGCTCACATCGGATGAATATATTCCTTCGACATTTGCAACTCATTGTCGTAGCCGAATTTTCTCAGCACCGCCCACGTCGTCTCGTTTCTTCCGCGCTGAATAAACAAGCACTGAAGGTACATGAAACCTGAAAAAGGAGAAACGCAGTTTACCCCCGGGCGATTCCTTGCCGATCTGAGACTAATTTGCGCGAGTAGGATAATTACCCTTCATAGTGACGAAACCGTTGCAAGTACCATCCTGAATATTCTTCGACAGAACGGCCTTGACGTCCTCGAGTACTTGCGGCTGCAGGGGCGTATTGAAACACGTCTGTTGAAACGCGTTCAGCTCCATGTCGTTCAGCAAGCCGTCGTTGTCGAAATCGCATATCTACGATAATTGCGATAATTTATTGAAACGGCCTGTGTCTACCGGCAGCCGCGTCGCGCGTACCGGCAAGTAAGTCACAAGAATAAAAAAAAACCAAACTCACTTTGAATATTCTCTGTAGGGCGGTCCTGCATTCGTCCGTCAGCTCCTGGGTGTCGTAATTATACAGAGGAGTTGTAGGATGCAACACCGCTTTTTGTGCATAATAAAACATCTCGGATATGTTCTGCAGAGTCTTGGCGGAGCACTGAAAAGCCGAGCGGATTAAGATGAAGAGTACAGCCCGAATATGCAAAATATTTTCCTTCACGGAGAGCGGCAACATGGCGTCCAGTAAAAAGTCCGAACAAAATTCAAGGACATTCAAGGACATTCAAGGATAATTTCCAGGACATTTTCCAGGACATTTCCAGTTTGCTTTGGGGCATTTATAAAAAATGAAAATATGCCTATCGCGCGCGACGTATGAAATAACATTTAGTCGATAACCGTTTTCGTTTACATTGGAATCGATTCAGAAAAAAAAACTACTCACTATGCACAAATTTATATATATATCTCAACGAAACTGAGATACACAGTTTTTTAGGATCTTAGTTAATAATATAACAAGTTCAAATTTGCGGGTAAATAAAAAATTCAAGGATATTCCAGAACTCTTTTGAGGACAGGCAAAATTCAAGTATAATTCCAGGACTTCAAGGACCACTGGACACCATGGGTAAAAAAAGATACTCTACCTCGATGCAGCTTTCGATTTCCGAGAATTCTTTCATTATCGGATAAACGGCCTGAAAAAAAAAAAAAAATTGTACTGCAAATTTTTCGACGTACCACATTATTCGCTCCGTCGTCCACGACTCACCTCGATGGTGGAATAATCTACAAGATCAATTTTGTTTCCAACGAGTACGACTGGGCATCTGTTGCTCGTCGAGCATTTTCTGACGAGAGGCAACCAGTAGCTGGCCGCCCTGTCCAGGGTGTCTTCGTCGTCGACCGAGTAGACTATGCATATGACATGCGCCTTTTGGATCTCATCCATCAACTGGTCCTCCGTCTGTTCCGTAGCTGTGTAGCAAAACAATCAAGCTAAGCAAGAAAACCCAAAGAAAAAAAAAAAAAAAAAAAAAAACAACCCTGAAAATATCTGGACGAACTACATTTCTTCCTACATTTCCTCCGCCCAAACTTTACTCCGGCAAGTTTACTCGAATAATAAGATTTTGCGAGCGAATTTTTTATCTCCTCCCAAAGCACCGCATCGGCAGAGATGACTTGAACGCAGGGTCATCTTCAGGGTTATCTGGCCGAAAACTCGACGAGAACGATATATATATCGGAGCGTTAACGATGCTCACCCGAATAATCTACGATGTGCGTTGGAACTTGTTCGGGCGTAACGTCAGCGGGTATCGTGATCTCCTCGGCCTTGCTCGGCACCTCCTCGGCGTACTCCTCGCTGACCAGCGAGAGTATAAGAGATGTTTTGCCGACACCCCGGTCGCCGACGAGAAGTATCCTGACGTTGCGCCTGGGCGCAACGTGCCGCTGCACCATACCGCCCGATACGACCATTTATCCTTCGTCGCCCTCGACGCCGGTCCCGTACCGCCCGTGTAAATTGATCAATTTACGATCGAGCAGGCCATGTTTTCTCGCATCCAAAACAGATAGGCGAAGCTAAACCGCACCTAACCTGTCTTCCTCCCTGCGGCGGTTTTCGTGCGCTGCGTTTCGGTTGTCCCGCGGCGTTCCCCGTTTATCGGCGGCGTCGCTCGTTCCCTAAGCTGAGTCCCGCAACTTTTACAACACACGTAATACGATGCACCGACTTAACTCAAACATCGTACGCTCGATGTGTGATTTCTTTTATTTTTTCTCTTCTTCGAACAATCGCGCAAGATGAAAAACTATAAGACGAAGCTAAGAGCCTATCACGAACTAACGGTTGGTAGTAATGTAGAGTACACACGGTGAGGAGAGACTCTGTGTACTCACATAGATGAGACATACACGCGAATCGAACCACCCGCTGCGAACGCTCCGTGGGCGACTGGAAGTTACACTAAAGTTCACTCGGAGGGTGGGATATTTCAAGGTTACGCTAAAGTACGAGCTTAATGTCAAGTACACACAGCGGCAGAAGAGGCTGCTGTGTGAGGCCAGCGCGATTCGTCTATGAGATATGCGCGGTGCGATCGATCGTTCGGAAAACACTCGCGGATGCCGGGTGGATGAATGATGACCGTAGATCAACAATGACGAGACGCTTATGTATTATTCTGCATAATAAATATACGCTCCTAGCCGTCGATAGACTCCGAAACGTGAAAGACAGATACCAGCGGTTTACACGGAAGGCGTATGAACGTAGCTTCACCGTTGAACCGCGTGTTTAACGGTTCTTCTTTCTTTTTTTTGTTCTTACGGATTGCAGCATCGAATATGAGTCGCACGGCGACGTCCGTGTGTAACATGCATGCGCTACTGGCTGCTCTACTGTACCGTGAGAACAATGAGCGTTCTCCTCGTCGACTGGTGAACCGATTTTCTCCATGATTTCCGGTGAAATCGTTACAGCGATGTCGTTTCGCTGCGATGAGGAAAAAAAAGATTGATGACATCTTTAGAGGACCACTCGTATAGTGTGACGGATGCAATTAAAACTGTCTGGAATAATACTGATGATTAAACCGCTGCGCGATAAAAAATGCAAATATAAAAGAGCAATACTTTTTTTATTTTTTGCTGCAGAGTAGACTATATTGCGCGAGCTTCGCACGCGGCTGAGATTCGTTGGCGCTATAGAGTACTCACTGTATGTTCCTTAATTCGTTCGTTTCAGCTGCCGGCTGAAAAATGTCATCTTTCGACAGGACCTGACGTCATGCAGGAAATACGTCGCTTCCGATTTTAACTATCCTATTTTTCGACTGGAAGTGACGGTAAAAATGTGAGATTTTCAAACCGGAAATGACGTCGTACCGGAAATACGTCACTTCCGGCCGAAAACTGAGATTTTCAAACCGGAAGTAATGATTTCCCGTATGATAGCATTTCCGATTGAATAAAGAGATTTTCAAACCGGAAGTGACGTTCCAATGAATTTTCCCACTGTACTGTATTTGTCAGTGCAACCCGTGCCAAATACGGATGCAGTAAGGATCACGCGCCACATCTTCACCTTACTTGGCCGGGTGCGAACTTAATACACGACCTTTACAATTTACGGTACCAATAAAAGGGCAACAATGGAAATATCGAATTTTCACGTATGTCGGGGCAATATCGTGACACACCGACTTTTAGGAGTCGGCAGAATGAACGTGCACCAGAAAGGAATATCTTAGAGGCTTAAACTTTATTATTTGAGTCGAGCGATATACCGTTGCACAAAAACACTGGGGGGCCGATTATCGCAAATAAATGCCCGATTACAATAAATATGTCGTGTTCGTTAAATTGGTATTAATACTGGCAATGAAGAAACGATACTTTCATTCTTTGAGCAATTAGACACCACGTAACGATTACGTTGACGCATAAACCTACGAAATATACTTTCTACTGAATAGAAAAATGTATTCATGCGAAATATGAAGTTTCAGACGTCGTAATAATCGCTGACATCGAGAAACTATGCTTTAGCTTGCCAATGAACTAACAATTCTTTGTTCGATCAAAAAGGCTAACTTATGTGGTTATGTGGTGGCTGCCTTATGTTCATCGTAAGGCGCTGATGTGTGGTACATTTCCACTTCGCGGTATCAATAAATTTCGAAAGCCTTTCAATCAGCGTAGAATTAAATAGCATTTTGACACAATATTAGCACGGAATTAATCATACGATAACCTCTAGTCACCTGCCTTTTTATAGCTTGTCTTACATACGATTAGGAACAGAACCAGATCAAAGCGTGAATCGATTCGTAGACAACAGGTTATTAATAACTAATTACATATACATAGACTTAATACCAATTAATAGCTATTCTTCCCTGAGTAAATCCCAGATAGATAAGCGCCACGAAATGGAGCAATGTGGCGCTTGTCTATCTGGCATCCTTTATACAATACTCGCCCAGAGTGGACTTGGTCAGGAGCGAGATAAAACAAAGGATGTGTCAATAGTCGTAGGTATTACTGAACAGCCACTTACGAAAAGATATTAAGGAGATTAGAAAAAGATGTAACAGAAAGATGCAATAAGAAGATGAAATAGGAACATGCAATAGGAAGAAGTAATAGGAAAATGTCATGGAAAGATGAATAGGAAGATGCATTAGGAAGATGCAATAGGAAGATGCAATAGGAAGATGCATTGGGAAGATGCAATAGGAAGATGCAATAGGAAGATGCAGTAGAAAGATGCAATAGGAAGATGCAATAGGAAGATGCATTAGGAAGATGCAATAGGAAGATGCAGTAGAAAGATGCAATAGGAATTTCCAATAGGAAAATGCAATAGAAGACTAATGAAAGTAGCCTCTGAAATGTACTTCATAAATTGACAAAATACGTTCCACCGATATTACACTCATTGCCGAATTCGTTCGCACCCGTTTGCACACGAGATGTACTTATGACGCTGACCTCTGACCGCCGGTATCTCGAACGAGCCAGCCAGCGTAGCAGCTGAAGAAGAAGGGACTATCGGAAATTGCAGACAACGAAACATCAATGCCAGGAGGGTCGCCAGGTCGTCACCGATAGTAATTTTCACCGATACGAATTCGGTATAAAAGCCGGTAGGATGGGTCTCAACATCGTACTCAACCTTGCATCAGAATGCGCTTCGGATTTGTTCTCCTGGCCCTTGTGGCTGCAGCGGCCGGTTATCCCGGCCATCAACGCGCCGGTAAGTCAAACTATTGCATTTAATTACATACATGGTGCAGTGTCTCGTTTCCATAGAAAATTTCTTTGACAAAATTCACGAATAAATTATTGAAGAACCATCTTTCACTCTTTGATAGAGAGAAAGTTTTATTTATAGAATAGCCGGCTTTCGGTTTACTGGATTCTAATTTGTACTTGTACTTGTCGGAGTACTTTAACTATCTGCGATCGGTAGAACACTGAATTTTTCAGTGACCAGCCTCGAGCCGCTTCCTTCGTTAAACGCTATAAATTACCCATTGCAGTTTCCACTCCGAGTAAAAGAAATTTATTGCCAATGCTATACATTTACACAATTATCCTCATACTAGTTTTATACCTAATGATAATTATACACCGTGGCAAAGAGCCATCGGCCCGAGTCCTTCAGCCTTCAGTTTCCATTTAGAGTTCTATTTCTACTTTACTCCATTCTATTCCATTTAGTAATTAATCCTGAAAAAAAAATTTAATTTCTTCTCGCAGCGGATCAAGATCTGCTGAAGAAGCAGCAGGACACGATCTACCTCTTGGACCAGATAACACAGGGTCTTCCGAATCAAGAATTGTACAACCTCGGCTACAACTATGACATCGTCGCCAACGCCCAGCACTACAACGAGCCCGCTCTAGTTCACTACTACGGCGGTATGGTGAAAGCCGGCCACGTTCAGCCCCAGGGTACCGTGTACTGCGAGTCCGTCAGCCAGCTCCGCAAGGAAGTCGCACTCCTCACGAGAATCTTACTCGGCGCCGACGACTACTCGACTTTCCTGAAGACCGCCGCCTGGGCCCGCGTCTACGTCAACGAGGTACAATTCTTCAAGGCTTACATCACCGCCATCCTGCAGCGCGAGGATACCCAGGGTGTCATCCCACCTCCGCTCTACGAGATCTACCCTCACAACTACGTCGACGCTAGAGTGATCCAGGAAGCCCAGAACATCCACGCCCGAGGAGGCGAGACTCTTCAGCAAACCGTCGTTATCCCGGTCAACTACACCGACTACCTGCCAGAGGGCGAGCACCAACTCTCCTACTTCACCAACGACATCGGTCTCAACGCCTACTACGCATACGTGGCCCTCGCTGGACACATGATCCCAGAGGTACGTTTATCGGACAGAAAAAAAAGCAAAGCCTACACTGAGAAAAATGATATAGTAAAAGCAACAATACTGACCTTATACCATAAAAAATATTTCCCAGGGAAAAAAAATCAAAAAATCATGTTGACAACGATAATTATAATTTAACCAATTGAATATATACTATCAGAACCTATCTATATAGACGTTCCCCCTGGAAACTATTGGTATAGTAGAAAATACTATCCTTTTTCTCAGTGTCATCCCGATTTCAGGACACTGGTCCATTTTGCCCCGGCTTTGATCCTTTCATAGACAAAAAACAATGAAGTTCACCGGCTCTCTTTGATCCCATAGCATGTCCCGAAGACCGGTGGATACCAGCATGTTCACGACTACGAGGGCGAACACCACATCGGCCGCGGTGCCCGTTACTACTACCTTCACCAGCAGCTTCTCGCTCACTACAACCTCGAGCGTCTCAGCAACGGTCTCGGACCCGTCGAGGAAGTCGACTACGAGCACGTCCATGCTCCCTTCAAGCCTCATCTCCGTTACACCAACGGTCTCGAGTTCCCCGGCCGTCCCGAGGAGCTTCACCCAGCCCACACCCACCACCGCTCGCTCATCAAGAACGTCTACGCCCTCGAGAAGAGACTCCTCAACGCCATCGACTCCGGTTACGTCATCACTCCCCAGCAGCAGTTCCTCTCGCTCTACCAGCCCCAGGGTCTCAACATCCTCGGCGACCTCATCGAGGGAACCGGCAGAAGCGTCAACCCCAGATACTACGGTAGCCTTCAGGCCGTCGCCAAGCAACTTCTCGGCCACACTCCCGAATTCGTAAACATCTGGAGCTACACTCCGTCGGCCCTCGAAATCGGCCAAACCGCTGTCCGCGATCCCGCCTTCTACCAGCTCTACAAGCGCGTCGTCAAGCTCTTCCATCGCTACCAGGAATCTCTGCCGGCCTACCAGCACGACGACGTCGTCTTCCACGGCGTAAAGATCGAGCGCGTCGTCTTCCCCGACCTCGTCACCTACTTCGACCAGCACCTCATCAATCTCGAGAACGGCGTCGTTCAGCCCGAGACCAAGGAACAGAGAGACACGACCATCAAGGCCGCCCTTCACCGTCTGAACCACCAGCAGTACGAGTACCAGATCCAGGTTCAAGCCGAGAAGGCTTACACCAACGCCGTCGTCCGCGTCTACCTTGGACCCAAATTCGACTACGACGGACAGCCCATCGACATCAACCACCACAGACACTACTTCGTTGAGCTCGACCAGTTCGTCCACGATCGTGAGTTACCCGCAGTTTCGGATGAAGACAAAAATTTGGCTGTTCGAATGAGAGTCGTTTTTTGCTGATTGCGATATTTTCTTACACTTACAGTCCAGGAAGGCAAGAACGTCATCGTCAGGAACTCCCAGGAGGCTCCGATCCACAGCGCCGACTACCCCTCCGTTCACCAGATCAAGGTCCATGTCGACAGCGCCGTCCGTTCCCAGAATCCGTTCTACGTCACCGAGGTACCTGCCGAAGAGATTGGTGGAATTAATTTTCAATGTGTATCGATGCATTTCTTCAACTTAAAAAAAAAAACTTTTTCAGCCCCAACACATCTTCGGATTCCCAGCCAGGCTTTCCATCCCCAAGGGTAGACACGGTGGTTTCCCGCTCCAAGTCTTCGTCATCATCTCCTCCACCGAGGAACACCACGTGCCGTACGGCCCGGTCGTCCCCGCCGAATACCAAACCTACCACCATCACGGCTACAAGGTCGTCACCAGCGAACAGTACGACCAGTACACTCAGCAAGGATACCAGCAACAGGCGGGTGGGATTCACCAAGGTGGACACCAGACCGTCGAGGTCGTTCCCCACTACGAGGGACACGGTATTTACGGAAACGAGCGTTAGTATACAATGATCTTCTTTTCTTCTTTTTTTTAATTAAGAAGAAAAAAAACATTGCTCCATCAACATTGATTTCCTTTCCTTCCAGTGAACAAGCACCACGCCTACTACGGTAACTACCTGTACATGAAGTACCCGAGCCACTACCCGATCTACTACCAGCACTACTACGGACACGGTGTAGGCGGCAGCCAGCAGCACGGAAGCTACGTTCACGGACACTACCAGCAGCACGGAGTTCACGGATACGTTCATCCCCAGTACGTCGGCCAGCAGGGAGTGACCGCTCAGGGTCAGTACGCCCAGGGACAGATCTACCAGGGAGGAGTTCAAGGTGGACAGCACCTTGGAGGAGTTCACGGTGGACACCAGTACCAGGGAGGAGTTCAAGGTGGACAGCACTACCAGGCTGGTGTTCTCGGTGGACAGCAGTACCAGGGTGGTGTTCTCGGTGGACAGCAGTACCAGGGAGGAGTCCTCGGTGGCCAGCAATACGCTCAGGTTCAGGAGGGAGGCGTCGAGACCGTTGTACCGGCCGGCCAGACCGTCTACCAAGGACAGGTCGGTCGCGGTGTCCATCACGGTCAGACCGGACACTCCGAACATCTCACCCAGTACTACAAGGGCAAGCACATATCCGAGATCATCGGTGGTGCCATCAGCCTTGACAACAGGCCTCTCGGTTTCCCACTCAACAGACCCCTCGCCCCGAGCGTCTTCTACGTGCCGAACATCATGGTCACCGACGTCATCGTCTACCACGAGCACAACTACCCGACCCACGGAACTTACTAATGCGACACCTAAACGTTGAGCAACGAATCCGCAATACCTTCCGAAAAAAAACAAATCCTCACTATGGCCCTGAAGAAATGGCTTTTCTTTCGTTTCTTCGCTCTCTTCCGATTTCGCTCTTATTCCACGAGCAGTCTCTGTATCTTTTGCGAATTGTTACGTGAAGTCGTTTGACCAACAAGCAAAAATAATAAAGGGCTTCTCTAACATGCACAACTTGTCTCTGACTTACACCTCGTTGTTTCTTTAACGTCAATGATTAATATATCTTCATTAAAAATTATTTTTAAAGCTGACCCAGGGAACTTACTAACGCGACACTTTAACGTTGAGCAACGAATCCGAAATATCCTCCACAAAAAAAAACCTCTCTGTAGCCGCGAAGAAATGGCTTTCCTTTCGTTTCTTCGTTCTTTTCCGATTTCGCTCTTCGCCTACGAGCATTCTTTGTATCTTTTGCGAATTTTTACGTGAACTCGTTTGACGAACAAGCAAAAATAATAAAGGGCTTCTCTAACATGCAAAACTTGTCTCTGACTTACACCTCATTGCGTCTTTAACGTCAATGATTAATATATCTTTCTTAAAAATTATTTTTAAAGCCGACCCATCGAACGTTGAGCAATGAATCCGCAATACCTTCCGAAAAAAAAACCGCTCTATAGCCGCGAAGAAATGGCTTTTCTTTCGTTTCGTCGTCCTCTTACGATTTCGCTCTTCTCCTACGAGCATTCTTTGTATCTTTTGCAAATTGTCACGTGGAGTTGTTTGGAGAACTAGCAAAAAAATAAATAAAGGGCTTCTCTAACATGCACAACGTGCTTCTGACTTACAACTCGTTATTTATGTAACGTCAATGATTAATGTATCTTTATTAAAAATTATTTTAACAGTCGAATGTGCGATGAGGTCTTGACACGAGATTCGAAGCTCGCGCCCTGCTTACTTCACGATATGATATTGTTTCTTCATTTTAGTTTTTATTTTTTTCTGTGACGAACGAGCTTACTCTCCGGTCATCATCTCCATGAATTCTGCAAATATGAAGCAGAAAAATAAAGTTAGCGAGCATCTTATCAAAAGCGAATGCAATGTTGAAATCTTATATCGATGATATCGACGAGTATCGGTACGTACCATCGAAGTCCACGGTGCCCGAGCCATCGGTGTCGATCTCAGCAATTATGCCATCCAAATCCGAACTCGTCAGTTTGTCGTCCAGCGCACCGAGAATTTCTTTCAGGGTAGCCGTTGTTATGTAACCGTTGCCCTCCCGATCGTACAGACGAAAAGCCTCCTTCAGCTCCTCCTGCATCGCCTCGGCGTCCTCCTCCTCCAGGAATCTTCCGGCAATTTTGCAGAAACCATCGAAGTTCACTTTGCCCGAGCGCTCCGGATCGTTCTCGGCTATTATAGCGTTGAGCTCCGAGTCGTCGAACAGCTGTCCCATCGTGTTTAGAATCGTCGAGATCTTCAGGGTGTCGATGAAGCCGCTCTTCGTCGTGTCGAACATCTGGAATGCCTTGCGCATAACTGCGGTCTTTTGCTCGTCTTCTTCCTGCGCAAAGACAAAAAAAAATTTACATTCCGTCAAGAAAAAAAAAAAAATTAACAATTGTTCAGATACGCGACATCTCTTATCTGGATCTTATTCTTTTAGACTATCGAAGCGCGAATTTTATTTCGATCATTCACTCGGCAACGTCACTCGATTTGGCTTGAGAGATGACGATTCGTCCCAAAAATATCATCGACAAAGCTAGCTTTTTTTCTTCTTTTTTTTTGGTTCACTTTCACATTCGTCGCTTCGCTTACCATGGCTGGATTTTACAACGGACGCTTCGCACGACGGACGGGAGATACCTGAGGACAACGAAGCTCTTCGGCAGGATATAAAGCCTGGGGTCGCAGCGTTGTAAAACCAGCTAGAAAGCTTGGCGACGCAAAAATAGAGTGGGACGAAAAATGAAATATGTTATAAGTGCGCGAACGAGCGAGCGGGGCAGCTTCAACGCGGTCCACGGGAGATGCACGCAAGGTGGGACAAGACGCGGAAAGGGGTGTCGTCACCAGGTCGACGGAAGAAGGCCACTGGTGGTAGTCGGTACTTCACTAGACTCCGAGATACTGGCGTTACTCGTCGAAGTCGCAAACCGTTACAACGGGGCTTCTCTAGCTATTCCACCTGTTGCGTCGCGACTAAAATATCAGGCGTTTCGTGCTAAAACCCCACCGACGCGACTCATCGCCGGTATTATGTTCCAGCTGCTTGAGTAGGTCGACTCGGCTGAATAAAAAAAAAATACCTTGCGAAAACAAGAAGGTCCTTCGAAAGTTATTCGTAACATTGACTTTCATCTATAGCCCTGTTGAGAGATATCAATAGAACTCAATGCGCCGAAGAGGAATCTATAATGCAAAAGAAAGAACCGTCCGTAACGTTGTTCGAAGTCTATAAGCGCGTCGGAAGTTATCAATAGCCCACTGTGTACAGGAATGGCATCGGCGATCAACGTCACAGTGCAATTTATCTCTCGGCTCGTGGATAACAGAAGTTTTTCTTTTCTTTTTCTTCTACGAGTGACCGTCAAGCAAGCGGGTATAATAGACGGATAGAAAGACGGCGGGGGTGTTTAGCAGGAATGTAGAGTTTCCGTTCGCGAGTGGAAGCCAGAGAATTAATTATTCATCGTACGGTAATAGTTTGTCGCTGCGAATATTACGCGCGATGCAAGATGCGAAACGGCCCGTTTGGTTGGCCGAAAATTGGGAATAGCGTTGGGATGAATTGCCCGCGGTTTTACGGTACGTTTAATCCGCAACGCCTCTGGTGATCGGCGGCGATATCGCTGTCTCTCCGCGTTCCGTATCCCGTTCTCTCCACCCCCCTCGCTCTCGTTCTCCGGCGAGATAGCGTCGGGGAGTTTCCGTGCCAATTTTCCGAAAATTCTCGTGCCAAACGAGCGCGTCTTAGACACGTATCGTTAAGTAAGAACGCGCGGTCCTTCAGAATTCCGGAACGCCCCGGCGTTTTTCCTTCTTATAGTGGATTACGCCGCTCGAATTAAGTTCGATCTTTGCGCAAAGCACTCTCAGAAGCAGACTCGTTCGCATTAAGTTTAGTCGGGAACGAGTCATTTAAAAAACACGCGAGTTATTCCGGGGGACTTCCGGTATCCGTGCTTCGCCCGTACCAGACGATAAAGTCTAAAGAGCTTTTGGCAAATCTCGCAAGCCCTAACGAGATATTCGGAGACACGGTGGGCGAGTACATTGTCGATCATCGGGATGATTCTGTGGAATCGCCGGCTCGAGCCAACTGGAATTATCGTCGCCGGCCGGGCAATCTCATCCCTCCTCTCGTTGATAGCGCATCTCCCGCGGATTAATCTTCCTCATCCTCGGTGCGAATGCGGATCTGAAAATGGATAAGATAAATATCATTAGTCATTTATATTTCGGCGCTGCGTAATTTGAATTTCCTCACTTTGCCCTCCGTGAGTGCAGTTCGTTCGCCTCGCGGATCGGTCCAGCCGGATTCAATTATTAACAAACCCGCGCGTCTCTCCTCGCCGGTCACCGTTGGCTTCGAGCCCACTCCCACGAATAGCCACCGTACGAAATTCGTTGCGTTAAGCATTTTCTTGCCGCATTATTATTACAATCGAGGATAGTTCGTCACGCGTCATCACGACTCACCAAAAATAACTCTCGGGTGCATGACAGTCCGAGAGGAAAGAGTCGCACCGCGGTTTCCACATTTACATAACGTAACCCGATAAGCAGCGCGTTCTTGCATTTTTTATATCGCTACTGCATCAGTCTTTCGAGATCTTTTTCTCGATGACAAAAAAATCGGGATCGAACGATTCGTCAACGAGGGTTCGAATTCCAAAGTTTTTTTTTTATAACAATATCCATATTTTATTTGTGTAACGTAACGTCAACGTTCGGCGTCGTGTGAGCCATGTTTTAGATTCCATTTAATAAAAACAAAATTCTTTACCAGATAATAATCACCGTTGATATTGTGCTAATACCAACTGATCGTCATCTGGTAGCTCTGATTAACAAAATGCGAATAATAAATAACATTGTTCGTCAACAGAGGATCTTTCCAGCTTACGTACTAGGTATGGTGGTGGAGGGTTGATCATCGCCTTTAGAAGACTCAATGGAGCGCGTTCGGCCCGCAAAAGGCCATAAATAACAATGGTCGATATACGAGTACTCTCACTATGTCGGTCTCGGCTGCTGAAGATCAGAAGGGCGTATCAGGCATCGAGCGGGCATTGGAGTTACGGCCTTCCGAGTTTCAGCAACCGATATATCTCTCGTTGTCTTATATTAAATTTTAGTGCAATTTAACATTTTATCCTGGCTTCGTGGCTGCACGATAATTTAACACAATGTCTGCGCAGCCAGCGGGTCTTTTTGACCGAGTATTTATGCATCAGGGACGATACGTGAAAGATGACTTTTCGCCTGACGCCAAGAGAACAATAATTTTCTTCACAAAATAAATGTAACGTCAAATGCAATTGTCACCGGTAAATGATTATACGATTACACTAGTTTTTCCCAATCCGACTACTCGCTGTACTGCAGCTCGGAAAACTATCTAATCAATATAAGGCTGTGATTCGAAATATATGTACTATCTTATTTACACAGTAGATATTCGACGACTACTGTGCAAGACCCCGCACCTTTACGAGTTAAGTAAAATAATACGCGCATGTGTGTTTTTTTGTACTCGCGCGTTTTCACTGGAGAATCGTCGTTTCACTTGTAGGCGTTATCGCGCTGATAGGCTCTGCAATTTTTTGCAACTTCTCCATCGACGCAGCGAGCTTTTTTCTTCTATGATCGAAGAAGAGTTTTATGAGCCAGAGAATGGTCAGCGGTATCGGCGTCATTATGGCACACGCGACCGGAATTACTGCAAGATGGAAAGAAATAATGATAACAGTATTAGTGCGCCATATTTTTCCGGGAGTCCATACTTTCACATATGGTCAATGTAATTACGCTCACGCTCGGGGAATCATTTAAGTCAGACTCATTTATGCTAAAAATCATTTTTGCCAAAAAATAACTAGGCTGCAGAAAAATCATGGGTGAGTTTCCATATTAGGTGCATGTTTTCGCAGCCGCTTCCGGTTTGAGAATTTAATTTTTCGATCGCAAATACATCACCCACAGTCGAAAAATGTTGAAACCGGAAGTGACGTATTTTCTGTATAGCGTCACGACCGGTCCAAAAATGAGATTTTTTAACTAGAAGTCGAAAATTCAGATTCATTTTGGCGTAAATGATACCCTGCAATGCTCACCAGTCGTCAGATCAGCTGCAGGCTGAGTGAGGCTGAATCGAAGAAGAAATATTGCGATTCCTGTGTTTTGTATACCGGTCTCGATGGCGATAGCTCTAACGTCGGCATTTGGCTGTCTGAATATAACCATTGCGATCCAGCCGCATATATAGCCAACCCACGCCAATCCCATTCCAGCTACGACGATCTGCGGACGGAGATCGGATTTGGTTATACTTTACTATGATCAAAGCGCCGATGAGCGATATAATATCAACGAGGAAAATAAACTTGCCTGCCACGAGAAGAGCTTGAAGAGATAGAGATTCGTAACGATCGCGAAAATAATTATGAACAGAATCAATACAACCGAGAAGGGCTTCATGACGCGGACTAGTATACGACTCAGCTTGGGCAATTTCTTCTGAATTATGAAGCCCAGACCGAGAGGAATGATGAGGCCGACCGCAAGCGTAGCTATCCGAGAGTACGGGACGGTCAAATGTCCCTTATCGAAGATGCGAGCTCCAAGAGTGAAAATCCATATGGGCATCGTTGCTGCATAAAAAAAAACATACATATATACAGACATCTATGCACAGTGTTCTCAGTTCTCAGAACGATTAAAAAAGTTCATACTCACCAAACGAGGCAATTGTACCCACTGTGGTCATCGTTACCGAAAGATTGAGATTACCGCCGAGAAGTACAGTCCAAATATTTGACGCACCGCCGCTCGGGCTGATACCTGTGAAGAAAATGCCTATCTGCAGTTCCGGCCTGTCCGGAAACAGAAGATATCCGATGACGTAACTGAGCTGGAAGATAATACGATCGACGTTAACAAAGCGTGATTGTCGCCGATGCGTAATCATCGATTAGACGGCAGTTCATTACCAAGGGCATTATAATGAACTGGCAAAATGCTCCTATGGCAGGCCCTACGGGTCTCCTCAGCGTGTTTCTGCACACCGACCAGTCCATCGCACAGCCAAAATTTATGTACAAGATGGAAACTAGCGTAGCCACGCTGGCAGTGAAAAGTGTGTCCACCAGTCGCTGTGCCCTTATCACTGCGACGTTCAGTTCTTTGGAACTGTAAGTTCCCTGCAAACAGATTAAAAGAAATATGTACCAATGCAACGAAAGTCGGAATAAAGCGAACCTTGGTATGGTTTGAAGTGTTTAAGACGCAGGTGAACAAAGTGCTTCTAAGATATGAGTAGGAATAGTGAAGAGTAGCCTTTGTTAAGTTGATGTGGTTCATCAGTTCATGAGGCTGTTGTTTCTTTTATATTTATATATATTTGATATTATTTTTTGACAAAACATTTTTTGTATTGATTATTATGTACATTCAAATATTACATCAATAAAATTACAATTACAATACTCCGCTTGTGTCGCAATGCAACAATTTCAATCGGTAATTACCTCTTTGCCGACGATCTCAAAGACTATCTTGGTATTGCCAAGAAAGAGTCCTGTAACATTGAAACTGCTGTTCCAGAATGTTGCTTTATTGAAGTTTTGAGGAAACAAGGGCTCATCCACCACGGCCACTTCGGGATCCGTGTTGGTCGACGTCAGCCTCGCGGAAAGGATATCCACGTTAGCCGGAATGTAAACGGAGATGGGCATGGCAACCGTCTCGTCCATGTGGATGGTCAGCAAAGTGGAATTGAGTGCTACGTTCCATTCTTCCGCCAGGCTGGACCCTGCCAGGAACACCGCCAGGAAAAGCAGCTTCATGCTCTGAAATGAAAAATACGGACATAATTAAACGACAACCGAACAGCGGGGATAAAGGAAAATATTGCATAATTGCTTGAATAGTTGCATCGTCATAGTAACAACTTTTATCTCACTCTAGGCCTCGCGCTCAAAGAAATCTATAATGTCCCGCCAACTGCATATATTTCCATTTGAATGAAGAGTCAAGGTGACGATGCGTTTCGCGCGATTCGCTCGCTCCTCGTCCCGGTTAGCCTCGTTCTCTCGCGATTTCCCACCGGAACCGCCGGTAACTGTCCCGACGCAAAAACAAAAGAAATACCTTCGTCGCCGAATTGTTGACCGAGCGATATCTATCTCTTACGAGTCAATTTTCGCGCGAGACATAATATTTACGTGCGAGCGATAAGACGAGTCACAGACGAATCGGTGGTATCCGAGATTTACATCGAGACGCCATCCGATAACAATCGTTTCCATACACGAAAGCACGTGTGTCTATTTTAATTGGCGCAGACACTCGATCGCTGTGCAAATCCCATTGCGTTGCACTAACGGGAATCGTGCTAATGTTTACCTGCACCGAAGAAGCCCGATAAATCCTCGATCGGAGGGAGAAACAATAAACCCGTCGTCCCTCGCTCACGTTCGATCCAGCCGATGCCGATTATTCGTTTCAAACTACGCCACTACAATCACAGAAAAAAAACTCCGACGCAAGGTCATCGCGATGAGCGAATAAAATGCATAGACGCATGTGTCGCAAACTCTTTTCGCTATCGGTAGTCGGCACAATTTTTTTGAGTTCTTTTCTTTTAAGTGCGTAAGTGAAAGTCTCGCAGTTATTTCCGACTCCGGATTGCTCCGAACGGGGAACCGGCTGGCAAACCATACGCGGAATTGGGACCAGCATAGACCGGCGTGCCAGCCGCCAGTCTCCTAACGGAGTGTCGTCAATACTCTTGCAATCCATCGTTGTATTGCCGCTGCACATGCAATACCGGTTCCCCACTGCGCGATCACGGATCCACGTGAAGATGAGCACGTAACGATAACCAGGCCTGCGTGAAACCGTACGTGTACGTACGCGTACCCCCCCCCCCCCCCCCCCCGTAAGCTTACTCCTCTGCACGGATTCGACAGTCCCGAAAGAACGATCACTGCTGAGTCGTTAGGCATTTTTCTATTGTAGGTTAGTAGTACTGGCCTATATCGGTCAGCTGATCGAGAATGAAGAATTGTAGGGGAAATCAAGAGTAGTGGAAGGACCCAGTCCGGTCATGTTGAGAAAAGAAGGCTTCTACTGTAGATGATCAGCTGACTCTCCCGGCAACCTCCGCATCGTTATTATTATTGAATGTACTCGTGCTAGCCAATCATAGCACTTTGCGAAATCTTCTGATTGGTCGTTCTTTCTATTTAATAACTTCAATTGTGCAGCATACTCTGTCGGTATATTCGTTTCGGCCCGCAAGAAAAAAAAAGTCAAATTTTGAGTACGTATTAATAATACGATTCGGTCGTGGCCGGAGATTCGACGTATACGTTTCGAAATATACGTATTTTAAACGAATATGTCTGTATTAGACGAATGTACAGACAGAGTAAGTCCGTATTGCTGGAATATACCGACAGAGTAAATCTGTATTACAGGAATATAACGACAGAGTAAATCTGTATTACAGGAATATACCGACAGAGTAAATCTGTATTACAGGAATATACCGACAGAGTAAATCTGTATTGCAGGAATATACCGACAGAGTATGGTGCATGAAGCTATTTCGATAGCAGTGTCACAGTGCGTCTGTGTCCCTCCCCGACTCCCGCAATCAAACAATAGTTTAGTCGTCGGAAGAATGTTATTATTATCAAATATTTCGCTACAGTTTTAATAGCGTGTTGTATGGACGCCGGTCGCTCTCGCCAGCTCTCGCGGCGAGAGGAGAATCGTTAAATAATCGCGGCTGTCTGTACTTTATCGGCGGTAATTTGTGTACGTCAAGCAACTATAAAGTTAGTCCTACAACTTTAATTAAGAAACCTGTAATTTCCTTGAGGAAGATGCTACGCAAACATTACCCGAAAGTCGTCGTTTTATATCAACAAAAATTTAAACAGTAAACAAGGAAAAAAGAGTCTTCCATTGCCCACAAAGCACGGAAATGTTTCATAATGTTTCGCTGAAATGTTTTTAAAACGTATCACAAATATTTTTAAATATAGATTAAATATTTTTATATATTGGTTAAATCTTTATTAAATAGCAGTTAAATATTCATTGAATATCTTTCTCAAATATTCAAGTTGTAAATGTTTTAGTGCTGTAGATATTGTACATTGTTTTAAACTAGTTACATTGTTTGATAATTTGTCTATGAGATTCCTGTGAGCCCCTGCAAGAGTGTGGCAAATGTCTCTGAGTATATCATATTGCGCATCATATTGCGCTTGCTTTTTTTCCACGTCGATTAGCTCGGAATAGCGTGCAGCAAATTGCTCTGAAAACTACCCCGTGTTCTTCCATGTGAATCGAAAATTAGATGCGCAGTTTTACTGTTTTACCTTTGAATTTCTTACCCTTCAGCCGCTGTCCTTACAGGCACAATATGTCCACTGGTAAAAAGCTGGAGGATATATTTCAAAAATGTTCACACGTTAAATGTTGCAGAATGGGCCTTTCTGCTTCTTACCAGTCGATACGATAATACAGTATTATCACCCTTCGATCGTTGTCCCACGCATTGCACCTTCGCTGCGACAATACTCATATACTCGCTCCGAAGCTCGTCGTTTCTCTTACTAAAATTTTTCGCCGCACATTTTTCTCATCCTTGGACATGTGGTAAATTCCTTCAATTTTTCGATCTATCCTACCTATCTTTCGAGTCTAGCGTAGAGTGCGACGTTCGTTGCTCATGGCGCACAAAATATTTTCAAAACATTTCAGAAATGTTTTCAATCTTTCAAATATTCTGAAATATATGGAAATAATATTTCTCCCGAAATATTGCAATGAAGCATTTCTGAAAAATTGCAGAAATATACTTAATCTTGCATACACCTGAAATATTTCAGAAACGGTGAAAAAATATTTTGCAAGCGAATATTAGCAGGTGTGTACTAAACTTTGTTCGGAAGGAACGAAAAATATAAAATGCCATGGTTCGCGGATATATTTTAAGACAGTTCGACTATTTAATGTATCATAACACTACATGTTTTTGGCACTCTTGAAGGAGCTCACAGGAATCTCATATATGTTTAAAATAATGAACAATATCAACAGCACTGAAGTGTTGATAATTTCTTGAATATTTCAGAAAAATATCTAATAAATATGTTACAAACATTTTAGCGCAATGTTCCAAAAACATTTTTGCGAAATGTTTCTGGAACATTTCAATGTAAAATTTATGAGCGGACAAAAAAATATTTTCAAAATGTTTAAAAAATATTTGACAAATATTTGGTAATTTTGGTCAAATATTTTCAAATATTCAAAAAAATATTTTCGAATCATTTCAGAAATATTTCCGTGCTATGTGCGTAAGATCAAACGTAATTTTTTTTCTCAGGTGGTAGTTACAATCGGACGGTTAATGAGTGCATGGAAAATTTACTGTTGCTCCAGTGCGCGGTAGGGAATTCATGTACAAGCCCTTTCATAGAATATAAGTGCTCATGGGGATCAAACATACGCTTTGTTGAAAATCACTGAAAATCGTATTTTCGTCATTTTTCAAGTTAATTGAAATGTGCCTGTGGGGTCTGTTTCTATGCGATTTGTACCACCGAGATATTAGTTTGCGGCTCAAAGGGACCAAAGAGATGCTCTGTTGAAAATCATTCGGAAAACGCGATTAGCGACATCTTACCGTTGGGATGACAGCTCATTCGAGTACCCCAACGTTTCGAGCTTCGAGCGGGCTATAGAGAGTACACTTCTATAGATGTCCGTGTTGGTTCATATTCATTTGTATTTACGGTACAATCAGTACAATCACGGATTCATTGTCATACGAGGTTCACTTAATTCCTCCGGTACAGCCCAATTTTTGTCATTTGGAAAAATTGTTCGATCATGACAGACGTGAGAGACGATCCACGCGAGGTACTCGCACTTCTCAATTCCCTGGGTTTCGTCGGCATCACAGCACCACAATTGAAAGCATTCATGAAGGGTAAGCGGCATCTGCTAACGGTTTTTTTTTGTATTCATTTCGAATAGCGCGCAAACTTACGTTTTAGGATCATTCGAAACACCAGTATTGTTGGGCGAAAAAATGTCGCTCAATCCGAAAAGATTCAAAATAAAAATCATCATCATATGTTTATGATTAAAATTTGGATAGAAATGCATTACTTTTGTATGGATGCGTCCGTCTCGCTCCTGTTTCGAACAAACGATCCATTTGGATATTGCATCAACAAAAATAATGGATCTCTCCATAAAAATTATTAATTTTTTAATATCATCCACTTATTGTTGCACAAAACAATTCCAGATGGGCAAGCACCATGAAATGGACCCAATGTGGCGCAATATTTGCAACATACGCGGCAAATGTCGCAAATATTCCGCCAACTGCTTCGTTTTGTGGCGCTTGTCCAGCTGGGATGTTGCTCAATCCTATGAACTCCAATATGTGTTGTGATATTCACAAAATTTGGATATTGCATTAACATAAATAAAGGATTGTTCGATAAAAATGATTCATTTTTTAATATCTGTACGATTTACCCCTCGGTCGTCAATTTCTATTCAAGGTTGATCCGCAATGCTAACATGTCCATAATTCCAGATCTAAAGATGCATAGAAAGATAAAGGAACATCAGAGACAACAGAGAAAAGAAGAAATGAGAAATAAAATTCTCTCCAAACAGGAGAGCATGCTAAAAGAAATGCTTCGAGATACGCTGGCGGCAAAACAATCGCAGCAGTCGGAAAATATTCTGTCGTCCGAGTCGTCGGACCATCACGACGAATCCCTGGTCAGAATCAGAGTGCATTGCGTGTCCGACGAGGAAGAGAACGAGGACATCGAAAATGAAACGAGATACAACATTCAAGCTCAAGCGCCAAAGCACGAAATAAACATAAAAAAACAAGATAGTTTACGTAGGACAGAACTCCATGGTGGAGTCGAAGGATCAACCGATTGTGCGGATCATCGAGCCGCAAGCCGGAAGATAGAACAATCGAAGAATGTAAATAGATTCAAGATTGCAGAGGGATCTACAGACAGTTCCCAGTACACGACGGTAGGAAAGAGACAGGAATCACGGAGAAAGGAAACTGAAAAACCTGTTAACCATAATAAAGACACGGCAATTCGATCCGTGAGACCCGCCAGCGCTCCGGAATACACAAATCAAGCACACATTCCTAAGGAAAGGTCGAAAAGCGTCGCGTCCGATCCTACGGGGCTAAACGATGCAAGGAACAATCCTTCCAGATGTTCCACACATTCCAACACGAAATCGTGTAAGCAGATTTCTATTTATTAATTCGACATGGGCAATTATTCTATCGAAATATTTCCTTACTGCCCCTCTTAAAAAAGACACGATAATGATCGAGATAAATATATTGAAATAATCGAAATCATGAAGCCAGTTTTTCGTTATCTGAAAGTCGTACTTATATAAAAAATGTACATACGTCGTAAAATTTGAAACGTTATACGGATCCATTTTTAAAAAAATGAAAGTTAATTCAACCATTAACATTCGATTATGCATTAATCCTATTTCCGAAATAAGTCATAAGGCCATGGAGACTGCAGCCAGAAGCTCAACGAGCCGCGAACGCAAGGAAATCCGATCCCGTCGCGCTGTATCAAAAATATCGGCGGGAATGGAAACAGATTTCCTTTCCCGGAGAAGAACAGCACGCCCGTGTGCGATGGGCGATTCGTGAGAAGATGCTTGGAACGGATCCCAATCCGAGGGTAAAAGTCTGATTTATTTTCCTCAATGCAGTCAATCACTTTCTGTTTGGCGATGAATATCTATAAAAATTTGTTACCCATTTCAGCCAATTCTCAAGACTTCTCAGAGCTTGCTGAGCATCAAGAAAAGATGACGACTGAACAGTTTGTCAGCCGAGACAGTTTATTTCTTCAACCATACATTGTTCTAAGCATGAATTGCCACGTGACTAAGATTGCTCAACGATCGGATAAGTGTTATATAGATGCAAGTTATTAAAGTTGCGTTTAATGTTCTTAAGCATGTACTTTATTTCGAGTGCAATACCTAAAAGAACAACTGGCGTTTGTACATAGCTTTGGGTAAAGATGTTCCAAGCTCTTTCCGATTCGTATCTCGGTATGTGAAAACTCTTATGACTTTTACTGTTGGCCAAGTTTGAATTTTGCCAACAACTTCCTGGAATCTGTTCGGTTAAGTTGGTATAAGAGTTTGTCCTCTATCACACGAGCGGCGCGTTCCGTGAGTACGAGCGTGTCGTGCTTTAGCATACTGTGTACGTTCAATCCTGAAAAAAATGAAGCGTAACAACGATAGTGTGAACTGCAAACATGGGAAAATTAAACAAAATTAATCCCGGAAGTTTTCCGAGTACAAACGTACCGTAAAAGGGCATAAGATTGACGTGCTTGATGCTATCCGTGGCTATGGCGATGTTTCTCGGCATGATATCCTCGCTATCGACGATAAGAACAGACGGTCCCCAATTCCTCTCCTGGATCAAATCGTTGATATACGAGGGTTCCGTGCTCGGAATTTCGAGGTTGTTCACCACGTGCAAATCGTCCTGGGCCAATTTTATGGACAATGCTGACGTTAGTCCGGCGAGCCGGGTGTAGAAGGGTATCATGTAGAAATAAGTGGTCGGTGACCGAGGGCCGTGAGCTGCTCCTCCGTTTTTAAACAGGGGCGAGCGTATACTTCCGTGACGAGCTTTACCGAGCCCCTTTTGTGGCCAGGGCTTACGGCCACCTCCTCGCATTTCAGCGCGCGATTTCAAGTGCACGTAACTCTAAAAACAGACAAACATTTAAATTCGCGACAATTAAGAAGCGGTCACTGGTATAATGAATGCTGAAATTAAAAATCCTTAAGGGGACGAGGTAGTATTGTCCCGGCTGACAAATTCTTTCAAATTAGATTGTTTATAACAAGGCTATAGCAAAATGAAAAGGATTGTTGTTATGTTGAGTATGTATGCCAATGTTGCTGAATGGAGGAATACGTAAAAAAATGATAATATTATTAACAACAACTTTGTTATTATCGATTTTACCGAACATGCATTTTGTAGTTAAATTGTTATTAGTTATTTTCTAGGTGCGAATAACATGATTTTTTAATTTACTTTTCACATTTTTTTCCAATGATTGTATTTTGGTAGTTTCAATTGATCAGTTGGGACACAGGGATAAACAGTTTTCCTATGGTTAGCAAATAAAAAAAAAAGTTGCTTGTTACCGCGGAATCATGGTTTATAACAACAAAAAAAGTGCATGTTCAGTGCAGTCGACTATACAAGATTGTTTTACATAATATTACCGTTTTTAACATATTTGTCCATTCAATGATGTTGACAGACATTCCAAAAGGTCAACAGTTTTCATTTTGTTATAGTCTTGTTATGAACAATCTAAAGTGACTAAATTTGCAGATCAGACAAACCTCTCTGGTCTTCTTGATACACTTTTTGAAGATCCAGTCAATATTAATAACACCGGACTTTCAATTAAACTATATTGTTACAGTAACATATAACATCGGCAGAGTCGCTTATCGTATTTGAATTGCAAAGATGTCGAGACTCATATTCTAAATGAAAACTACAACTATCTAATTTCTAGTACATTTATTTATTTATTTATTATAGGTGTATACGGGACAAAGCCCATTTTACATGGTATTTTCAAATATAAGAGTTATATAGCATATGCGATTGTGGACAATAACAAGGTGCTACGCTTCTAAACTTAAAATCCACTGCAATAACGGCTTACAGTCTCGGAAGCAAAAGGCGTACATTAAAACTAACAATTGTAAAAAAATCAATTGTTTTTAAATGATTCTTCAGGAAGTTTTTAATGTGTTGGAAAACCGAATATTCATTGGACCAAAGTTTACCAGTCATTTTTTCTTTATACAGACCCAACGATCGTGAATCGTGGAATTTATTACTATTTTCAATTAACAAGATTAAGTTTATCTCGTCGTCTACAATGTTCATGCGGCCGTCGAGAGTGATCAGCACGACGACAATATGATTAATTAAGAGAGCTGTTACAAGAAGGAAAGACCGGGAACTTACCACATGCTGATACATTTTCTGCCATCTGACGTTCTGCCACAATATATCGATGCGAGGCCTCATAGCGAATATCTCGGGATGCAGAGAGACCAGTCCGAGCTTCTTTTCGGGCACGGTGTCCAAGTTTTCGAGCCATACCTCCCGGCGTTTTTGATAAAGACGATCATCGTCGAGGTACGGTCTCGTCGAGATAATGGGCTTGACGTCGGGCGTCGGTTCTCTCATCTGATTGTCAACGCCCGTACTGAAACTCGATATTCTGCATGGACATCTCTGCAGTTTCGACACGAAATTCCGAAGAATCACAGACATTTTGGTGGAAATACGAGAGCTTTTTCGAGCGGATAACCTAACCTTCCGCTCGTCACGTTTATTGATACTCTAAGCCGTTTTTCTACGCGAACGGTTCCCGGATACAATGGCGCCTATCAGCTGGTTTCTGATTGGTTCCTCGGTTCCCGACAGATGGCTGGTGATACTTGACAACAGTTCGGAAGAGCCCGTGTAAACAATTTACTTCGTTATTTATTTACTTGATAATAAATCCTTGCTAATAATTTGTTATAAGTGTTGAACCAGATGTATGGAAAAGAAGCATTCAAGCTCATTTCGGAGCTCGATCTGTCCGATGATATTCGGCCATTTAACGTAAGTTTATTTTTTTCACGAAACGTAACCTCAAGCGCAATGGATCACAATTGTGTTCACCGTCGCTATAATTGTTTGGTATTTTATTTCAGGATCCCGTGGTTCGTCAGGTTTTGGAGGAAATGCAGACTCTCTACGCAGCTAACACTAATGACGCGTTGGTATATTTTTTTTATTGAGTGTGTCACTCGAGTTTTCGTGAAATCATAATTGTTTAAAAACGATTCTGCTCTAACAATTAAAGTAAAATTGAGCAGTTCCTTGCACTTGAGGGTGTGTGAAAGGGACTTTGGGAGATGCTCCGATAATATAAAATCGCCTTTTCTAGGTGCTCCAAGACAGTTGATATTTTGACCAAAAGAAAATTAGGCTTTCGTAGTCAATAGATACAAGCATGAAAACCTAATTTAAAAAAATAATAAATTCCCTATTCAGAGGCTCGTAAATTTCACATATTTTATTGTACAATAAATTCCTACCCAAAAACAATAAACTGTCTTATCATGAACTAAATACGACCGAGAGACGTTATTAGATTGGATAGTTCTCATTGCTTGTTACAGTAGAATCTTGATTATCCGAGACTAGTGGACTACCCTTAAATGAATAAAATCGTATAAAATCGACTTTGCTATATGCTCCAAGATAGTGGATATTGTTACCAAAAGAAAATTAAGTTTTTGTATCCAATATATAGAAGCATGAAAATTTAATTTTTAGAAACAAATTTGCTATTGAGAGCCTCTTAAATTCTATATTTTTTATTGTACAGTAAATCTCTACCTAAGGACAACAGACTATCTTTTCACGAACTAAATTCTATCAAGATAAGTTACTAGATTGGATAGTTTTCATTGCTTAATACAGTAGAATCTCGATTATCTGGGATTAGAAGACTGAAAACGATAGATAATCTAAATTGACAAAAACACATTATTATTTTGAAAACTAGTAGGGAAGACTTGGATAAAAGCACAAAGCCAAAGTTCATCTTGAATGGTGTTTTCAATTAAATTTAATCAAATTTCCAGCTTCTTTATGAGTACACGATTTTTGTGGATATCACAAATAAAATAAAAAAACAATCCTACACACGGTTAATTTGCCTCCCGGTCAAACCCTACCTGCATAATCGAGGATCTCCTGTACTCACAACAAAACACGAACTCTTTCTCATAGTTTTATTTCGGTAAAATAACTTCAAATTCACGAGACTTCTCGTTGAAGTTAATAACAAATATTTCTTCCTTTACTATTAATCTTGGAGAGGGTCGATAATTCATGATATTTTACCATCGTCTGCGAGCTGATCAAAACCTATCTAAAAAATATTATTACCAAATATTCCAGTAAACCATTCGATGTACGCGTACTTAAAAACTTATCAGCTGAATAAAATTTATTCAACACAGCTCCACGAAGGCTCGAGTGATACAGACTTCTTTAATTTCAACAGTTCGTTAATTGCAAAGAACAGTAGGTTTTTTTCCATGTCAGACCAATAATTTACTATGAGGACTGTCTCACAGGCAAAGTATGATGGCCGGTGACTCTTCGTTCTATTTGTCAGTTCAATTTCGCCATATAGTACTGAATCGCAACAAACGTTGTCTCCTGGCCTATCTGCACAATCGTATACGAAGGCTGAGACAGATGAGATGGGAGTTTGGCAGTATTCTACCACCTGAAGTCAACGCGAATCTCGTGTCGCCGGAAATTCAATGGTTTCACTCGTACAGCAAAGCATTAGCGACCTACATGAGATCGATTGGCGACAATCACGGCCTTAATCTCACCATGGATATCCTCCCACCGAAATCGCTCTACATCGAGGTGAGTAACAAATTTATAAACTACACAACGAGAAATTACCGTCGTTTTACCGTTACAATTTAACATCGATACGATAATCGTCGGTTCAAACGTTTTCAGGTCAGATGCCTCGTCGATTACGGCAAACTGGAGCTCGATAACGGGCAGGTAGTTAATCTCAAGAAGAATACTCATCATTTGTTACCGCGCGCCCAGTGCGAACCTCTCGTAAGGCAAGGAATCCTCGAACATGTTAATTCGTAACACGAAACGATTCATGCTGCACCGTATTCGTGCGTGAAAATGAATGTGAAATTGTCGAAGCGTCGACTGGTTCGATAAAGATACCGAAAATACAGAGAGCAACGGGTGAGTTTCCGCTAACAGTTTACGATATACCAATGTACATAAATTTTCTACGACCAACAAATAAACATGCATTTCTTCACAATTTAAGTCGTTAAGGAACTCTGAATTGTAATTTTTTCTTTCTTTTTTTATGTAACGTGGCGTCAACTGCTATAGTCATTAGCAATAGGACCTACTATTTTTTCCTTCAGTGGGAATCATATCACTTTGGGGATTCCTCAGTATCTTCGTCTTCTTCTTCTTGGCCATCGCCCTCTGTTGAGAGCATGTACCACTATTACTCAGTATGAGTGAGCGTTAAGGGTGTTTGGGCCAAAATTGCTGGAGGGGAACAGGAGAGGGGCTTCGCTGACCGCCTTAGTCAGTTTGCGAGTGAAAAACGCAGACAATGCAAGCAGCTAGACGAAGGTAGAATCTTTCGTTTATTGAATTTATCTCAGAAATAAAATCGTGAGTCTTCTTAAAGTTTTGACAGAATCTGTCTGATAGTCTGCTCTTCGCTGTGGTAGGTTTTTTATTCGAATCTAATGGAAATCGGTGGAGAAAATCGCTATGTTCTGTCGTTACCGACCGATTTCCGAAACCGATTTACCCAGTAGCTTATGTAGCTCTGTACGCGCGTGATTAAAAACCTACATGGTAAAAAAAAATCTGAAAAAATTGCAAACGATTCTGTGTGCATTTACCTGCAAAGTAGCAATGTTTTATAGCCATCAAACAAAAACGCGTTTTGGCCCAAACATCCTTGACTGTACTTTTGGATGTCGGTAACTATTGGTCTTCCAGGTTTTCTTCACGGCGTCGGAGCTACGTTAGGTCGATTGCTGGAAGTAAACATTGGTCTCCACCCACATATGTATCGACTATCGTACGATAGATACAAGAGCTTCGTCGCGTCAGAACATTTTTCTGCTGGCGAGACTACGCCACGGGGATTCGAACCCAAGTCCTCCCGATACTTTGTTTTCGAGGCCAGTACTTCAGCCACGAGACCAAAGTGCCGGTTTTAAGTTCAGAAGATTCTATTAGGATACCGGACAGTCTCCAATTTTGAAACATTAATTTTTTAATTATTTTTCTTTTGACCTAATTTCATGAACTTTATTCGTTGCTCTAAATCCGTGAATTTCTTAATTCTCTGTGCACTACATGCGACGATCGGCAGAGAGTGAAGGTATTAATCAACCGGGCATTGGAAAGCCCATTTGTCTCTCCCGTTAATTTTTCAGCCCATAAATAACGATTAAAAACTCGTTGACTCGTCCTCCACTCCTAAGCTATCGTTGTTTTCCAACTGTATCTCTGAAACTCTCGTACAGTCGACGAAATCCTTCCAATTTTGAAAAATCAATTTTCTTTCGACCTACTTTCACGAAAATTATTGGTTGCTCCAAATCCGTGAATTTCTTAATTCTCTGTGCACTACATGCGACGATCGGCAGAGAGTGAAGGTATTAATCAACCGGGCATTGGAAAGCCCGTTCGTCTCTCCCGTTAATTTTTCAGCCCATAGATAACGATTAAAAACTCGTTGACCTGTCCTCCACTCCTAAGCTATCGATGTTTTTCAACTTTATCTCTGAAACTCTCGTGCCGTCGGCGAAGTCTTATCGGGACATAACATATCTCCGATAAGACGACGGGATCCCGAAGGGTATTCACGTGTTTGTCTCGCGCGCCCATTTGTACTCCCCCTCTTTCATCATCTCGTTCTCTTCGAGCTTCTCGGCGCACGATCGTTTGCCGAAGGCGTTACGAGACGAGCGAGGAAGGACACCTCTCGAGAATCGAGTCCGCGGGATTCGCCGGGCGCTCATAAGCTCATGGGAAATTTGTAATCCCGCATGTGTACACCCCGGCTTTTATTAGGTATTTCCCGGATAGTCCGAGCTTGCTTACGAGCTCGGGGTTTTCAACCCGCGTTCAGGATGCTTGCATCGAAAAGAGGGGCGGCAGGCGCCGCCCGCCCGTACAGGAATTTCCTGGCAGAATTGTTTCCGCGACGATGAACGAGGGGAATAGTCTCGTTTCGAAGTGCCCGTCGTCCGGAGTTCATTACTGTCTTCAGTCGACAACAGACAAGTCCTCCGAGTAGGTGGACCGAGTGAAAAACTTGTATAAAATCTACGTGTCGAATGATAACGTGTCGTCAGTTTGAGTGTGTTTCTCGTTTAAGATTGAGAGTGTCGGTGACTGGAGGAAGATCAACGCAAGCGGTCCATCGACTCGTGACGCAACGTTCGATCCTGTCCGCGAAGACCGTCCACGTGGCTTCGGCGAATTTGTAACCAATCATAGGTGAGTTTCCTCAAATTAAGGTCTCGATGACACTCATTCATTCTCGACTTTGAACGTGATTCGTCATACGCTAATATTCTCGCAGCGAACTGGTGAATTTAGAGAAAATGTGACGAAGGAACTTGGAACAAAAATGGCGAATATGAGCCGACGGTAAGATGGACCAGTGCTGAGAAAAATGCGGATATAAGAAAGAAAACTAATAAAACTTCGTTCGCTTAGTCGTAACAGTGAGGTATTCTAAGTGCTAAAACTTGGCTCTCGATGAGGTTTGGAAATGTCACGCGAGCTACCTTACTTTTCATGGACCACCTCCGGGTCGATAATATAAACCACACTTTTATCTCGTTACAATAGTGAAATTGATTTAATTTCCATAAGAACTTGCAGTTCCAAAGAAACTTTAGATCAATTCTCAGTGTCCGAAGCCTTCACGAGATATTCGTAGGTGCTTCACGTTACAGAGCATGCGAAAATAAGTAAGGGGTAAAATGAACCACCGCTCGCAAACTGGGGGAAAAAATCGTTACTTTCATTGTTCGTTCGACTATTTCTTCTACTAAAGTGAGATTTGCTTGTGGGCATAGTAGACACCGACCGAAAATTTTTCGTGGCGGGTATTCACCCTTTTTACCCTTTGAACACTGTGAGTGGTCGTGGATGGAACTGTGTAACACTCATTTTTTTATTCGGGACTTGACAATGACCCTCTGTTTTTAAAACGACCAGTTGATGTAATTTTTTTAAAGCGACGTGAAACACCCTCCCGCCCACCGTGTCAGCGCTCAGTCGGTAACAAATCACTTTCCCTATTTTCTTCGAGACTGTCAATATTTTAAACAATAACAGACAAGGCTTTCGTACATGTCCAATTTTTTTTACCGACCGCGCAATTTGCCATGCCTTTAAATTGACAATGACCCTCAGTTTTAAAATCGACCAGTGGATGCAGTTTTGTTAAAGCGCCGTCGAACACCCTCCCGCTCACTATACCAGTGCTCAGTCGGTAACAAATCGACTTTCTTATTTTCTTCGAGAATGTTAATATTTTGAAAATAACAAATTCGGTCTTCGAGAACCCAATTGTTACCCACCACGGTATTTCACATACACTTAACTTGGCAATGAACTTCAGTTTTTAGACAGACCAGTTGATGTAATTTTTTTGAAGCGACGTCAAACACCCTCTCGCCCACTATACCAGCGCTCAGTCGGTAACGTATCGTCTTCCCTATTTTCTTGGAGACTGTTAATAGTGTAAACACTAACAAATAAGGTGTTCGCACAGCCAACAGATAACCGTATGAGATCCTAATTTGCTTTCGTCCGAAAAAATTAACAGTCCCTGAGAAAATAGGAAAGACCATTTGTTACCGACCGCGGTATTTCGCATACCCTTAACGCCAATCGTCAGCGATCGTGCCGAATCATCATAAACAAGTAAAATTGCTATGAGGACTGTTCAAAAACCTTCCCTAAGATCGCATGACGTAACACGGTACTTTTTTTGTCTAACATATACGATATAGTCGAAAGTTAATGAAACGTGGGTAGCGGAAAGGTAAAGCCAGAATCATGTTTTTCGATCGATATTGGAATCCCGATAAGACGGCACGTGCACGCAGAAAGGTACAACGAAGATCACGGATCTTTCATCCGAGTGAAACGTTCCTATCACCAGCGGCAATCCTCGTGCACTCCCACTACTGATTCACCAAACTTTCCTGAACTCTCACGTGGCCAGATACTGTCGGAAGGCTCGATCGTAGAAGATATCGCGACAACCGGCCTTGCCCGTTACTCGTCCGAGGTCGCCTGGCAACGCCAATCCATAAAATCATTCGATAACCGAAGCCATAAGGAGAACTTGGAAAAAGAAATTATTCGATAAATCGCAATATCGATCGACTATCGTTACTCATAGGCTCTTAAGCCTATCCTCGAGTGTATCCGAGCACGGTCGATCGAATGGCAAAACCCCGGAGCGCAAATTAAATCCGTCAGGGAATGCCCTGCATCATTGGAAGAGTCCGATGTGTTAAAGATATCGCGGCAAAATTCCATCGATTAATCAATATTACAAATATCGATCGTAACTTTTATCGTTAAGCGCTCGTGACGTTCAATTCCCGTGTGTACTTCGGGGGCTTGTTCGCCTGTATCGTTAGTCAAATTTAAAACGGTGGAATGAGAAGGCGAGACGGTGAGCCGTGAATCCTCCGGGTTATCCCGGTGTATCCCGGAAATACCAAGGTACGATCTTAGAAACAGAAACCACGTCCTTCTTACTTTAGTCACACGGTATGATAAAGGAACACGTGGCTCGGCATAAAAATGTTGTTCCACATGGAAATAAAGTACATTGAACATAATATTAATATTAATATTAATATTATTAATATTATATATTGTTCAATGTACTTTATTTCCATGTGGAACAACATTTTTATATTAATATTAATATTAATATTAAGGGGCTGAAGGACTCCAGTCGATAGCCCATTGGCAATGTCTATGTGAACGTTGTAACAACTACATAGAGAGATGCATCAGATATTGTATAAACTACTACTATTAAATTAATAATTGAATTGATCGTTCACGTGCGGGATCCTTGTTTATCGCGGACCCAGAATTTGCCAAGACGCAACCTTCGAACGATTCGAATGACAAGTTTATGTGCTAAAAAAATCTGTAATCATTCACAGGCGTACCTTGAACTGTTGTTTTTTTGACAACGTAGAAGAAAATCTATTAGGAACATCTATATCGTTTTTGTGCTTAAAAGAAGGCACGTTCGTTTGATCTCGGCTAAAAGTCCCCCGTACTTGATGGGTTAATATTTAATTAATATATTAAATATATAATAAAGAATCAATTTGAATTCTATACGATATATACGGGAAATATATTGAAAATACATATCATCGAAGAACTTGCGTGCTTCTCGATTGGCATATCGTAAGTCTTCGTACAAAATATTTTTCATACATGTAGTAATTTATCATTCGCTATACTTCAAACATACTTTATTTCAACTTATTGCGAAATAGCGAAGTAGTTTTTGCCATTCCCGTAGACGAAGCTTATCGCTATTCGGCGAACAAAAATGGGGTTGAGTTAATCGTCTAATATGAAGGGGCACGGCCGGCGGACGACCCTGCTACCATGACGGTGCACGGCCGTGCTCTCTATTTCACGTGTGTGTCAGCGTGCGCACATTTATCTTTCGGTTCCATAAAGCACACATACACACGTATCTCTCGTCGCTTTTAGCCCGTGTAACGATCCAGCGATAATGTATTTACGAAGAGTTATCTCGGCCAGGTTTTCCCCACAGGTAGGCGTAGCTCGGTTCCGTCTATTGTGTGATCGCCTCGTCTGTATCAGCAGTCGAACGAAAGAAGAAAAAAAAAATACTATGCTAAAAACAACCGTGCCACTTATGTTCGTGGCTCTTCGCTCGTAAGTGCTTGCACGCCGGTGCAAGAAACTCGATTCTTTTCGAATGCCTGAAAGATGGTCGAGCTGAACAGTAATCGGCCATAAAATACAGATATCGTTATTGACGTCCAACTTCCACGGAAATTTCCGAATGAGAATACTTCCAAGCTGTTCTTAAACAACTGAAATGGATTTCTTGAGAACATCTTTATATTCGTTCTATGAGGAGGACTGTAATTGAGCATCAAAAAAATTACTTTATACCGCGTAATGAAACTTTAATGAGGAGCCCGATCGCAAATCGAAAAAAATAGTATGCTGAAAATAACCGTGCCATTTATCTTCATTCTTGTTCGTTATTGATGTTCATTCATGTTCGGTATTGGTGTTCATTCATGTTCGTTATTGATGTTCATTCATGTTCGTTATTGATATTCATTCATAACGAACATTATTATGTAACGAACAGTATTATGTTATTGATGTCCAACTTCGTCGAATATTTCCGAATACGAATACTTCCAAGCTATTCGTAACGAACTAAAATGGATTTCTTGAGATCATCTTTATATTCGTTCTATGACATGCACTGTAATTGCGCATAACAAAATTACTTTATCCGGCGTAACGAAATGTTAATGAGTAGCCCGATCGCAAATCGAATATAAATTTCCCGAATGTATCCCGATTTGTACGATTAAACTATTCGTAGATCATTAATGATTCATTATTGATAGTCAGTAATTACAAGTGCTGCTTATAAATGAGCACAACTATTAATTAACAATTTCATTATTAGAGATCTACGAATAGTTTAAACGTACAAATCGGGATGCGTTCGGGAAATTTATGTTCGATTTGTGATCGGGCTACTCATTAACATTTCGTTACGCCAGATAAAGTAATTTTGTTATGGTTATAACAAAGTAGTTGTGGTCATTTATAAGCAGCAATTGTAATTACTAACTATCAATAATAAATCATAATCATGTCAGTTAATTGATGATTAACTACATCACTCAATTAATCATTACTAGCATCAGTTAATTAATCGTCAGTGATCTGCCCGCTGAACGGAAGTTGCGGGTAGCCGCAGCAAGAGATAAATCGCTACTCTACTCCCATACCAAACGCTACGACGTCTGGCTTCATCAAGTGTGGTTGGCATTTCGTGTGCCGGAAATTCGTCGTGAAGACAGCTTAGGACACACGATGTTTCCAAAGTTATCAGCACACCGGATAAGTGCTAATGGAAGGTTTTTCCAAAGTACATTGCAATATTTAAGTCGCGGAAGGCTTATACCAACATCCTCGAGGGTAGCTATCATTAGCGATAGCCCAGGGGCATCCCCATCGGTTCCCATGCGGATACAATTATCTGACCTTAAAATTCCAAATCCCCAAAAGTTACGTATATAACGTTCCCGCATTTGCCTATCGTAAAAACGGGACAATACATCGCTTCCGACTTGAAAATGATGGGAAGTGAGGTCATATGGGAAATACGTCACTTCCGGTTTGCTACATTTTATTTTTCGACCGGAAGTGATGTCGTACTGTAAATACGCCGCTTCCGATGTTAAAATCTTATTTTTCGACCGAAAGTGAGGTCATACCGAAAATACGTCACTTGCGGCTTGAAAATCTTATTTTTCGTCCGGCAGTGACGTCATACCGTACGTACGTCACTTCCGGTTTGAAAATTAGATTAAATTTCAGGCTTCAAAATGCCATAGTCGATAGAAAGGATTCAAAGATAACCTGCCCGTATATACAATGTATTTCACCCGTCAAAGCTTTAAAAATTGATTTAAATTTTTTGTTAACATTACCCCAGATAGAAAAACGTGCCGCGAAGCGTGTATCGTACCATTGGTACCGCCAGCGTTCCTTCATTTTTCTATCTGGAACTTTTTCATTTATACGCCGATCCTAGATAGAAGATGAAATTTAATGAAAACATTTCAGTAAATGTCTACCAAACTACAAACGTTATTTTTCACACTTACAGCTCGTACGCAGGTGGGCAATCCAGGTGGGCCATAAAGGAATTATATATTAAAATAAAAAATAGATCATAAACACGTGCTACGAGAAATATTGCGGTAAGCGCATGCGCATTATTCCTGAAGTTTTCCCCTTCCAAGCAAGGTTTATAAAACTTTTATTTTTGTTATTTTAACAAAGAAAAGAATATCTTTATTGGACCGGAATCGAAATAATAATATGGCCAGCCCTTGAAGGGCGGGATATTGACGAGGTTCCGTGAGCTCCTTTGTTGCGAACAGGTAGAGTCCGGTGCAAGAGCAGCACCCAAAGTCATCAATTATATTTGAACCACGGATTGACGGTCTAACGTCGAAAGCGAGCGCCGGGGAGGCATAAAATTCCGAAATGTTGTATATACAGCAGTGCGCCTGGTTTAATATACTCCTGCCGCACGCTGGCTGTACGTAGGCACACAGCAAAGTAGTGTGTCCGCGTGCGCGTCTGTATGTGTATAGCATGTCCGTAGCGGTTCCCAGGCAGCTGGTCGAGTCCGAGGACGATGGGTTTTCCCAAGGCTTTCCCCGCGTGACCCCCTCCCTCTCGCAGTTCGTCGATCAGTTATGTAGGGACTTAGGTAGGAACTCTCTACGAGTAGTTCGTCGCCGCTGACGCTCGGCCGCAGGCACGAACTCTCGAGCTTCGTTTCCCCGCCGCTGGTGGCGCCATCTGTACAAAGCAGGGGAGTGGGGGTTCGTCGAGCCAATCTCTAGAGCATTAATTTACTCGAGCCCGAAACCGCAAAGTTCAGTCAGCTCCGAAGCTCGCAAGCAGTCTAACCCAACGATAGCCTGTGTCGTGTAAACAACTTAAAAAATAATAACTTATCGCGTCAGCAAATTGTCAGCTTGCACGAATCTCTCAACCGCGATCTCGTCAAGGGGATACGGAAAAATATTATATCATCAAATAAGGTCAGCGCGATTCTAGCCGAGAGTTAACGACGCACAGTTTTCATTCACAGCGACTTTCGTGGGCCCCCTCGATTGATAGTACAAACGATTCGAAAACGACGATTCGGAAATCTTCCACTCACCGAACGTGTGATACGTCCGCGCTCCAGTACAAAGTACATTCGTCGCCGAAACGAATTTTCGCAGCGTCCAGAGGGTCAGTCGGAGCGTAAACTGGACGAGCGAAGTCGAAAGCGTGGAAGGAAGTGTCTCTGTGTGTGCGTTATACTGCTCCGTGGCGAACTGCTTGTGGGTGTGAGTTCGAGCAACGTGAGGTAGCGGAAGGAAAATAAGAAAAATACACTCTGACAAGTGCGTAACGAAACGAGAGACCAAAAAAAAAACCCTTATTGGTCAACGACGAGCCCACACTGGAGGGAACGAAATAAACCGAAAGACATTAACGAATGCCAGTATTATTAAAGGGAAGAACTCGTGACCGACGATCCTCCCAGCTCGATGCGCGACGCCAATGTCGACGCTGTCCGAAAGTCTTAACTTAAAGGAAAGCTTTTATCCCTCGAATAAACGACCGGGATTAGCGAATCTACACACACAGAGGCTGTGTATTGTACACGAGCGAAACGCGTGTGTACGCTCGATCGAGAGCGTGATTGTGTATCGGCTTTAACGGAGTCTCGCGGGAGGGGAAGGGAAGAGTAACGTGCACGGCGCTCGCTACGAGGCGCGCGGGGAAAGAGATAGAGACAACCGTCGTAGTAGCGGCGGGGCTAGTGCGGGGGGTGGGGGAAAAAAGTGCCCAGCGCCGTTTCATCTTCCACGCATCTGCAGCGGTCAGCAGCCGTGTTGCACAGGAGACTCACCGGCGATCGCGCGTTTTAGTTATTTCATCCGCACGAATAAGCGATTCGACGCGACGATCTATACGAATCCGATAAATTATTGATTTGAAATAAAAAATAAATTTGAAAAAAGACATCGCTCTTAATATATTGCAAAGGATCGAAAATGTGGCAACAATCGAGCGACGATTTCACGTCCAAGGGCAATGTTGCAGATAGCGATAAATATTTCGAGGAATCGTCGTCGGGTCAGCAGGACTCGGGAATAGTTGATTCGGGCTTTCTGTCGTCCGGTGGAAATTTACTGATATCCTCGGAGCTCAGCGGCGAGGTGGAACCTTTCGGCGGCGGTGCGGAAACTACGAATTACGGCGGTGGTGGCGACGGTGGTGGGCCGACAAAACTCGGAAGCAACAGTAGCGGCCAAACCGGGGCCGTTGCACCAGAACCGATGAGAGCCGACAGCGGTGTGGATCTCGGACTGAGCGAGAGCCTCAGCCAGCTCAGTCTGAAACAGGTCAATCTCAATCAACTCGGACGTGGAAAAGTTCAGTCGGAACCCACCGTTGAACTCAGACCCGTAA
The DNA here is from genome assembly GCA_964017025.1 of Stenichneumon culpator. NCBI lineage: Eukaryota > Metazoa > Arthropoda > Insecta > Hymenoptera > Ichneumonidae > Stenichneumon > Stenichneumon culpator. The sequence goes on from OZ024774.1 coordinate 5,659,992, forward strand.
CCGTCAAAACCGAAGATCCGAGAAATCGCAACGAGAACGAACAGCACCAACAATTACCCGCACAGTTTCAACAGTTCAGCCAGGAACCCTGGGAACTTTATTACAGCCAGGACGAAGACGGGGACACGTGAGTTTCTCAAAGTTCATACTTTTTTTTTAGCATAATAAATTAATTAAATGATAATTACTATTGTTTATTTTTTGTATGATTTAATTTTTAATTTTTGCTGCCTCAGAGGAAGCTTCGTTTCTGTGAAATTTTTTTTTCCGCGAATTTCATGGAAACGTGTTCGAAATGTTCCAAAACGTCGAAAAATTACATCTGGATAAAAATGTCTGGATGGATGTGTGCGTGCGTGTCAGGCCTGTAAAATTAAACCGTCCATAACTCAATAACGCCCTTATCAACGGGGTTGAAATTTGGCACGCAAAATAGAGCAGTTAGGCGCCTCTGGTTTTTATAGTTTACTGAATAATTGAGACGTTCGTTTAGATTATATAAGATTTTTGAATTTTTCGAAAAAAGAAAGTGAAAGGATGAGTTTTTGAAATATTTTAATCGAGATGAGAATCAACTTTTTTATTTCTGCCAGAAACAAGTCGTTACGTATAATATTCAACTATGAACGTAACTTAAACACATTTCACATTTAGCATTTTTATGTCCGTGTATATAAAATACGTACGAAAATTAAGAAAAAAAACACATTTCACATTTAGCATTTTTACATTCATGTATATAAAAATTGTACGACATTTTTGAGTGTATTCTACTCTCCCACATTGGCCTTATTCCACAAGGCTCCTGAGCAGGTTATTTTCTATTTAGTTGATTGTAAAATCTTTAAGCTCTTGATGGTAACTTAATAATATTTCACATTCAGCATTTTTACATTCATGTATATAAAAAATGTACGAAATTTTTAAGAGCATTCTACTTTCCTACAATGCCTTATTTCACACGACCCGCTATCTATTCAGTTGATCAGAAATCACATATTTCGAGCGCGCAAGCAGCCTCGCGATGATGAACTCGCATGCACGCTGTGTAACAGTGTTAAGCGAGTAGCAGTTTAATAACACGTCACGAGTTGGTAAGTCTCATCGGCGTGTCATCGTCGTCGTCAACACCGACAACTTAGAGACCGCGTGCTTACGTACTTTATCCGCGTCAGCTCTCGTGTCGCGATCCCCCGATAACGTTTCCTCTGTGTGTTCACTTCATTAAAAAACAACAAAAGAAAAAAAAAATGCAATTTTTTCCTTTTATGGATCGCGTCAATAATCGTTATGTACGTTAATTTCCCAGGCAGCTGCACATCGCGATAGTCCAGGGCTTCTTGGAGGCCGCTTTCAGTCTGATAAGGATGGCGCCTCACCCCTGTCTGCTGAACATCCTCAACGACGACTGCCAGGCGCCCTTGCATCTCGCGGTCCTGACGAGACAACCGAGAGTCGCCCGACGGCTCATTCTCGCCGGTGCGAATCCAGCTCTGAGGGACTTCCGGGGAAACACCGCACTCCACTTGGCTTGCGCTTCCGGCGACATCGCGTGCGCCAAATCGCTCACCGATCCGCTGTCGTCTATCGAAAGGAATTATTTGGCTAACAGCAAAAGAATTCCGGCGCTTCCCCAGAATCTCGAGCAGAGAAATTACGATGGTGAGTCTCGAATAATTTTTACACTTTATCCTCGTCGACCGACGTTCGATTGGTTCGATAAAAGTTGAGAGAAGCAAACATAGAGGATTAACGATTCAATCCTCTGTGCTTTCTTAGCTCCACTTTATCGAGAGACTCGCCGCAGAGTACTTAAAACAACATCAAACAGACTATACGAGCAGCGAGGGGAATACGATTTTTAGTTTTTTCTTCGACCGATGTTTGATTGGTTCGATAAAAGTTGAGAGAAGAAAGCATGGAGGATTAAATTACATCGAGAGACGCGGTAGCGATTCGACGCCAAGTACTGAAAAAACAAAAATGGTCAGACTATACTATTTTTGTACTTTTTTCTTCGACCGATGATCGATCGGTTAGATAAAAGTTGAGAGAAGAAAGCATGGAGGATTAAATTACATCGAGAGACGCGGTAGCGACTCGACGCCAAGTACTTAAAAAACAAAAATGGTCGGACTATTCGAGAAGCACGAAGAGGCGAGTTCTCGCATTGACCTTTCGGTCGGGAGGTCGAATTCTAAGGGTCGATGATCACACTCGAATTTCCGGTTACGAGTGTCGGGACTCGATCGGCGTGACCGGTTGTGAGGTGGTGGGGCAGGGCCGTGGGATAGAGCGGCAATGATTTTTTTATTTTATTTATATATTGATTTAACGGAGACAGGTCCGTTGGTACATTCTATATGGACGTTTAATATTAGTATAAGTACGCTGTGAAAATAAGTAGTGAATTTGAGGTACTGGAACGGAAAAATTACTTACATCACGTACATGAATCGAACATTAAATATTTTTTTTGTAAAATAAAAATATCAGATATCAAAATTACAACTATTTTGCACGACATTTACGAAAATTTTAATTGAAAATAGAAATTTGACTAAAATTGCAACGCACATGTGTATGAAATTTCAGAAACTGTTTATGTAAGAAAGGCTTCCAATACCGTTCATTAATGTTCAAACGAATTTTTTTTAGTCTATAATAGAAAGTATTAAGTAAATAACAGATGCTGATTTATTCCTCTAATAATTCAATCTAGTAATTGACTCGTAGCGAAGGATTTTACACTCATAGCCGGATCCATAAAAGTGGACTTTCAACACGATGCTCGGAGGGCCGACAGAGCCAGTACAATCGATCGATTATTTGTATTTTTTATGGCGCAATTGAAATGACCATTCGATAAAGACTCGACGATTAAAACTCATAAGAGGATCCGCAGAAATGGAATTTTAATACGACACTCGAAAGGCACACAGAGCCAACGCAATCGATCGATTATTTGCCTTCTCCATGGCGCAATTGAAACGACCATTCGGTAAAGACTTTGACGATTAAGACTCAATTTCTTCCTCAACAAACTTACCGATTTCGAAATTGGAGAAAAAAAAAAAGTAATCGCCGACGAGCCGCTGCGCGGTCGCTGAATGATCGAAAGGAAAACATCGATCAACCACGCAAACTCCGTATCTGTGTACGATTCGTATTGGATAACGAGATAACGAGAAAGATTTTCTGCATCGTGTGAACATACTTCATAGAATTCTTTCGATCCCGGCAATAGTTAGTGACACATCGGGAAACCTTGGGACGGCTTTGCCGCAGTAGTCATCGAAGACGGTCTTTCCTTCGAATCCTTTTATCTCTCCTCGCAGAGTAGTGTTTTAACGATTCGAGAATCATGATGAAAGTATTTCCATGCAAAAATTGCGCAGCGATTTGTTCGACGTAGGCAGTGGAAATCAATCCATCAGCGTAACGGCCTTTGCCGATCCGGGCGATTTTGTACTTCCGCATTGGTTGAAACTTTTGCGTGTATCGCGTGTGCCGTAAATGATCCTTGAATTTTATATCCGCAGATGAAAAGACATCAGGCTGATGAAATCGGACCTCGTAAAAAATACCTACACTATCCCAAATTAAAAAGTATATCCATTCGCACACCGGCAGCTGCGATCCCCGAGGCGTTTCTCACACGATCGGCCGACTATTTCCGTGGCTGATAGACCGAGCCGCCGCTCGGTGAGAGTCGACGCGGCCTCGTTGTTTCTGCGCGTCCCGAGGCCGGGAATCCCCGCAATTTCGCGGCCGTCTGCGGCGCGGATCGGCGCTCTTTCTCACAGCGAACCACCGCCCTCTCCCCATCTTCGCCGGCGCATCTTCGACTTTTCTTTTTTAAATTTCTTCGCCCCTCGCGATCCACACGGTCGTTCCGTGCTTCTGCGTGAAGGAAACAAAATATATAACCGTCCTCCCGCTCGACACGTCGACCGGCGGGTTTTACCGGCGTCGACCAAGACGAAAAACGGAGAGGAAATTCCGCAAAAATCACGGACTTTAACTGAACCGCAAATTATTCCTCGAGTTGTATTCCTTGCATCAGCCGTATTTTTAATAACGTCTAGGCGAACTAATTGACGCTCGAGGATTCACCGATTCGTCATCGATTCCAGAGATCTAGTCCTTATTCGCTGTGATTCCAAGGGTCGAATTTTAAGACGGTAGTTTGAACTTGAGATCGAGCTTAAGATCGAACCACAGTTCGAACTTAATTTCGTGCTTAAGTTTGATCTTAACTTCGAACGTGAGTAAGAACTTAAGATCGAAGTCGAACTATAATTCGGACTAAAGTTCGAACTTAAAATCAAACTTAAGCACGAAATCAAGTTCGAATTGAGGATCTTAAGTTCGAACTTAAACATGAAATCAAATTCGAACTGGAGCGACAATCGAATTCGAGTTCAGGCTCAAGTTCAAACTTAAGATCAAACTTAAGTACGAAATCAAGTTCGAACTTAAAATAGATCTTAAGCACGCAACGAAGTTCGGGCCAAACAACGATCTTAAGTTCGATCTCAAGAGCGATCTTAAGTTGAAACTAACGCTTTAAAATTCGGCCCTTAGGACGAAGACGAAAAAAAACAAAACAACAAAAATTCCAGAACGCCGAGAGCCTCGGAAACCTTCGACGCTTTTGATGAATCGCGCAGCGACGAGTTCGCGGCTGCCTGCAGTAAATCCGGGGATTCCCAGCGTGTCGACGTGACGGAATCCTCGTCTCTCCACTCGTTGCCTCGTGTGTGTGTGTGTGTGTGTGTGTGTAACGCGATGTATAAGTGGTTCGAACGACTATGTGTTCTCGTCGAGCCACGCGCGAGCTCGCATTCATGGCCATCCTGGCTGCTGCGTCTTTTCTTCGAGATCAATGAAAAAGCTGTTCAAAGTCTCGCGGAAATGAAAGCAATTAAAGATGCATTTAACCGAGCGAAAAGCAACCGCGATTAGCGACGCCACGACGAACCCAGAGCCATCAGGAAGCTTCTCCAATTAGCGTGTGGAATTAATTCTCTTCTCGAATGATTCCAGTTTCTAAAATTTATGCGACGCGCCCGACCGGAAACAGGAGCTGAATCGGTTTACGATGCGTACCGCTCGTGTTAATTTCAACAACGCGGAATCTCGCGGCGCCTCTCGTGTCATCGAACACGGATAAAACATCCTGCCAGGGTCAATATTCGTGTAATCGCCAGCGCACCCGGGCAAACACATGATAAGGGAAGCACCGATGCTCGACGATTCACACTCGGCCACGAGTTGCATGACGCTCGATGCGGTTTATAAAACGCGCAATATTTCGTTCTTTCCTCGTTCTCGTAACGTATGATTCTTTTTTTTTTATCAACTTCTTATTTTGGGAAGACGTTTTCCCTGAGTTTTCAAAAAATAATTTGTGACAGCTCGCGCGGTTATTAAGCATGACATTGTCATTGCAAATGACATTAATTACCTTTGATTCCTCGTAAAGGAAATAATTTTCTTACTTTAACAATAAAAACGAATTATCACCTCTATAATTAAAAGTCGACGATCGGTAAAGCGAGGCTTGTTTTTATATGAGTCAGCGGTTCAAATTCCGCACATTTCTGTGAGGAAGTCAAAATTGGTAATCGCACTTTTTCTCAGAAAGCCTTGGGGTTAATTCGTAGATTCTGATTCATTCCGCACCTGCCGATGACGTCGAATAAATTTCATTGTCCGCCTTTCTCCCGTCACGCCGTGATAATTTCGCGATATGACACTGATGCATAAAAAAATGGCCCGCATTAGCGAGAAGGCCAGCGATTATTTATTATCGTGCCGCAGCAGTGACTCCCACAATTTAGAGCGAGGAAAACACTTAACCGGAAAAGCGAACCACGTTCCTGTCGTCGCCTTGTCACATGCTCGACTATTTTTCCCGGATCCGCAGATCACGCTCATTCCGGCTCTGTTCCAAAACAACGGAATAACTTCGAGCGTCAATAAAAGTGGACGCAGAAGAGACTCGGTATTTCCAGCTCCTGTTGTCGTCGCGTCAGCATGCTTGTAAGCGGCACTTTTTTACTCTTCGATGTGTACGCTTACACGTAAGACAGTCGCCTCAACGTACGCGTGTGTAGAAGTGAATGTGGGACACGTAATCGACGTGTCTTATGTATTACAATCGTAGCTGGAAACAATTGGAACCACTTATCTCCCCCCTGCGGCTTCGTTAACTCCTTCAATCCTCCACCATTCTATTGTCAATTGAAATGCACTTCGATGCTCCATCGACAGGCAAATTTGCATAATTTTGCTTCCTCTAGAAGCTGTTTTCTTCGCCGTCATTCTTCGTGCCAATCTCTTCTTGCCCGGCGCTTTTTTTTCATCTTTTATTGCCCAGACACGTTGTCTGCGGATGCTCAGATAGCTGAGCCGTTTTTTCACGGCTTAAGGCACTAGCATAAGAATTTGGTCCAAAATCAGGTCGATTTTTTACATTTGTTTAACGTGGGACTTCGAAACACGTTCGGGTTTTACACACAGTACAAGGTGTTAGGAAGTTTGAGTTATTTTTATTGAAAAATATGAATTAACAACGGACTTATCAACAATTAACAACTAATAACAGACATCGTATCTCAAAATCGTCCGATTGAGTTGAAATTTGGACAGATCCTTGATTATAACATTTTTCTACCTAATACCGGAAGTCTTAAAAAAATGTTCATGTATTCATTAATAACAAACGATTGAGGTATTTTTTCATAACACCTTTTACCCAACTGTATGTAAGAACCCGACCTTGCCTTTCTAATCCCTCCATCAAAAAAATTTTGCAAATCAACCTGTTTTTTTTTTGACCAAACGCTTATGCTAGTGCCTGAACCCTTTGAAGGATACAATTTCCTGGAGCATGTGAAATATCGCGGTCGGTAATGAAAACTATAATCAATTTCTTCAACAACTCTGAGCTTGAATGGTCGAATGCAAATACTTACGCGAAACTCGATTGATATCCGCCTAATGTAAAAATTTGCTTTTAACTGGAAATGGTTAGCACATGCGAAAAAATCAATTACAGTTTTTCCTGCCGACCGGATTTTTAACATTCAACGAGCCATCTGGGATGGCTCGTCGGTGATCCAAGAAGCGGATGGTGTGGATTGAGCCGGAAGCGAGAGATCCGATCAATGTTACGTATGCGGTAAAAGCAACTCCGAAAAAAAAATTCGTCATGAGTTGGAGTCATCGAAATAGCCAATGACATGAAGCGCGTGGGCAGTCGGAGGGACTTTTACGGAACTCTTAAGCGTCGACGCGACAATTTCACGCTGCGGTAAATCCCACAGCACGCTTTCACGTTTTGTTTGCGTTAAAAGGCACGGCGCAGGCTTCGACACACCTGCATCGTGCTCCATTACGCGTGAATACACATTAGCCATGTGGACGCTCGCGAAAGTTATCGGAACGGATGTTCACAGAAGTCGACCTCAATTAGAAACGAATACGCGAAACATACAATCGGAAAAACAAAGCAATTGAAACATTTTCATGGAAATTATAAATAAAAGATGCCCATCGGTGACGAGCTTTCAAGAACCGGTGTGCCGAAGATAGTGACCAAAAAATCTTAACGGCATAATTTTTTTTTTATGTAGATACAACAGGCGCAATCACGTTAATAGATTTTTCATTTTTTTCAAATATTGCTTTACTACTCCGATTAAGATTTTCAACTGTTTTCCGAAATGTGTATCCGTCAGTCTTTACTTTACGCACGATTTTTTTAACTCACAAAACGAAAACGTTTTTAACAGCATTTTAAATTCCATAAAAAATGTACAAACATTTAAATACCATTCAAAAATTTGCAAAAATTTAAATTCCATAAAAAATTTACAAAAATTTAAACCGCCAAATTATTTTACGAATTTAGATATTCGTAACAATAATTACAGTATACTCCTAAAAATAAACTCGGAATATTCGATATATTTTCATTTCACCGTCACACTACTTAACCCGATTTTGCAATCGAACAGCCTACATGCGAGTATTTTTAGGAGCGTAAGAGGGGTGTTTCCTTTTGACGATACTGTATAAACAATCGCGGTAGGAGTGCGCTTGTTTTTCCGTTCGAGTTAATTTATTGTGTAGATAATGTTCGCAAGAATTAAAGATATGGCCAGGGGTTTCCCCGGGCTGCTCGCACGGGTGCAGGTCACGAGGCCGTGTGCGGCCGCGCCACCTCGGCGTACGAATTCGTTACGAGTGTGTCGTAACTCAGAGTCAGAGATGTTCCGGAACGTCCACCGAGATTAAATTGAAGGATTTCGGCTTCGTGAATGAGGAAAAATGAATGGAGTAATCGTCGGGCGCAAAATGGCAGGTGCGATCGCGTGTGCTTCAATGGAACAGCTGCTGAGTTATCGACCAATATGTAGTATATGAAAAAAAAAAAAAAATCGACCTTTACGAAAAAAAAGAAAGCAAGCCGAAAAAAAAACGAAGCCGTGAACTCGCGGCGGTGTCGAGCATGGTTGGACTGTCCTTGCCTCGACACGAGACACACGCGTTATATGCTATATAACTATATACTATAACGGCACGTCTCGTCACTCTTCGAGTTCCAAGTATTTCATCGACTTTCACTGGAAGCAAGGAGGTCTTCGGCGAGCGCGAGTTTCTTCGCCCGAGACTGATACGACACGAACGCTCTCTTACGGTGTAGCTGTGTGTCATAAATAAATATTACTGTGACTCCGCTAACGACCGTCCGACACCTTCGGAGCTTCATTCTCCCGTACCAGCGGTTACCGATGCGACAGTATTTTCCTTTAAAGGCCATGATCCAATTTGTTATCGTTCCGTCGGAGGCGGGGAATTCCCCGGTCGAGGGCGCTACTTCCAGTCGGACATACTGCAGTCGTATTAATTAAAAAAAATATATATACAAATAAAGAAAGAAAATTGATAAAAATAAAATCTGGTGAGGAGAATATCTGGCGGGCGCTGAAACTGTGTTTCGATTTTGAGAGCCCCTGCTGTGGCACTCTTTTCGCGGGGAATACGAGAGTAAATACATCCAGCATACTATCATTCCCGTTCCGTGGCCGCATTCATTGCCAACTAAGGTCGGGAATTTCCAGTGAAATATCGCAAGTTTAAAAATCGAGTCAGCAATCAACGTTACATCGGGCTTGAAATATCGCAATCAAGAGGGCAAAAATTACGTCCGTCTCTCGGACGAAATCTAGTTTCGCAATGGACTCGATTGTTAAAGAGCGATATATTCATGTATATATGTATGTATGTATATATACTAGTGCTTCTGGTGGTTCGCAACAAGAGTTTCCAAAAAGATTTAAAATTATCTGAGCCTGGGCAGGAACTCAACAGACAACAATAATTAGGACCTAGACTTAAGTCCTTATTATTCTAAAGCCCAACTTAATATACTTAAGGGACTTCGGATAATAAAGGCATAAGTCCATTAAGTGAGGCTTAGGATTGCAGGGCGCAGGTCCTTTAAAGTGACTTAGAATAATAAAGGCTTCAGGTGAAGTGAAACGCGTTCTCTCACACGCCTAGCTCTGTCACGTGACTTTCACTTCACCTTAAGTCCATGAAGGTAGGAGGCTCCTATTCTAAGTGCATTAAAAGGACTTAGAATATTAATATGTACATATATTATTAAGGGGGCTTAGAATAATAATATATACATATATATATTTGTATCGAATGATTTGAGACCGATCGCAAATTGGGTACCGATTGATTATTTTTAGTTAGGCAGTTTCGTACTCGTCCGAAGTCCGACCACAAAATCGATTCGACTAGTGTACATCATTTCAGTGACACTGAAATATGATTGCTATAAGTCTGTTCGTACACGTGGATTTATTGCGTAAAATTGGCTCGCACAAAATGGCACACGCTTGCATTGTACGGCAAATGTATAGACTATATGTGTGCGCGTGTGTGCTTGCGTAAAATCGTATGTCGGGATTTCCCAGTACGTACATACGACGAGCTGTGTCACCTGAAACCCGCGAGGAATGTCAACCGTCAGGTTTCACGATGTTATTGTCATCGGTGTAATTGCATTGTCCCGGAGATATATCCTCGACAGTGTTCGAACGAGGGAACTGGATGTTTTACAATCTTTTAGAATTCCAGAATCTTGTGTCCTCGCGAAATTGCCTCGGGTCAAAGCCGACCTGCCGAGCGAGTGGGGGAACTCGAATCTTATGTTTTTTTCCACTTCCTTCGCCGATCAACGATTAACAACTTTGGGTTCCCTTATTTCAATATATAAAACTAAAAAAATCAATAAAACCACATTTCGTTCTCATCAGTATTGTAATTTTTAGTTTTTCAGCCTTTGGGTTTTTTGTTTTTAGATTATAGGTTTCGGATTTTAGTTTTAAAGTTGTAGTCTTGAATTTGTTTTTAAATTTTTGGGTTTTTGAATTTCTGAGTTTGCTTTTAGTTTTTTAGTTCTCGAATTTTATTTTTTTAAGTTGTTTAGTTTTAGTAATAGCTGCAGAAAATGTCACGAATGTGAGTGGAAAGTTTCGTGTCTTTTCTCGAAGGTGTAAATGTCCAATCGTAATACCAATTCATTTTTTATTCGCCGTCGCGATAGCGAATGCAAATCGCGCTCGTCCTACTCCACTGCTGTTACTATACCGAGCGATAATTTCGTCGTCTTTGCTTCCCGTCCGGAGTCCAACGGAATGTCGCGTCGGGCGCAACGAGCCGTGCCAACCTACGCGAGATCCCGACGTCGGCGACGAGCACGAGTTACATCACGAGTCGATGAGGCGCCCGGAACACCTCTGTGTGTACACTCGCGTATCTCGCTCCCTCGCTCGTCGTTTGCCGCGCGGGGCGCGGCGGCCAGGGGGGCAGATGTTTTTGACATTTAAAAATACCCGCTGTAGGGCTATTTGTGCGCTTCGGCATCCACGTCTCGGGAAACCCCACAAGAGCGTAGACACCGGTGGCGCACGAGGCCCGCTCACCGCTCAATGATTTTCTCGTCTTTCCGTTGGCCGCCTGTAACCTTTTTCTACTCTTCCGATTTCACACCGGTAGCCCCGCGATTTGTGACCTTGCACTCGGCGTCTCAATCGTCCGTGTTCCAACTGTTTCGTGGAAATTTTTGTAAACACTTGCTTTACTGCGTCGCAGAGTTGCGAATTTCTGTAGGTCGCAGACCTTCTCATTTTTTCATTTGTTAGATTTCATTGCGTCATCATCTTAAGTTATCCATCTTAAGTTCGAAGATGATTTCGTGCGTGATCTTGTAAGTTAGATGTTCAGTTCGAATTAAGCACGCAATCAAGTTCTAACTGAGGTTCAAAAAGCGTTAAAGTTCGAACTTAAGATCGACCGCTTTGTAATTCATTTGATTGTAGTTCAGACCCTGTAGTCTGAACTACAATCGACTTGAGTTCAGACGGGAGTTTGAATTTGAGTTCAGACGGAGGTTCGAACTTAAGATCGATCTTAAGTACGCAATGAAGTTCGGGCTGAACTTCGATCTTAAGTTCAAGCTATTGTCTTAAAATTCGATCCTAAGTGTAGAGAAAAATTACGCATATGGGCACAATTCGTCTACGGCATAGAGCGAACCTTGTGAGTACTTGGTTCACTAATCCTCCGCCAGGGGTATCCCAGTTGCATATCGAAGAGTCGAACATCTACCGAGCCGGGCATGTCGGAAAATTGGTAAATCCGAGAAATTCCGACGCCAGTGTTCCAAGACCGGTGGGCAACACGGGGTTACTAATTTTAGCGTTAACTTTGATCGTCGCGGACCTAGTTTGGACCGCGGGACGTCAGCCAACCCTCCGACAATGATTCACCGTGTCTTCCTAGTTCTATCTATAACCGGCATTGCCGAAGGCATGTGACTCGTGGATGAGGTAAATATTCGGGCATCCGCCTGAAAATAAAGTGCATCCACGGGTGTGTCGATATAAGCGCACAGGTCAGCGACATCTATCGAGAGTCCGATGAGTTCGGCAATGACTTTCAGCGCCTCTAGCTTCTCCTCATTTGGTGCTTTCCATCCAGCCGTGGAAATAATTACGTTAAAATGACGGCTTGATTTGTCCTTTCTAACCAATACTAGCATCATCTGACATAATGGACCAATCAAATCAATCCATCATTATTACACAGTCAATTCCGCGGCTGCGCATGCGCACGTGCATTTTTTTATACGGATTCTTACCAAAAACTGATCGTGCGCATGCGCAGTCGCGTTATAATAACGAAAAACGCTAAATCGAATGCAACTCAGGTTACGAATGAATATTTAATAGTTACGCGCGCTTGAACACACTTGTATGTGATATACTTTTTAAAAAAAAAAGTCATCCCGTATACACATAGATAAATAAATCAATAGTATTTACTATTCGGACACGGGCAGTTTTGATCAAACCGGTTGGAATTCGGTGCAGTGGGAGGTTTGACTATAAATAATCGAAAGCGAATAAAAATAAATTGGAACGCAGCCACGCAAAGTGCGAGCGAGTCACGGCATCGCGAACGACGCTAACTCGGATGGTACGAAAATCTATTCGAGCGAGCGCGCCCGAGTGCGCGTCACCTCGGCGCACCCTCGAGTCTCCAGAAAGACTGAGCCAGAGACCTCAGAGTATGAATGAGCTTAGAAATAACCCGAGTCGCAGATAGCGTGTCGCCAGCGCCGGGATACGCTGCTGCGACTTATTTGCCCTTCAATTTGTTCAGTCCCGCTTTTCATGCGACTGTTCATTATAATTCGAGATTTTTCAATGCTGTCGACTTGACCATCACGGTTCTAATGGCAAAACTGCGCTTTTTCGATGCATCTTGCGATACATTGAATTTAAAAAAAAATGCCTCCTTAAGTATCGATAGAAAAAATGCTATTACTTCTCATTTTAATCATCGTTCAGCTTTCTGTTTGGACAAACCAAGATTTTCTCGCTTACATAATTTCGCAGGTGTGGGGGCTTCCCGAACTAGTGATGGCAGTTGGTAAATGAGTTGGTAAATAATTGGTCAATTAACCGCAGCTACCAACGATATTTTAACGATGGCAATTTATCCATAATATAAATAATAAATTTGTAAATATAAATATATTTTAGGTAAACAAATATTTTACTTATATAATAAAGTTTAGTTCGATTTGTCACAATATTTTTGCGAAGTATGAACGAACCGTAACAACCTTTTAAATAAACACTGCCAGTCGCTGCGTTTGTCCGTATGAAATTCACTAAAATGCCCGGTAACATTACCGGTAGAAATCGTATAATTAAATCGTATAATTTACAGGCATAACTAATGATTGTTTTTTATTTTTGTTTCAGGCGAAATGTGTTTGCACGTGGCAGCCGCGGGCGGACAGGTCGATCTAGTCCAGCATCTTCTGCGGTTAGGCGCCGACCTGGAGGCCAGGGAAGGACTTTCCGGAAGGACGGCGCTCCATCTAGCGCTGGAGCGTGGTTGTCGATCGGTCGTGACTTTTCTGTTGCAAGAATGCAGGCCGTGCTTGGACGCTCCAACGTACGCGGGTATCACGGCTTATCAGATAGCGATATGTCTCGACAGCCAGTTGGCCCGGGAGCTGGTGAGGATGGGAGCCAAGCCGGAACCGCTTCCCGAGTCGGATTCGGACATAAGCGACGATTCCGGTGACGAGGACTCGCCTTACATGCCAGCGATCGCGCGGCTCAGGCAAGGCGTCGGTGTGCGCGCTTAAGGCGAAGCGAAACGGCCGAGCGCACGACCGAGAAGACTCCAATCTTTCAACAAACCCTCATTAACGGTCCCAACGGCCTCAGGACCGAGGCGGAATCGCAACGGGCGAAGAATCACCTTGAACATCCGGCACGAATCAATTTTTGTCCCGACTCAGTCGGTAACCAGCAAAAAAATTAATTACAGTTAATGTTACCGACCGCGGTATTTCACTCGGCGTCAACAAAAATCTCGACGATCGCGTCGTCTCTGGGAGCACGAATGAGAGAGCAAGGGAGAGAAAGAAAGAATTTCGCGGGGCGCGAACGGCCGTTCCGTTTCTTACATTTTTCCGCGAGCGCGAAGAGGGAATCATTATCGTCGCCGTTGTCTCGACGTTGGCGAATCGTTGCAAGAATGAACTTGTCCCGCGATATCGTGACGCCCATGTAACTAAAAACGGTGTTGTTTGTGCTCGAAGAGGCGAAAAAACAAATAAGTTGAAACGATTCCGTGGGTTATCAGGAGACGCGAAGAAGTAAATTCAATCGGTGAACGACGAAATCAGCGATAACTCGTTCCATCGGGGAGTCCCGAAACTCTCTGCTCCTCGATAGAAGTAGCGGCGAGACGAAAAAAAAAACGAACGAAACTTAGTAATTGTGCGAATGTGTGTACTTGTGTGCGAGTGTGCGCGCAAGCGCGAGTGTTAGTGCGCCGCCGAAAAGCGTATATTTAATCCGATGAAAACGTCGGGGGTAATGTTAGTATAACGAGCCCGACCATACGAGAGATATCAGAATGATTATTTACTTACGAATTTAATTATTTATCATCGACGAACGAGATAATCGAAACCTGTTGAATTGTTATCCGGAGGTTTAACGAGGGTGTTTCTAGTACGACCAGTCCGCCCTCGGTAAAAATCATCCACTTTCTCTATCACTTACTACGACCCTTTGTACATAGCCATTCCCCGTGATAGTCCCATAAGTCTATCATTAATATTATTAATATTATTATTATCGATATATTAACTATTATATTTTCAAAATAAATGGACGTTTAAAGACATTTATTACGTGTCCTGTTAAATACTTTTTCTTTCGACCATTTATACCGCTTTCAGTTATTCGCTTCGCAGTTTCATTGCGATCATTGATTCATCACGAGTACGATTACGATTTTTTGTTAATTGAAATTGGCAATAATGAGAAATAATTTTTTAGTTAATTTTTACCATTAAGTTTAGTTGGTACAATTACTTGAAGATTTATAATCAATCCTACAAGGATCACTGGTAAAACTTTACTTGAACATGTTCGTAAAAAATTGAAAGTTCCAAGTTTTCTTATGAATAATGATTCATCACGAGTACAATTATGAATTTTTATTAATCAACGTCAGCAAAAATGACAAATAATTCTTGACTTCATTTTTACAGTTAGATTTAGTTAGTACAATTAGTTAAAGATTT
This sequence comes from Stenichneumon culpator, assembly GCA_964017025.1. Taxonomy (NCBI): domain Eukaryota; kingdom Metazoa; phylum Arthropoda; class Insecta; order Hymenoptera; family Ichneumonidae; genus Stenichneumon; species Stenichneumon culpator. The sequence continues at coordinate 5,675,200 of OZ024774.1, forward strand.
ACAGTCAAACCAACTAGGAGTACTTGTAAAACTAAACAAATTTGAAGCTTCCAGGCCGCATGTCTTCTAGGAATATAACGAAAGTAGCTAGCTGTAAAAATCGGTTTTTTTTAGGGTGTCACAGGAAACTGCCCAGCGAGATGTTGGAATATCGGTCGCTGGCATTTCCGAGATACGCCTAGTAACGCACGTACGTGCATAAAAATGTGGAGCAAGGACCCGTCGACCGGGGGTATATTTGTAGATGCGAGACGCGTAATGGTCTCGGCATTCCAAGAACCTCGCCGCTCTCTCGCACTTGTTCCTTTTTCGGTGAGAGTTTGGTCTACTGGATCGCATGTGGGTTCCGGCGAAGAGTATATATTTGGACCAGGTAGGACGAGGGGGCAAGTCCGGCCGGGGTGAGTACTGTCTGGCCGAATCATCCACGCTTCTGCCTTCTGGCATTGCGAGACGAGCGTATGTACTTCTAATTATAAATAGGACACGGTGCTTGCTCTTCCAGTAGTTCGCGATGCGTTCAAGTTCCGTCGTTGCCGAGCCAACTATAAGAACCTGCGGTCTTCCACGTAGAGCTAAATTGATACTGAAATGCTTTATTTTCTGGAAGACAGTTATTTCACTGTCGCAATGATGATCAAAATTGAAGTTAAAAAACGTTTGAAGATTCAACATCGCTTGTCCAGAAAAAGGTATTATTTTTTTTATTAACCGATAGAACCCTTTTACAGGATTATATATACATAACGCCCAAGCATTATAATGGCCCTTACGGTCGAATTTTAAAACGTTAGTTTGAACTTAAGATCAAAGTTTTGCCCGAACTTCAGTCTGAACTCAAATTCGATTGTAGTTCGAGGTCGATCTTAAGTTCAAGCTAACGACTTAAAATTCGACCCTTAGAAGAGTCTTGTAATCATGAATATCGCTTAACGTACATAAAATTGTCAGTATAAATAATCTTACATTAGAAGATAATCAATGGGTAATGAGGAACACGGGAAGATTGTTATCATGAATAAATTAAAAGATAATAAATAAATAATAGGAAAAAAGAGAAGATTGCCATCACGACTAAGAACAAAAAGAAATCGGAATTAACCAATTGGAAGTAAATTAATCAAATTTTTCTTTAAAAAATAGAGAGAATAACCGAAAAATGGTAATGTCCCGATATACCATTTTTTTGTTTTTAAAATTACATTTTCTTTTTTTTTCATTGCGGATTTTCTCCCCAACTTTATGTGGGAGTTAAGCGCAACTCGAACGGCTCTTTTATTTCGCAGCATCGGGTACTTATACATTTCTGAAAATGTCGATTGTTCAGTCATCAGAAACCTCCGCGCTAATATATTCATTATTCTACTTTCTCTGGTCCAAAAAAAAAGACTGGAGGCGAGTTTCATTGTTGTCTGGCTCGAAACGGAGCCGCGAGAAAAGCTCCGTCGTTTATGCATACACAAAACGTCACTGCTTTCGCTACGTTTACACATGCATACAAACACACACGTATTTATGGGGCAAACTTTCATCGCGGCTGCTTCGGCGAATTCAAGTGATGCGCAACCACGGGCTTTTTCGAGGCTCTCGGGAATTCCCATTCGGACAGACGGAAATACCGCGCCGAACGGTATGGCTAAGGCATGGTCTCGATCCAAACGAATATCTTTCCGACGAGTGTGCTCGAACAGACGAATTTTTAAAGAGCACTGACTCATTCGGAAAATCTCAATGGAACACAAACAAAAACGAAAAATAAATTGTTACACAGAAACGCGCTGTCTCTAATGTTAGATATGAAATATTAGATTGGATTGCAGTCTCTTGTGAAAGATAATTTTACGTAATTTCGTTTTTCGTTCTCGGTTCACCAATGTTTTTAAAATGTGTACCATTGAAAACGCAGTCCTTCGGGTAAGAGGTCGACGACCCGACGATTTTCACACCCATCGCACCGCTCCATTTCACCCGATGCATTATTATTCTCCATAAACGTTATTCTGGAAATTTCGTTTTTTTTCTAACTTCCTTCTTCCTTTTTATGATTTTATAGGATGATACTAGCAGGTTGTTGCGGTTCAGGTGCATCGCGCGCTGGCTAGCGACTATATAATTTAAAAACCAGAAATTTCGATTTTTGCAAATTTACCGAAAATACGTCACTTCTGGTGAAACAGGTGAATTCCGCCTTGAAAATCTTATTTATTTCGACCCCAACTGACGTCATACTGGAAATGAATCTGGTTCGGGTCGACAATCTCATTTTTTATCCGGAAATACGTAACGTCCGGTTTGAAAATCTCATTTTTCGACCGGAAGTGCCGTCATACTGGAAATACGTCATGTTCGGTTTGGAAGTCGCATTTTTCAACCGGAAGTGTCATATTTCCGGTATGACGTCACTTCCGGTTGAAAGATGAGAATTTCAAACTGAAAGTGACGCACTTCCGGCACGACGTCACTACCGCTATTAAAAAATGAGATTTTCAAACCGGAAGTTACGTATTTCTGGTATGACGTCACTACCGGTCGAAAAATGACTTCACCTCCGGTCGACAAATAACGGAAGCGGATGAATTAAAGAACACAGGCGGGTATATGGCTTAGATTAATAAAAGAAGGAGATTAATAAAAAAAAAGAAACAACGAAGAAAAAAAAATAGCGTAAAGTCGAGTATGAGCTCGTGATGCTTCCATTATCGGTCAAAGGCTTTAGTGTGCTTGACCCCAAATCGTTGAAATAAAAAAAAAAATGTTTGCAACTTATGATTATTCGCTTGCTTAAAGTATTCGATAAAAGCTAAATTCGGTCCGGAGAAGACTTACAGCGCCATCTACAGTATATCACGTTCTCATGCACGGTGTTTCCCCAACCTAGTTACTTTTTGGCAAAAATAAATTTGGCGGTAAATGATACCGTGACTAGTAGAAACAAGCGTTAGCGGCATCTTCAAGTCTCGACGAAGATCGTTTCTCGAGGAGATTTATAAGCGTCGTGCGTGGGCCAAGTCGCGCCGGCGCGCCCTTGGAAACGGGTCCGAACGTAGTATCCTTGGAAAATTCGAGAGGCGCTGATGCTGATCATTCACTTCGAGAACTTTCCGGATTCGCACACACACGCACCGGTCTGTCCAAGAATCGCTGGGAATCGTCAACGACCAGTGAGCATTAGTGAGTGAGTCGCGAGATCGCGAGAATCAAGTTTTTTGCACACAAAGAGAGAACACAGCAAAAGTAAAAAGCACAGGATAAATTTCATTTAGAAAATCTTCGCAATGGATAAGGTAAATAATATAAATGAATTCACAAATTCTCCGATTGTCCGCTTCTCATTGGTTTGGCCGGTATCGATGGAAGAAAATTGCGAAACAAGCACCTTCGAGAACACACGCTACGGCTTATCATGAAGCCGCGTTGCAATCTTCAGCAATATAATTTTTTTTTTTTCAATAACGCTTTCGAAAGCGATTCTGGTATTACGCTCGGATTGTCGACGCATTGCTGCGATTGTTTTCCAAACTCTGGGCCAAGATTTTTTTACGTTTATTTTACCATTTACCACGTGTACGGAGACATTTTGACGCAATTTTTTGGCGTTTGAAAATCATTTTTATAGTAAATTGTAGAAAAATTGTAGAAAAATTGACAAAATTCATCATTTAAAAAAATTTATTCTGGCGTTAAAAATTGTGAAGAAAAGCTTTGATCATCCTGCCCAAGGTTGAACATTTTTTGTCTAAAAAAAATTGCACATTGCTTTCGCATTTCATTCCATCGCTCATGAAGTTTCCTCAATGAGAGAGCATTTCATGGCTTCCTCATAAAGGAAATACTAATACTGATACGCCCATCAAGAATAACTTATGAAACGAATGGATAAGAATGACAAAGCAACGTGTAAATTTTCTTTGCACCATTTTATTTTATTTGTTTTTACAAATATCAATCTCGCAATACCAAATGACTAGCAGGTTATTCAGTATCTTGAAAAATTATAGAGATATGTTATATTATAAATATAAATATCATAGAAGTACTTCTCCAAGAATTGTATTTTATCTCAATAGATTGCACTGTAAAAAAAGAATTGGAATTTTAATGTTCCCGTCTAGAAGGTTTTATGTATACACTGGTACATTTAATTTAATGTACAATTGCGATGAAAAATTAATGTGCTTTTTCATTGAAATTGAAGTAAATTATTGAAATTATAATACTTTTATAGTAAAATTAAAGTAAATTATTTATACTACAGTATTTCCAATGCTTTTATTATACTGAACATTACAATCGTACATCAAATTTAATACACCAATTTATGCATAAAAACTTCTAATATCAGTACATTAAATTTCATACAAATTTTTCTTTACAGTGTAACAATCAAGTTGAATAAAAAAAAATTACTTCAAAGTATTGTTGCAAATAATTAAAATTAACATCATTCGAATCACCATACTGCTTTTTGTGAAAACCACTACAGCTTTTCTCTTGCTGTTGCATTGGGATGAAATTTCAGCCCAAGTGGTGAAAGTTTCCCACATACAAAAACTCAACCTTAGAACACAGGATTTTTTTTTTCACCTCTTTAATACTACGCATGGGTTTAGTAAAACCAATGGATTCATAGCGCTATGCTGGACTTCTTTAAAACTTGACGCTTTCACATTCCTTCTTCATGTTTATTTATTTGTTATTCACAAACCACCTTTGTGATATATCAAACCTATTTTCCTTATTTTACCATCGGTAAAAATAAATTTCATAGTTCCTATACAATTTTTTCTACTAATAAATATTACGAGTCCTAAGCTTTACAGCAGAAACACGCAGATTCGAATGTCAATATTATTATTTTAATATCTAACATGAGATTTAGGCAATTTTTCAGTAACTTAGTTTCTACTCATAATTCTGGTTGCAAATACGCAAAGCGTCAAATTGTTATAATAAAATGTTTATTACATGACTACTTACATACACAATTGCAATCTATTAAGGCTTCGATTAATTATATATTTATATAAGGATTAATTATAAAATTAAGACCTGTTAATTTTTGCATATATAGCGTAACAAATTCTCATCCTTTGTTTCTTTCTCGCAGGTTTCATCCTTGAAGGAACAAGGAAACGTGGCCCTGCAGGAAGGCAAGTTCCAAGATGCAGTAAAGTTTTATACCGAAGCGATAAGCCTGGACGAGAAGAATCATGTATTGTACAGCAACAGGTCAGCCGCTTACGCGAAAGCTGGCGAGTACGAGAAGGCGTTGGAAGACGCGGAACAAACGGTGAAGTTGAAGCCGGATTGGGCGAAGGGTTACTCCAGAATGGGTGGCGCCCTCGCTTTTCTCGGCCGAGTTGACGAATCGATAAAAGCGTACGAGCGTGCGATCGAGCGTGATCCAACCAACGATCAGTATCGTCAGAGTTTGCGAGAGATAGAGGCACAAAATTTCGGCAATCCTTTCAACTCGCCGGACGTGTTGATCAAGCTGAGAAACGACCCGAGAACGAGAGCGTACCTCGACGATCCCGAGTACTTGAAGCTGCTTCAGGAACTTCGAACCAATTCCCGAAATCTCGGAAGCAAACTCCAAGATCCCAGAGTGCTGACGACGCTGAGTGTGCTGTTGGGGGCGAATTTGATGAACAGCAGCGACGAAGCGATGGACGTGGACCCGCCGAAGCGACAACAGATGCCGAAGCCGCAGCCGAAAACTGAGCAAAAACCGGAGGAGAATCTTCCGCCGGAGAAGCGAGAAGCCCTCGAAGAGAAGAGAAAGGGAAACGAAGCGTACAAGAAGAGAGACTTCGATACGGCTCTGTTGCATTACACCAAAGCAACGGAGCTCGATCCTACCGAAATAACGTTTCTACTCAACATCGCTGCTGTATACTACGAGCAAGGGGAATACCAAAAATGCATAGAACAGTGCGAAAAGGCGATCGAGACCGGACGCGAGAATCGCGCAGATTTCAAACTGATCGCCAAGGCGTTCACGAGAATCGGTCATTCTTACAAAAAACTTGAAAATTGGAGACAGGCGAAGGTTTACTACGAGAAATCGATGTCGGAACACAGAACTCCCGAGATAAAGACGCTGTTGTCGAATATCGAGCAGAAGATCAAGGAGGAGGAGAGGAAAGCTTACATCGATCCGGTGAAAGCCGAGGCGGAGAAAGAATTGGGCAACCAAAAGTTTAAGGACGGCGATTACGCCACCGCCGTTAAGCATTATTCCGAAGCTATACGGAGAAATCCCGACGATGCGAGATACTACAGCAACCGTGCGGCCTGTTACACCAAACTCGCCGCTTTCGATCTGGGATTGAAGGATTGCGAAAAGTGCACCGAGCTCGATCCTAAATTCACGAAAGGCTGGATTCGGAAAGGAAAGATTCTGCAGGGTATGCAGCAGCACAGAAAGGCGTTCAAGGCGTATCAGACAGCCCTCGAATTAGATCCCAACAACAGCGAAGCTTTGGAAGGATTCCGCAGCTGCTCCGTTTCTTACGACGCCAATCCCGAGGAATTGAGAAAGCGAGCCTTCTCCGATCCCGAAGTCAACAACATTCTACGCGATCCGGCAATGCGAATGATACTCGAACAAATGCAGAGCGATCCGAAAGCATTACAAGAGTAAGCACTTTCTCCGTGAATCAGAATGAATAGAATATTACGCTAAGTACAAAAAAATACGATTTTTTTTCGAAGACATTTTTATTATTTCGGATGTACATCTATAAACAACTTTTTTCATGTAAGTTGCACTTCAATCGCTGGTACAACCAACTATCTCATTTTTGCACTCGTTCAACCGGGCAGCTATACCGAAAATCCATTAATAGAAAATGAACATGATAAGTAATGAATAATATAAGTGAGGAGCAAAAAAATTGACAATTTTTTTAAACGTGACGTCTGGAATTTCGAATGAAAAATTGCCCATTACTTCTGCGAAGTTTGTAAGTCCTCGTAACACATCGAACGAACGCAATATTAATGATTTTTTATCGCTTTATGTTACAGGCACATGAAGAATCCCGACATCGCTGCAAAAATTCAAAAACTATTGGAATCCGGTCTCGTAGCAATACACTGAGATCCAACAAAATTGTACACATACGGGAAATTTAACACGCCTACATTTATAGCGCTGGTGCATTAAAGATCCTTATCGCTGCTAATTCCCTCGAGTTTTCGGGTCGGAACACAAATCGCCTCAACGTTTCTCCTATTGTTTTCCAAGGCTATATCGAATTCAAACCCAATATTTTGCCGATTTTACACGATAGCAGCAGCGGCGCGAAAATAAAACGTTACTATACTAAAACGCAAATAACGAGTGTTTTTGTACGAAAGTACAACACTCGTTACTAGAATGTAATATCTTGATGCCGTTTCATCACCGATGGCCGCGGTACTAGATATTAATGAAAAAAAAAGAAATTCGCTCAACATTTTTGCGATGCGTATTGTCGATTCGAAAAGCTTCGTGAGAATAAGATCAGTATCTGCCGCGAGTGCCTCAAGCGATATTAGAAACCAAGCGTTTCTCCCGGTTAAAGGGAAAAAAACAGGAAGAAAAAGGGACACATGCTTCATAAGCTTCTTCGATGTATGTTAATTTTTTTTTAAATCTTTGTCTCAACCGAATCGTCACGTTTCATCGTTCGGTCCTCATTTTAGATGTAATGTTCTTTTCATTATAAATAAAAAATCATTCGTGGCATTATCGTTGTGATACAATAGAGGAAACGTTGTTCTGAAAAAAGGTTCTGCATAACTGCATTTACCGTACGCAAAAAAAAAAAAAAAAAAAAAAAAACCGGTGATGTATTTATTCTCAGCTCACCTACCAATTACGATAACTTTAAACCTAGTTTATCAGAGTAAGAAATAAACAAACAAAAAAAATTATTATACCGTAATTATCGTGTTTCGTGTCAGTTTTATATTCGAAATTCCCGTACACTGAAATGGAAGTTACTACGAAGTTGTGCTACGGGTGGGTTGTTTGCACAGTTACGCGAATGAGTCACAATGAGTGTGAAATAGTGGATTCTCCCCTCTTCTGCCTAATACGCCTGTTGTTCGAGGTACGTCTAAGTTCACCGTATAAGGAATTTATTCTAACGAATGTCACTGCTACTTCAACGATTAATTAATTGCCGAATTTATATTGCTTTCCGTTTTAAAGCGAAAATTCAAACTATATGTCGAAACGAGGGATATCAGATATCCCCGTCGATAAGAGTCAACAGCTGATCTTTTATTATTACCATCATGCGATCGCTTCCCCCTAACTTTTGACAGTTCGAGCGTCTTGTCAATGTTTCTTTATTTCTATTAAAACGTACAACTGGTGCATGATAATCTATGAATTTAGGCGTATTCAACAGAGTCAATCTCAAGGTAATTGATTAGCCCTTGCAATTTTACGCTTACGTAGCGTTCCTCGCGCAAGCGGATAATGTGTATTGCATGAAACGGTACTTCTAACCTCCGTTCCGTACGAAACACCGTGTTACATTTGGCATCGAGTACACCCCATTTACGTTAGAAAATGCTACTCTTCCGGTCGTAATCGTACTCGGGATTACAAGGCGTCGTGAGTAGAAAATTATGGCCTGTTGTGTACGTACTTTAAGCGCACCAAATTACGGCATTTTTTGTAAACGCAATTGCAGAGAGTCCGGGCATTTAATGTACCGTATTCTTGTGAGGTAACTCGGCTTTTGTTACTCCGTAATAAGTAAATGCGACACTTATTGACTAGCTCAATTTAAACAGATGAACAAATTTCAACAGCGTACCAAATGCAGTTTCGCTGCACCCATAAATATTTAAGATTCATCGAAACGTATACATAGTTGAAGCAAGCATTCTTATATTCCAGACTGATATCCGTTTGGAGTTTAGTTTTTAAACCCTTTGACCCTCTCAATTTAAACAGATGAATGCATTTAAACGGATTACCAAATGAAGTTTTGCTGCATCGAGGAATACTTAAGATTTATCGACATGTATACCGAGCTGAAGCAGGCATTCTTATATTCCAGACTGATATCCGTTTGGAGTTTAGTTTTTAAAAAGATTGACCAGTCCAATTTAAACAGATGAGTGAGCTGAATTATCATCTTGCAGGATTCAGGGGGAGGAATGTATTCCGAATGGGCGTCTCTAAGTGCCCTCATACAGCGCGGCTCCGAGGAGAGTCAAAGTGTATTGGAAAAGTTCTCACCCGGCGCCGGAAGAGAGGTCGCCCTTTCGATAGTTCGTCAATTGGCGACGAACCTCGGCATCACCCAGGCGGCTGAGCCAAGCCCTTTGAATACGGACAAGGAAGTTCAATGGTGCATGGAAGTCATCTGTTACGGACTGTCCTTACCCCTAGCTGAGCACGATACCGTCCGGGATTGCGTCAATGTCTATTGTGAATGGCTGTCGGCTCTCTATTCGACCCCGAAAATCTCTGTGCCAAGGCCCATAGTCGAGGACACGAATTTTTATGCCAGGAAGATCATCAGCCACTTTCACAATCTTTTCGTTCCAAGAAAGGGCGAAGGTGAGTGGCTTTTTTTTTGTTAAAAAAAAATTGTTTCAAAATTTATTTAAACCCTTTCGTGATGGGACTTATTTCTGCCGGAATATTATTATTATTTTTTTTTCTAAAAACAACAAAAAATGAACGTTTTGGCAAATATTTGTATAATTTTTTTTTTTTTTGCAGAAAAAAAGATTCGTACTGTCGACAACGGTGTTGAGTTGTCTGGTAATTTCTGAAAGTACTGGAAATACCTTCAAATTCGTCCCTGAAAATTCTTCCGAGCGTCCTGGAGTGTTTTTGCAAATTCTGCAATTTTTACTTCCCGCTATTTTTCGTTCTATATTTGTTGTTGATTCGCGAGAGTAAATTTATTCACTCATCTATTTACGTAATGGCAAACACGCAAGACATTGTATAACCTTCGGTTTGTCGGGCGGCAATTATTAATAATAACAACGATAATCATAAAATAATCGAACATTACGTAAATCTCTCATACGAAAGGGTTAAAAGAGCTGTCGCACCTTTATGTTTTTAAATTCTATGAATAATATTGTGTAATACTTCTTTCCTCTCCGTAGTCTGGCCATTTCTGTATCAGGACTTAGGTATCCGATTTAACACAAATATTGCAAAGATGATTTCATAAAACATAATCGCCATTTTTTAAAATTGTTTATTAAACATTTTTCGTTTGTATGCATTCCTAGGAACGGACACTATTAATCGGCAAGCAGTGCTGTGCCACAGAGTTCTCAGAACGTTGCAGCAAGTAGCGAGAGGACCGGCTACCCTTGATCGCGAAACGTGGGAAAGTTTGCTTCTTTTTCTCATTGGAATCAACGATGCTCTGTTGGCTCCGCCGGCGGTTAGGGAAGACGCGGGCGAACAATTATGCGAAAGGGTGCTTGGCGTGTTGTTGGAGGTAATCAGGGCGTCTTTTCGTACGGTGAAAAAATATTTTAAGTCAATAGTAATCAGTTTTACCGTAATTAGTTTTCGATTACATTAACTATTCGGTGCCAATGCTCACTTACGATAGCATATCATTTTATTGATTGATTGATTGATTTATTTATTTGTTTATTCACAAAACACGTACAGATAAAAATATTTGAGTTTTATTGCTACAAAGTATCACAAGACGATAGAAAACCAAGAAGTGGATAAGAATAATTCTCTATATATGGTTTCTTATCTGCATAACATTCAGCAATTAACAACCATCGATATTAATTTCTCTCAGGTATGGCTCGTTGCTTGCGAACGAAACTTTCCATCGCCACCTTTGTGGAGAACGCTGCGAGAATCTTGTCTCCGTTGGCGTCATCGACTGGCTTTGATAGAGCAATGGAATCGCGTCTGTTTGGCGTTAACGGCAAAGTTATTGCACATCATGTATGGGCCAATGTTTCCCGAGTTGAAGATAAGTACGTATTGTCACCACGTTTGCACCGTTCGCGATTCTCTTCCACACACTCGAATTACAACGCTGTAAAAAAAAAATTGTAAATTTATTGTACCGGACTTTAAGGATTTAGGCAAAAACTGGTCCATTCAGTTTAATGTACAATTGTGATAAAAAATTAATATATTTTTTCATTGAAATTAAAGTAAATTATTAAAAATAAAGTATTTCCAATGTTTTAAATATACTGAACATTAATTTTTCATCGCAATTGTACATTAAATTGAATATTCAAGTTTTTGCATATTTTTTAACGTGTAAAAAATCGGTTGATTTTTTTACTGAAATCAAATATGCTTTAAATCCTACAGACAGTCGCTATTTAGATTTTTTTAATTTCCCACGATATATGATTTGTTCATCCCTGGTTAGTAATGTACAAGCCATGCACCGTTAAATGTATATAGGTGACGAAGATGCCCAGCTCGTACCGCCGACAATGTCCGACGAGGCGGTCGCTCAGGCATGGTACAGGCTTCTTCGAACAGTCGGTGATCCAGTCGATCTGTGCAGACCAGCGGTGGTGTCCCAGACTCAGGCATTTCTGCAGTACGCAATCGCCAGTCCGAACGTCGTTGATCCTTGCCAGCATCCGTGTTTGCAAGGATTACCGCAGATATTTTTAAAAGCAGTGAAAGGAATAGCTGGCCAAGTCGACGCGTTTCTCGGTAAGCGGTCTCGATAGCTTCTCTCTTCACGAATACATTTTGCAAAACCATGATTTTCCGCTTAAAAAAAAAAAAAATGCACAAGTGCGTAATGTTTCTGGCTATATTGTACATAAAACGAAACTGGATGGTGGTGGTGGTTGCATGGACGTCCGGTAATTTTTCAGGGGTCTCACAGGCATGCTGTTGGGAGGAGTGTTGCGCAGCCAGTGTCACACCGGGCACCGGCCTTGGGGGAGTTGGGGGTGCCGGGGCGGACAAGGTCAGCGGCAAGGATCAGCCTCAGCCCTCCCCCACGCCCCCGACACAGCGTAGACTCGCCAAAAGTTTCAGCGTCACACCTTCCGCAGTCACCAAGGGTATCTAAGAGTGCACACTTTCTTCTCCGTAAATTTAATCTCACCGAAATATCGTACTTGTACACTTCTATTTTCAATTGCAATCTCGCTGCACTGCAGGTGAAAACATCGGTGAATGATCGCTTGAAGTTTATCCTTTTTTTACCAAAGACGAATGACACTATTGGCTCTTGAACGTCGAGAAGAGATCTTGTCGCTCGGTGCAAAAATTGCAGTTTTACGCAAAGTCCCCATTTTCACACCTTGTGAAATAAAAATTTGTACGACACTCGTGCGAAAAACTTTTTCTTAACTCGTGTGATTGCAACACTCGCCTTCGGTTCGTGGGGCAAACTCACACTCGGCAGGAAAAGTTTCATAGCACTAGTATTGTAATGTACTAATTTCTTCTGTTGATGATTATCATTGTTGATGATTTCTTTCTGATGATTATCATTATCGTTATGTACTTAACGATATCAGCCAATCTTGTGATGGATTACAACGTTGGTTGCGCACTTACGAAAATTATGTACGATTCACGAAGAAGGTCATTCACCGAGGTTCTGACCGGCGCTAGACTCGATTCCGTCGCCTGATCAAATCCCGAGTAAACAGGCTCAACGACCTGATCGCATGTACTGTTAACAGAATCGACAATTTTGTGTAAATGTACTCCTCCAATTTTCACGATCACACGACTTATCGAATAGTTACACCATTCAGTTAACTGGACGTTATATTTACATGATCTAGACACATTAGCGGTTGATTCGAGAACGCGACAAACGATTTATTTTTCATCTTACGAAACTAGGAATGCCGAAATCTTCGTTGATCGGACTGACGACCAGTCGCATCTCTAACGCTCAACCAATCGTGGTAGCCAATTCCGGGCCGCCTTCTACGTCAAGCACTACTTGTAAGATCGATGTTATTTGTACAATTGATAGTTGTTTTTTTATATCACCGGTAGTTAAGAACTTCCATCTAAGTTTCGATCGTTGTTTCAGCCGTGACTTCCCTTGGGCAAGACATCAGACCGCCGTTGGCGCCGGGACGCCCGAAATGCAACAGCATCCTGCACTTGTTTGGAGAATGGTTATTCGAAGCTGCATTCATCGGTACGGATGGATGGTCCCAGAATCTACCACGTACGTTCAGTTTTTCTTTTCTCGATATGTGGAACATCTTTTGAATAATTCATCTCGAGTCTAGTTGCATTTTTATTGAAAAAATAAAATTTAAAAAATACGTTTAATGACAAACTGAATGTTTGTCATCAAAAAAATGATTACCGGGGCTGAAATAAATTTTGACGACTAGAAATGTAGATTTTATATGGAAAAGATTGATAGCAATTCTCTGGTCGGTCAGAACAATTAGGAGCGTCAAAACGTCCGTCCTCCGTTCTCGTGGACGGTCCTAGCTCCCTGCAGGAAACAATAAGCGAAATCCCTCCGTCGCTGAGCATAGATCGTTACGAATCCGGACGAGCGGAAGCTATGGGTGCACTTTGTCGTATTTTCTGCGCTAAAAAAACAGGAGAAGAAATTCTTCCGGTTTACTTGGCGCGCTTTTACCAAGCGATGTACCACGGCCTCAAAGTCGACGAGGTGAGACCGATCGTCGTCGAAACTTCGTCTATATCAATGATATCGTGAATTAAACGGTTCGATTGCTTTTTGCAGGGAAGAGAATGCGGTGAAACGCTTGCAAGTATTTTGCTGAATTCCGCAGACTTGTTCCGATTGGATCTCGACGGAATCGAAGTATTAGCGCCAGCAGTGCTGACCGCTCTTGAAGTCGTGCTGCCGGAAAAAGATTTGAAATTAAAATCGAGCTCTGTATCCAAGATAGAATTGCGAAGAGCTTCTATTCATTTGTTGATATCCATGCTGGCTCTACCACTGCACTATCAGGTATTTATTTAAGAGCAGCTCACGAGCCGTAAAGCTCCGATCTTAGATCGAAGAGTAGTCGATCAGGAATCTAATCTTATTATGTTCGAATTATTTTTTGCGCTTAAAGAGACACGTAAGTGTTTATAATTGAAGCTATTTTGAGAACCGAATACTGTGTTTCACTCAGAGACAAGTACCAAATGGACCAACCATATTTCCATGTTTGTCGTTTGTTCGAGTACTGTATTTTTTTTTTATCGATCCGACGATTTGACAGTTTATACTTTTTACAGAATCTCTCAATACGCGAATTGCCGACCTTATCGAGCATAGTTAATCCGGAGAAACCTCAGTTGACATTCGCATCTCTCAAACCGAGGCTCATGAATCTCCTGATAAATGCTCTCCAAGTCGAGACGGATCCACAAAACACTCATATGCTTCTCGGCAAGTATTCATTCTGTGAATCTTGATCATGAGTAATTTTTTTTCATTATCAATATCTTACTCGCTTTTGCCTCAGGTGGGCTTTTACTGAGCGTGCAGGATTCAGCGGCAGCCGAAGAGGTAGAACAAGTAACACAGTCGGACATTGGTGGACACATAGCTAATAGCACACCGACAAACTTATTGTCCTCGGGTAGGTTTACCTGCGGAGTTCTAAATTATTACGTAAAATTGAGATTTGAGTGCATTGTCCTTTTTTATTATTTTTTTTTTAATCTACTTATATAATATATTAAAGTTTCAACGATTGCTCGACACCTTGATGCTCGCATTTCACACTCTTATGGTTTCACCGTTGTCTTGAAGTTTGGAATTAATATTCATAGCAGGCCCATATTTGCGCTAAGGAGGTTGTGCTTGAATTATGCGGGCATACGAGTTTTATCTGGCAACTTAAAGAGTCGGCTGTGATATCTGAAAATAACGCAATTTGAAAATAACGTTGGTTCCCGTAGCGAGATCATGAATCCCTGTGCGAAGCATCTTTTCACTCTTATCTACTTCTATATATGGGGCATTCGACGTCAAGTTGAACGGACCAAATCTCTGACCCTCCTAGATCAAGCTGAATATGTACATACTATATCATATTAACAAATTTTAGACGCCTGCGGAAATTGATCCCAACCCATTTAGTAAATTTACACATTTCGTTTTACACTAATAGAAGAACGTTCTGTGAAATTTTAAGGAAAATGCAGAGAATCATACTTGCGGAATCAGTTTAAAAAATAAGAATATCCAGTTTTTAAAAGTTTCTCGTGCTTGGAAAGTTTAGAAAAAATGTACGAAGTGAGTTCATCAAAATAGCATCTTTTTTGTAGACGACGTTTGTTGTACGACCAAAAGTTTGTGAAATATAATCATTTAATATTAACACGCCTATCTGCTAACTTGAAAACGAGAGGCAATAAAATTTCAAAAAAAATTCCAGATAGTCACACTGTATGATACTACAACATCACGAACTTTTAGCTTGATCTAAGAGGGTCAGGGTTTTGTGCCGTTCGACTTGACGGGGAATTTCCTATATACATACCGCTGTAACCGCTTATCACGCGCTTATGTGACGTGTTTTCTTCTCATTTGTTTTGTTTCTTTCTTAATTTTATGGATTGTGTTCCGTTGTGCATTCACCATTGTGTCGTCATCGCAAAAACAAACACACACAAACACCGCTTGATAGTCAGCAGCGATTCGGCCAGTCAAATAAGCATTTCCAGTGACCAACGCTCGCTCGGCGATACATCCGATATTTCTACACTTCAAGAGGAAAGCATTGCTTTCGGTAAATAAGAACATCACCTCTTAATCTTTTCACTACCAAAATTCTAATTTCGTACTGTAAAATCAATTGAAAAAAAAAAAAAAATGTGAAAGGCTTTTGAGGTATGTACCTCTGCTTTTCTGTATTGTTACCATAACATCGTATGCGATATGATACGCTTTTACGTCCGTCAGAACTTTTACTCGATGATGCACCGTTTAAATAATATTATAAACATTGCAGACTCGGCGCATGCTCTTTTCGTCAGAGCCACTTATTTGGTCTGTCACAGATTGATATCCTCGTGGAAAACCGATCTCAACATTTCTCTGGCCGCTCTTGAAATGCTTTCGGGATTGGCGAGAACACGAATTCGCGAGACAGGTACGTTTCAACTCGGTAGTCATTGCGAGGATACATTTTCTCTGTTTGAATTGAATTTATTGATTATATACCGATTCGTTTAAGCAGCAAGGCGACTCACAGGTTTGACCGTCACAATAGTCACGTTTAATAGCTTAATTTATTCCACTGTAGAGAGTTTTTAATTTCTTACGATAATTATGATAATTAAATTATTATAATTCATTAAATTATGATAATTTTAAATCGTGAGAACAATATTGACAATTAATTCTTTGCAGATGCTTTGGAGTGTAAGCGAGCGGTGAAATGGCTTTGCGACTATATCACGTATCAATGCTGGCGTCCACCACCGGCACACTCGAAAGATCTACATTCGTCGATAGTCGCGGCATTCGGCTGCTTGACCACTTGGTTGACCGCTCATCCTCAATTACTACAGGTTCGCGATAGTTGTAAAATTTTTTACCGTGAAGTCCCACCTTATGATTTCTGACATTTTCTTTTTTTCAATCAGGATAAAGATTGCTTGACAACAGTATTAGAAGTGGTGGAGCTCGGTGTCTCGGGTACAAAGAGTATTGGTAAGCCGGGCGAGCCAATCAAGATGAAAGACGAAAAGGAATTGAAACCAGCATCGATGAGAGTGCGAGATGCTGCCGACGCACTTCTTACCACGATTCTCGAGCAGGTATCTATTAGCTTTTGATATAATGAGATACTCGACATATCGAGGCATAGACAACGATTAAAAATCCATAATCTTATATAGAAAATATTTAAGGTAGCTACTGCACTAATACACTATTGAAATGAGTGCTACATTTTTACGATTGTTTATCGACAATTGTATGCAGTTATTTACAGTAAAGAAGGTTGAATTTGTATTATTGTGCATGTGTCCTCAATCAAGAGGAATATTAATGCCGATGGTCTTCTAACAACAACTGATGAATGGAAATTTGTTTGATGGTATGTTTTTGTTGGGTTTCTTCAAAGTAAAATCCGTATTTTTTAATCGTTTTTAATGTACCACGTCTATTTTGTTTTTTAAACTTTGGTCTATGAATTCACCAGTAGATTTTTGTAGGTTTCGTTGTTTGACAACACGGCCCATGGTTTAGCCGGCGAATTTTTTCTTCCCATAAACAAACTGCTTTCATTTATAAACGGCCAAAACTATTTTTCAAAAATCTACTCGGTGGATTTGTAGGGCAACGTTTGAGGAACAAAATGAGCAGTGGTACATTAAAATTCGTCGAAAAATAAGGATTTTTCTTGAAAATTAGTCAACGAAAATGTATCGTCATCGAGATTTGCATTTATTAGTTTATGTATGTGCAAAAACATCGATGACAATAGTTGCCTGGATGAGGACCCATGCAGTAATACAAATCGACTTCCGTTACTGTTCATACATGCACAGCATTTTGGATAAATTATTTTGAAAATTTCGCACTCGTTTGACTAGTGTTCCGTGCAGTATGTACTATAAGAGTATGTGAAACATCGCGGTCGGTAATAAAAACTGCAAACAGCTTTTTTCGGTTGGTGGTACGTACAGTCAAATGAAAGATTTCATCGAAAGTAGATATTCCGTCGGTTTTCGATTAAACTCTTCTTTTCACCGTGCGTGTCAGTAACCGTGGATAGAATTTAATACCGACTGAGCTTGGGACGGAGAGGGAGGTGTTTCACCTAGTCTTAGTGAAACATTTTCAATGCGCCTGGTGGTAGCGAATTTTATAATTTACTGATTTTGGCTTTTAACGTATGTTCAGGTCGGCTATTTTCCAAGTGCATGCGGTGCGCAATCCCTTTCCTCGTTGCTCGACGAAGTTTCGTTACTCCGTCACTGCAACAGCTGGCCCGGCGGCCGTTTGGGACGACCAGCGGCGGTGGAGCGTTTTCGCTATTTTGTTGCCGAAAATGCGACGATGCTGGCGCTCCTGGAAGAGCCGCTCGGAAACGATCAGGATCCACAACCGACCGTTACGGTCTTGATTCGGGGTCCGTTCGGCAGACACGCTTGGACTATGCAGCTCCGTCATCTGCCGAGACACAGATCGAGCACGAGAAGCATCAACACGAATCCCGGACGACCTTTACCTCTCGCAGAGGCTGCTCCGCGTATGGAGTACAAACCGAGATTTTTTCCCGACAACGTCGATAGGATTCCTCACTGCAAAGTGTGAGTGATAGATTTAAAGCTTTCGGCAGGAGTTTCTCGTTGAGGGCATGTGACACACACGTATCGATACTCCGATGGTAACAAATCGCTTTCCCTATTTTCTCCGTGATGGTTGATGCTTCGACTAACATCAAATTAGGTTTTTGCAGTCAACAGATATAAGTATGAAAACCTAATTTGCTTTTGCTCGTCGTATCAATCGTTTTGGGGAAAACAGGGAAGGCGATTTGTTACCGACTGAGTCTGTAATACATGCCCTTACTACGCCTCGCTGTTGCTGTTGTAATCACTCGTCTGTTGCTCACACGATAATTTTTATTTATTTCAGGGACGAATCGATTCCGAGTCTCGAGGCCGTCATGAACGACAATGACGCGGTGAAAGGCGAGCACGATTTGCTGTCGCAATTTCTCGATCGCCAGATAAATCTTGAAACGAAAACGAGCGATAGTCGCAACGAAGAGCAATCCTCACAGTACGATAAGATGGAGGAATGCTCCCCGCCCCAGATCTGCCATGAGTTTCAGACGGCGAGACTCTTTCTCAGCCACTTCGGCTTTTTGAATCTCGAGGCCAAGGCCATCGACGAATCCGGGGCTTGCGGCTTGACGGCCCTCGATCCGACGGTTGCAGGATTCTGCACTGATCTCGAGAGTCTCGATCACATAAGTCCAAGAACTTGCGACACGGTACACATATTCTACGTGAAGGCGGGACAGAGGAATCCTGCGGAGATCGTTTCTAACGTGGTACGTCGGTGTTGCAAAAATTTAACGACTTCACGGGGATCATTGTATAAACTTCCGATGCATTTGGGGCATTTTTTCATTATTTGTAATTTTTTTTCTACCGTATATCGGTTTTTAGCATGCCCATTGTGTTCGAAAAATTACGGAATATTTTTTTTTGTTGAAGTATGATTCAAGACGAATCCATTGCACATCTAATATTTCCTGATAGCCTTATCCAATGCAGACATTTTTCACATTGCAATTTTTCCAATATTTTCAAATTTCTTATATTCAATCAAAGAAAAAATAATAATGATCGCTAATTTTGAAGTACCGATTGCTCCGTGACGGATTCTCAAAAAAAATCATTAAAGAAATTATATGTCAGTTCAAACGTATATGAAAACGGGAAAAAGGTTTCGCTCCTATTCGGAGGGATTGGGCGCGAGGATGACCGAAATTGAGATGGAATGCTTCTATATGCTTTATATAAAATTTTATAGCATTGACAATATTTCCTAAATAATCATAACATTTTATACATTACCCAAAACGATTGACAACATAATCAATGATGATTACAGCTCGACGAGAGCAACGTATCGCCGAACTTCCTGGAGTTTCTCGGTTCTCTCGGATGGCCCGTTTCCGTTTCGAGCCACGCTGGCTGGACGGGTCACGTGTCAACGTCCTGGCGCGTAACTCCGCAAACCAACGTGCCGCAACCGGCTCGGAGCGAGCACGGGGGAGCCCTTTACAACGGCGAAACTCATGTGTTGTATTGGGCAGACGTGAGTTCAGAGATAGCTTTCGTGGTGCCGACACAGTGCGTTGTACCGAGTCTGTGCGTCGACTCCGTGGAGGAAGCCAGTTACAGTAGCGACGTCAGCAACGGCCAAAGTAAGCCTCAGGGCAGTGCGAGCACACGCACATTTTTGGAACAGCTACAAATGTCATAAAATTATTTTATTATAAATACGTCCTTGTATTACTACCCAGGCAGCAAAAAGACAGCTCGTATGAAAAAGTGATCTAAATGCGTTACGTGCGTACGTCTGGATGGCACACTGTAAAAAAATTGTACATTTAATATACCGGACTGGAAGTTTTTATACAAAAACTGGTACATTAAATTTAATGTACAATTGTGATTAAAAATTAATACACTTTTTCATTCAGACAAGTGTGACTTTGCAGCACGAGCCGAAGGCGAGTGTTGCAATAACACGAGTTCCGAAAACGTTTTTCGCATGAGTATCAAACAAAATTTTATTTCACGAGGTGTGAAAAAGCCATTTTCCCACTAAGTGCAATAAAGTAATTTATTAAAAATAAAGTATTTGCAATGTTTGTAATACACTGAACATTAATCTTTCATCAGAACTGTACATGAAATTTAATATACTAGTGCTGGCATAAAAACTTCCAGTACCAGTGTATTAAATTACATGCGCATTTTTTGTACAGTGTAACTATAAGCTATCCTACGTCCGAAACTTAACTTTTTGGATTGGTGGTAACTTTCGGATACCGTCCAGACGTATGGAACCCATTGAGAACACTTTTTGATAACTAATTTTTTGTGCTACCTGGGTAATTAAACACAACTATATTATCGTATAATATCGTTATATGTAATATCGTTTTCTTATTAACAGACTGGTTCGAAAGAAGCGTCAGTGAGTCGGCTGGTTCCCGGACATCGTACACGTTGTCCCAGAACAGTGCCCACGGTCCCCGCGCGATGTCTCTCGACCTGGAGAAGCAACCGCCGAGCATACCGGGTTCGGGACCGCCGAGTGTCTCCAGTACGGAGCCCGTGAGACCGAGAAGAACCACAAGACACGCTCTTCCGGGTCAGACGGACACGAGAATAATGGTCGTTTGGTTGGAAAGCTTAGAGGATTACACTCTGTTCCCAATCGGTGAGACACATTAATCGGTGTTTAGCTCCTGTGAAATCGCGTAGACAGAATTGTTTGCCAATTGTTGAACATTTCATAGCCGATCTTCTTCCCTGCACGTACACCGGGGTCGAGGGTTCGAGAACATTGCTGCCGTCCGACGTGCAAGTGATCTTCCTTCAAGCTCTCGGAAATGGTTTGTTGCGGGTCAGATTGCAAGGTCCGGCGTCCAGAATAAACTTGGCGACCCCCCTCATCGACGGGATGGTCGTTTCGAGAAGAGCTCTGGGCACTTTGGTGCGACAAACCGCACTGAATATGGGACGACGAAGAAGACTGGATAACGACAGGTATGAACGGGATACTTAGAATATGTTTTTCGATTTTTTCATCAACCACAGAGTGACCCCTCGTTTGACCGTTTATAAGTCATGACCCTCAAGATATCTGCATAACATCGAATTTCATCTGTAAAGTCCTGGTTATTGCATCTTTATTATAGATAACATTTATTATCGATATAATGAAGTCTCTATCAATGCACGGCTTCAGGGAAACAATAATTGTTCACTTGTAGAATTTTATCCTCTAAGTGACCTTCTTGGTGAAATTTAGTCTTATGCATATATCTTCAGGGTCACTATAAGTCACACTTCTATGACCACTCTCAGGCGCTACTGTAGCAACGCGCGACCTCCACTCACCGTCCAATAGTGCCGTTTCGGAACGGTTTCGGGCCGTGTGATTTATAAAGACTTAATCCTAAACTATCACTTACGACCTTGAGCACCCAATTATCAGGGCGCTCAACATCGTTTTTGCGTACGAGACATCTGAGTTATATTGCTCACATTCGTATTTCTTTATAATTAACGATTAGAAAGCTTCTTCCACGATTTGATGATTTTTTTTTTGTTATCAACCACAGGGAGGCCTCTTGATTAATCCGAGATAATTATTTACGACCCTAAGTACCCATTTTTCAGGATACGTAACGTCGTTCTAGCATACGAAACATCTGAGCTGTATTGCTCGCGTTCGTATAATTTCTTTATAATTGCCGATTACAAAGCTTCCTGCATGCTGCCGAGCCATGCATCGTAGGTCGTAGGAGGGAAACCGGGAATTTCACAGGCGCCGTTTTCCAAATGTTGCAGTTATCACCCGCCGCACGTGAGGAGACGTTTGAAGATTCAGGACATGGTACAAAAATACAAAAGGGATCTGTTGCAACCCGAATTATTGACACTCTTATTCAGCAGTACACAGACTTAGGGACATTTAAAACTATTTTCAAACGCAAGCGAGTCTCATTTAGTGTGATCAGAATAGTAAGAAGAGACACGGTAAACAAAAAAAACTACACTATAAAACTTCGAATAATACTATTGAGTATTTTTATTAGGATACATCGCAAGAATGATTATGAGACAGAAAGGTACGTTGATAATTTGAGTAACGTATCTTCGTGCAGTCTAATCCCGATCTGCTACGGTAAGATTGTAAATATTATATCGAACTGAAACTACCAACTGTACATAATATACATATATATTATATATTTGTTCTGAATGTCCACAGTAGTGAAAAAAGAGTTCGGTACCGATTGAACAGCGTAATATCCGATCTATCAACTTTATATTATTTCTCAAAAAAACTTCTATTATGCACTGTAATACATTCCCAATTAAATATTATCGAGAATCGGAAAAATAGGAAAAAGTATGAATCATTTCGTTTAAAGTATTTTGCAAAAAAAATTAAAAATTCAGCGTTTTCAGAAGTATTTCAAGACCATTGATTCGTCGCTTTCGCGCGTGACATAAAAACATTATAAAATTATGATTTGACGAACACTTGCACAAAAATCGGGTATACATTTTGTTTATGATGACATGTGAAAAAAAAATTATTCATGCCTATCGCTTTCTCGGAACGAAGCGCGAAGATACCATTGTCTTAGAAAATAACGTTAAATCTAGTTGACACAACACAACGGCGCAATAATTCTTGTTATACCATAGTATTGATAATTTATATTTTAATAAATTATTGTAATTGCGAAACGGTGCGTTTCGCAATTTTCGTTTAACCAAATTTAACTCTAGATTGACGAAGATAATGGGACTTCGAGGTCTTCTATATCAGTGAGTTGCCTCCGCGGAATAGGAGAAGCTACCCGTGCGGGCGCTGTACGAGCCGCTGCAAGAGGATCGAAAGTGATTGGCGGTCGTCGTAACCATCTCGTGCCGATCAGTCATGAGTAGCAGTTTTGACGCTAGCAATCGTTCAGTTACTCACGACCTGTGAGATACGGCACTCGTGTTTCTTCGTGGATCGTCTCTGCGCGATAGATCGCATTCTCGAATCGATATCGTACGTGCGTGAGTGTTGTGCGCGTGTGTGCATCTGCGTGGTATGTGATACGTTCTACATTTGTTGAAGAGCTCGGAGCATCGGAGACAAAGCTTGTCTCGTGTAAATTTAATACACTTCAACAAGTAAGTATATCTCGTTACGCCGCTCCGTTCGATGTCGCGCGAGAAACGATAGGATTACTGTTCTAAATATGTTTAAGTATTTTAAGCGATAAGTTCTAATTTTTTTTTAATAACTTGGGGCATCGGATACAAAGCTTCTCTCGGGTAAATTAAATACACTTCGATACGTGAGTGTGTCTCGTTGCGTGGCTCGGTTCGATGTTGTGCGATAACCGATAGGATTAGTTTTAAGTATATCGGTATGCGCAAAATAATGACTCGTGCAGTTCTCGGGGAATCGAACGTATCGGAAGAGGCGGATATTTAGATTTTTATCTCGTTGAGGGATGAACATTTCAATACATGTACAAAAATACGTGCGCAGAGAAAATTGGATGCGTAATGCGGTCATCAAATGTTCACTTTATTTTCGATGGTTTTCACTTTTTAACGTTGTCTATAAGTTTAGCGTATCGCCGAGTGATATTACCTAGAGATATCGGTTTATCTTTCTTCATGAAAATTTAAGAAATTTTAATATTGCCTCATGAAATAGTCATTTACGATAGTAATGCGAAAAAACTTTTTCTGACGAGCGTGAGTTTGTAAGCACGACCCGAAGGCGAGTGTTGCAATCCTTTTCCCACACGAGTATCGTACCAAATTTTACTCCACTCGGTGCGAAAATTCGCACCGAGTGGAGTAAAATATAAAAAATTGAAACTTGGTGAAACTGTTGGACAAACGTTAGCTGTTGAAAAAAAATTGACAATTTTTTTTCGTACCTAAATTGGCATGGGACCGATATTTCACCTGTTAGGCGAACAGGTGAAATATCGGTTTGGCATTTTACTGACCGATAGAAAGTTCCGACGTCTCCGGCCTTCGCTCACTGTTTTTAAGTAGCCTTTTACCCATAGTTTCACGGTACGCTCCAAGTTGATATACGTTTTTCGACACTTTGTAAGCACTATCAGCAGGTTCCTGCATTTTTTAAACAAGCGATAAGACGAATTCATTTACGGCCTCGTAACTTCGGAAAGAAGCTCCGGCGGCTTCTACAATTACAATCTAACTGAAACTTGAAAAATTCTTTGTATTAGTTTTTAAAGATAACGCATCGTCGATTGAGTCTGCGTTGAAGCTGTTTACTGCATGACTAAACGAAAATCATCGATTGCGCATTTTTTAGCAATATCATGGTGCTTTAAATTTTCAAGTAGTTGTTTCTTTTATCTAATCAATAGGATCTCTCCACCGCTAGTAAGCGACGGACTTCATGCTTTCGACGAAAAAGCGTTATCTTTGCTGAAACCCTCCGCAGAAAAATAATCATAACTGATTCATATAATATATGAATCGCATATGATTATTTTGCCGGATGGAACCATATATAATCCATATACATATATATATATATATAACTCTATAATACATACAATGTCAACAATTGGCCGGGAAGGGGGGGGGGGTTCAGCTTCACCATACGGAGAGTGAGGTTCCTTTTTCCGAAGGTGATCCTTTTCCCCCTTCTCGTAAGGGGAAAAGATCAGCTTCATTATATACGGAGACTCTCCCCCATTCGGTGAAACTGACCTCTCGCACGGCCCACTTGTGCGGATGTGTCGAAAGATTAAGTATGATTCTGAAATATTTAAGAAACGTTTCGTTGGAATTTTTCGATACAATATATCAAAATATGATTTACATGTATTTTCAAAAATATTTCGTAAGATTTGAAGTATTGAAGGTATTTCTAAAATGATTTCAAAATATTTTTTGCTATTTGGGCAGAAGCGTTAATGATCATATATGACAAACTCATATTGTAAATTCGCTCTACTTGTACGTAGAAATTCGAGGAAGAATGACTTGTAAAAATACTGAGACTTATATGAGTTTCGAAGAGTCACGCATTCCCGAGATTCTGTGCAGTTGTATCGCCATTATCGTTTCCACGAGCCGTACGGTTCAATAAATCAAAAATGCAACGGTGACGAGATATGCAAAAGATATATAGCATATTGTTTTATCACAATATAACTGCCGTTGATGGTATGTTGTCAGGACAATTCTTTTTTTGTTATCCAACACCTAAATTACTCCGTTAGGTAACTGCTGTTGTACAGTCTTCGTAGTAACACAACAGGCTTTCATTAATCTCGCCTCTGTGTCTGTTCGCGCCCGTAGTGACCACTCGGTGTATCTCCGTGTTTTATTTTTGCAAAAGAATAAAAGAGACGGAAGCGCACCGAGGATATACCAACGTAACCGGTGGTAACAGTGACGATAGAAACGACTATTATCGGCTTCAGAGGATATATAACCCGCACGGAAAAAAGTACATGCGACAAGTATATCAAAAATATTAAATTTCTCGCCCCGAATATACTTTTTTCATTCACGCTAAGATATATATTGTTTTATATTTTTTCTGGGGTTCATATGTCTGTCGCATATATCTAGTGAATTGTATACAATTTTTTGTGAAAAGTATATTTGATGTATATGAAAAATATATTAGCGCATTTTTTTTCGATGAAGGAAAGCTTTCAAAATAGAGATTTTTTTAATGTTATGAAACATATTTCGTGGATTAAAATTGCCGCGAGTCTATGGAATATTTTTCGCTAAATTGGCCAGCATTTACGAAAAAAAATAGGTCTTCAAAAAACCTTATTTATAATGTTGCGTTACTAAACATTGTAGGAAGAGACTGTTTACACGAAACATGCTTAATGTGAAACATAAATTCCGACACGATAGCGGACGAAGTATGCAGTAAGCGATGAAGAATTATCACGAGTCAAGTGGCATGACAGCAAAACAGCGCGATCTCGTACAGCTCTCCGGCGTTAACTCTGCTGTCTCGATGTATCTGCGTCAGTTATGGAGCTGTTAGTGGGAACTGTTAGACGAAGAACCAAAATAGATCACGGCTGTATATTACATTGTGCCACATATGAATTTTTCTAACGCGACGGATCCGTTCCTTTGTTGCGCGATACAAGATGCAATAGGAATCGATTTTTTATTACAAAAAATCTTCACCACGAAGCTTCGGCAATTAATTTCATTCTACGATTATGCATGTCGTCGATAAATAATTCAAGTTGTGCAGTTAAAAATAAATCAAAATAATGCCGACAATGACGATGAAAAAAATGATACATATTTAGTTGTTCTATAACAGCGATTAAATAAAAAATACTTACCTATATAGAAGCCTCTAAACAATTTAATACAGAAATACACTATGCAATATTACTATTTGAAAAGTACAAGTAAGAAAGTTAAAAAAATATATATATTCGTAAAAAAGGTTTGTACATTTAACAAAAATTTCTTGGCCCCAAACCTCAACATTGTTTTTTACGATTTAAAAAAAATTGTAAAATTGAAAAGAAGAGAAATTGTGGACGTTTGTGAATAATAAATGTTTGTTGAATGTACGGATGCGCGACGGATGACATACTCTGTCAGTTTACTTGCGTAAAATAACAATAGACACAGCGATGATGTGCGCTTCCACGGCTCTGTCCGCTCGTCTAATTCCCGCTACGCAACCCATCTATTGGTGACTATGTGACAGAATTTTTTTACACAAAGCTTTTGCTTGACAAAAGGAGTCAATTGATGATTAGTCAAAGGGGAACGGTTGTCTCCATTCGATCAATACGTATTATGTACGATCAGAGACGCGAGAGAAGGTCCTAGCGAAGGTTTCCCGCGCGGTTCGACGATACGCGAACGAATCGTCAAGGCGTCCGGTGACCGCGCGCTTTTTTATTGCTTAGCCTTGCTCGGTGATAACTCAAATTTAAATGTAGATCAATTCTTTGGGAACGCATTGCGCCGATCACATTCGTGAAAGTATAACACTGACGAGACCTCTCGGCTGTCTAACACTCGCGCGAAGTTTCACATGATAGGTACCGTTAAGCATCTCTAGCGAATCCGAGCAACCGAACGGTTACAGTTGCTTTTTGGTTGCTTTTCGGCCCAAACTTACTGTTCGGATGGAAATTAAGAATTTCGGTTGCAAGTGTCGGTTGCTTTCTGTCATCTAACAACCGACAGATGCATCTGAAAAGCAATCCTAGGTCAGTCCTCATCTCTATATTCGTTACAAGGTGGGGCGAAATGCGCTACCAAACGAAAACTGGCTAATTCGCACCTAGGCAGGATTTGATCAACGCCACGGCTGCGGGGCCGGACCAGTTCGAAAAATCTGAAAATGTTCTTTGTAGCGTCATTACCGGTTTGGAAACCTCATTTCTAAATCAGGCCTGACGTCACGCAGAAATATTTTTTTAATCTGATTGACATGACTTGCGGTTACAGAATCTCAGTTTTCAAGCGGAAGCGATGTCATACGGGAAAACGTCATATGGGAACTGACGTTATATAGGAAAACGTCACTTCTGGTCGAAAACATGAGATCTTCCACCCGGAAGTGACGTATTTTCCCGTGTGACATCACTTCCAATCAACAAAGAGAATTTGTTGATTCGGAAGTGACGTACACTAGGACCTCGATTTTTGCGCCCTCGGTTTCCTGAAGAGTCCCCACCACGGAGCGAATATTGGTCGGCGCAGAAAGCTATGGGCCATGCTCGACAGTTAGCATAGGCGGGGCATGCACAACCTCGATTTTGTTAATTGTGATGCGGAGCCGGTCCTACCGCTGTGAACGAAATCGAGGTCCTAGTGCACATCCGGTATGTCGTCACTTCCGATCGAAAAATGAGATTTTCAAACCGGAAGTGACATATTTCCGGAATGATGGTATATAAGTTATGTTTGTACACAGCTCGTACGGCCTTATGGCATTAAGCTTTCGTTGGATAATCATATAATCAAGCAGGATATGAGCTTATATCCATGATATTTACAGTTATATTAAAAATCAATTGATAGTCGACGCAATTCTCGTTCCATGGATTTATCCGACGATATCGTTACGCCTTCTTCAATGACACAGCGATAAGTGCACGGGGAACATTATATTTGTTGAAGTGTACGTACGCTATAAGCCGTTGATGACTGGTCATATTCTGGCAATTACCGTCACACGCACCGCAAGGACATTGTGGCACAGTATAGTAAATAAGTCCATTAAATCGTAAAGGTGTGTTAACTTCACCACGTTGGAAATTAGGATATATAAATTCTCCGATTTTGTTTACCGTTCTTTAGCGAAATGTCGATTATCTTTGGTACTATTAGTTGGATTGCGAAGCAAACCGTTGAGTTGGTTTGTGCCACTCAACCGACGAAGTGGTCGGTCCACAGACAACCCATGATCAACCAGATTGTGGATAGTCTGTTGACTACCATTGCCCGATCGCTGAACTAAAAAAGCTGCCAGGAGTAAAGTCGTTTCGCTAAAACAGATAGAATTGACCACAATTTTCAATTTCAGATACCAGACTGTATTATCAATATTATTGTATACAATTATTATAGCCGATTATGAGTGCCGAATGAAGTGTACCGGAGCCGTCCCAGTCCGAGCCGAGGCTTCCGGATTACCAGATAATATCAACACGCAGATAATTATCGATGTATTTCTATTCATTATTGAAATCGTGCGGTCTTGTTTTATTTATAACATATATTGTTTTGCATCTCTGTATGTCTTTGTATATAATGTAATACGATTCAGGAATCTATGATTCCTGAATCGAACGCACAAGTGTAAAGTATGACATGGTTGTCCGAAATGTCTGAAATATAAAGATGATCTGTGATGTATTCCGATGAAAATTTACGGGGCTCGACGGAATTTTTATCTATTATTCATAAAAGAACGGTCGTTCTTACCATTCCAAAACTTTTAACAGACATGATAAAGATTTTCCCGGCTGTTAAGTGGCACGGTACGGCACAGCGCATCGTCATCAATTGTAGTAGTTTCTGCGCCGCAGGCGATAGCCTATACCATTGGCTGTTGTGTCTGCTCGGAAGAAGAGTAGTTTTTTATGAGGCCATTCCACCAGTCCTTCACTGCTTACTCACATATAAAAGGCAATATTGATACTGTGATCCAGCAACATTTGGGAAATGTAACTCTCCAGGTAGAATGCCATTTCAATGGACAGTGCAAGAGCTACGAATCTTATGGTTGTTTCAACATCATTTATGCCAATGAGAATCTAAATTCACAGGCGTTTATACGTCAATTCGAATGATTGTTCATCAAAGTCCGCAATTTTTTTACCTGAAGTCCTAGTAACAGTATCAGAATTATGCCAAGCCCAATGAATAGAAAGAAATTCCATCTGTAAGATGCTTCGATGAGTTTGGCGTATCTGAAAACAGCGGATTCACTAAGAATATTCATTAGTTTCAAAAACATAATAAATAAATTTGTTTTAGTAGACACATTCCATAAACTTTCTCACTCTAGAGCATCATTGTGTCTTTCAATGCACGAAGCCAGATGTATTATGTCCCTTTTTTCCAGCTCATATGAGGTTTCTCCATTTGCCACTGACGTATCATCAGTCCCGGTTCGTTGTAATTTGTGCCTAAAGATTTGAGTTGAAACTTTCTTATGCTTATTCTTACGATCAATTGACCATTGTCTCACCCCAGCGCAGCAAAAATGCCGCAGACGTGTTGGATATAAGTGATCAACATAACGTCAGTGGTTACTGAGACCATTATACTCATACATTCAGACACGTAAGAATACGTTATAATGTAAAAATAATATCTCTGCGCGTCAAGATAATAGAAGTCCATGGGATGTGGAAATTTTCCGGGTTTGGTACCGTTCTGTAGCACAACATTGATGATTTTTGGTATTATCGGTTCAGTCAGAAAGACGAAAACGGCCGAATATGCGACGGCTGTTTATGCAAAATCGATAAATTTATAAAATATTTATTTATTTACTTCTTAACTACACGTTATCATACTCAATTAACCTGTATACAGAATTGCTATCTTGGATCCCTGCTCAGTGTATTCGTGAAGAATGTTAACTTCTCGGTCTCGAGCCCAGACTTCCCAGTTCATACGAATACGATTTAGCATTTTTAATGTCTGTATATATCGATCAGATCTTCATTAGTGATAGATATCAATTAATTCGCTCGACATTGTCTCGATCATCGTATATTGTAATTGTAATAAGCAAAACTATAACTAACCTTGTGCGAGTTTTGAATGAAACTAATTAACTTCGTTATGCAAAGTGCGTTGCCAACTAATGGAAAAATGCACTCGAGGGTGATTTTCCAGTCCTCGCGATATTTCACCAGAGCCAGTGTCCGAGGTACGATTTGAACGATAATGAGAACAATGTAAACAGCAAGAAGGCGACGTCTGGTACCGATGCTCTGATACGGCCATTGTCCAATGAGTGTCATCAAAATTTTATTTAATCTGTAGTAACGGTGCTGAAAGAAGTCCATAGTGATTCGGACTAGCACCAGCGATGGCGTTGAGGATACAACTGCTGTTCCCTATGCGTTTCATCGTTCTCTTCAAAGTATGGTTTTTCATGGAATTATGTCAAAGTATCGCACCTCGATGGACGTTTAAATTGTTCGCCATTAAAGTTGAGCGACAACGATGCGTTGGTGTATAGCATCTACCCTCCGCGCGCATCATTACGTATTCATCTACCCTTCACGAGTCTTACACGAACGTTGAGACCTCATGCTTACTTGGAAATTTGCTGAAAAAATATTCTTCTATTGCTTTCAATTGCAATATAAGTTAATTTCAACCCTAGTCTGAAATGAGCTGTCGGAGAGACTTGGACGGAAGATGGTTCTCTTCTGTACACGATGCAGCTATACTTGAGTGAAGGAAACACAAATCAATGGCAAATCATCAACATAGAAGCAGAGTCCTTCGATGTGGGCAAAGCGGTAGTGCCACGACAGGGTCGATATAGTGTAAACCCTCCTAGCAAATCATGCGACCGAAGAAGCGACCGTAAAAGCGACTGTGGTTTGGTGCTAAAAATTAACTACACTAACGACGGCCGAAGCGGCATTCTTTTGCCTCATTTCGGCAGTGAAGTGGCTTCGTTGATTGTCGACCGAAGAAACGGCTGTAAAAGCAACCGTCCAGATATAATCTTTCTGACGATCGGGATGAGGTTTTCTAGACGGTTGCTATTACGGTCGTTTTTTTGGTCGCCAATCAAACAAACGACTTCATTACGCTTATACACAACTTGTAAGGCCTTGTAGCATTAAGCCATTATTGTATATATATTCATATAATCAAGTGGGATTTGATCTTATATTCATTATATTTACAATTGTATTAGAGATCAATTGCCAGTCCACGCGATTCCCAATCCACGAATTTATCTGATGGTACCATTACTCTTCGGTAATGACTCAGCGGTAGGTGCACCGGGACTATTATAAATTAAATTTAAATTAAATGTATGTACGTTAAATTGTATGTACGCTTTACCCGTTGATGAATAGCGACATTCTGGCAATTACGATTGTGGCACAGTATTACTATACTGTGCCACAATGTAATAAGTCTATTAAATCATCAAGGTGTGTTAACTTTTCCAAGTTATCCCACTTTTTACATCTTTTCCAACGTGAGTCCTACTGTATAAGCCTTCGTATTCGCGTATTCGCGTATTCCCGACGTTCTTCTGCACTTGTCGCGTTATCGCTTTTTTCGACGGGATTTGGACATTTTTCGGTTTCTTTACCGTTCTTCAGCAAAACGTCGATTATCTTTTGTACTATGAGTTGGGTCACAGTCAACCCACGATCAACCCGACTGTGGATGTACTGTTGACGGTAGTCGGCCCATGGTAATGGCCCGACCGCCGAACTAAACAATCAGTTAGTTCTTGGTCGATTAGTCTGTCGTTAATTCTGCCAGGGGTAAGGCCGTTTCGTTACAACAGATAGAATTGACCACAATTTTTAATCTCCCATACCAGACGTTATTATCAACACAATTGTATACAATTAGTAGTCATGAGTGTCGAATGAAGTTTACCGGACCCGTACCAGACCATTCCGAGGCTTCCGGTTTACCAGATAATATCAATACTCAGATAATTATTGATTAAATCTATACATTATTGAAATCGTGCTGTTTTCCATTCTATTTATAACATGTAATGTTTCGTATCTGTATATATCTCTGGATAATGTCTATAATTTCTGAATTGAACGCACAAGCGCAAAGTACGACATGGTTGTCCTAAATGTCTGAAATATAAAAATAATCAATTTATTGTATTCCGATGAAAATTTATGGGGCTCTACGGAATTTTTAGCCACTATTCATGAAGAAACGATCGTTCTTACCAGTCCAAAACTTCTCAAGGACACGATAAACATTTTCCCAGCTGTTAGGTAGCAAGGTACGCTACAGCGCATCGTCATCAATTGTAGGAGGTTCTGCACCTTAGGCGGTAGTCTATACCATTTGCTGTTTTGTCTGCGCGGAAGAAGAATAGTTTTTCATGAGGCCATTCCACCCGTCCTTAATTTCTTACTCACATACAAAAGCCAATGTCGATACTGTGATCTAGCAAAATTTGTGAAATGTAACACTCCACGTAAAATATCAATTCAAGACACACTGCAAGAACTACGAATCTTGTGGTTGTTTCAGGATTACTTGTTCTGCTGAGAATCTGAACTCACAGACAGTTTATACGTCAATTCGAAAGATTACTCGTCAATGTTCGCAAGTTTTACCTGAAGTCCAAGTGAGATAGTCAGAATTATGCCAATCCCAGTAATGATCAAGAAAATCCATGTGTAAGTTGCCTCGATGAGTTGGGCGTATCTGAAAACACCGGATTCACTAAGAATGTTGATTAGTTTTACTACGTACATTCTTTAAATTTGCTCACTCGAGAGCATCATTGTGTCTATCTATGCAAGAAGCTAGGTGTATTATGTCCCTTTTGTCCAGTTCATATGAGGTTTCTCCCTTCGGAATCGATCTATCATGTGTTCCGGTTCGTTGTAATTTGTGCCTGAATTTTTCAGTTGAAACTTTCTTATGCTTATTATTACGATCAATTGATCTTTGTCTCACCCCAACGCAGCAAAAATGCCACAGACGTGTTGGATGTAAGTGATCAACATAACGTCAGTGGCTACTGAGACCATTACACCCATACATTCGCATACGTACGAATACGTTATAATGTAAAAGTAATATTTCTGCGCGTCAAGATGATAGAAGTCCACGGGATGTGGAAATTTTCCGGGTTTGGTACCGTTCTTCAGCAAAACGTCCATAATTTTTGGTATTATCGGTTCAGTCAGAAAGACGAAAGCGGCCCCATACACCACGGCTGTTTATGCAATATCGATAAATTCATAACTTACACGAACGTTGAGACCTCACGCTTACTTGGAAATTTGCTGAAAAAATATTCTTCTATTGCTTTCAATTGCAATATAAGTTAATTTCAACCCTAGTCTGAAATAAGCGGTCGGAGAGACTTGGACGGAAAATGGTTCTCTTCTGTACACTATGCAGCTATACTTGAGTGAAGGAAAGACAAATCAATGGCAAATCATCAATATAGAAGCAGAGTCCTTCGATGTGGGCAAAGCGGTAGAGCCACGACAGGGTCGCTAGTGTATACCCGCCCATTCAGGTGTCGTACTTAGCTATGATGTACGGTATATAAAGTATTATAGTATTTTTTACGGTATATATTGTATTTTGCTTCCTCATAGAGGAAGCTTTGTTTTCGTGAAAAAAATTAGTTTTCGAGATTTTTATGTAAACGTGTTCAGAATGTTTCCAAACATCCAAAAAACGCATTTAGAAAAAATGTCCGGATGTATGTGTGTGTGTATGTATGTATTTTGATTGTCGGTTAATTTTTATTCATGATTTTAATCGTTTATTTTTTTTATATACAGTAAAACCTCGCTTATCCGACCTTCGATTAACCGAGGCTCTGCGAAATCCGGGCACCCAACTGATCCGAGCGCTCCGCGTTAACCGGAGTGTAGGCTCGGATAACACGGAAAACTCTGATAAAGCAGCAATGCTTGTGCACTGAGTAGCGGAAACCGGGGCAAACGGGGCACTGGGGCAAAATGGGGACATGTACCCTGTTTTGCCCCAGATGGTGCTGGGGCAAAACTTTTTTTAACCTTTCAAAACCGTAGCCAATACAATTTTGGTGTGAAAAACAATGGATCTATGCTTTCGGTATCATTGTAGCAGGTTTTATTGCTTAGCATCCCCGTTTTGCTCCGGTTTCCCCTACGTATGTTATCCGTGTTATCCGAGATTTCACTTATCCAACGTACGCTCTCCCCACATTACCTCGGATGAACGGGGTTCTACTGTAATGATAACATTGCATCTTTACATATAATGCCTAGAATTCCTGCACCGAACGTATCACCGTACAGCATGACATTAATGGCTTTTTTGTGACTCATGCATGAAAAGTGCTGCTTTATGTGGGGGCCGGGCACCATATAAAGTGGTGTTTTTCAAGAAGGCGTTACATAAATACCGGAAGCGTGTCGTAATGAGTATTTCGTAATGAGTATTCGTAATGCAACGCAAATGTCGTAATGAGTATTCGTAATGCAACGCAAAAGCGTATCGTAAATACTGTGCGCATGCGCACAGTATTACGATTACGACGCGCATGCGCCGTACTACTGTGCGTATGCGCCCGCTGACTGTTTTTCCTTTATTGTCGCGCCCGGCCAGCAACATAACCTTTCATGCATTCGTCACAAAAAGTAGTATGCGATACTAGTACGTAACAGCGGACTCCCGACGGCGGTTGTGAAGTGGCCGCACTCGCCTTCTCTAGCGCTACAACAGCACTCGACTTCACCTCGTGCAGCCACTTCCCAACCTTCGCCGAAAGTCCACTTTTACGTACTAGTATCGCAAAGTACTATTATCGTCTGCAAGATAAAAATGATCTATTAATTGTATTTTGGTAACAATTTATCGAACGCCACATCACTTTCATGCAGTATTATTAAGATAACTATCGCTCTAACAAGTCCAAAAGTACTCACGGCCAGGATCAACGATTCCGCAGCTGATAATTGGTAAGGTACGCTGCAACGCATCGTTAACACGGTGTGACGGTGTATGTGGTATACTTATACGCAGCATGTAGGGTTTCGTGGCATAGCGGGATGTGACCTTATATTCATTATATTTACAATTATATTCTTTTATTCATTATATTAGAAATCAAACGCGAGTCGAGGGACCATTACATTCGTTAAATTGTGTGTACGCTATATATATCTGTTGATGACTGGCGATATTCCGGCAATTACCATCACATGTACCGCAAGGCCATTGTGGCACAGTACAGTAAATAAGTCTATTAAATAATAATGGTGCTTCAAGTGCTCCAAGTTGTTCCACTTTTCACATATTTTCCAACGTGAATCGTATTCTATAAACTTTCGTAGTCGCAAGGAGCAAATATTCCCGACGTTTTTCTGCACTTGTCGCGTTATTGCTTTTTTCGATGGGATATGGAAATGTATTTGCTTCTTTACCGTTCTTCAGCAAAACGTCGATTATTTTTCGCACTATCAATTTGGCCGTGAAGAAAACCGTTGCGTTGATTTCTGCCAGTGGACCGACGAAGTGGTCGATCCAAAGTCAACCCGATCTACGATCAACCCGACTGTGAACCGGGCCCTGGCCTAAAGAATCGGGTAGGTCTTGGTTGATTGACCGACGGTAATTCTGCCAGGGAAGTTCGTAAACTTGCCAAAAGCTGCCAGGGGTAACGCCGTCTTGTTACAACAGGATAATTTGACTACAATTTTCAATCTCAGATACCAGACTATATTATTAATATAATTGTATACACAATCAGTATAGCCATGAGAGTCATATGAGCTTTACCAGACCCGTGCCAGACCAGTGTCCAAGCTTCCGGTTTACCAGACAATATCAACACTCAGATAATTGTCGACGTATCTCTGTTCATTATTAAAATCATGCTTTTTTGTTCCATCTATAACATGTAATGTTTTGTATCTCTATACATCTCCGCATTTAATGTATAAGTATGAGTCGTGAATCGAACGCGCAAGCGCAAAGTATGACAAAGTATCGACGTATTTCTGTTCATTATCAAAATCGTGCTATTTTGTTCCATCTACAACATGTAACGTTTTGTATCTCTATACATCTCTGCATTTAATGTCTATGAGTCGTGAATCGAACGCGCAAGCGCAAAGTATGACAAAGTATGGACGTATTTCTGTTCATTATCAAAATCGTGCTATTTTGTTCCATCTACAACATGTAACGTTTTGTATCTCTATACATCTCTGCATTTAATGTCTATGAGTCGTGAATCGAACGCGCAAGCGCAAAGTATGACATGGTTGCCCTGAATACCTGGAATATAAAAATGATCTATTTATTGTATTCCGATGAAGATTTATGGGACTTTACGGAATTGTTATCCACTGTTCATAAAATAACGATCCGTTCATACCTGTCCAAAACTCGTCAAGGACATGATAAACATTTTCCCGACTGTTAGATAGCAGGGTTTCGTACAGCGCATCGTCATCAATTGTAGGAGTTTCTGGGCCTTAGGCGATAGTCTATACCATTGGCTGTTCTGTCTGCGTCAAAGAAGAGTAGTTTTTTTATAAGGCCATTCCACCAGTCGTTGACTGCTTACTCACATATAAAAGCCAATATCGATACTGTGATCCAGCAAAATTTGGGAAATGTAACACTCCAAGTAGAATGTCAATTCAACGCACACCCCGTAAATTACGAACCTTGTGGTTGCTTCAGGATTACTCGTTCTGATGAGAATCTGAATTCACGGCCAATTTATACGAATTAGAATAGTTCGATAGATTATTCCTGAATGATCGGAATTTTTACCTGAAGTCCCAATGAGATAATCAGAACTATGCCAAGCCCGGTGATGAAAAAGAAATTCCATCTGTAAGTCGCCTCGATGAGTTGGGAGTATCTGAAAACAGCGAATTCACTAAGAATACTTATTAATTTTACTAGATAAATACCGTTAACTTTCTCACTCGAGAGCATCATTGTGTCTTTCGATGCACGAAGATAGTTGAATTAGGTCTCTTTTGCCAACCTCATACGATGTTTCAGCCTTCAATACTGAAGTATCAGCATTCCCGGTTCGTTGCAATTTTTGCCTAAAGATTTCAGTTGAAAGTTTCATATTCTTATTGTAATCAATTGATCATTGCCTCACCCGAGCGCGGCAAAAATACCACAGACGTGTTGGACGTAAGTGATCAACATAACGTCACTGGCGACTGCGGCCATTATGCCCATATATTGGCACACGTAAGAATACGTTATAATATAAAAGTAATATTTCTGTGCGTCAAGATGATAAAAGTCGACGGGATTTGGAAATTTCCCGGGTTTGGTGCCGTTCTTCAGCAAAACATCGATAATTTTTGGTATTACCGGTTGAGTCATGAAGATGAATTCGGTAAAATATGCGACGGCTGTTTATGCAATATTCATATATTTGTAACATATTTATTTACTTCTGAAATGCACCTTAGCAAACTTGATTAACCTGTATACACAATTGTTATATTTTTTCCCTGCTCAGCGTAATCGTGAAGAATGTTGACTTCTCGGTCCCGAGCCCAGATTTCCCAATTTATACGAATACGATTTAGCATCTTTAATGTCTGTGTGTATCGAACAGGTCTTCGTTAGTGATACATATCAATTAATTCGCTCGATTTTGTCTCGAGGATTATAGAATTGTCATTGTAATGCGCAAAACTATAACCAACCTTATGCGAGTTTTGAACGAAACCAATCATCTTTATGATGCATACTGCGTCACCAATCAATGGTATAATGCAGTCGAGGACGATTTTAGAATCCTCATAATATTTTATGAGAGCCAGTATTCGAGGTACAATTTGGGTGATGATGAGAAAAATGAAAACAGCAAGAAGGCATCGTCTCGTACGGATGCTCTGATACGGCCATTGTCCAATGAGTGTCATCAGAGTTTTATTTAATCTGTAGTAACGGTGTTGAAAGAAGTCCATAGTAATGCGAAATAGCACCGACGATAGTGTAGACGCTACTACCGCTGTTCCCTATGGAGACAACATGCCAGAGGGTTGCTTCCCCATGCGTTTCATTGTTCTCTTCTCAACATGGTTTTTCATTGAATTATGTCAAAGTATCACACCTCGATGGACGTTTAAATTGTTCGCCATTAAAGTTGAGCGACAGCGATGCGTTGGTGTATAGCATTTACGCTCCGTGCCCGTCATTACATATTCATCTACCCTTCACGAGTCTTACACGAACGTTGAGACCTCGGGCTTACTTGGAAGTTTGCTGAAAAATATTCGTCTATTGCTTTCAACAGCAATATAAGTTAATTTCAACCCTAGTCTCAAATAAACGGGCGGAGAGACTTGGACGGAAAATGGTTCTCTTCTGTACACGATGCAGCTATACTTGAGAGAAGGAAGCACAAGGTAATAGCATATTAAATCATCAACATAGAAGCAGAGTCCTTCGATGTGTGCAAAGCGGTAAAGCCATGAGGGTCGATAGTCGATACCCTCTCGGTATAATACATTGATGTCAGGTATGATGCACGCGATATAGAGGTCGTTTTTTTATAAATTTTTTTTTCTCGCGAGGGAACTTACTCAATAGTAATTTTTATGCGAAATTTTTTTTATTTAACTTCTTCATTTATTTGCCAGTAGTCAGCATATATGAATGATATAAAAATTATTCTGGATAAAGCAACGATGCATATTTTTTACTTGGTAATATTCTTTTTTCGAATGATAATAGGAGCAATAGAAGGCACGAATAGGAGTTCTGGCAAAAGGAGAGCAAAAGTTGATAATGAACATTGGATTTTCTTGCAGAAGATGTATTGTTGAGGAATTATCCGAAGCGTCATTAAATAGACGCTGCGGATGTGGTTGGATGCAAGACATCATTTTTTATTGCCTTTCAATAGCAATAATTTCGAACTGGTTCTACGATTTCAGATAATATCAACACACCTATATTGATAGTTGTCAATGTATTTTCATTCATGATTGAAATCGTGCCATTTTTGTTCTAATAACATGCAATTCCATCTCTACATATAATGCCTGTTATTCGTGCACTGAACGTATGAACGTAAAGTATGACATTGATGTCTTAATCGTCTGGAAGATTAAAATGATCTATTAATTGTATTTCGGTGACAATTTATCGGACGGCACATAATTTCTATACAGTATTATTAACATAACAATTGTTCTTACACGAACAAAAGTACTCACGGACAGGATCAACAATTCCCCATCTGATGATTGTCAAGGTACCAATTCTAGATATTTCTCAGCCTTATACAATAATCTGTATCATTGGATCTATTGATGGTTAAAAAAAGTTACAAAATTAAAATCAAGAAAAGTTGTGGACGTTTGTGAATAAGAAATGTTTCCTGAATGTTCGGATGTGTGACGGATGGCATAATCTGACTGTTTATTTACGAAAAATAACAATAGGCAGTGCGATGATGTGCGCTTCCGCGGCTCTTGTCCTGCTCGTGTAATTCTCGCTTCTGAACCCATCTATTGATGACTATGTGATCACATTTTTTTACATGACACTTGCTTGACAAAAGGAGTCAATTGATGATTAGTCAAAGGCAAACTGTCGTCAGTTTCCCATGCGATCAATACGTATTATGTTGCATCAGGGACGCGAGTGTAAGTCCCAGTGAAGATGTCGCGAGCGGTTCAACGATACGCGAACGAATCGTCGAGGCGCCCGGTGACCGAGGTCTTTTTTTATTGCTTAGCCTTGCTCGGCGATAACTCGAATTTAAATGTACATAAATTTTATAGGCACGGGTTGCGCGGATCACATTCATGGAGATATGAAACCGACGAGACCTCTTGACTATCGAAACCCCGCTCGAAGTATCAACCGATATGTACCGTTATGCTTTTATCGGTGCTACCCGACCGACGAGGCATCAGCTGCTCAGCTATTACATACAAACTCGTACAAATCAAATCCACTGAAAATGATTTGACAAAGAAAATTTTAGTACGGCAATCACAATAATACTAATCGAGGAGTAGAATAATATTATATGACAGAACTTGTTGAAATAAGTATTCCACGTATGTATCGGCATAAGGTGGGACCAAATGGGTCATCATAAAAAAATAACTCATATCCAGGTGGAATAGCACTAAACGAAATCCAGTGACGTATTTCTGGCATAAGGTCACTTCCGGTTGAAAAATGAGATTTTTCAAACCGGGCGTGACGTATTACATAGCCCGTACAGACATACGACATTAAGTCATCGTTATATCATCATATCATCAAGCGGATGTGACCCTATATCCATGATATTTATAGTTATGTTAGAAATCCATCGACAATCGACGCAATTCCCGTTCCATGAATTTACCCGACGCTATCGTTACACCTTCTTTAACGAGTTAGCGATAAGTGCACAGGGACCATTATATTTGTTAAATTGTATGTACGCTGTACCCGTTGATTACTGGCGATATTCTGGCAATTACAATCACACGTGCCGCCAGGACGTTGTGGCACACTATAGTAGATAAGTCTATTAAATCCTGAAGGTGTGTTAACTTTTCCAAGTTGTTGCACGTTTCCAGGCATCTTTTCCAACATGAGTCGTATTGTATAAGCGTTTGTAACCGTGAGGATCAAATATTCCCGACGTTCTTCTGCACTACTCGTGTTAATGCTTTTTTTCCACGGGATATAAAAATTCTCCAGTTTCTTTACCATTGTTCAGTAATACGTCGCTTATCTTTGGTACTATCAGTCAACCGACGGAGCAATCG
Source organism: Stenichneumon culpator (assembly GCA_964017025.1). Classification (NCBI taxonomy): domain Eukaryota; kingdom Metazoa; phylum Arthropoda; class Insecta; order Hymenoptera; family Ichneumonidae; genus Stenichneumon; species Stenichneumon culpator. The sequence continues at coordinate 5,716,438 of OZ024774.1, forward strand.
ACTGAGAACCGACCAATTTTTTAGTCAAGTGGTCGGTCCACAGTCAACCCATTATCAACTCGACTGTGGATCGACTGTTGACTACCGTGGCCCAACCGCTGAACTAAATAATCAGTTAGTTCTTGGTCGATTGCCTCAATTTTCAATCTCAGATACCAGACTGTATTATCAATATAACAGTCTATGATTAGTATAGTCACGAGTAATGAACTTTACCAGAGCCGTACGAGACCCTGCCGAGGCTTCTGGTTCACCAGATAATATCAACACTCAATTATCGGTGTATTTTCTATTATTCATTGAAATTGTGCTATTCTGTTCTATTCATAACATGTAATGCTTTGTATCTCTATATATGTCTCTGCATGTAATGTCTATGATTCCTGAATCGAACGCACAAGCGCAAAGTATGACATAGTTGCCCTAAATGTCTGAAATACAGAAATGATTGATTTATTGTATTTCGATTATTGTATTTCGATAAATATTTATGGAAGTTTAAGGAATTTTGATCCACTATTCATAAAAGGACGATCGGTCATACCTGTCCAAAACTTTTCACGGACATGATAAACATTTTCCCGGCTGATAGATGGCAAGGTTTGGTACAGCGCATCGTCATCAATTGTAGGAGTTTCTGTGCCTTAGGCGATAGACTATACCATTGACTGGTCTGTCTGCGTCGAAGAAGAGTCGTTTTTTTATGGAGCTACTCTACCAGTCGTCGACTGCTTACTCACATATAAAAGCCAACATCGATACTGTGATCCAGTAAAATTTGGGAAATGTAACACTCTAAGTAGAATATCAATTCAACGCACACCCCCATAACTACAAATCTTGTGATTGTTTCAGGATTACTTGTTCTGACGAGAATCTGAATTCACAGCCAGTTTATATGAAATAGTATAATACAAAAAATAATTCGGAACAATGTTCGGAATTTGTACCTGAAGTCCTAGTAAGATAAGCAGAACTATGCCCATTCCGGTGATGAAAAAGAAATTCCATGTGTAAGTTGTTTCGATGAGTTGGGCGTATCTAAAAACAGCAGATTCACTAAGAATATTGATTAGTTTTACTAGATACATTCCGTAAACTTTCTCACTCGAGAGCATCATTGTGTCTTTCGATGCACGAAGCTAAGCGTACTATGTCCCTTTTGTCCAGATCATAGGAGGTTTCTCCCTTCACTACTGATGTGTTATCAGTCCCGGTTCGTTGTAATTTGTGCCTAAAGATTTCAATTGAAAGTTTCTTATGCTTATTATAACGATCAATAGATCGTTGTCTCACCCCAGCGCGGCAAAAATCCCACAGACGTGTTGGACGTAAGTGATCAACATAACGTCACTGGCGACTGAGACCATTGTACCCATACATTCGCACACGTAAGAATACGTTATAATGTAAAAGTAATATTTTTGCGGGTCAAGATGATAAAAGTCGACGGGATTTGGAAATTTCCCGGGTTTGGTGCCGTTCTCCAGCAAAACATCGATGATTTTTGGTATTATCGGTTCAGTCATAAAGACAAAATCGGCCGAATATACCACGGCTGTTTATGCAATATCGATAAATTTATAACATATTTCTTTACTTCTTAACTACACCTTATGGAGCTTGACGAACCTGTATACATGATTGTTATTTTTTCTCCTTGTTCAGCGTATTCGTGAAGAATGTTAACTTCACGGTCCCGAGCCCAAACTTCCCAATTTATACGAATACGATTTAGCATCTTTAATGTCTGTATGTATCGAACAGATCTTCGTTAGTCATGGATATCAATTACTTCGCGAGTTTTTGTCTCCAATATTATAGTGTTGTAATGGTAATGCGTAAAATTATAGCCAACCTTATGCAAGTTTTGAGTGAATCCAATCAACTTCATGATACAAACTGCGTTGCCAACCAATGGTATAATGCAATCGAGGACCATTTTTGAGTCCTCATGATATTTCACGAGAGCCAGTATACGAGGTACGATTTGACTGATGATCAGAAAAGTAAAAACAGCAAGAAAGCGACGTCTGGTACGGATGCTCTGATACGGCCATTGTCCAATGAGCGTCATCAGAGTTTTATTTAATCTGTAGTAACGGTGTTGAAAGAAGTCCATAGTAATGCGAACTAGCACCGACGATGGTGTAGAGTCTACTACCGCCGTCCCCTATGGAGCACAACATTATGCCAGAGGGTTACTTTCCCATGCGTTTCATTGTTCTCTTCTGAAAATGGTTTTCCATGGAATTATGTCAAAGTATCACACCTCGATGGACGTTTAAATTGTTCGCCATTAAAGTTGAGCGACAGCGATGCGTTGGTGTATAGCATCTACCCTCCGTGCACGTCATTACGTATTCATCATCCTTTCACGAGTCTTGCAGGAACGTTGAGACCTCGGGCTTACTTGGAAATTTGCTGAAAAAATATACCTCTATTGATCTCAATTGAAACGTTAGTTATTTTCAACCCTAGCCTGAAATGAGCGGGCAGAGAGACTTGGAACGAAGATGGTTCTCTTCCCTGCTTGATGCAGCCGTGCTTGAGTGAAGGAAACTCAAGTCAATGGCAAATCGTCAACATGGAAGATGTTTTTTTTTCTTCCACGCGGCACTAACTCAATAGTATTTTTTGTGAGTAAAAATTATTATGTAACTTATTCATTTATTTGCCAATGGTAAGCATATATTGGTATTGTGTTGTTACACCAATCCCCTAGGCGTCACGAACTCCTTCAGTCTCATTCTCCCCGTTCCTTATCAGTGTCGCTGGTTCAATCCTTGGGCCATTAGCTTCGTTGTGACTCGCCAGGTATCAGTCTCGGACATACGGCAATAGTCATAGTCGACAGCGGTGGGTGTGCGGTTAGTGTACGGCTTCGGTGGTGCTCGGAGTCAAGCATAATCGTTCCCGGTCAGTACTTGGATGGGTCACCTAGCCGGGCACTAACTGGCGCATTGCAACGGTTGAGCGGGAGGTCGAACTCTGAGGATTAGTTCCTCTGCGCGTTCCACATAAAACTAATCATGATTTGATAGTCATGATTGTCATTCAAAATGGTGACCTGTACGATAGTGGAACAGCGATTCCAGGTAATATCGATGCACAGATAATTATCGTTGTAATTCTATTAATTGTAGAAAATGTGCAATTCTTTTTCTAATAATAACTTGTACAGAAAAACCAGACATGAATTACAGGCTGTCCACTGTGCAGTGAACATATATAATGTATAGACTGTATTATCAATATAATTGCATATGATTAGTATAGTCATGGGTATCAAATGAACTTTACCAGACCCGTACCATACCGACGTTTCTCCGTTACCAGATGATATCAACACTCAGATAATTATCGATGAATTTCTTTCCATTATAGAATATGTGCTATTTTGTTCGATTTATAACATGTAATGCATTGCATCTCTATATTTCTCTGCTATGAATCGTGAATCGAACGCACAAGAGCAAAGTATGACATGGTTGTCCGAAATGTCTGAAATATAAACAAAGTTGCAAAGTAATTTGCACACGGCTTCTTCATTCCTTACAATATTGCGAACAGCTTTATCTATTATAAAGTTCGCTAATCGATTTTTGGCTTACTCATGGAGAAAGTAATGTGCAAATTGTAAGAAATCGAAGAGCCATGTGCAAATTACCTTTCAGCTTTTTTCTTAACGTGTAAAAATGTATATATCTCATAAAATTGAAGCGGTCAAGAATTGGCACAAAATTTATTGCAGAAAATCGCTAACTAAAAATTACATAATTCGTCGTTTTGAGGCCATGTCTTATTTATTTTTCCCCACTGATGACGAATCTCCAAATTATTTTACTCTTAGACGACATTTGATGCAGAAACTCTCGTCGAACGTAAAATATAAATGTTACAAAAATCTCACAAAGTTTAGAAGATTACATGCATTTCCACCAAATATAATATCAAACATTATACAGTGTTAGTTCATACAATTGCCAAATTTCAGCTCGATACATTCATATTTACTCGAATTAGACCGTTCTTAGTAAAGTTTCAATAAAATCAAAATTCCATAAAATCTCATCGCTTCAATACCAAAGGTCCTTGATCATAGTATTATAACTGTATATAGTTTTAGGAAAACAGTTCAACATTGACGCAAGTTAAAGCTACTAACCACCTTTTTAAAACAAAATATAATCGCGTACAATCTCAAACAGGGCCCCAATCTTCATGAAAATTGTACCGAAGGAAAAGATGTGACCACTATAATACTGTACCAAATTTCAACTCGCTATCTGAAGCCGTTTCCGAGTTATAGTGGTTTCAAACGATGCAAATCTGTCGCACGTATATACACACGCACGCAGCGTACCCACAACTGAACACCCGTAAATTCAGACGTCATCTAAAAATCACATTTCTCGACATTTTAGACTATTTTAAGTAGTCTGACATTAAAATCTTGAGTTTTTTTTTTACCAAAACATAGCTTCTGTATGGGAAAGCAAAATGAACTATTTATTGTATTTCGATGAAAATTTATGGAACTCTACGAATTCTTTATACACTATTCATAAAAGAACAATCATTCTTACCAGCCCAAAACTTCTCAAAGACACGATAAACATTTTCCCGGCTGTTAAGTGGCAGGGTACGGTACAGCGTATCGTCATTAATTGTAGGAGTTTCTGCACTTTAGGCGATAGCCTGTACCATTGACTGTTCTGTCTGCGCGTAAGAAGAGTCGTTCTTTATGAGACCATCCCACCATTCCTTGACTGCTTACTTACATATAAAAACCGATATCGATACTGTGATCCATCAAAATTTGGGAAATGTAACACTCTAAGTAAAATATCAATTCAATACACACTGCAAGAACTACAAATCTTGTGGTTGTTTCAGGATTACTTGTTCTAATGAGAATCTGAATTCACAAACAGATTATTATACGTCAATCAGAAAGATTATTCACGGTTCGCAATTATTACTTGAAGTCCCAGTGAGATAATCAGAATTATGCCAAGCCCGGTGATAAAAAATATATTCCACGTGTAGGTTGCCTCTATGAGTTGGGCGTATCTGAAAGCAGCGGATTAATTAATTATATTCATTAGTTTTTCTAGATACATTCCCTAAACTTTCTCACTGGAGAGCATCAATGTGTCTTTGGACGCACGAAGCTAGGTGTATTGTGTCCCTTTTGTCGAGTTCCTGGGATGTTTCTCCCTTTAATGCTGATGTATCATTAGTCCCGATTCGTTGTAATTTGTGCCTAAAGATCAGTTGAAACTTTCTTATGATTATTATTACGATCAATTGATCATTGTCTCACCCCAGCGCGGCAAATATACCGCAGACGTGTTGCACGTAAGTAATCAACATAACGTCACTGGTTACTGAGACCATTGTTCCCATACATTCGCACACGTACGAATACATTATGATATAAAAGTAATATTTCTGAGGGTCAAGATGATAAAAGTCGACGGGATTTGGGAATCTACCGGGTTTGGTACCGTTCATGAGCAAGACGTCGATGATTTTTGGTATAACCGGTTCAGTCAAAAAGACAAAAACGGCCGAATATACCATGGCTGTTTATGCAATATTCATAAATTTATAAAAGATTTCGTTACTTCTTAACTACACATTATAGTACTTGATTAACCTGTATACACAATTGTTATCTTTTCTCCCTGCTCAGCGTAATCGTGAAGAATATTAACTTCTGGATCCTGAGCCCAGACTTCCCAGTTCATACGAATACGATTTAGTATTTTTAATATCTATATATATCGAACAGATATTCGTTAGTGATAGATATCAATTATTTCACTCGATTTTGTCGCGATTAATGAGCAAAACTGTAACTAACCTTGTGTGAGTTTTGAATGAAATTAATCAAGTTCATAATACAAAGTGCGTTGCCAAGCAATGGTATGATGCAGTCGAGAACGATTTTCCAGTACTCATGATATTTTACCAGCGCCAGTATCCGAGGTACGACTTGACAGATTATGAGAATAATGTAAGCAGCAAGAAAGCAACGTCTGGTGCTGATGCTCTGATACGGCCATTGTCCAATGAGCGTCATCAGAGTTTTATTTAATCTGTAGTAACGGTGTTCAAAAAAGTCCATAGTGACTCGAACTAGCACCAACGATGGCGTAGAGACTACTACCGCTGTTCCCTATGGAGCACAATATGCCAGGGGGTTGCTTTTTCATGCGTTTCATTGTTTTCTTCTCAGCATGGTTTTTCATGAAATTATGTCAAAGTATCACACCTCGATGGACGTTTAAATTGTTCGCCATTAAAGTTGAGCGACAGCGATGCGTTGGTGTATAGCATCTACCCTCCGTGCTCGTCATTACGTATTCATCTACCTTTCCTGAGTCTTACAGGAACGTTGAGACCTCGGGCTTACTGGGAAATTTGCTGAAAAAATATACCTCTATTGATCTCAATTGAAACGTAAGTTATTTTCAACCCTAGCCTGAAATGAGCGGGCGGAGAAACTTGGATGGAAGATGGTTCACTTCCCTACATGATGGTGCCGTGCTTGAGTGAAGGAAACTCAAGTCAATGGCAAATCATCACTTAGAAGCAGAGTCCTTCGATGTGGGCACAGCGGTGGAGTCATGAGAAGGTCGATAGTCGATACACTCTCGCTCCGGTGTAATACACTGATATCAGGTATGATGTACGGTATACATTTCGATACGAGTGCGAAAACTTTTTCTAACGAGTGTGAGTTTGCAGCACGAGCCGAAGGCGAGTGTTGCAATCACACGAGTTCAGAAAACGTTTTTCGCACGAGTATCGGACAAAATTTTATTTCATGAGGTGTGTAAATGACGTTTTTTCGCACACGAAGCGTGCGCAAAAACCGCCATTTTCCCACCGAGTGTAATAAAGGTAGTTTTTTCATACAATTTTCTTTCACACTGCACTGACTCAATAGTCATTTTTCTAAGGGCAATGATTACTTAACTTATTCATTTATTTGCCAATGGTTAGCGTATATAAATGACGTGAAAATTATTCTAGATAGAACAACGAAGAGTTTTTCGATGTAAAAGAGTGCCTATCCAGTGCCAGCATGTGCAAAAAAAAGGACAATCGAAATGCTTAAAAAATCCGATATGTACAACAAAGTATAAAGCAAAACCAGAGTCAATAATCAACTACAGACAACAAGACATATATGTAAAATAAATTTATACTCAATGTGGTCGCTCAAAACCTTTGACGTTGATGCGTCAAAAAATAAAGGCTAAAAAAAACGATGCGTTTTTATGCACGATTAATTTTATACGATGACTGCATCATTAATCATCACATATTTAACTTCCCTCCGCGAGCCTTACAAAGAACTGCCACAACGTTGAAAGCTCGACGTTAGTTGGATATTTGCTGGAAAATACTCTTCAATCGAAATATAAGGTTCTAGCTATTATGTCGATTCGGAATCCGTTAAAGCACCGAGTGAACCACGCGTTTATCACTGGTATTGACGGTATTGGTATAAGGGCTGGCGCACTCGTGTACGATTGAACTCCGCACAATCTGAAGGTGCCTAACTCACAACCAATCAGTGATGTCTCCTAAGACCGTCGACAATTGTAATTTGTCATATCTCGGAAGCACGCGCTTGATTGGATTACGTCGGTTTGAAAAGCCTTGGCAAGCGGTTTGAGGTTCTAAGTATCACGTATCGAACCGTCATAGTTGTAAATTGCAAAGTTAGCACAAATTCCATGTTATCACAGGTAGTAAATAACAACGTTTTAAAAAGTTCACACTTTATCAGCAGTGCATCATCGAGCGATTCTAGGGAACGATAAGAAAACGGAAGACTACGATTGGGTTCGTAAATCCCCTCGTATTGGGTTCGTATAGGTACATCGTCATAGGAGTGTATAGGTACATCGTCACTGCCTGGATGACTGCTTATTGCGTAAAATTGCAAAATAACTTCGTTCACTGACTGATTATTATTACCGAATGTTACACTCGGTGAGGCAATCTTTTTTTTTACTTGTGAAGAAATAACGAAAGGCCGGAGCCTAATTGCCCTCTAGCGGTTCGAACAACCGTCGGGAGCAACCAATTAACAACCGGTTACTTTTCCACAAAAAGTCACCGTTTAGAGTCACCGAAAAATCATCGATACCCTCGAAACAAATAAAAATGCAACCAGCCGTAACAACCGTCGTCATGTCCAAGGTAAATCTACCTGTAAAGCAACACCTGACCTGAATTGTTTTTCATTTTGTCGTGTTACTTTGCGTAAAAATTAAATTGATGCAAAGCTCACGTGACTTATTGTATTTCCTTTAACGTCACGCTGATATTTTAATAAACCTCCTCGGTTAGCGAAATCCGCGTTACTTTTCCATTTTTACAAAAGTAACGCACTTGCACCTAGGAATCTACACTTATTATACGAGACTACAGCTCTATTCACCGTCGGTGTATTTATAAAATGGAAAATATTGGGTTGCGAGTAAAATAATTGTTATATTCGTGATTAACATGAAAAAATACGTAGAATACAGCCTTGAAACAAAAGAAATCGATGAAACAACGATTTGTCAATGTTTCAACCACTTTTGGAAAAACGTCGATTTTCGTGATTTTCAAACGTCGATATCTCGGCTCCCAGTGGGGCTAGGGAAAATCCGGGGTGCTCATCGTGTTCTACGGAAAAAAATACACAAGATAAGGCCTTGTCCGAAGACTTGGAAGCGTTTTATCGTGCCGTTTGAGGACTTTGAAAAACGCGAAAAATTGACTTTAAAGGACCCTTTAAGCCGTTTCTAAGAGTTCTTAGTTGAAGTAGCGTTACTTTTGTAATAATAGGAAAGTAACGCAGATTCCGCTTAACGAGGAGGTTTATTAAAATGTCAGCGTTACTTTTACGAAAAACTTAAAGTAACGCTAAGTTTGAGTGGCGTTAGTAGAAATACAATAAGTCACGTGAGCTTTGCGTCACTTGAATTTTTACGCAAAAGCAGTGTCAGCGTCACTGTCGACACGGCGTTTCATTATCTGTCCCTAGAAAGGGCAACCAGTGAAGCAACTGTTGTCAATTTTCATTTTATCAGTTGCATTTTCGTTGTGTCGTGAAAAAACAACCTACAAAACAACTCCCACGCATGTCTCTCCGCTTGCATATACACAAGCAAAATACACGAATTTCCTCAGAGGCAATCCTAAAACACGAAAAATCATCGAAGGAAGAATACATTAAATTTCGAAAAAACATGGATCACATATCCATATAGTGAATTGCCAATTGCCGTTCGTTTTTACAGAGGTTCTCATAATTCTCAATTATCTTCACTGTCAAATATACGATGTCACAAAATGTTACACGTGTAAGTACACGTAAATTGTTTCGTACTTTATGTATTGCAACGACCGACCGAATAAATACCGCGTATAATTGGATTTGGGGCGAATATTATTAATTACAATCACGGCTAAATATCTCGAGCACGAACTCTCAAACGTCCGTTTCTCTTTGAAAGTCCGATCAAGGCTGTACAGTTGTCTCGTCAATCAATCAATAATCTGTGCGTTTGTCATTTGTCATACCGAGCTATTCCAGTCATGTATGTAATATCCTGTGTTTCCGTCGATCCTCATCTCTATTTCTTACGGTATGTATTCGTGCCAGATTCGCCTTCTTTATATGTGGCTTGTTTATTCCAATACAGAGGACATTTTTTTCGAAACGTCGATATGTTTTCGTGTAAGTTGATCGCCAGCCCAAATATTTTCCACATCGTCCCGACGAGCAGGTCCTTCAAGTCGGCAAGAGAACAAGTTTCCTGTAAGCATGACTTGCAGATTCTCATTAAAAAGGTACCTCCATTAGTTCATTATCCCCTGACGGAATCAGTCTCGGCATTGTTTTTGCCGCTATACCTCGTAACACACTCGGTTTTCGCAGTCATACCGTTCCGAACGCTTCCCCGAGAACTCGCGATCAGCACCGAGGCGATTGAGCGCAGAGAAATTTATTTGTCCCGCGCGATTGTAACACGATCGGACATCGAACGAGAGATACGCACGTATACGAACGGTAGCTACTGCTGGCCGCTACTACCACACTGTAGTAGCGTTCCCACCAGTATAGAGGCTACACATAGGCCACATAGGCGCGCTTAGTCGTAAGACAGTAGTGGTGCATCGTGCCCTCGCTCTACCGTGGTGCACCGACGAGTCTCCCAACGTTTAAAAAAAACAGTCAAAATCACTCTTTCCTTTGAAGAATCCGTTGTCCGGTCGGAACCAGGCCAGTGAAAGCGTGCAGGAAGCACGGACGGCACCTCCCCCGGTTGTAACTCGGACACAAGAAAAATTGTTTTAACATCGGGCCGCAAGATAAATGTAGCAAGATGGAGAAGCAGGAAAATCATACCATGGACCAATTTTGCGGTTCGCCGTTTTGGGTAAGTGTTGACTTTATAACCATTTTCCTGACTGTATTATTGTCCACAAGGCTGTCGCGATTATTGCTTTACCGTTCGATGTATAAACACGACATAAACGCAAACTCGTCATGAATATTCTCGACACAAAGAATTCTTAATCTCGATATAATTCGGGCACTGTCATTCGTTGAGAAATTTTTTTCTTTACGCGTCTCGCACTGTTTACAACGTTGACAGCGGCCGAGGCGGACTCGTCTTGGCTGAGCCAGGCTCCTCCGACTGGGATCGTGAATTTTACCTTTGTTTTATTGTTTTCTTAGGTTACAAACTTAACATGGTACACCGAGGATCCGGACCTGACGCCATGCTTTCAAAACACAGTGTTGGTCTGGGCGCCGTGCATGTTTCTCTGGGTGTTCACCGCGCTGGAAGTTTACTACCTCTCGTGCAGCAAACGAAGCAACATACCTTACACATGGAAATTCGTTTCCAAAGCCATACTTACCGCGGCACTTGTAATAATTAGCATATGGGACATCGGAAAGGCGATCAGCGCGAGTAGTTACGAAACCGTCTACGACGTGGACTACTACACACCGGTCATTAAAATCGGTACCTTTGTAAGTATGCCCTTCGTTCGATTGTTATCGTCAACGTTATTAAAATTTACAGAAAAAAATTTGTGACATAACATTTGCATCTTATAATCACTGCTTAGTGTGTGAAAATGCACCACCCTGGTCTATTTTCGAATCGAGCAACTGTCTTGGAGTCGGTAACCGGTTGGCGGTGTGTTCTAGGCAATCATTGAAAAAAGAAAAGTTGTAAAGTTAGTGTACAGGACTGGAATTTTTTATGAAAAAACTGGTACATTAAATTTAATGTACAACAATTGTGACAAAAAATTGATATTCTCTCATTAATATACATACATTCATTCATTTATTCATTAAAATACTCATAATATCTCGCATACTTATGATATCTCATGGAAATTAAAGTAAAATTTTAAAATTAAAGTACATTCATAGTGAGATTATTAAAAATAAAGTATTTCAAATGTTTTTAATACACTATATATTAATTTTTCATTGGAATTGTACATGAAATTTAATATACCAATTTTTGCATAAACACTTTCAGTCCCGTACATCAAATTACATACGAACTTTTGTTACAGTGCTGACCACCTTGTTGATTGTAATTGATTTACTATTTCTCCAGCTCCGACTTTCCATAGAACTAATCGCGCTTTCCGTTTCAGATACTGGCCGGTGTTTTGTTACACTACAACAGAAAGTGTGGCATGTGCACATCAGGATTGCTGTTCCTGTTCTGGTTCTTCCTCGCTCTGTGCGGCATAGTTCAGTACAGAAGTGTGCTGAGGGACTCAGCCAATCACGTAAGAAACGCCATTTTCTCCGTCGATTGAGGATTTTTTTAATCGATCAACTGAAAATACGATCGTCTGTATTACAGAAAAATGACAATGAAACATTTGTTGAAAACAACTTGTATAGACAATGTCCACAGGATCGATAATAAGATGGATACGATTTTAGCATTGCTTGCCATTCGCTTTAACTGTTGCGTTTTAAGATTATCTGCAAATAAAAAAAAAAAAAAAGAACTTATTTTTCTGCGAAACTTTTATGAAACTCAATGATACCGCAATGATTCTTCAATAGTCGATAATTACACACGTTTGACTAACTATTGTTTGAACATTTCCAGACTTATTCGTCGGGTTCTTACATGATATATTATCCGATAGTCGTGATAATATTTGTGCTGAACTTCTTTCCGGACGCGGAGCCCAAGGTTTCGGAGTACCCACCGGTACGTGATTAATCGTTGCGTTCACGCAGAGCGTACAGTGCATTGTCGTGAATCTCTTGTCCAGTGATTCGACACTGGTTCATTGAACGAAAATCGATTTTGCAGGTGGAGAGACCGTGCCCCGAACAAGGCGCAGGGTTCCCTTCGAGGATACTGTTCGCCTGGTTCGATCCTCTGGCATGGAAGGGCTTTAAAAAGCCTCTGGAAGCGACGGATCTTTGGTCCATGAATCCCGAAGATATGGCAAAAGAGATAGTACCACTGTTCGACAAATACTGGAACAACAGCTTGCGTAAATCGGAAAAGTAAGTTTACTTTTGAACAAAGCGTTTTGCGGTAGTGTTTTCTCAATTGCTTGTTCAGTTTTTTTTTTTTTTTTTTTTTTTTTTTTTTTTTTTTTTTTTTTTTTTTTTCGTTTAAAAACTTTAACGCACCCTGAGACCACTGCTCAGATCTCGAAAGTAAGTATTTCATTTAGTAATGAAGCTTTCGTTAATTTTCGCTATCGAGGCTGTATTGGACTTACTGTAGGTAAGATTGTGACGATATTGTCAAGGCTTTAGTGTTGTACATTCCGATTGGCTTTTATTACTGCGTACAAATTCCGTATAAATTCGACTCAAATGGTGTTGTTTTTTTTTCTCCCACAGTTCCCAAACGGCAAAGGCGTCCTTTCGCAAGGCATCCGGTCAGGTGGATTTCAACAATGGTCGCAAAAAAAAAGTCGCTTCGGTCCTAACACCGCTGTGCAAGGCGTTCGGTCCCACATTCATTTTCGGCGCTCTACTCAAACTGTCCATGGACATTATGACATTCATAAGTCCCCAGTTGCTGAAGTAAGTTCTCCTTCTTGAGGCAATAACATATGATTTAGCGACAGTCTCGATACTTATTTTATATTACAAAAAATAACATTTTCATGACATGTAAATAACGACGAGGCAATAAAATCAAATCTGAGTCGATCGTTGGTTTCAGCGGAAAATCGCATAATCTTGAAGTAGATGTGGAGTCATTTTTGAAAATTTGTACTTGAAAAAAATACATTCATCCCATTCGGTATATCTCCATTCGTACAGAGGAATTGTTAGTTTAATTTTTTGGTTTCAATGAGTCTCATAACGCTGTGATAAGAAATTTTTTAACAATCAAATATTTTTTCTCACTGTCAAGGTTACTGATTGAATTTATCGATGGTCCGGACGAGACGTGGAAGGGATATTTCTACGCTTCGATGCTTCTCTTGACGGCCACTGTGCAAACACTTGTTTTGTCGCAGTACTTTAATCGAATGTTTCTCGTCGGTTTGCGTATACGGACCGCCCTGATAGCGGCGATATACCGCAAAGCTCTAAGAATGTCTAACGCAGCGAGAAAAGAGTCGACTGTCGGTGAAATCGTCAATCTCATGTCCGTGGACGCTCAACGCTTCATGGATCTGACTGCTTACATAAATATGCTGTGGTCCGCGCCCCTGCAAATATTTTTGGCTCTCTACTTCCTTTATGGAACATTAAAATCATCCGTTTTTGCCGGTCTGGCTGTCATGATTATTCTCATTCCCGTTAACGGAATGATTGCGAACAAAGTAAAGACACTTCAGATCAGACAAATGAAGAGCAAAGACGAGAGGGTAAAGCTGATGAATGAAGTTTTGAACGGCATTAAAGTGCTCAAACTGTACGCGTGGGAACCATCCTTCGAGCAGCAAATACTCGCGATAAGAAACAAAGAGATTCAGGTGCTAAAGGAAGCGGCTTATCTCAACGCCGGAACTAGCTTCATCTGGTCCTGCGCGCCGTTTCTGGTAAGCTTATTGAAAACTGCCTCCTTCGGGTTAAAAAATCGTGTCTAGTGGTCGTGCAAATTTTTGAAATCCTGGAAGAACATATATAACCGTTGTTACATTTTTAATTACAATTATCTTTGAAAGATGCATTATTGAGCCTTTGCAAAAGCTGACAATATTCCACCACATATTTTTACACCGATGTGTGTCCAAGCCAGTAGGCCATTTGTTATAATAAATTCATTTATGATAATAAATGAATATAATTTTTTTGTTTTCAGGTGTCGCTCGTGTCTTTCGCCACCTTCGTCTTGATCGACGAGAATAATATACTGGACAGTAAAACTGCTTTCGTATCACTCAGCTTGTTCAATATCCTCAGATTCCCGCTCTCCATGTTGCCCATGATGATCAGCAGCATGGTACAGGCATCGGTTTCCGTCAAGCGTATCAACATTTTCATGAACACGGAAGAACTCGATCCCAACAATGTACAACACGATCAGTCGGAGGGTAAGTACTGGGCGATTTAATTAGCAATACGTTTCTGCAGTTATAAGATTCTAGGATGATAAATTCTCGCTTAAGTTCATCCGCTGATTATCGAAAATGGCAACTTCGTGTGGGACGCGGAAACCGGAGAAAAGCCGACCCTACGAAACATCAATCTGCAGATACAGCAACAACAGTTGGTCGCTGTCGTGGGCACTGTGGGATCTGGAAAGAGCTCACTGATATCGGCATTCCTTGGTGAAATGGATCGGACGAGCGGTAGAGTCAATACTAAGGTAAGTTAGAAGTAAAAGATATTTAATTAACATCGTTTAAGGAGATTTTATTGCCAAGATAAATTATCTTTAAATAAAATTAACTACCGAAAAATGCATCAAAAGATAGTTTCGTTAACACCAAATAAATATTTTTAAAATGTATTATTTTTATATTAAAATACAAAATGTGAAAAATTTGCATCTAATTGGGATACAAAAGAATCCGTTAAGTACTTTGATATGTCCAGACGATTTTGAGTTTACTGAAAAATCATTGAAAACACATGACTCTATTCGTATATGCGTGTTCTAGTGTTTTGCGTTTTTTTACGTAACAATCATTTATAACAATTCAAGCTCCTTAATGTAATTATCATAACTGCAATAAGAATTATTTTTCATTTGCAATAAAAAAACAGGGATCGATTGCGTACGTTTCCCAACAAGCCTGGATCCAGAACGCTACGCTGCAAGACAATATACTGTTTGGTAAGCCGTTGGACAAAGCTCTGTACAACCACGTGGTCGAAGCTTGTGCTCTGGAAATGGATCTGAAGATGCTGCCGGCCGGCGATCAGACCGAGATCGGTGAGAAAGGAATAAACTTATCGGGCGGACAGAAACAGAGAGTCGCTCTGGCACGAGCCGTGTACAACGACGCCGACATCTATTTCCTTGACGATCCCTTGAGTGCCGTTGACTCTCACGTGGGAAAACATATTTTCGAAAACGTGATCGGTCCTACTGGAATGCTCAAGAAAAAGACCAGAGTACTCGTCACTCATGGAATTACGTACTTACCCGAAGTGGACAATATTGTCGTACTTAAAGAAGGCGAAATCACGGAAACTGGTACTTACAAACAACTGCTCGAGAAACGGGGAGCATTCGCAGATTTCTTGATTCAACATCTGCAAGAAGGTATTATATTTTTGTCGAGCTAGTTCGTAAACTTTAGGGGTATTCGTGTGTGTCACACATTACATGTGGTCAAAATGTTTTTCCAAAGTCATTTTAAGTATCACTGATTGTCTACAAATCCATACAGATTTCTTTGCATTGCATAATGTTCCTCGATGACAATAGCGGAAATCACTTTTGCAGCATCTTCAGTCCAATTTGTATGAATTTCTGTCCGTCATAGGTGACGAAAAAAACTTGTTCTGTTTAAGTTTTTAATGTGCGCTCTAATCACATTTTTTTCATAGTTCTCGATAGGCGATTTAACGCATTTTTGGGCACAGTGATTTTTATATCGTTAATGGAAACCCGTCGCATTTAACTCCATCATTCACATAATTTGAAGAAATCTCAAATTGCTTGAAGAAATTTGTGATATTTCGAACTGACACTTTGGAAAAATGTATGAGCATTTTTTGAACAAACTCATTTACGAGCCCGGTTTCATGTACTCAATTTCATTCACGATATTTATTAATACGTTATTATGTTTTCCATGGGACGAAGTTGGAAATCGTAAGTCAATGAAAAAGTAATTACACTTTTTCCAAAACTTTATGATATGCGTAACTTAGTGTCCTCGGAGTTTGGTGCTTGAGATTTTTTAATACGAGCGATTATTTTTGTTCGTGGATGCAACTAACGATTGATCGTGATCTAGCAAACATTAGGTGGTTTTTATTTTATTTCATTATTTTCATTGTAGCCATAAGTTGCGTAAAAATATTCACTAACATATCAAGCATGATCTTCAAGCAGTTTCGTCCCGTTTTATAGTTGCCGGTGACAAATCTTTCCGTATCATTATGAAAATAGTCGTTCGTTTTTTAAGAGGGTATTCGGATACTTTGTAACAGTGAGACCGGACGAAGATTCGGAGGCTGACCTGACGAAGATAAAGCAACAGTTGGAATCGACATTGGGAGCGGACGAGCTGCAGACGAAGTTGTCGAGGGCGAAATCAAGAAATTCCCTAACTCGCAGCGAGTCCGGCTCGTTGATCGAACAAAAATCTTTGAATGGCTCATTGCGAAGGTAATCGCCCAAAAATATTTACAGTAATTTAAATTTAACATTATCGTTTCGTCAACATTATTTTACTGCCAAATGAAAGATCAAAGTAATAATTTTCATTTACACTGTTCTAAAAAAATTATAAAAAGGTACGCGAAGTAAATGTTCTTTATTTCCATGAATTCAATGCAAACTAAAAATTCAACCATAATTCATGAAAATTAAATGACCGATTCGTATATTGTTGTCTACAGGCAACAATCGACCGAAAGTCATCACTCGAAAGCGGAAAGTCTTCATCGCAATGCAAGCATCAAGGGAAGGGATTCGTTGCAACCGAAAGTCGGTGAGAAGATCATAGAAGTGGAAAAGGCGGAAACAGGAAGCGTAAGCGAGCTACACTTATTTCACGTACTTAAAAAAATGTGAGGATGGTCTGTAATGTTACAAGCGTATGTTCTTTTTGTCTCCAGGTGAAACTCAGAGTGTACGCCCATTACTTGAAGTCGATAGGATGGTTCCTGTCGATATCGACGATAATTATGAATGCGATCTTCCAATCGTTCAGTATCGGTTCGAACGTCTGGCTGACCAAGTGGTCGGACGACAATCAGACGGTTGTCAATGGAACTGTCAACACTGTACTGAGAGATACGTATCTCGGAGTGTACGGCGCTCTCGGCGGTGGTCAAGGTATGTTGTGAAAAAAATTCAATACCTTTACACTAATTTGTACACGAATCTTGTCTAGACAATCTCCATAGTTGTATACCATCGAACACGGGGCACTCGAATCTGGTCTCCATATCGAAGCGATATTTCGATCGCTCTATATTGCCGAACATCGCGCATATCGAACTGTTACATTCGCCCTTATTGCTTATAAAATCTTAATATTTCGATCGTCGCCGAATTACGCGACAATTCTTATAGCAGTAGAGTCTAATTACATTCAATTAACTTATCCATTTCGATATGGCCATTAAATGGACCCGAAGATAAAAATACATGATTGCACAAAGCGATTGACGAGGTGGAATTCCAAATTTGCTTATTAGTTGTTAACAATCAATGCTAGAGCGAGTGTGGTTTGCTGTGTCTAAACCAGAGGAACTGTTCGACACATGTACTAGAGTTTGGCGCTGGACGAGCGACGAATACTACTTGAGTAAGCGCATCGAGCACAATTTTCGTCGGTGCTACGATAACTAGCGATATCATTCTCATAACCACTCATTTATTAGCTTCAATGCTATTCGCATGAATCCATATACCTTCTTACTTTACATTATTTAGTATATTTTAGTATACTTTTCCTCTATCCTCTTACTCTTTTTATCTCTATCTCTGAGCCCTTGCAGTTCAGAATTTAGTATGATTTACGTTAGTCTCTATAGTTATAGCTCGTGTGAAAGACCGAGACAAGCTTCGAGTCTCGATGTCAATGCTCCATTTCAGCATGGTATTTCTTAAATAATGCAATATGTATATTTTTTTCGCCTGCATTTTACATTGCATTCCTTGTGACTAGTGGTTTTGTACATAAATTCCATGCCGTGTATGGCCTACGTACATTACGCGGGAGTAACATAAGCGAATATGTGCAAACTGTTTACCGTCGACTTTTTTTTTGCTTTGCCTACCACATTATCGTGTCTAACGGTACATATATTTCTAGGACTCGAAATTTTTTTTTTTTGTTGCAACAGAATTAATCATCAAGAATCGCTGTGCTTTCTTACGTTTGTCCCTGAAAGGTCACCCTATAATTCGGTGATTTACGTCCGACGCGTGCGAAAGAAAAATCATACATCCCTGAACTTTATTTCGACGTCTCGACGCAACAAAGCCGCACCGGCTTTTCTGGTGTTAGACCAACGATATTTTTTTAGGAATAATTGCAAAAAAAAACAAAAATGGTTGTCGCAAATTTCAAAGTTAGCAGCACATTTACGATTGGTCCGACGAAAGATACTTTGGCACAGATCCAACAATTACCCACTTCGTCTACAGCCGTGCACTACCATGCGAATATCTTTGTTAATTACGTAAATTTAATTGGTTATAAAAGGATTTGAAATGAATTTTCAGCACTGTTTGTGCTGTCTGCGCAGCTGACGATGGCCGTGGGTTGTTTGCGAAGCAGCAGACTGCTGCATTCAGAATTATTGTTTGGCACACTACGAGCGCCCATGGAATTCTTTGATACGACACCATCGGGCAGAATATTGAATCGTTTTGGGAAGGATGTTGACGTTGTAGACAACGTTTTACCGCCGAACTTTAGAGCTTGGTTGTTTTGCCTGGCAGGGGTACGTGAGACGAATAGTTTTTCGTAGATCTCACAAACTTACAAACCACAAAGCAACAATATTCCATCACTTTTGTCCTTTTCGCGTTTTCACCAATGTTTTTTTCTTCGTTAAACATAGTTTTTTCACGTCTAAAGTCACAGGCCCACCAATATCGACGTCTGTTAACTGAATGAATTCAAAACAAAAAAGATATCGTAACGAAAAAGATTAAAAGATTAATTCGATGTAGATTCGTTACGATATATTTAGATTACTAAAAAAGACCTTTGTACCAGAAGCAACAAAGTTTTTTTTCACCAAGAAGAAATAAAACTTGTAGCTCCGGCAGAGGTAATAAAAATCCACATACACGTTGCATGGAACGCACAACAGACCCGAGTTTTTGTGTGTATTGCAGTCTACTTAATGTAATAGACTAGAATTCCCGCTTCTAGCACCGTTTTATATGATAGACACAACTGCCAAATGTTCTTTTTTGTTCTCTATTTTCATGTCACAGACCACTAAAAAAGTCACTAATAACTCACACTCTATACCCTATTGAAATTGTTGCTTCTCCGTAACCAAATAATGTGAGATTCACTGTCGACCGTGCATCGATCAGTGACATGTATATATTTTATTTCAACAGTCGATAAATTCAGAATATCCTTTAAAAATTGACAAAACGTCAAACATTAGCTTTGACAAACTGTCAAATATTAGCAATAGGTAAACAATAGAGATTTAAAAAAACCTTCTAATTCGTAGTAATTTTTTAACAGATTATTAATAGTATAAGAAAAAGTTAAGTAAAATATTATTTCTTACCCATCACTGGTAAGTGGCAAGATTTTGTAGACCGGGTACCGAGGTAAAGCTAGGGTATGTTAAAAATGTAGGCCAATCCCCTTACTATCTTCGCTTTTCTAACGCTAGCCAGAGATAAGCGGTACTTTCCTCGGAGGGCCAGTTCGAAATCGTTCATGACTTTCGATCACTTGATACAGAAATTCTTTTCGCAGTTCCCTAGCGTAACGGAAACTTGCTTGTCTTATTTTAGTCAAGATTGTTTAAATTTTATGCTATTGTTGAGATTTGTTTTTTACAGTATTTTGTGCCTGTGATTTGCAGGAATAATGGTCTTTGCGATATCCATATTTATGGCGATAGGATCTATACGCGCTTCGAAACGATTATTCGTGACTATCTTGCAATCCGTACTTCGCAACCCGATGGAATTTTTCGATCGGACACCGAATGGACGGATACTCAATCGATTCGCCAAAGACATCGATGTCGTTGATAACGTCCTTTCACCGATACTGCGTTCTTGGCTACAGTCGTTGGTCTCGGTACGAAAATACCGTATTACACTTATTATTTCAAAATCATCGAATTTGTGCTGTAAGGACTCGTGTGTCCATTTGTTATTGCATTTAATTTTCATGTCCATTCGTGCTAAACAAAATTTTATACATATCTCATTTGTCCTAATTTTTTTCTGCGATGAACTTAAGGTTTCATCGGTCTTTCATGTTCCATAAGTTTCGTAAATGTTCGGTACTAAGTTATCAATGTGAAAGACAAAAAGATATCGCAGAAGTTAAATGTTTATTGTCTGTTTGGGAAAGGTTGGGTATTCGCAAAAAGAAAATGACAGAGCGAAAACAAAAAAAAAATTGACCGTAATGACACAATTATTGGGAGTGTGAGAAGATTTCGTCCCGTCGAAATTTACGAAAATGTACGAGACACATGTGCATGCGAAATCACCGAAGCCATAGACAGGAACGTAGAATAGGTGCACCGATTGTAGCCATATTAGCTATTACTTAATCTATATTCGTTTTTTTTTGTATTTCTTTTTTTTTACATTTCTATTTACATGTTTCGGTTCATATGCAATTTTTTTTTTTTTAATTACAAACTCACAGAGGAACGCCTCGGATGAGCAGATTCAATATTCATCCAATATTCATAGCCCATAATAATATTCGCCCTCAATTAATCATGTCGATCTTCGTCAACTTAATCAGGATCATCGTACATAAATATCCATTACCGCCTTCTAGGAATCGCTTCAAACCAATTGCTTTGTGCCTGAAACAATATTTAGATATCGATTTTTGAATGTTATCGTCGAGTTATACAGATAGAACTAGATCGTTGTGCTGATGAGTAGAAAGGAGTGGACAGCATCTTTACGCTCGCCGTGTTCATTATAATTGACAATTTCTCAATTATATGTGTCGATGTGTTATTCGTATCGCTCACCGAAAACTCATCTTTGCACAGGCTTTTTACACAATCTATGTCGAGGCCATCGAGACACGGCCAAATCATTTAAAAAAATCATCTCATTCCACGAATCTTTCGAGGCTTCGACTGTACGGTCAAGTTCAGTGAATACTAAAACTAGAAAAATGATTGTATACAAGCGTTCGAAGAGCAATATATTTTGATGAAGCTTTTTGTGAATTAACAAATGTGTATCGAATATTGAAGATAATTATTATTAATAATTTTATCGATGAGTCTACCGATAATTTAATCGGAGTGCGAAACGAGAAACGTAAATATCGAGCGCACAGAGGACGATGAAAATGACCTGTAAAGTCATACAAATTTGGCAATGAATTTTTTTTCATTGTATCTGCACTGTAAAAATAAATTGTAAATTTAATGTTCTGGAACTTGAAATTTGCTCACTTTACTTACATCAATTGAACATTAATGTACTTTTTATGTAAAATTAAAATACCGGATATTAAAATTAAAAACCCTTTGCATGAAATTTACAAAAATTTGCATTGAAAAAAATTTACTGTAAAGTTGCAAAGCACATGTGTTCCAAATTTCAGAAACAGTTTATGTAAAAAAAAGCTTCCAATACCGTTCATTAATTTTCAAACAATTTTTTTGACAGTGTAAAATTCACCGGGATATTGATCTAAAACTTATCTTATTGAGAACAGATGGAAAAGATTAATACTTTTCAATGTCAAGGACACGTTTGCGAATGTAGGCGGCTCTTCGTCAATGCTCGTTGATTTTTTCAATTTTTAATTTTTATTTTATACGAGAAATCTTTTTAATTTTAGTACACATTGGACTAGGCTGTATCGTCAAACCCTCCTTAAGAGCATGTGAAACACGTTCTCAGCGTCTCTTTCGCTCCGCCGACGGCGCCAATAATGCTATCTCTCTCGCACTCCATAGTGTTTCACCTGCTCTTAACGGTTGATTCGGCTGAGACCGTGAAATTCTGCACCACACCCAGCCTTCCAACTTTTTGATTGTACGAACCATTTCGCAAAAATTAATAAACCGCGCGTTGGAAATTGGGTCAATTTTTTTTGGATATTCCCCAACAATTATTAAAATTCACATCGAATTTCCAGACTCTAAGAAAAATTTTAAAGCAAAGGCATTTGAGAATAGCAGAGAAAATCGGAAACCGCATTTACCACTTCACTGGTGGTGTAGACCGGTGCAGAATCTCCGACATTCGCCTGAATCCGTCCTTATCCAGAGTTGCAACGCGAAAGGGTCCGAACAAAAATATTTTGAAGGATTTTCTCGTTTGTTTCTTTTTTTTATTTATAATTTTTGTGGGATTTGAATAGTATTATTGTTACAGTCATAAGCGTGTTTGTTGCCTCACTGTCCATAAACATTGGTACGCTGAGATCATCGAGCGCGTTGATGCGTGAGGCGTTGTGCAACGTTTTGCGCGGACCTATGTCCTTCTTTGACACAGTGCCAATTGGTCGTGTACTTAGCCGTTTCAGTGCCGATGTCGATACAATGGACGCAAAGCTACCGATGTCACTTATACAATGGCTACCCGGTTTGTTTAGGGTAAGCTTTACGATCGGTCGCTTCACGTTAAATCTCTTACTATTACAATCGTTTCGTGCATCGTAATTTTATATACTATAATGGGAATATGCAGTGTTAAAACAAAAATGCAGAACAAAATCGGCAATGCATATATCGAATGATATGTGTTTAATAGAGCTTGTGAGTGTGGATCTGTCGTAATCGCTGTGTTATATTTATTACAGTGTTCGATTCTTCTTTTATATCGTGAGTTTGTTAAGCTATTATCGCTCTCAAACACGTAATTCCGTTGTCGCTCGATCGTTTCGATATTTTTCATATCAAGGATACCTCGAGGTTGAAAGACTCTGCGGGCTACCGGCAACGGCTAAAATCGAAAATAAAATAAAAATTAAATAACAATTATTCGAACATTCATATATCAGTGCGCCATCGCTTATCATACGCCCATGGTCAATGGACACAATTATACAAACGACTGCATAAAAATTAAGGAAATTGTTTTGCATGTGCTTGGGAATGTTGATTCGTTGCGAAAACCTGCTTGCGCCAATTTCTGTTTTTTAGTCTGTTTATTTATCGCTCATCTCTTGTCGATCACCCGAAATTTCCGATTCTGCATATTTTTATTATTTTTTTTGTTTGTCTCTTCTTCGCAAACGCATTTACTTCATCATCGTAATTTTTCACCATAAGAATATGCATGCCACAGCAAACTT
Source organism: Stenichneumon culpator (assembly GCA_964017025.1). Classification (NCBI taxonomy): domain Eukaryota; kingdom Metazoa; phylum Arthropoda; class Insecta; order Hymenoptera; family Ichneumonidae; genus Stenichneumon; species Stenichneumon culpator. The sequence goes on from OZ024774.1 coordinate 5,740,111, forward strand.
CACCCCCTCGCATAGCGTGAACTTTTAAAGCATCATCCCGACAAAACATCAACAGTAAAAATCAAATATAATATCGCAATAAAAAAAGAGCAATTTTACATTGCCTCGAGATCTTCATATTCACAAATCCAATAGACACGGCTTTCTCTTGTCGGCCGTATCGACGATCCAATCTACGTCCTCCTCGTCCTTCGATTACGAACGTGTGGGGGTTTTTGTTTATTACTGTGTAACAGAATTTTCGGCCAAAGGAATGCGCGTCGTCAACGATGCGAAAGAAACAAAAAATTATGGTTGTAATATATATATAACTACTTTTTTATTCAAAATTATAAAACTTACTCAGCTGTTTTTCAGATCTATCGAGAAAAAAAAATGAGTTTTCGATTTTCCTTGTCATTTATAGCACCGCTGTTAATGATACGAGAGAAAAAAATAAAAATTCACCCGCGTAAATTATCGCCCGAACGTCTCTGATGTTGTAGCGGTGGCGAGTTTTTTCTGCGATTTGGCTCCACAACTGGGTTGTTGGCTGGCCGCACGCCAGATGCACCTAGTGATGCTCGCAGGGGTGATGCGTGCTCCCTTGACCTTCTTTGACACGACTCCCACTGGACGCATTATCTCCAGGTTTGCTAAAGACGTCGACGTGCTGGACACATCACTTCCCCAGCAAATTTCCGATAGCATCTATTGCATGTACGAGGTAATTTCTTTTCATGAAAAAATTGCTCGTATGACGTAGGGGGACGATGATAAAAGAAAAAAAACCGACTGATGTCTTCGGCACTGAGAAAGATTATCCTCTTATTCACGCTCCCTCCTAGCTTCGCGCTTCGCCTTTCAGCGTGCGCGCTTTTTTTTTTCTCCCGCAGTAGAGCCTTTATCCATCTTCCCAAAATGCACTTTGTAGTGGTAGGTTGTAAACTATAAGATAAATAGTTGCGTACCCGATGACGTAATAAAATACATTAATTTCTATGCTCCTCATAATTACGAGGAAAAACCGCTCCTTTAATTAGATCGAGTCACTCGGAACGGTATCACATTTTTCGCATCAAACTCTATCGTCGTTCAGAACAGTTCGAAAGAAGAAAGATTTATCCTCTTATAGACCTTCCTTCCTAGCTTCGCCTTTCAGCGTGCGCGCTTTTTTTTTTCTTTCGCCGTAGAGCCCCGAACTGCACTTTGTAGTGTTAGGTTGTAAACTGTAAAATAATAGATGCGAACTTGATGTAATAAAATTCCTGGATTCCTATCCTTATCATTACGAAAAAAATCCCGCTCCTTGAATTAGAATTGTTCGAACAGTTTCACATTTTGTCGCACCGAATTCTCCATCGTCGATCGGAACAGAGGGATGAATTTATTTACACAAACTTTCTAAAAGCAAGTTACAAAGACTGTTATTTTTTTTCTCATTAATTGTTTATTGTTTCTCATTAATTCAATACGAAGTGGAAAATATTTTATAAGAGTTATCTTCTCTATAGTATCGTTGAGATATTAGCACTAAAAAAATCAGCTAGCCGAGAAATTCGATTTCTTAAAAAAAAAATGTTATTGCCGAGTTTGTTGATCACAAGTTGATGCAAAAGAAATACGTTTTTCTCTTTTTCTAACACTATTTTTTTTAACCCGCTTTTCAATGAATAAAAATTGTCAAACTATAATTGGAGATGGTCAGCGAGCGAGTTACAATGATAGCTATTTTTTTTACAAGCAGTACATGCAATTTTCATCGAGAATAATGGGTATCATTTTTTTCACGAATAATTCATAGAGAAACGCGACATAATTTTTTCTGTAAGTCCTATCGAATCCTATCTGTGTAGATATCTCCCACCGAAGTTCACGAAATTCTAACGACTTTACGGATTTTCAAAGATACGTAAATGATCGCTTGATCACTGAACTGATCGAGGAGAACCCACCGATGTGTCGATCGACCTTAAGCAAATTTCTCTATACACATATACGAAAAAAAATCGGTACTTGTATAATTGTGTCCGTGAAGAAATTAGTGCCGGGTAACATAGCCCGATCTTCCTTTCAGCATGTAACAGTGAAACAAAAATAATTTAACGAGGTATCTAAATACGCGAGCATATACGTCCTTTTTGGCGCTTAGCTTATCTGTTACATGTCCACGTTGGTTGTTTGTATGCGAGTGTTTGTCCGTTGTTTTGTCCAGGATACATATATATATTGTATGAGAATCACGATGTAATTGAACGAGCGCATAGTAAATGTTGGTGGGCCTATCGCTGACTAATTATTAAATTCACATTTTTTTTTGTGTTTGGAGCGAATACATTCTGCTTTGCATGATTTATTGTTTACTATTTGGTGAAAGTGTTATCGTTATTGTGATATTCGTTTCTGATTATTCATGCCGCGAGAGCGGCAATAAAATTCAGCTCGGTGGACTATTTTTTACTATTGGAGTAATGTTAATCACAATACGAAGAGATGAGCCTTTGATTATGAAAATAATCATTTTTTTGGTTTTTATAGGTAGTAGCCACTCTAGTAGTGATCAGCTTCAGCACACCGGTTTTCGTTTCGGTAATATTACCGATCGGAATAATTTATTATTTTATACAACGTTTTTACGTTGCTACTTCGCGGCAGCTGAAGCGTCTCGAGTCGGTATCAAGATCGCCGATATACTCGCACTTCGGTGAATCCGTGACCGGTACGTCGTCGAATTTTTGCTTTAGTGCATAATTCGTTCGTTCCCTTGTGGCAATCGCCGTTTCAAGTTTCACACCGAACAATCAATATTTTCTAGGGGCCCAAACAATCAGAGCTTACGGGGTGCAAAACAGATTTATCCTCGAATCGGAGAACAGAGTCGACTTCAATCAAGTTTGTTACTATCCGAGTATTATTGCCAATAGGTATGCTGTATTTCTTTTTCGACCTGATTTTGTCGCCGAAACCGATTCTTACGAAATGTATCGTGATTTAGGTGGTTGGCGGTGAGACTCGAAATGATTGGAAATTTGATTATCTTCTTCGCTGCATTGTTCGCCGTTCTCGGACGCGACAGTATGAGCGCCGGTCTCGTCGGTCTGTCCGTCAGCTACGCCCTTCAAGTTAGTATTAAATGTGCCTCTTTTATTTTTACGCTTGCATTAAAAATCTGTGATAAAAAAATGTTTTTTTCTTCTTCAGATAACTCAAACGTTAAATTGGTTGGTTCGCATGACGTCCGACGTGGAGACGAACATAGTGGCTGTGGAGAGGATAAAGGAATACGGCGAAACTCCGCAAGAAGCAGCCTGGGACATTCCCGACCAAACTCCGCCGAAAGAGTGGCCATCGGAGGGTTGCGTAGAGTTCCGAGACTTCAAAGTTCGTTACAGGGAAGGATTGGAGCTCGTTCTAAAAGGATTAACTTTCACGGTGAACGGCGGTGAAAAGATCGGCATCGTCGGTAGAACCGGAGCTGGAAAGTCCTCCATGACGCTTTCGCTCTTCAGAATAATCGAAGCCTCCAACGGAAAAATCCTTATCGATGGAATCGATATTTCAAAACTTGGTCTCCACGCCCTCAGATCTCGACTTACAATCATACCTCAGGATCCAGTACTGTTCTCCGGTAATTTGCGGCTCAATTTGGATCCCTTCAATCTTCACACCGACGACGAAATTTGGAGAGCTTTGGAACACGCACATCTCAAAGCATTCGTAAAGAGTGAGTGCATATAATTTAGTAATCAGTCCTTTTGCTTCCTCGGAGAGGAAGCTGTTTTCGTAGAAAAAAATGGAAATTTTAATGTCAGAGTACTTGAAATAGTCGAAAACGTCGAGAAATGCGATTTTTAGGTAGCATCCGGATGTATGTGTACGTGTGTGTGTGACAGACTTGCATCGTTTAAAATGGCTACAAGTCGAAAACCCTTGAGACAGCGAGTTGAAATTTGTTACATTAGTAGAGTGGTCACGTCCCTTCGTTCAGTGCAATTTTTTATGAAGATTGAGGCTTGGTTCGAGATGTTACGTATTTTTTAAATTTCTTGAAAATCATTTGGTAGGTCTAACTTGAGTAAATGTTGAGCTATCGTCCTAAAACTGCATACAAATATAATATATTGATCAAAGACGTTTGGAATGTACTTTGGTCGAAATCTATCCAATCAGTCAGATTGTATGAGGTTTTGAGATTCTTGAAAAATTACTAAAAACGGTATAATTCAAGTAAACATGGAGGTATCGAGATTAAATTCGACATGGCAATTGACTGGCACTACACAATGTGTGATATTTTATGGGGCGAAGATTGATTAAATACATCAGTCATTGCCTCGTAACGAAGAATTACGCAAATTTCAAATCGCAGTTTTCTACGATAAATTTTGCGGGAAATTTCGACCGTTTCAATTGTATGAGATGTAATATTTTTTTGTGTTATGAAAAAAGCTGCAAATGAATTTGCACATGGCTTTTTCATTTATTACAATTTTGCGCACAACTTCCTCTATGAGGAAGCCAAAATCGATCAACGAACTTTCTTAATCTTTTCTATCTTTAATTTCGAATAGCAGCGAATCTTAAGAAAGATGGTGTGTAACTACTATGAATTTATTAGTAGAATAAATAAAAAAATAGATGTCACTATCACAAAACTCGAAGGAAAGAAACGGAGTAATCGTTTTCGTTTACAGGTCTGCCGACTGGTCTTCAACATGCAATTACCGAAGGAGGAGACAACTTGAGCGTCGGCCAACGGCAGCTAATCTGTCTCGCCAGAGCTTTACTGAGAAAAACGAAAATACTCATACTCGACGAGGCAACAGCCGCGGTAGATTTGGAAACGGACGATCTCATACAAAGAACTATCAGGCAGGAGTTCAAAGATTGTACAGTTCTCACGATTGCACATAGGCTTAACACAATACTCGACTCAGACCGGTAAGATTTATTAATTTTTTTATATCACTCTGTGGGAAAAGGGCGGTTTTGCGTAGGCCTTGTGTGCGTAAAAACCCCATTTTTACAACTTGTGAAATAAAATTTCGTTTTCTTTACGCGTGTGATTGCAACATTCGTCTTCGACACATGCTGCAAACTCACACTCGTCAGAATTTTTTTCTCGCACTAGTATCGTAATGTACCCAACTACCCTCAATGCCCATTACCAAACGACTATCGGTTATTATTTGATTATTTTTTTTGTATCTATTCTTATCTTATTTCCAGGGTTATTGTCCTAGACAAAGGATACATAACAGAATTCGAGTCCCCGCAAGTACTTCTCTCAAAGCCAAACAGTGCTTTCTACAGTATGGCGAAGGATGCCGGATTAGCAGCGTAATAGTCAGCGTATATTTGCGATGAACGATATAGAACGCTCGTGGAAACAAGGAGAGACAGATTGGATGGGGGAAGAACTTAAATGTTTTGTCGCAACACAGTACTTATCCCCTGTAAATATAGTGAAAGTATTTTCAGGCCAAAACTTGTCACTGACTTTTACGAATTACATTAATCAAGCAATATGTACTTGAAATCTTAATCCGAGCTGAGTTTAAAGAAGACAGGCTCGCACACATCATATACACGAAAAAAAAATTGCAAGAGTTTAATAGTAAACACCACGTAGTGAGAAAAATCGTCACAAACTACTGCCATTTTAGCAGCTTATTCTGCATCATAAAAGTAGGATACATCTGTTGAATATAAGATACTGTACGATGATTATTCCTTTTACGTAAGACAATCATTCTCGTTGATATTGGTATTATTTATTACTCTCGTTATTCTCGTCCAATTTCAGCTTTTTAAACGTCCCATGATTTAACTCACGTTTGTTTTTAATCCCCCCTTTAATGAACCCTCGATTAGATAAACGAGTTGCCAGTTGCACAATATTCATATACAGATTTTATAGTCGCAATCACAAAGGTTTAGTCGACAGTAGAACAACCCATCGGCATCCGAACTTCTATTTAGTTACGTACCATTGTACGATAGTACAAACCGTAGATGTATTTCTATTTGTGTTCTCCTTTATATTTGCCTCTGTTGTACTTATTATTTTTCAGATACGATTTACTATTAATGTCAAAAGTGTAGGCACTAAAGATTCGGAACGAAAGGATGTACCAATCTTCGGCGCACCTTTCATCTTCGGATTGTTTCAATTCACGCATGTTCCGAGTAACGATACCGCGGCACTGCAATGAGAAAAAACATAAACGAACAATTTACGAATTAGGTCGGCGCGTCTCCGGGAGCATTTGACCGTGCACCATCGTGCACTCAGGCTTCCTGCATGTATATTGTATACATATTAAAAAGAAAAACATCCACGTTAATAACGTTATCTATATGAATATGTGTAGATAAAATTGAGAAATATGCCGGGATACGAAATGTTTGTACCTAACGTTTAATTGCTCAGTTGTTATTGTGACAAAGTACCCGTAAATTACGTTATACTGATATACGAGGAAAATAATACTATTTTCAGTAAACGAAACAAAAAGAAGAAAAAGAGAAAAAAAAGAATTAAACGAAGAACGGTAATAAAGCAGACAAACGGCACACGCGAAATGGTAAATCGAATGGAAAAAAATCTGCAAATCCGGCAATAGTAACTTCGTACGCGCCGAAGTTGTGTTATCTTAGCATAAATCTAGGTGCCAGAAGGGGAAGTGCCTTCTTATAGTACGATCTGTGTAATGTACATATGTAAACTGGGCGCCTGTACAAGAGTGCAGCAAAAAGTGTTGTACTAGTTTGTAAGTATTTCGTAAATCAGAATGAAACGGAAGCAACAAAACAAAACAAACAAAAAAAAGAACAATGAACAATCTTTTGTGTATTTCCGATAGTTTTCAGATTGTCGACGGTAGATTTATCTCTCGACCTCTTGTACTTCATTCGTCATTCTTTATTATATATCTGGCCGAAAAGAACATTATATGTAAATTATTGATTATATTAAACTTAAACGTTCGCGTCTCAATGTTTCATATACGAATTATGTTGCCCGTCTTTCCTTGATTCAGCATTACGGAAATAAAGTTCCTGGCTTCGTCGACTGCCATGGCAGTAATTGACACATATTATTTGCCGGTATTGGTGCAGCCCTACATCGTTCAGTGCGTGCGTTAAGGGCATCTGCAATACCGCGGTCGGCAATAAAAACTGTAATCAATTCTCGCGGATTCTGGAATATACGGTCAAAACAAAAGCCGAGATGGTATCCGCTTTCGGTGATACTTTTCTTTTGACCATACATGATAGAATCTGCGAGAAAAGTTTATTATAGTTTTTATTACCAACCAGGCATATTGCGCATGCGAAATGCCACAGTAATGCGTCTCTCCATCAACTACAAAAACCTAATCTACATAAAAATAAAGTTCATGTCGATTGGACACTCACACCGATACCTTCTTTTCCGTTAGATATTTCTTCTTACATCGTAGCACGGCGAGCAAACCGGAGATTCGTTTTAATTTAAATATACGCAGCTGAATAATGCGATAAATCAATTGCAAGGATTTTCGTTGTCGGTCCTCGATAATAAAAATTGAGAAAGAAAATAATAAAATAAAGTAGATCGAATGTTTTACGATTGTTCCGAAGATTAATCTTACGATTAAAGACGCTGGTTTCGTCAGTTGTACATTGGATCCGGTTCGTCGCACATGTCGTGTTCAATAAAGAATAACAAAGCAACAAAATTAATCTTAATTGGCTGTTAATTGAACCAACGTGGAACGCTCTGATGCAACGCATTGTATCCGAAGGGGAAGGAATACGAAAGAACAGAATGATAAAGATTGTTTTTTACACTTAAAATAAAGTGGAAGCCCCGGTACGGGATCAATTTTTTTATTGCAATCGTATACTTTGCAAAGTTTTACGAAGCTGCTTTATAACTCAATTACACGCGCCAATGTTGGTGCCAAATTTTTTTGTTTACTGGCAATAAATTTAAACGGAGTACATTGAACTATCGTTGTCGTAAAGGAACGAACCCACACATAATACAATCAGGCTCTTCCGTCCGTTCCGTGTAAACCCGATGCTTATTTTCACTAAAATCTTCGTTTCCATTACGCTTCATGCGTTATTGGTAAAATTCAATGTTTCTCAGAAAAAAAGCGGTACAGCCTGTATGCATATAAGCTACATCTGATCCTTGTGCATTCGCATCCACAATTATCATCAGATATGACTGCCCGGCATTTCATTCACATTTAATACTTTGGTACTGTTTTGTCGTTTTTATTTTTATTAAAATGTTTTCTTTCTTTTTTTCGTAATTTAATTTAATATCAATTGAATATAATTCACGCCATCATGCGCGAGCCTCAAACTACGAAGTTAATTAGTTTTCTTTGATCCTTCGTTATTCGGGGCGCTATCAGCGATGGCTTTTTGTTCCTTGCCGGATGTCAATTCGGACTCCATTTCGCCAGTGAAACCAAACTCGTTAACTCGCGAAAGATCGGTCTTGTAGATCCATCGTTGATACAAAAATATAAAGAATACTATGTCGTCGCGGAAACAGCCTATTCTGTAGAGCGTTGGCATTTTGATCACAAAGGCGAAGATGTCGTCTATAAATGTGTTCAAGAATTTGTAAGACATCATTCGCCACGGTAGATGCGCTACGCTCTTCAGTTTGTAGTTAATGAATAGTTGTGGGGTCATCATGATGAAGCCGAACGTCAATAAGAAACCGTACAGCATATTTAGAACCCACGAGTACCATCCTTTGTGCTCCAAATACATCAACGAATAAATGGCGTAGCCACCGAGCAGCGGATAAAGTGCCCACGACAGATATCTAAATGCGAGCCTGTCGTATTCCTTCGTGGACGACTCCACGTAGGAGCCCTTGTCACGGAATGATAGTTTTGGGAATATACCGAGAACCTTCGATTCGCGATTCAGGCTTATATCGACGACCTTGTTGATCTTCCATATTTCGATACATAAACCTATGCCGCAACTTATACGGACTACCGTGTTCGTCTCATTGTCCAGCACGTACAGCAGGACGACGAGTGACTGAAACACGTTGAAGAAGACCGACCTCACCGAGAGACCCTCGAGCGATTTGCGATTGTTCCAAAATTGAATATCTGTAATGAATTACGGAAAAAAATTTTAATGGCGAAATGTTTTTATGTAACTCGGTGCGAAAATGGCAGTTTCCGATTGCATGTCCTAACGCATGCACGTAAAATCCGGTTTTCCGTTTACGAAGTGACCGCAGAAAGGCACTTTTCCACATGGCGTGCGAGAAAAATACTGTGCATGCGTACAATCGCAATATGGTCTTTTGTCTAGCACTAGTGTGAGAAAGTGCCTTTATGCGCGCACTTTCCAAAAAAGAAGAGCGTGATTTTCGTGAGTTTGTTAGGAAAAATTATGTGAATGGCATGGGCGTAGAAACCTAAATGCCGAACTCGCTTTCGGCTTGTGTGGAATTTGCATACTCGTCAAGAACTCCCTTTCTGCGCCCTTGCCATAAAAATAGCTATATCCTATCTTTCGATTGTAAATTAAGTTTAAAGCGCATTGATAATATCGTTCGTGTCGTGTCTTACCGTTTTTAAATGCCAAGAACTCAAATATACTGTGCAATATTGAAATGCCGATTGTCATTCCAAGTAAATACGGATTCGTCTCGAGGATCGTTTCCTTCAGAGTGTCTTGATCGCTGTCATCTTCATCCGCCGTGTCTCCTGCAGAATAGAGATTTCGTTATTGATCAACTCGATCTCGATGTATCGCCAGCTTGTTGCAACGCAACGACATACGAGAGATTGAGAGAAGAAATTTCTTACCCATAAATGAGGAAGTCCACTTGTTTCTCATGGACTGAGCCGCGTATAGCTGCCACTTGAACAACGACAACGGTTGATACGTTAAGCGTAGCTCCAGCGTTGTTATCGTGTCATTTAACGGATGATAATCACGCTGCATATTCCAGAAATCATTGAGATAGACCGGAGGCTTGTACATCTTCCCAGCTTGCACGAAGTTGATATCTGAATGGACACGATTATTTTATTAATTTAGAAAACGAGTTTCCATAATGTGGATATCCCACATATTGCCAAAGTCAGGAAAGTACTTGAACCAATCATAATAACTATAAAATACATCCTACAGATGTACTTATTAATGAAAATCTAATTTTTCGACCGAAAGTGACGTATTTTTGGTAAATCTCCGAAAATCTAAATATCTGATTTCTAAATTCCTGCTAGTGGTCAATAACTGGGAGAACCACGTTAAATATCATTATTCTCTCCGACCTCTTCATCATTGCATTACTAACATTCATCAAGAGGCGGTGGGACTTGACCTTGGACCCAATTAGTCTGATCGGTCACGAAATTTATAGTTAAATTGGGGTGCCAGTGCGACACTATTTCCTGATCCATCACTTCGGCTTTCTGTGAACAACACGAACATCAAATTATTCGAATTTTAAGGAGCCTCTAAGAATCAAGAGCAGGCTGAAGTACTGAAAGGGGGTTAGAGATTTTCACAAAATTTACCTTGATCTCCTCCTCGGTGGCCGTTGTTTCACCCGTCAACAAATTGTGCCTCTTCTGATATCTGACTTTCTTAAATTTGTTTATCATCTTTCTTCCATAGGACACTTGATTACCGGCGTAAATACCCTTTCCGGCGTTGGGGTCGGGTGATTTTCCACTCCTCGTTACGTAGACGTGCAGAAATATAGATCCGTTTCTCTTGAGTTGATCGGTCGGAGTAAATTTGTGCGTAAATATTCTGGTGCCGTCGTTGTACGGTCCGCCGCTCCAATCGCCGTATATAAGACTCTTTTCGGACCACACCAACGTGGTCGGATCCGCAAAGCTATTGAAAGTCTCCGCCTCGGACATGTATACATTGAGGTCGAAGAGAGTACCATTTTCAAAAATATTTACAGCCGGTACTCGCACAACAGGAACGCTACCACTGGCGCTTGCACTCAGATTCGTCGTGTCAGCTTGAGGTTTCCGGAAGAACGAACTGATGAAATAAATAATTAGTGCCCTAATGATCAACGACTTTGTAACAGCGAAAAAGGATTCCCATCGCGATGGTTGGTACTTGTTTCGCTGCTCTTCTGTTTCTGCGCTAACCTGAAACATAAATTTTTCAATGTAAGTTTATGGTACAGCCACGTCGCTGCAAGGCTGTGTTTGTTTCGCGGTTGACAAGTCGTAAATCTTGTACAGTATTTTTGATACAGTCACCAATAATTAAAATTATAATAAATATTTATTTATTTAATCGTTATTAAACAGGAACAATTATTTGACAACATTAAATCATTGTACATAGTTATAAGCAAAAAAAATAGATCTTTTTTAGATTTTATAACAATATCATGTTTTTTTTAACTTTTATCCAACCAACAGACAAAAAAATCTTTGCTTCTGCTGGAAATACTCGCTCTAAAAATTCTTTTTTAAGCAAGGAAACAAGTTTTATTCATTATACATGTTTTACTCATTGTAAAGTGCTGCCACTGGTGTAATTGACTCAAAAAAATTATTTTTGTTTTTACTTGTTTTCAAGACTCTAGGAGAACTGATGAAATAATCTTATGTAATAAAATCTTGTTCCTTTCGCTATGGGAAACTTGCACATAGATGGTTTGTTTGAAAAAAGGTGTTTTTGGAGTAACGAGTCTATTTAATCAAATTCTGAGTTAGTATGCTCAACGAGTCAGCACAGTATTTTAAAATAAGCTTTAAATGATAGATAATGAATCCTTTCCGAAAAGATTTCTTGCTTAAAGATTTGTGAAATGATTGAGACAAAAACATTTATGTGATAAAGTATATGAGAAACTTTTTAAGCTCTCGATGTACAAAATGATCGCGATGCTCTTTGAGCTTCCCTCTTTAAATGCATTTCCATAATTGTTATAATATATTTTTCTCGTATAAAAGATTGAAACAAAAACATTTATATAACAGACTATATTAAATGTATAAAAGATGGGCTTTTTGGAGTAACGAGCTTATTTCATCACATACTGAATGAGTATGCTCAATGATTGGGTGCAATATTTAAAGACAAGTTTTGAACGATGATTCATCAACCCTTTTCCGCAAGGAATTCTTGCTCAAAGATTTTTTAAAAGATTGTTTATAAAATATCTAAAAAAGAACATTTATGTGACAATGTATATCAAAAACTTTTTGAGCTTTCCATGTACGAAATTATCGCGATGCTCTTCGAACTTCCTCTTCAAATGCATTTCCGTGATTTTATGGTATATTTTTGAATTTTTAAGGCCACTTGATACCTTTCGCACGACGAGCGAGTAACCTCGTGACGGCTCGTCGCGACGCAAAGTGCTGACTAATCGCTACGGTAAATTGAATTCAAAATTGCTCGATCAAGGTGGAAATACAGTGAAATTTTGTGACGAGAATTAAATGGAATGTCCCTGAAGAAAACGAGGGATAACGTATTGTAATAACTCGTCAATTGGCCGTACGTCCCGACGCGATTTCGGGAGAACTTGTGCGAACGTGACACTGTTAATAAAGCGGTGATAGAGGCTCAAAATACTTGACACACATCTCTCTCCTCGTTATTCGTTTCGGCGACAGCGACTTCGCCATTTCCTTGCTGTCCTTCCATGTTCTGTGTTACTTCTTCCTGGACACGGTCGTTGCCGTCATCCTCGGCGCCCGCCATTTTTCACGTACGTGTTATGCGTTCGCCTTTTTTGATCACTGGATAAAGACGAGAAACAAAAAAACGAGAGACCCGACGTACAGCTGAATGGGCCGGATGTGACGAGTGACGACCGATGGTACGCTGCAGGACTCGTGATTACGAAGTGCATATGCATGTACGCCGAAGATGAATTCTGCCTCTCGACGAGGCGCGGCAATGATTTTCCGCACTCCTGATTGGCCATCGCGCCAAGAGTTCCGCACGGCGCCCGTGCTGTGGAAACTTACCCAGAGGAAAGTATTTGTCCAACTAACGTATTCATAACATAATTATTGTATCGCCATGTTTAGGTTCGTTTTATTTCAATTGACTCAGAATACCGATGTATTACACTGTAGTAGTTATAATCGAGCGCAATGTAAGTCCAAATTACGTTAACGAAAGGAAATGTTGATGCAAAATGCAAATCCATAATTTTAGTCTAAATACAATCGATCGTCGTTCTAACTGTCGCGAACAAAAGTTTGCGAGGTAATAATTCTGACGGTATATTATGTAAATGCGTCTGAAATTAAAGTTCGCTTACAAACTCAATACAGAAGACTTCTATTTCGTCGCTCATCATTAGCCTCTTCTTGGCTATCGCTGTTAAAAAAATCTGTCTCAACTAAAATTATACTAGCAATAAATGTATTATCAATAATACCCGAGCTAAGTTAAAAGGAGATAGTAGTACTATCATAATGTTCTATTTTTTTTATATAGAAATATAAAAGTAGTTATAAGAAACGTTTGTATTTTGATAATTGGTTAAGCAATCAGTTGATAAACAAACAAACAATAAAAAAAATTTGTCAGCTCGAGGCAGCGACTCGCACTCGTGTTTATCGAAGTGCAGACAATTCACTATAAAATCTCAATAAAAAAACGTACGAATCCAGCCCGAGAATCGTCGATTATTTCCTCGAGCGGTAGCATTCAAAAGCGTCAACCAATCATGAGAGACTTGTGTACGCTCGATGCTCGTAAACACGCCGCCATCATGCTGTAACGCCATAATGATGCTATAAGGCGACGGGCGGTTCGGTCTGCTCTTTCGGTGTTCCGGGGTAAACATTTGTTCGCGAATGTAAATCGTTGTGAGATGTGATAATATTAAAGTTTTCACAAGAGTGGCACGGTTAAGCTTCGCCGAGGATTGTCGAAACTTTCGTTCCGGTGAGTATTATATCTGTCGTCGATTGGCGATTAATGATTCGCGGATAGATTGTAAGTGGTAAGGTACTCGGTGCGAGCAGTCGCTGCCGCTGCTGGTGCAGAGAATGTCGACGAAGAGAGCGAGAAAGAACGAGAGCGAATGGTGAGCGCGAGGCGCCAGAGAAAGATAAAACGAGCCCTAGTGGTAGTGGGTAAAAAAAAAAAGAAAAAAACGTCAGTTCAAGCCAAGTGCGAACGTAGTGTGTACCACAGCTACGCAGAGGCGACACTCGATTGGCGGATCTTTAGTCGCGAAGCCCCTTTTTTTTTAATCCTTCTGTATGGCACTCAGGCTGGCGCTTCGCGCGCTACAGTTATTACGTTCGCACTTCTGTGCGTATAAAAAAAATATATACCACAATCCTCGCTTTGCATTTGTACAGTAGTGTCCGATCGTAGTGACTTATCGAGCGTTACTTGGATAAAAGTGCCTTGCGGCACGGAAGCTCAGCGATGGCGGTTTAAGGCGGTTTCAGGTAGCAAAGTCGAGTGCGTTGAGATTTGTCGAGTTGCCTTCGATTACCGATGCACTTTCGTACCGCAATGGACCATTGCCCATTATTGGCCAAATGAAGATTGGACGTGTAACTGGAATGCGTCTATACACAGACACACACACGTACACGATAAAAAGCTGCAGTTCATATCACACTCTGAACGACGGCACCGCTCCGATTACTGCAAGGCGAAAATACCGCGAAAACCACCTTGTAAATCAGGTAGACTTTGATAGCGGCCTTATCGACTTCATCTCGTCCCGCATATGGTCTTCGAAAACCTGTCGCCAGATTAAATCTCGGAGAGTACGATGCGATCGGCTCAATTTTTTTGCTTTTTCAATTCTAAAACAAGGGAGCTTGTTGTCTAGCGAAGCACTTCAGCGAGTTTGACTACTCACAGTAGCTTCATATGTACTACCTTTTTTCACTCGTTTTTTGTAACAGAACTGCCAGAGCCATATTTTTCAGGGAACGTCTTTGACGCCGAGACTTTTTATAAGCTACATGTATGTGTGACTCTCTTTCGACAACAGAAAATGAGAATCCTGTATGTGATCGCAAAATCGCTCACATGGCTTCATTCCGAAAGTATGTTAAATTAAAAAAATTCTTTTGGATACATTTTTTTTTTTGCAATCTCCCGCGCATTTTTGGGTCACGAGTGCGGAGTCAAATCTGACAGCTAGCCCGACCGCCCGGACTCATCTCCGAGCAAACCAATCAGCTCCACGGAGAGGCGCACCGACAATAGAAAAATATTACTCTCCGAGATATCAATCTCGTATCGAGGTGTTTTTCTTTTTTTTTTTTTTTAAATATAGAGTAAGAGCGAAAGTGCCGCGATGGCGCCGATCGGGGACTCCGCGCAGTTGTTTCACCGAGCCGTTCGATCTGTACCATACGATTAGATAAATTTGTTTGTTGTGCTCGATGACGGCCGGGAAATCTCGTGGACGCTCGTCGGCGGGGCGTCGCGCGAACCCGTGACGCGATTCCACGGACGCGGGTGTATGCGCGTTGAAAAAAAAACACACACACACAAAACAAAACGAAAAAAAAAACAATATTGCATCGTGGTAGGAAGCCATTTGTAACGAGTACAGTGTTTATCGGCAGGTACTTGCGTGTGCTGCGTATTCGCGGACGCTGGCTCGATTCAACCTCCCCCACCGTACGGCAATGAATCATCCGCACTCGAGAATCTCCCTCCCCAGCGACACACTTCATCTAACCTCAAAGTACCGAAAGTATTTTTTTTTTCGCCCAAATACTAACACGGGCGATTGTTTGTATTGTTTTACTGGAGAGAACCTATTCGCAAAGAGCCGAGAGACGTTGAGCATGGATTCGTGACTTTGATATTGAAATTTTTATCTACGTGCGGCGATCGAGAATTTTTTTTTTATCACCCTCAAGATAACTGCACGACATCGAACTTCATCGTTGGCAAGTCTCTGTCAGTGCACTGCTTTGGGAGGAAAGAAAATTGTTCACTCTTACAATTTCGTTGTCTGAGCGAACCTCCCGGAGTGTTTCATGCCCCTGAAGATATCTGCACTACATCGAATTTCACCTTTGGCGAATCACTGTCGATGCACTGCTTTGGGAAGGAAAAGTAATTGTTCGCTTGTAGAATTTTTTTACTCAAAGTAAACTTCTCTCATTGAAGCTTATGCGATGCAATAACACAGCTGTTACAAATGGATGAAATTTAGTCTCTTGCAGATATCTTGAGGGTAATTTTTTTTGTGAAAAACGACAATGGTTTCGAAGACCATTTTGTATTTTTTAATTAATTAATTTATTTATGAAATTTTCTGGGAAAAACTGTTTTTACAACATGTATAATTTATGAGTGCGATTGCATTTAATAACTGGCATAGAACCGTTACAAGTTAGAACCAGCGCAATCATGCAGAGCCGAAAATACAAAACCAAATAGAACGAAAATTTAATCAAAAGTCAAAAACAGAAAGGAAACCGAACACATGAAAAATAAATTATTAGTATCAGTACCACACTATTAGACTTTGGTATTTAAATTTTTGTCTATGAACAGTGGTCAAGGATTTTTTCACAATCCTGAAGATATCTTCGAGAAATGGAATTTCATTGTAGGCAAGTCTCTGTCGATGCGCTGCTTTAGATAGAAAAGAAAATTATTTACTCTTACAAGATTATTCTTTAAGTGAACTTTACCAAGCGAAGTTCGTGCGATGCAATATTGCATCAGTTACGACTCAATGAAATTTAGTCTCGTGCAGATATCTTCGGAGTCATATTTTTATCATCGATAACGATGCGATGTTTCCACAGGGCGGCCGCAAGGTCGAACCATACGTGGAGCACGAGCTACCGACGAGAGCAGAACCTATAGAGGAGATTACGCCGACCCACCGAGATGGACGACGAGGAAGGATCGTCGAGTTCGGGGCCGATGTCTTCACTGAACAGTCTCTTCTCGTTCACGAGTCCGGCGGTGAAGAAGCTGCTGGGCTGGAAGCAGGGAGACGAGGAGGAGAAATGGGCGGAGAAGGCGGTGGATTCGTTGGTGAAGAAACTGAAGAAGCGCAAGGGGGCAATAGAGGAATTGGAGAGGGCGCTCAGCTGTCCCGGTACGCCTAGCAAGTGCGTAACGATACCCAGAAGTTTGGACGGCAGATTGCAGGTCTCGCATCGCAAGGGTTTGCCGCACGTTATTTACTGCAGAGTTTGGAGATGGCCGGATCTGCAGTCGCATCACGAGCTGAAGCCTCTCGAGCTGTGCCAATATCCGTTTTCCGCGAAGCAGAAAGAGGTGTGCATAAATCCTTACCACTACAAGAGAGTGGAGAGTCCGGTGCTGCCGCCTGTGTTGGTACCGAGACACTCGGAGTTCGCTCCGGGTCACTCGCTCCTGCCGTTTCAACAGCTTCCGGAAACGACGATGCCGCACAACGTGTCGTACTCGTCGAGCGGCTTCAACGCCGGTACCGGCGGCAGCGTCAATCCCACGTCCCCGATGTCCTCGGTGGGCTCGGTGCCGAGTCCGGGAAGCACGACGTCGCCGAATCCCCAGAGTCCGTACGGGACGAACGGCCTACCGGAAACGCCACCGCCGGCCTACTCGCCGCCGGAGGACGGCTCCCAAACGGGACAGTCACCACCTCCCGATCCGGCGGCCATGGACACCGGCAATTCGTCCGAGGTAGCGCCGGTATGCTATCAGGAACCACCGTACTGGGCGTCGATCGCCTATTACGAATTGAATTGCCGCGTCGGCGAGGTCTTTCACTGTCAGTCACACTCGGTCATCGTCGACGGCTTTACAAATCCCAGTAACAACTCGGACAGATTCTGTCTCGGACAATTGTCGAACGTCAATCGCAATTCGACGATCGAGAACACGAGGAGGCACATAGGCAAGGGGGTGCATTTGTATTACGTCGGCGGTGAGGTCTACGCCGAGTGCCTCTCCGACTCGGCGATTTTCGTGCAATCGAGAAACTGCAACCATCATCATGGCTTTCATCCGAGCACCGTATGCAAAATACCGCCCGGGTGTTCACTCAAAATATTCAACAATCAAGAGTTCGCACAGCTGCTGTCGCAGAGCGTCAATCATGGATTCGAGGCGGTTTACGAACTCACTAAGATGTGCACTATTAGGTAATAGTTTTGTTCGTTGGTTTTGTTTTGTTGGAGATTTTATAGTATACGTTTTTTTGATGTTCCGATTATGCTCACGTAGTGGCTAGTAGAGTAAATGTCCTGAAGTAAACGTTATTTTTATTGATATTAACGTCGCTTGAATGCAATCCGTATAGTTTTTTTTAATGTCCCGATTATGCTTGCATAGCGACCCGTACAGTAAAATACCCTAAAGTAAACGTTATTTATTTTTATTTCTTCTAATTTATTTATTGAATATGTACGGGCTGGGCCCATTTACAGGCCGGTAAGTAACCAATCGTACAAGCAATACCTATATACAATGCGATTAAGAGAGCCGTATAATAAGCATTTGCACATAATTTAAAGAGAGGTATAAAAAGTCGTGAGCAATTCCAGATAATCGAAGATAATGCAGCTATGCAATTCAAATAGAAAAAAATACAAGACTAAACGTGTAGTGAACTAAAATAAAATTTGATCAATGACAAATTGTAGCATGAAGTGTGTGCAAAAGTGAATCGTAGTCGTATATGAAAAGTAAAACGAATTCATGTAAAGTCAAGCAATTTCATATTTTTTATACAACAGTGTCGACAACCTTCTTACGATGAATAATGGACGATGGTGTTTGAAGTTTGTAACTACATCAAATCTATAAAATAATCGACTCTCATATACGATTATAAATTTTCCAAGACAGCGGAATGTACATCAGATCGTGGATTTAACGACCCTTTGGTTTTCTTTGCCAGGATGTCATTCGTGAAAGGCTGGGGCGCCGAGTATCATCGACAGGATGTGACTTCAACGCCGTGCTGGATAGAAGCTCACCTGCACGGACCTCTCCAGTGGTTGGACAAGGTTCTGACACAGATGGGCTCGCCCCTCAATCGCATCAGTTCTGTGTCGTAAAAAACGTTCGAGGTCATAAGAATATTCTCAACGAGAAAAGAAAAAGAAAAAACTGTTCGAGGACGTAGTTCTGGTATTTCGCGAAGGGGATGGACATGGCGCGACGAGACGGCTGGACCGTGTACGGCCAGGCAAGGGATGCACGCCAAACATTTTTTTTATTTTTTTTTTACTCGAGTTATATAAATAACTGCAATGAGCGAAGTTTTTGCAAATTAGGATACCGGTTTTTTAACACCATAAGGGAGTAATCAGTTGTATATACGCATAGATGATACGCCCTTTTGGCGTTAATCGCAATGATATATAGTTCCCTAGAGTATCCCCTTTAAGTCGGTTTAAATCGGAGCTTTACGAAAATGGGACATCTGCCATAACGAAATATTCTGATATTGTTTACGAGCCGAGAGCCAACAGTTGTCGAATACGACCAATATTAAATCGCTCAACTATTCAATGGTCGTTATCTCGGTGGCGCTATTGTTAATCCTTTTCAAATTATACGCAACGATACGAGAACTACGAAAGACAGATGTTCCTTCGCAAAAAAAAAACATCTACTATACGGTAGAAAATCTACTTTGTGTTTACTCGGTACAAGAAGGCTGACGTCACACAACCAGAGAAACCAGAGAAAATCTTAAAGATTCTTACAGGAGGTTAGCCAGTTCGTAGCGGGACGACTGATAGTTCGCCCGTACGACAAAAAAACCGTTTCGCGTGCCTCGCGCTTCGATCGCGGTTCGTCCACAGAGACATTATTATTTCCGTAAACGACGAACGAAACTCGAACGCCGGCAAACTGCGGTTGCGTTCGGCTGCGTGTGAGATTTATTACTTTTACTTTCGTAAATAATGACGAAGATAAAAACAACAAAAAAAAAAAGCTTAACGCGAGTGCAAATATAGAATTATATTTAGTGTAAGAAAGCCGATGATAATAAAACCAATTGAAAGTAACGCATCGTTACGCGCGACAAAAAATTGTGCGCGATCGTTTGCCGGGAGGACAACGACAGCAAAAAAGAATGAAAGAAAAACAAAAAAGCCGTACAACTTTATAGGCTGTTATTTAAGAAGAAAAAAATACTATTATAGTAATATAAGTAAGTTTATTCGACACTAAGGAATGATATTTTTTAACCTATTGTATGTCATGATATTTTATTTTGTATATGGCGTACGATGGAGGATTTATGTGCAATCCTTAGAAATCTTAGCGTCGAATTTTTTCAGTGCCGTCTCTTAGGTTTTCTTTCTTTAAACGTGGTGACGAGACGATCGACGGAGAGTGCGAATGATGTTTTTTGAAAAAAATTTATTGGACGTTCGGTCAATGAACGGGAAGCAGTTCGATATTGTAAACTGTTCCACCGATTGTGCGCGCGCAATGTCCGTTTCGTTGAGTCCAGTGATTAGTGATTTTATTCCAAAACCGTTCTTTTTTTTTGTTGTTGTAATTATGTGATTCGATTACGATCTCCAGTAACACTTTAAGACCGGGCACGAGAGTACTTTTTCGTTAGATATCACCGGTGTGATTTAACGAAAGGAAAATAAAAGAATTTTCGAGATATTCGCCCGACGCTTTGATATTGTCTGGACGCTGTCTCGACTCGTGAGGAACAGGATACTTTCTGCTTCCCGTCCTGCGCGGGTGACTCTGACAAAACGATAATAATTGAACGCCACGGTCGAAATGGTACTAACTCGATTAAGAATACCCTCAGATGCCTCTATATATATGGGACAATATAAATACGATGAGCCTTAAACAAAGTGCCACTCTGACCTGAAACGGCCTTTCGACTAACAAGGGCCTTAACTTTACTTGGGTATATAAATCTTATAATACGAAATAGATCTTATACTAATTAATCCTTCGCAAGATTACAATGCAAGACGTTGGACGCCGATCTCATTTCGAAGATTTTAGGACAAGGCGAGGTACAATGCTGCTCATTATTGCCTGGTTTTCCTGGATATCAGTATCGAAGATATCAATATCGAAGATATCAATATCGATGATATTAATATCGAAGATATCAATATCGAAGATGTCAATATCGAAGATATCAATATCGAAGATATCAATATCGAAGATATTAATATCGAGGATATCAATATTGAAGATATCAAGTACGTCGTCCAGTTTTGCTAGATCTCTTCCTGAATGTCTTACTTGATATCTTCGATCTTCTATAAGATCTCTGTACTATTCCTGTCATAGCTTAAGTAAAAATCTACACCTCACTGTAATATTTTGGATGGCTATGGTATTTACGGCATTTATTCCAGTACCAATAGCAATGCTATCTATCTATCTGTCTGTCCCGTTAAGACATGGAGCAAGATATTTAACAAGATAGAAAAACCAGGCATTAGTGAACAGCAGTGTACGTAGATATACATCGTATTCAATGTTTTTCGCTTGTTACAAACAAAAGTGATGTACGTTTTTTTTTTTTTTAATTTCCTTTCGTGTACGTCGCGCATCGTATATAGTGCCTGCTTCTACGTTGACGATAAGATATAGAAACGTAAAACCGACAAGCAAACTTAGCTGATTGGAGCGCGACGAGATCGAGTGATGGACTTTGTGAATGCCGAACGAGAAATGGATTCGTCGAATGATTGTGTCGTCCAGATCGCAATACTTTTTTTTGTAATCTTTACCCGACGATTCGTCGAACGAAGCTGCGAAATTCATTTCTCGAGAAACGCGTGTATGCATGCGAGATTTAAGGTACACACGGAAAAATGAAAATAAATATACGTTTACTTTTATGCTCGATAATAAAAGAAAAATAAACCCGAGTATACGCTATACGAAGGTCACTGCCGCTTACTAAACGATTCGGTTGCCCGAAGTGCCTAGCTGTGATTTTTTAACTCTCAATCTTGTTGACATCGTCCATTCATGTTCAGCAACAAAATCTGACGACGTTTGCAGGAAGTTTGCCAAAATAAAGAGAAAAAAAGCTGAAAGGATCTTTCTTGCGAGAAAGCAATTTGCTATTTGTGCTCATTCTAGCGAAGTCACTGAAAAAAAAATCTGTAATGCCAAATTGCGCATGCATTTCATTTTCGGTACATTGGTTCCTCGCGGAACGGTGAATCGATTTGAATGATTCGTGGTGATGTATATTTATTATGTGCATGTATATTATAGCTTTAAAGAAAAAGAAAATTGTTGGAAATAGGATTTATTGTGAGAGTGTAAATTGAATGGCAACGCCCAACCTGGCGTTGTAAATTAAATCAGAGACGCAGGATATATATTAGTATATTATATTATTGATATAATCGAGACTTTCTGTACTTGGCATCGGTGCGTTGCCGCCTCTTTTTTTATAGTACGGCACGCAACTCGAGAAGTGTATTTTGTGAAGCTTTGCCATCGTGTTTAACAAAGCGCAGCGAACGTCTAGTGTCCCGCTTGGGCAAGCGCACATTCTTCGATTATTCTCGTCGAAGAGAATCTAAAACGTTTATAATCAGATCCACGCTAAAGGATCGTTGTCGCTACGATTTTAACCAATTATTATCTTCATATTCCAATAAGCTGAATTTTGCGAGCCAGCTTTTTCAAGCTGTAAACGGATTTGTTGAAGAGAAGTGGGATTGTCAAACGAAGCGAAGACCAGACTTGTTGAGTTGCACAAAACTAGATGTATAGGTCGTTAAGGAGGATCGGACAAGGAAACCTGGTTAAAAATTGAGCATTACTATTTAAGGATGCATCACACATATGCATTTCTAACGATAAGTTCAATGTGATCAAAATTTCAGTACTTCGCCATATGTCAAGAATCTGAAAAAAAACAGCTGTATTAACGCAATTAAGACCTTTGATTTTGCATAATAATCAACCCAAAAAGTTATTAACAAATTTTTTTTTTAAATCAGAAAACCTTTTATTTTTTCATTTTAAATGAAGTTTTTAACTTTTTTTTAGAATTCATGTGAATCATTTCAGTACTCAAAATTCTACAGTACACACAAAAAGTTTCGAAGGAACCGTGCCAACAGATACGTAGATATGGCCTTAAAAAAAAATTGAAAAACAAAAAATTCAAAAAAGTATGAAAATTCTTTTAAAAATCGTGTGGCTTCTAGTAAATCAATGAATTAATTTGAAAAGAGAAAAAAAGGTTTACTGATTATTTGTTGAACACTTTTTTTAACAATGCGTTAATAACTTTTTGACATTATTATTATGCAAAATTAATGTTCCTGGCACCTTTGATAGAGTCGATTTTTTCCAGATTTTGAAATCACTAAATCTCACTTTTGGGCGGGAATGTACGTGTGAAGCATCCTTAATAAAAGGCTTTTTAAAAATGTTCAAAAATAAATTGGTATCGATGTTATCGCAGGATATTAACAGAAACAGAAGTAAGAAGTAAATATTCCGAGCGTCGAAACAGTGGCAAAATCCAAACGATTTAAAATCGATTAAAAATGTTAACAAAATAATTATGAAGTACGGAATTATGCAAAGCATGATGGTAAATTTAGGAGTAACGTGCCTTTCGACAAACTTATTACCAGCGGAAACCCTGTTTCGAAAGTTTAATTTCTTCTTTCTAAAACCCAGATAGAAAAAGGTGCCACGAAACGGGTATCGTACCATTGGCACCGCCACCGTTTCGTCATTTTTCTATGTGAGAAAAACCTCTGTTAGGAATTTTAAAAAATGTATTTTAGTTGCTGATTTTACCAGAATGCACCGATCTATCCTCTTTAACGTTCGAGCTTCGGGGACGTCCGAAGCTGAACAAAACGTGCCGTCTTTAGATCGTAACTTGTGTATTAAGATATTGACCTACCAATGACACACCTTGGAATCCATTCCAGACTGACTTTGGAGCAATTATTTTATTCCCTTATACATTGTACTCTCTTGAAAATATCCCATCGGCCATACTCATGTGTACAAACGGAGATGTTTCCGTAGACGAGATTTCCGGACTCACATTGCCAAGCGAACTTAAGACGTCACTTGAATTTGAGCTCCTCTCGTAGGGCGCTGTCTCCGTACTGCGATTTTCTGATCCGCACATTATTATTATTTTTTTGTGGCGATAACTGTTGTAAATGTAACGGGTACGCATAAATCATAAGCACCTACCTGCGTATGCACGCGACGATGAATCAACAGTGTCGTTCGTTGTCGCGCGAGTCCTTTATAAACAATTTTTATTCGAAGATCTCTTTTTAGTTTGACGAGGTATTTGGCGAGAGCATGATCTTTCAGAAGAGTCATATTAAAGGTAATTAAGAAATTGTGAAATATAAAGATGAACAAAAGAAAAACAAAAACAAAAATATATATATTACGTTGTAGTTATAATATGGGGAAAAGAAAATTATGAAGTCTGATGATTAAAGTGATCATGTACATCTTGATGGGTAGTATTTTTCATTTAATCCAACTGAACAATATTTTTATGTCCCACATGCGCGACGCAGAATAATTTCTTATTATGCAGATAATTCACATACCTATACAATGAAATAATCGAGTACTCAATTATGCGGTACTACAGTATAGGTTTTTTTTCCGTTTTTTCCGATAAGTGGTGGCAAATGCCATTTGTGCACTATACGACGCAATGTAGTCGAGTCTTGGTTTATTTATTTTTTAATTTCATTTTCACTTTTTAAAATTTATTTTATTAATTTTTTTTTTATTGTTTTCTTTATTTTTCGTCCGATACCCGTACGACGTACAGTGATTTGTAGATTTCTCTAAATGTTCTTTCGTTTTTTTCGACTAATTTAGCATGTAAACGTGTATTTACTATTTAAGAGACCGACAGAATGGTACGTTCACTGTTGCGTGAAAAACCTCCTTTTATCCCTCTATTCGCTCTCTCTCTCCTTCGTCATGCTTTTTCCCCATTCTTCATTTGTTCTTTTTTTTTATTTTCCCTCGATAAGTGGAATTCGATTATATAGCAGTATCGTTAATGTCTACACGCAATTAATACAACGTACACATCACGTTCGACGTGAGAAAATTCTGAACGCAATAATGAACTTTGTTTTAAATTAATATTCTTTTGTTGTTTGTTTTTCTCTTAATTTTGGAAGCATTTTCGTTAGCTTCTCGTACGATAGATCGATGTTCTTCGTAATAATGCGCGGTACAGTCAGTTGCTTTTTGAAGATTCACTCTAAGCTACGTTACATTACAGATAACGCCTATCATTCTTAAAAGTAAGAAGACATTTTTGCCATCCCGCATCACACCATATTTATGGCTCACCTATGTGTGTTCTTTCGCTCTGCTATGCCGTGCGGTAGTGTTTATAATAAACCTCTTTGGATTTTTTTTTCGAATGATCTGAGAACAGTTATTCCCCGAACGAGATCGATTTTTGCCGAAACGAATGGCGATTGAACAATGATTTGTCTTTTTAAATATAAACGGCGAATATCTGTTATCAAAATTTTCGAAAAATGAAAGAAGTGTACCATGGATAGTGTCTCATGACATCGTCGTTGTGTGTTCGCGACAGCACTCTGTCAGGGCTTACATGCATGTTTTGTTTTTAATTATTTTTTCGTTCCTTTTTTTTTTATTAATTCGCTTACATCTGTGAGTGTGTGTATGTGTGTGTGTGTTCCCTTAGAAATGATTGCAGTCACAGTCAAATTCAACCCCCCTTCTCTGTTCGTTCCCTTCTCCTCATCTATAGATAATATATACATTAGTGGTTGTATATATCATTTAACGTGCTAATTAATATTTCATCGCTCTGTCGACCCTATTCATAATTCGGACATGAAATATGACCAAGTTTCTTGTTGCCCTCATCTTTTTTTTTATTTGATATTTCATTTTGCTTCGTTTTTATTTTCATTATTCTTTTTTTTGTTTCCAAGGCTGCTCGTCCGATAAACCTCAGAGGACCAAACATAACGTAAAACTTACATCCCTTTTCCCCCCTCCCCCCGCAAGGTACAAAAGTTATAGAAGTTCGTTAGTAAACGAGACAAATAAATACTTAATATTTTAATAAATAGCTTCTTCAATTATTTTACCGTTTCTCCTATGTCAGCTAAATATGATTGAAAAAAAAATTCTAAATCATACGATTCTTTTAAAATCCATCGATTGCGATTTGGTGATCGGCTAGTCGCTCCTATTGATTAATTCATTCTTCCCGTTAATTAAATCGAATGAAAAAAATAAAATAAAAAAATGTAAAAATTTATTATCTTCTTCGTGAAGTCCCGAATGTCCATCGACTGAATAAAATATTCGAAAAAGGATCGCGGTCTCCCGAACGCACCGAAGTTAGTGCGCACGCTACATGTACGATGTTTTCTTCCATTAGCTCCTTTTTATGAAATTGATTTGATTTTGTTTTCTCCATAAACGAAGGCCGAGAATGTCTCGCTTGGATTCCGTGAAAATATATTAAACGGATGAGAGTCAGTCGTTCGTTGTGCGCGACTAAATTACTAAATGCAACGAGCGAATTCGCGTTCGAGTTAGACGCGAATAGAAAAATTGCTAACGTTTCCGAATAATGATCAATGTTCTCTTGGCAGGGCGTCCAGTAGTTAAACGGATGATTTTTTTATCGTCGCTGGTAATTGATTACACTAATTTGAATTGTTTTTCGTGGTATTTATCTGAGTTTTTTTTTAAGTTGTCAATTCGGCCAGAAGTCAACGATAACTACATGCAACGCTACCTAAGACGTCTAATTGAAATAATGATCGTTCCTCGCGAAGAGGCATTCATACCTTGGTCCACGGTCACACGGCATACAACGCCTCCACTCACGCGATTGCACTATTAATCTATGAATATAACAGGTATAAGTTATGACATGTCTAAAAATCTTGTCAGTTGTCACGCAAATCGAATTTGTACTTTTCTCGGATAGATTAGGTGAGATTGCCCGATGCTGAATAATGCAACGAGAATATTACCCCTGACATCCTACAGAGCCCTACCAAACACCATTAACAATGGCCGATAACGACGCCGAGCCATCATCGTTTGTTATTAATGCACGTTATGTTGTTTTCTTTTTCTTTCTTTTTTCCGTTTTCTCCTTTTTTCTTTAGTTAAGTATAAACAATGCCCCGAAAGCGTCTTTTCAAGACCGTACAAGAGCTAGCGTTCAGCCCCCCCTCACCCCTTTCCCCCCAATCGGACAACAGCCACGTTTGTTGTTGTTGTTGTTGTATTATCGTAACGACTTAATATTCTTTCCATCAGACCCTAATTAGCGAGCTAGGTCCTTCCCGACATTCAATACCCGATAAATTAATTAATTAATTTAATATTTGTATTTTGTTAATCGTTCATTTATCGTTCAATTCGCGTGGAAATTGAATGTCACAAGATCGTTCGATATCACAGTCGTTTTTCAATTATTTTAATGTATTTACGAATATCACTTAATATGTTTATTTATAATAGGTATAGAGCGTATCGTTACTGATAAATACAGTTATAAAATATTGTATGGGTGCGCCTCAATGCCACGCGTACAGCCAAAAGCTCGCAAGTTTTATCGTTTTTTTTTCTTCTTTTTTTCCCCCCTATCTTTTTGCAACTGTGTTACCCTTTTAGCGACGCTTTCTTTCGTAATCCCACTCCTGTAACTGCAACCGTATTTTCATTTCTTATTTTATCTGTATTTTTTTTTATTTATTTAGCACAACTTTGGGAGCCATTCCTGGTTCTTCTTCCAGGGTGTCTTTATTCGTTTTTTTATCCTACCATAGAGCAAGTCACACATTTCATTTCTATTAGGACAAAACGTCTTCTCGTTTTTTTGTTTTCTTTTTTTTAAATACGTTTTAGAGATGTTGGAATGAAAGTTATTTAATCGTGAAGGGCGGCGCGCAGTAATGGATACAAATTGCGGCAGGGCTTTTACATGATTAATCGATAAGTGAAATTTTTTTCTTTACACGCTCACCTACACGAACTGATTCTCTGCGGGAGAAAAACTAAAAAAAATGAGTATCTTCTTGTTCGATTATTTTTCCGCTAAGTCAAATGGGGTACGACGATGATTTATTTTCGAAAAAAATATATATATATTAAAGTTCCGATCCAAGCGCAATCAGTCTGTTACGGTTTTATCTCACACAAGCATTGCCCACCGCATTCGTTCGCCAAACTTAACAGTCAACGCGACACGACGCACATAGTCGTGAGTCACTCGTGTTTCTCGTCGATTTATAAACGCTCGTGAGGAACTTTTCGTCGCGGAAATCCGTCAGTGAATGCGCTCTTCGGGAAGCAAGTGTAAAAGGTACAGACATTCGTGTAAACGTTGTTGTTGTTGTTGATTTCTTTCTTTTTTTTTCCATTCCAAAAGTTTATCAAGACGTATTATCCTGCATCCATTTCTCAGAGGTCAAGCGATAAAGCCCTAACAACGTTGTGTATTGTTTGGATCGGGATATTCACGAGTGACTCGTGAAAGTCACGTCGCTCAATGTCGTTCGGTTTTTTTTATACTTTCTATATCTTCCTTCTCTTAATCTCTCCCCCATCTCTTTTGCTCGCTCTCTTTCGCTTTCTCTCCGGGGACGGCAAAACAACAGAGTACCATTCGTCGACAAATCATAAATTCAAAATAGAGTGTTTATAGAACTTACGTCTTATGCGAATTTTTATTGGCTCGCGTGCGTTAGAACCCGTGGCGAATCTCGATATGCGCGAAACGCGATCTCCCCGGTAAACCCTAAAATCGCAGTCGATATCCCGCGACGCGAGGGATTTATTCGGAGTTTCACTAAATGGAAACGTTACCACGGAGATTCTCACGATTCAATCTCGACGAAGACAATGGAGAGGAAAAAAAAAGAAAAAAAAATCTAACGAAACTCGCACTCGGCAGAATTTCGCAGACCGAGACGCCAATACTCGCCGAATGCACGCTCGCCGTTTACTCGCTACAAATTTAAATAATCGAAGCCACAACGAGTTTCCCATAGTCCCGACAGGAGTTCTAACAAATTGAACTAAATTTTTTTTATCTTTTGTCATTATTATTTTCTTCTTCTTTACCTACTGTATTGTTCGTTATTATTATTTTTTTTCTCAGATTAATAACGGTCAATCGATTTGATTCATTAATGACTATTCTACATGTAGTTGAGATTGATGCAATTTAGCTAATATTCAACATTTCCCAAAGTCCATACTCCCTAGCGTTACATTTTTTCTTTGTTTCTATTTACTTTTTTCAATTTTTTCTTTCGCTATTGACGAAGACAACGTAAGGGCTGCGCGTTATGTCGTCAAGAGAATTGGACTCGATTCGCTGTGTGCGACTCTCGGGATCTGTTAATACTTCGTCGCGTATGAATAAATGTCTTTGGGGGTGTAGTGACGGGGTAATAGTGAGTGTAGTGGTGTTGTTCAACGTGATATTTTTCTTTTTGTCTAAGGACTCTAGTTCACAGGCAGCCAGCAAATGTGAGTCAGTGTATTTTTTTATATCTGTTGTGCTGTCCGTCTGTAATCTCGCGTTGTGTTTGTGTAAACGTAGTTGTTTGGCTCTGTGTGTGTGTGTGTGTGTGTGTGTGTGTGTGTGTGTGTGTGTGTGTGTGTGTGTGTGCGCGCGCGCGTGTGTGCGTGTGTGTGTGTGTACATTCCAGTTTATGTGTAACATAGGTTGCTCTTACATATAATTGAATTTGCGTGTAGATTAATAATAATGGTCGCAATAGTGGTGAACAGATTTAGTAATAATGATCTACTTTCCCCACCAGTCAGGACCGTTACCGCTACTGCCGTTATTAGCGGAGTTGTACGACGAATTATTATAGTTACCACCGTAGCCTCCTCCATAACCACCTGGAACGAGACAATATAACAAATTCGATGAGCATTCCACGATTCCAAAGTAGCCCCCCCCCCCCCCTCAATTATTAAGGGTAAATTGCCGAGGCGAAGTTCGTTACGATGTTTTCATTAAATAAAAAAAAAACATGTCCCCTTTTTGGCGTAATTTAAAAATAAAAAAATAAAAAAAATAGAATTACAACTTCAAATGGGGCAAAAGACTGGGCAAAAGAAACGGGGCAAAAGTTCGTCGGCCGAAAATGTCTCGAAATTTCGATGTCCATTAACGAGCCGAAGATGTAGTCGTTCGTTTCGCACGGCTTGTGGGACGAGAGTTTTAGGTAAACGAACCTCCGTATCCACCGGGTCTACCGCCGGGTCCGTTGCTACGACTACCCATTCCGGAGCCCGGTGTTTGACGGTAATCCCTGGCACCGAAGCCGCTGCTGAAGCGACCCTTGGTACTGCCGCTGCCGCCGCCTGGTCGTCGAGCGCTGGTACCGCCGGAGTGTCGCGCTTCCGAGAACATGCCCTCCAGCCAGGACGGCAACTCCTGATTAGCCTCGATCAACAGCGATACCAAATCGCGCGTCAAATTGTGGTTCTTGTGGTTGAAAAATGAAGTCGCGAGACCTGCGGATTATGAAATAGAAAAACGTCCATTGTATGTTAATGTTCCATGAGTTTTGCGATGAATGTGCGATATTTGTATTTGTTGTTTTTCAGCAGCATCAACGCACCCAAGTTTCCCATACGTCCGGTACGACCGATTCGGTGAACGTATTCCTCGACGTCGCCGGGCAGGTCAAAGTTGATCACGTGTTTAACGTGCGGAATATCGAGACCACGAGCTGCGACAGCCGTAGCGACGAGGATGGGCGCTTTGCCAGCGCGGAATCGCTTCAGTGCGTCTTCGCGCTCGCGCTGAGATCGGTCACCGTGGATACTCGTCACTGGATATCCCATGTGGTGCAAAAACTCTTCGAGCATGTCGGCGCCCTTCTTTGTCTCGACGAATACGAGAGTGAGCGACTCCGCACCTGGAACAAGTATGAACGACATTGTCATTATAATTGAAAGTAAATCATTATAAAAAGCAAATTATCATTAAAAGTGAATTACTATTAAAATCAAATTATCATTAAAAGTGAATTACTATTAAAATCAAATTATTATTAAGAGTGAATTACTATTAAAAGTTATTTATTAAAAATTTACGGGTAGACTGTACGAAAACGACGACACCGTTGCACATGCGTGAGTAACGACCTCGCGTTGCGCAACGATTTTTCACTTACTCGGTTCGGTGACGTTGCTCGCCTGCAGCAGATCGAGCAGGTACGAGCGTTTGTCATGCTCCTCGACCCACACAATCTTCTGCGTGATGTTCTCGGATGTCGAGCCGACGCGGCCGACAGCCAAGAAAATGTAGTTGCTCAGAAAGTCTCTGGCCAACATCTGAATTTCTTTAGGGAAAGTTGCGGAGAACATGAGGGTTTGTCTTTCACCAGTCGGTGGCATAGTGTCCTCCTCAACGATGCGTCGGATCTGGGGCTCGAAACCCATGTCCAACATACGATCAGCCTCGTCCAGTACCAAGTATCTGCAAATATATGTAACACGTGATTATGTTAATGCATTCGGCCGATCGAGGCGTGATGTGTAATTAACCCTTCGCGTACGGGAGCCTCGAGCCAAACGTCACTAAGCAGGCCGGGATGGCTTCGTGACCTGAGATATGAGTACAAATTTCGAATGACAATAGCACACTATAAATTTGATGATAAAAAGTACATTACGATACAAGTGCGAAAATTTTTTTTTTACGAGTGTGAGTTTGCAGCACAGGCCGAAGGCGAATGGTGCAATCACACGCGACAAGAAAACGTTTTTTCGCACTTGTATCGCATCGTATCGAGTATGGTACAAAAAGTTTTTTCACAATGTGTGAAAATGGGAGTTTTATGCACGCGAAGCCATTTTCTCATCGAGTTATATAAAATAGTACATTACGATATTAGTGCAAAAGGACTTCTTATGTCACTCGGCGCGCAAATCGTGGATTTGCCCAGGCTTCACGTGCGTAAAACACCCATGTTCACACCTTGTGAAATAAAATATTGTACGATATTCGTACGAAAAACGTATTCATAACTCGTCTGATTGGCTCATGCTGCAATCTCACAATCGTCAGAAAAAATTGCTTCGCACTAATATCGTAATGTACTATGCAAACGAGTGTGAGTTTGCAGCGCGAGTCGAAGGCGAGTGTTGCAATCACACGAGTTAAAAAAGCGTTCGTCGCGGAAAAGTATCGTACCAAATTTTATTTCACTCGGTGCGAAAATGGGGGTTTCACGCACGCGAAGCGTGCGCAAAACTGCCATATTCGCACCAAGTGAAATAAAATATATCATTTTACAGAAATATATCGTGAACATTACTCTTAGAAGAGTACGTTTACACCTTTCGATATAAATTGTTTTTGAGATACAACGATTTTTATACCACGCAATGAAAGTACTCGCCGAGCGAGGATCCCGGCCGAATCGTCCGGAATCGCGGTCCTCGCTCGGCAAGGATCCCGTACGTGAAGGCTCAATGGGAATTAATCGTTCGTCGGAAGGTTCGCGTGACGCGATCGCTCACCGGCAATTGTGTAAACCGATCTTGCCACGTCCAAGCATATCGGCCAAACGACCGGGTGTAGCGACGAGTAGATGGCATCCGCGATCGAGCTCGCGCATTTGATCGACGATGTTCGATCCACCGTAGACGACCGCCGGTCGCATACGCGACCGATAGGCAAATTTGCGTGCCTCGTCGTATATCTGGGTCGCAAGTTCCCTGGTAGGTGCCAACACGAGACCCAGTGGATACTGCTTGCGTCGGCCGGATCCGGCCTGAGGCGGTGGGGGACGAGGTCCAGACTCGTAAATCTGATTTAATATTGGCACTAGGAAGGCCGCCGTTTTACCAGAGCCTGTTTGAGCACAGGCCATCACGTCTCTGCGACCGATTATGATCGGGATCGCGTACTTTTGGACAGGTGTCGGCATGTCGTATCCGGCGAGAGTAATGCTGTTCTTTATAATTTCGGTCAGCTTAACCTCATCAAACTGAAACAGTAACGATTTGTACGCAGCATTAGTTACGGATTATCGAACGGACTAGAATCGAAGTACAGTAGAACCCAGCTTATCCGAGGTAATGTGGGGAGAGCGTACGTCGGTCAAGTGAAATCTCGGATAAGACGGACATCAGAACGACTCCGCGAGTGGGCATTGGCTGCTTTATCCGTTTTATCCGAGTTTTCCTCATTATCCGAGCCTACACCTCGTTAAACCGGAGGACTCGGATGAGTTGGATAAGACGGAGGCTCGGTTGATCGAAGGTCGGATAAGCCAGGTTCTATTGCATGAAAGACCTTCGATGAGGTTCTTGAGTTTCGCTGTTTTACATTTTGAAGATTGAATAATATTCTAACAAAGCTCGAAGGTCCAGAAAAATAATGAAATCGTTTTTGGCATTAGACCCATAGAGAGAAATTTCTAGTCTTCGGTATAATTTTTTTTTTCGCGCCGAGCGATTTATCCTAAAACCCAGATCTTAATTTCGAGGGGATTGCGGTCTTGATAGCGAATCCGATAAAACTCACGGCTGAAATGTGTGCTGGTATGTTGTCACCGGTAGCCTCAACCGGGATATCCTCGTATTTGCTAAAGTTGATACCGGTGTTTCCTGTACCGAAGAGTTCGAGCTCGAGTCGTTCATCCCTAGTTGTGGGAATAGTCCAATCAACTTCGTTTCGTCCGCCTCCACTTCCTCGGCCACCGCCGTCTCTCTCGTCCTTCCATCGGCTTCCGCCTCCGCCTCCGCCGCCGCCACCGCCGCCGCCTCCGCCCATTCTCTGATCGTTTCGATTCTCCTGCCAGCGATCATTTCTCGGCTCCGGCCATGCGCCACCGCCGCCTCCACCGCCGCCCATGGGGCGATCGCGCTCGGAATTTCCATAACGAAAGTCACGTCCATTTTCCTGGGGACGCCTGTTGCGTCCGCCGAAATTTCCGAAATCAGCGTCGCGATTGTTACGGATGTCTCTGTACTGGGAACCACCGGAACCCTGGTATCCACCGATGTCACCGCCTCGGTCACCACCCTGCTCGCGGCCACCACCTCGGTCTGTGAAAGGTCTTGAATTTGGAGCGTGTTGATCCTCCCCTCCGGACGGTCCGTTACCTGAAAGTTGAACGATAAATCTCCTTTCTTCTTCTATGATTTTTAAAAATGTACATTTATCAAACGGTATCTTTGCTTGTCGACTCCGTGCCTGCGCAATATCGTGCACACGTTAATCTACGTGAAACCATTTCGTAGAAATTCCGATTTTCTAACTTAAAAAAAAATACAAATAAATAAATGAATAAAAATTGCAATTGCAGTTTTTAGAATCAGCGCATTGAATTTTATGTTGCTTCGTTCTTAAATTTTTATACTGGACTGTTCACCTCAATTCAACAAATGTTACTTGTATCGTGTATGTATATATATATATATATATATATATATATATATATATATATATAGATGCAGTGTCGACTTCCGGTATTCTGGAGTATAACTACTTGATAGAGCATCGCCAAATTTTTTTTTTTAGGTACGTGGCGTCGAGACGCTATCGCGTCTCTTGATGTATATATTAATATATTATCCTGCTCCGAATATCATTTAATGGAACTGCAATTTTTGAATCTGTGCATTTTCATCGAATTTTCTGTTGCTTTGTTCTTGAATTTTGATACCAGTTGGTCCACCTTGGTTTAATAAATATTACTTGTATCGTGTATATACATATATATATGTATATAAATATGATATTATCCTGCCTCAAATAGATAGATAGATAGATGATAGATATGATCAAACAAAGCCATGTAAAAATACCATACCATGTAAAAACCATGTTACGTGTACCATGTAAAAATATTATTATTACTAAGATTCATAGATGAAAATGTGTATACGGTAATAAAAATCTGGTTCATTATTTGGTTTCGGCCCCAATCTCTGTTACAATATTATTTTTCAAACTTTTGAAATATTGTTTTTTCAAACTTTTACAATATAAGGGTTCTGCAACGTGTCCTAAGAAATGCGCCAACATCGCTCTTTCATGAGAACACACATGTTACCAATAATGCAGTGAACTCATCGATTTGCACGCCTAGTTCGTCTGGGTGATATTTATTTGGAACTCGGGACCACTGGGTATAGCATCTTTCAGAATCGAGCATGCGAGATAATATTTATGTATGAGTAGTAAGTATGAATTCAATAATATCCGAACTAAGTCAAAACGTAATTGCAGCACAAGCAAAATCTTTAAGTCATTATCTATTAGTTTTTTTTTTCTTTTAATTAAAATATAAATATACATTGGTTATAAGACACATTTATGAATTAATATTTGAAAAATTGGCCAAGGAGAAATCCATCAATAAATAAACAAATGAACAAATATAAGTCAATGTCGCCATAAAAATGCAAATAATAGAATGGATTATGAACAACGACAAGCCTAACGGCAAGGCTAAGAACGAGTGTGTCCTATTACAAAAATATTTCGACGAGTACAATGCTTGTAAGTTCAAATGAGTATTCTTCTTACCACAGTCGCTTCCGGATTTATTGCGTAGATGCGGTGGTACGTAGCGGCCCCCACTCGGTTGGCGGGAACCCTGCAAGTCCAGACCAGCTAACTGCAAGACAAAGACACACGTTTGTTAATTGAGCAAAGTTGCTTGCCTGCAAAGCAAACAAAAACTATTCGTACTCAATATTGGTATCGAACAGAATAATCAAGCTTAAAGATTAAAAATTCTATACGAGACGAATATCGTTCAGACCTTTAACAGTAACGAGGCTATGCAACTATCCGTGCTAACGATTCACCTTGAACTACAAGGTGATTGGAGCTTATGGAGCATTATCATAGAATCGAAAAAGTCCATTAAAAACAAAAAACAAACAAAAAAGCTTTCATCAAAAATCGCGAATCGAGGGTTCAACGATCGTTCATTTTTTTTCTCAGCGAAATCGGGAACGAAAAAAAAACGCTTTCGTCTCTAACGCGAGGACCCAGCGTGCCACTGTCCATTTTGGCTAACCCCGTTAGAACGAGCATTGAACGTTGAGCATTGGACGAATCTTTTCGCGGCCCAAAATCGGATTTCTCGATAGTCGGATAGGACTGAGGAGATCGGGATAGCTGAAATTTTGTCGGAAAGAGCATCGCTTGGAGGGTGGAGGGGAGTGGAAGCATCGAAAGATTCGGCTAGAAAAATTCACGTGTCGCGTTAAAAACTGCAAGGGGACGATCACGCTCGGGAGCGTGCTCTTCCCGGAATTCCCGCCGCCATTACGCGAATGGACGTCACGGAATTTTTCGTTTGCTGCTGCCCGACGCTAGTTTCTCGACTAACGAGTCGCGAGACGAACGGCCAGCAAAATTTACGAAAGTTACGAATTATATTGTCGAGGGAAAGAGAAATTGATGAAAAAAGTAAATAAAAAAGATGTACGAAATCGACGATTACTCGAACGTAGGTGGGGGAATGGCGGATAGCAAGCGCTTGTCAGAGACGTTAGTCATGATATTTGAGCGTTTCAACGTTACCTGCTGCTCTAGACCTGATCCATTCTGGTTGGCTGCATTACTCATATTACTCCGCCTCGGTGCGTAGTTTTTCGTAGCTCTGCTGCAGATTACTCTCGCTTTGTAACTTTTGTTCGATGACGAGAAAAAAAATAAATATGTTCTTGTAGAATTGTTGTAACGTTGATATCAAGGGATATTGGTAAAGCACGCTCTCTCGGCACCCTCGGCTTGCTCTGCCGCTATTATGACACAAAGGAAACTCGAAGACTGACTACGACCGTGAGCGAGTGAGAGAGGCCCCTGGCCGCACTTGACGTCGACGCAACGAAAATGGCCGAGAACCGAAATATCGTGGGTTCACAAGATGGCGACGACACTATTTCCGCTCGAATCGAAACACTTGGTGTATTGTATTTCCCACACACCGCGCACTTACAGGACGCGCTAATGTGCCTATGATCATTCGCGCACTCTACAGGACACTTCTTCTACCTCCCGCCCGCTGTTCTCTTATCTCGCCCCTCGCTCGCTTCCAGATATTTCGTTACGAGCGCACTGACGATTCCGCTGATAGTGAGGGAGAGGGGGAATGGCGAGTTCCGTGCTCTTTCAACATTTGGGTTTCCTTTCGCTTGGTAAAGCAGATTTTAATCTCTACGTCCGCGACGTCCTGACTCGATGTTCGAGAAGCGTCTTGATTTTTCTTTAATACCGGACACAGGCGACACGAGCTTCGATGAAAGGTGGGGGGGATAGATAAATAGCGATCGGAGGACCAATGGGCGCAAGCGAAATCGCAACGTTCTCTGGTGCACGCGCACTGCCCTGACGTACTTCCTGTTCGTCGCTTTAATGATTTGGCCGAAGCGCGGTTGCCTTTGAACGTGAATATTGGCTCTGGGATTTTTTATCCTCCGATGCGAATATTTGCCACGACGAACGATTGTATGAGATGCAACGTTCTTTCTTTGATTCACTGTAGAGAATCGTTGCCGAAGAAAGGCGGAGATTTTTAACCTTGCGAATGAGCGATTCTTTCGAAACGTCGAACGCATCGACGGACGGGGTAATGGTTAACGATGACATTTTTGCGGTTTTTTTTTTCTTTTCATTTTATTGTACAATAAACACCAAAAGATAATTAGCGTATTGTCTAATCGTCCTTCTTGGTGTCGGTCTTTCCTCCTCTGATTCTTCCGGTACGACGGGCAGCGATGAGACCGATCTTGCGACCAGCGCTGGTTCCACGCTTGACAGTGGAAGCCTTACCGATATGCTGGTGGTTACCACCACCGTGGGGATGCTCGACGGGGTTCATAGCAACACCACGAACCTGCAAGTCACGAGGAAACGAAATTGTTAGTTTGCTTTTATTAGGAAAATATCTCTGTAAGGAGATGCGAGACGATTACTCAGTGAAAAAATTGACCACACAGTAGATTCAGGTTTCAAATGTCAAGACATCATTGATAAAATGCATTGTTAACGGGCGATAGGCGAAGTTTTTTTTTTTTTGATACTTTGAAAAAAACAGAAAGTCTGCGTACCTTCGGCCAGCAGTTCCTCTTGGCCTTGTACTTGTGGTAAGCACGACCGGCCTTGAGGATCGGTTTGTCGATACGTCCACCACCAGCAACAATGCCGACCATTGCTCTGTTGTTCGACGGAATAACTTTCTTTGCTCCGGACGGCAACTTAACCCTGGTCTTCTTGCTGTCGGGGTTGTGGGCGATAACGGTGGCGTAGTTACCGGACGCGCGAGCCAAACGGCCACGGTCGCCGGTCTTCTCCTCGAGGTTACAGACGATCGTACCCTCGGGCATCGTACCGACTGGCATGACATTGCCGATCTGGAGGTTTGCTGAAAAAAATTAAGTATCCTTGTAACACGATCAAAAAAACGATGTATAAAATTTAAGCCAATTTGAAGCTTCGAAAAATGCATCAGAAAGAGCCTCTAGAGATAAATCCTCATAGGAAATCAGTCAGCTAGAAATCATCATGACATTTTTTTTAACAAAATAAAAATTACAGGTGTAATTGAAGCCAGAAATGGATGAACGATATGTAATATAAAACATAAAAAATTTAAACAAAATCCCGTAACTATGTAAAAGATACATCAGAAAAGGTATATAAAATATACATTTAGAAGGATATTAAAAAAATTACATGAAAAGTGAAAATCACAAGGAAAACATAGTATGTCGTATTTTTCTGAAGTTTAAGAATTGATAGTATTCGTTAAAATAGATACGTGTAATTTGAATATACTCCGATTAGTGATAAGTGTATAGAATGCACGCAATTATGAAAAAAACCTCGGTGTATCAAAATACATTTGATTCACCAATTCCTTATTCCAATTTTGGTTTTCTCGCACGATTCCATAAGTCTCAAAACAGTCCATGTATTACCTTTCTTTCCGCAGTACAGGAACTGGCCGGTGTACATGCCCTCAGGGGCGATGAAGAGTTCCTTTCGGGTCTTGAATTTGTACGGATCTCTGAAGTGCACGACGGCCAGAGGCGCGCCGCGGCCAGGGTCATGGATGATGTCCTACAAAAAAAAAAAGAGGAGCATACTCATGAGGAAAGCAAAGTAATTCGATTCTGGGAATGCGGACGATTAATTTTGTTCGTCAGAAAGAGCCTCTAGTTTAAAATCTTCACAGCAACTCGGAAGTAGGTTTACTAGAAATCATCATGAAACGTTAAATACGGTGGCCAGACGACAGAGCGTAACGCGATCGGGAAGTCTGCGCGCGTTTCGTACAAATCTCGCGGAGGGTTTTTCGTCGATCGTGCGGACAATTTAACGAGTAAACGTACCTTCACGACTCCCTTGATGTATCCATGCCTCTCGGAGAAGTCGAGGGAGCGGAGCTTCGGCGCTCCCTTCCTCCTCTTGGTGTGAGATCGGAAAACCGATCCAGCTCCCTTACGCTGAGCACGAATTACTCGACCCATGGCTCAGACCTGTAACAGACAAACGAAAGTTCCTTGATAACTGCGTCGAGGCTGTCCCTCCGATAACACGAGTCAAAACGTCAACGCGCCCGATCAACACTCGCGCATAACCTCTCAACGCAAATTACGCGACGATGAACTTTCTTAAACAAAATTTTGATATCGTCAAAAATATTTATCGATTCGTGCGCTTCGGTGCTTCGGCAACGTTGGAGAAACATTTTTTCGAACGGATGGTTTGTTATAAACGTAATATAAACGGATTACACGGAAAAATTATTCGTGGAGCACGTACCAAAAAGAGCCGCTATGAAATAGAGAAGGTTTACGCGGCGACTAGAGTGGGGGTAGGCTGAAAATTTCTTCGCCGTCGAGTGGCGCCCCCGCGCGGCGAAATTTCGAACTATTCGTAATATGCGGGAAAATTGAATCGGAAATCGTACGAAAGTGAGAACTCGACAATGGATTCGTGTAAAGCTCCTTTTTAACTCGTTTTTGAACGTAATATTTATAAGCGGAATCGATGGGTGGTTGACGCTACCGAAAAAAAGTTTGACCGCCACGGTTGGGAGAACTTTTTAGATAATTAATTTTGTGAGACTGCAATCGACTGAGCTGAAGTCGCGACGTAACAGTAAATTATCTTTTATCATAGTTCGGCGAAGCGTCGCGGTCAGGTTTCGGAATACCGACTAAGCATTCCGGTAGATCCGGACAACCATCGCGCATAATCGCAGCGTCAGATTCGGAGTTAATAGTCGAATTACAATCGTAAGTTATCCGCTTGGGCATTCGTGCGCTATCGTTTTGCGTCGTTATACATTCGCCCACGAATTTCCGACGAATCAAAGTAGTGACGGAGAGGGGGAGACGGAGAACGCGCGTTTGCGACGGTCGAAAGACGGAGAAGCCGGCCGTCAATGAGTTTAAAAGTGTACGGCTCCGATAGGGATTCTTCAAAACCTCGGGATACGTCGCAGCGTGCGTGTCGGTCAACAGTAGCCTCTCTTGCGTGAGAATTCGCTCGTTTACTGACAGAAAAGAAAACGTTTAATGTCAGTATTTTCTTCGGCTTGATCAGCTCCAATCTGAGCTGCGCACAACGAAGACGATTAAGAAGATAATAATTATTTCCTGAGTTGCGATACACCGATTCGAAAATGGGTTTAGAGGACTACAAGGACATCGTTGCGACCTGCGCCGCCGTCACGACAATGGGTCAAATGCTGGCTGGAACGTGAGTTTATTTTATCAGCTCGCGCGCTATCGCCTTTCAAGTTTTCCTCGTTGCGCTCTTACGAATCAAGGACACTCCGCCGCTACTATTATTTAATCAGTGTTCGAATTTGTGCGACGTATCACGTTTATCGATTACACAATAAGACGGAATGCGATCAGAGCTGTATTGTTATAGTTATCTGTACAATAACATCTGTGCAACAGCATTTTGTGCATTAAATATTTTGTAATTTGATTTCAGGTTCATATGCAAAGACATTTATCAGAAAGGATCAACGAAGGGCTTCGACCCCATGCCATTCGTGGGTGGAATTGGAATGTTTGTATTTTTTTAAATTTTCATTGACTTATCATTGACTTGATTGCATTACAAACAAATGAGTTTCATTGCTGTTCGGGCACAATGAGAACCACTGTGCGCTTGTGTATTGTTTTATCTATCGCACATGACTTGAACTTGATATCACCCAAGGTGGATACTCTATCTTGCCACTAGTAAATTGATATATTAAATGAAATTGATACATTCAATTAAATTGACACATCCCAGACTTTTTATCTATGAAGAATGCATAAAAATTATAGCACAATTATAACTGTACATATTTACAACAAGCAACCTATACTATTCGATGTGGTAGTAATAGTTCTTAATACTTTTTAGCAGCACGTGGAAAACTCTGTGTCTTGAGGAAAGCAAAAGTATTTTTAAAAAAATAGAAGCATGTGTATATGAGGTATTTCAGGCCACTTTGGGAAAGAATTGATATGCAAAGAAATTTATTAGAAAGGATCGACGAAAGGCTTCAACCCTATGCCATGCGTGGTTGGAATTAAAATATTTGTATTTTTTAAATATTTTCGCTGACTTAAGTGCAATATAGACAAGTCAGTGTCACCGGTGTTTGGGCACCATAAAAAGCACTGTATTGTTTTATCTATCACACCTGACTTGAACTTGATATCAACCAAGGTGGATACCCTATGTTGTCATAATTAAATTGACACACCTCAGACTTTTTATCTACGATGATAGTGCACAACTATTGTTGCTGAATCATCACTGCACATATTTAGCAAAAGTGACTTATTGCATTTACAGTGTGGTAGTAATGGATCTTAATACTTTTTAGTAGCACTCGGCCGACCCCGCGTCTTAAGTTAAACATCAATAAAGTATTTAATTTTTTTAAATAAAAATAAAGAGAACCTTATTTACATGAGATATTCAAGGCCGACTTGGCAAGCGTTTGGCTCCTTCTGAATTATCTGCCTAGCCTTTGTGTTATGTCTCAAAACACAAAGGCTCAAAAAAAGGCTTTAAACTTTTTTTTTCATTTTTTTGTTACCAGTCCATTGATTTCTATGCAAATAGTTTTTCGTTACTTCTCGAAAGTATGTTTATCGTAATACTATGTAAATATAATCTAAGAAAAGTTATCAGCTGTAAGGTAAAATTGTCTCAAGGTCAAAAGCTCTTATATTTTCATGAATTATGTAGAAAAAAAATGTTCAGTCGACTTTTTTTTAAATGTATTTCTGAATATTCGAATTTTGACTCCAATTTCCTTAATCTGCAATTATTCTCGAAAATCCTATGTCAAACATCGAAGTTTTTAATCCCTGAGTCGGAGTGTGCCCGCGTTTGCATCTTATTTTTAACTTTTCATTTATTGATTCCTTGCGGGTTCCTCCTTTTACAAAATTATATTATGCATATTGAACCGAAAACACGAAAAAAATTGTAAGCAAAATTCAGTCTACTGTGATTAACACAATGTTGAAAAATTGGAACCAAAACTCAACAATTCAAGGTCGGACATCAATATTTTTAAGCTGCAGCAGAACATGGGTGATATTCGCTTGAGGGCCGTTTCCGGCCTTTTCGACCTTCCCAATTTTTCCGACTTATTCTTGCACAGTGTTTTCAATGAGAACCAGATGATAATATGACCCTATGAGAATAAATCGGCATCTTCATTTTTCTTGTATCTCCCAAAGTATGTGGGATAGAAAAAGTTGAATTTTGGATTTTTATGTATTCACTGCATAGTAACTTGCACTGTTAAAAAATGGTAATTTTAATGTACCAGACTGGAAGTTTTTATGCAAAAATTGGCACATTAAATTGAATGTACAATTGTCATGAAAAATTAATATACTTTTTCATTGAAATTAAAGTAAACTATAAAAAATAAAGTATTCCCAATATTTTTAATACATTGAACATGAATTTTTCATCACAATTGTACATGAAATACAATATACCAGTTTTTGCATACAAACTTCCAGTCCGGTACATTTCATACGTATTTGTTTTACAGTGTACGGAACAAAT
The DNA here is from genome assembly GCA_964017025.1 of Stenichneumon culpator. Lineage (NCBI taxonomy): Eukaryota > Metazoa > Arthropoda > Insecta > Hymenoptera > Ichneumonidae > Stenichneumon > Stenichneumon culpator. The sequence continues at coordinate 5,783,162 of OZ024774.1, forward strand.
GTCCGCGATATAATGTAAATTCCGATTTGACACTTAACGCGTTCGCCAGGAACATCTCATATATATATTTTTTTATGCGTGGATACAATCATGAATTTTCTGTGCAGGTCCCTCCTGATGTTTCAGTATGCATGGATTTTGGGTGACGCAGCTATGATCAATGTAAACATTTTTGGTCTGCTGACAAACGTTGCCTACATATCAGTATTTTACATGTTCTCTTCGGACAAGGTAATAATTTTGTAGTTAATTTAAATATTTTCCCCCATTCGCTTTACCCGCGAATATTCAATGATTATTGAATTAACTTTCGGCAGATGTACACACTTGGACTGATCGGCAAAGCGGTAGGTTTCGCTTCCATATTCCTTGGCTATGCGCAGTGGGAACATCCGGATCTGGTAGAATTCCGATTCGGAATTATCGTCACTGTTATGCTGTTGCTGCTTATTGCGTCGCCACTCGTTCATCTGGTGAGTCCCTACTTCAATGTTTCGCTAAAACTCTACTTGTATCTGTCCACTTGTTTCATCGCAAAGTAAAAAATTCCAGACTGGAAACAAATAACAAAAAATAGAATTCTTAACGATAAGATCAAAGAAAACTATTTCAACATCTTTTAAAAATAAAAAATAAAAATTATATCAATTCATTCTTTTTTCAGACCGAGATCCTGAAGACGAAGAGCACCGAGATTCTGCCATTTCCTCTAATTTTGATGGGAACACTGGTCTCCGCGCAGTGGCTTTTGTACGGTTTGATTATCAACAACGCGTTCATTATAGTAAGTACGGTCGTGCACTTGGCGTGGCACGACGAAGTTATCATTTCTTCTGAAATGAGATTCCATTATGTTGCATATTGAGGATTGCGCGAGCATCGACAATCATCTATATTTTGTAATTCTCTTCAGTTCCAGAACGGATTTGGTTTCGTATTGAGCGCGGTTCAACTCTCTCTTTTCGCAATATTTCCCTCTACACCGAAAAGCGAGACATCTATAAGTTCGTCGAAGAAAGATAAATAAGCTGCATCAGCGAGAAAAATCATTCCTAACGTATGTGTCGTATATTCGGAAGTTAAAATACATTGACGGTTGTTACGGATCTGGAAAACCTGAAAAACCGCAAACGCCAAGAAATATAGTTGAGATCTGGAAGACTTGGGAAAGATTCCGAGAATGCAGTCAAAATGGGCAAAAAGCAATCGAATCATTCACCTCAATTATGACTGCAGGGTCGTTACGTATATAAAAAAACGGGAAATCTTGAAAACTCAGGGAGTTTCTACCAACTTGCAATTATGAGGTAAAAATCAGAGAATTTCGGAATTCATCAGATCATTCCGGATTTTACTTGGCTGTCCTTTTTCGTAAATAATTTATTGCTTACAATTGAATTTCTTCGTATATTCAAAAAATTACACCCTTAAAAAGAAGAGTTTTAGCAACAAAAAAATCATTAGAAAAGCATCCGCCATGACCTTAATGGATCGTTACAATGGCATGTTTCATAAACATTTTATTCCCTTGTTCTTAAGTGTCAAAGGTTTTTTTAATCATCAAAGTAAAATTTTCTCGCTGCGACTCAATAAGTTAAAACGCTAATAAAAAACTAAACGGTAATTTCGAAGTCAGCCAATGCGCAACAGCCCTGAATATTATGTCGTCCCAAATGGTGGAGAATTTCGAATTACCCATACCTATCTAAATTGATGGACTGAAAAAAATATATTTTTGGTCTGTAAAATCGGGAACCGTCGGAGAATTTCAATTCGACATTTTCGTAGCAACCACGAACATGTGAACTGTGAAGTATTTTTTAAATCTATAAATGGTAATAAGCTAACAATTAATAGTTTAACAGTGATAAATTATCTACTATCTTTCAAGTATTGGATAAAAATCAGTAAAGAGCTTGTTAAGATCGATGCATGCATATATTATAGACGATAAAAAGAAAAGAAAAAGAAAGAATATATATTTTTTGGTATGGATATCAGGTAAAAGTAATGACCTTTTCCGGTCCAAGGTTGATGGTCCAGGTTGTGCGGGTCACGACTGATGGTTTCGAAATTGTTTTATTTTTACACAAAACTTTTACGAATAAATTGACAATTGTCATCGCGCAATTTTCCACGATTCCAGAATGCATTTGTCGGATTGTCGGAGCCTGACCTTGATCCTGCTTTTCGCGATCCTTAGAAAGATATATGGAAAATATTTTTATAATTTTTACAGCTATTATCTTATTCTAATTTTATAACTAAAAATAATTATATACATCGACAAAGGGTCATCGACCCAAGTCTTTAGCCCTATTTTTATAATTGTTATTGATCGTTCATTGCCACACCGCCGAAACTCTCTCGCTTGTCACTCTCGGGTCAAACGGACTCGATCTTGAAAATTATCTTAAAACTATCCATAAGATCGAAAAAAAACATTATGGAATATACTTTGAACATTCTAGAATATGTTGAAATAGTCATCATTTAATTTAAACGAATGACAGTGTGTTGAGAAGAAAGTGTCGGAACGCGTCCCAACAGTCGGGTTAGTTTGATCCGCGGTGACGATGAAGGGTTAACATTTATTTCGTGCAGTTACAGCACGATCTTTACAAGTGTAAAATAATCGTGTATTATTAATAAATGCCAATATACTTGTTCAATACGGCCGGCGGTTTATTATATTTCCCGTTCAATCTCGCATAGTTTTGAAATTGTAACTTTCTCACTCGTCGTCGTCTACAATGATAAAGTGACGATCGGTATATTGCATCATTTTCAAAAGATATTGCCGAGAGAACGAAATTCGAATGCAAATGCTACAACGGCACGTAGGGCGGTGCCTTCCGAATAAACGGTAAAGTACAAGTTTAAGAATGTCGGAGATAAAACAATAATCATAATGTCGATGATTAATAATTAATTATATATTATATGTGATAACTATGATATTTAGTTGGGCATAACGATATTTTTCCATCGAAGCTGCTACTTTTTTGAGGGCAGGGGGGGGGCCCCCTGCCCTCAAAAAATGGCGAAGGGGGGGAGGGCTTTCTCTCCATCGGAGAGAAAGCGACTATTCAGCGATGAAATTCATGTTCGCTTCAGTCAACACGGGTCAATATGCAATTAAGTTTACAGATTGAAAAATCAACCGATGACTCACCGCTGTCTTGGATCATTGAATTCTGAAACATTGGGGAGCTCATCCGTGACGCAATTCCTGTAGAGCCTGATGAAAATAAATAAAAACGAGCGCTCGGAAAAAAATAGGAAGCGATTAATCCATTGAGTGAATATTGCGACGTCCGTTTACGGATAGACGCCCTCGTGCTCCATCGAGGACACGATTCTGATACAGTGGGCAATTACGCACAATGAACGGGACTATAGCGATACTACGATGATACATGGGACCACTCGAGTTATTGTCCTCGTCGTCTGTTTTAAATGTTATTTTTACAATGTTGGCGCTTTGACGCGATTACGCATGCGCGATTACACATTCGCGATAGCGCATGCGCAATGCAACGCGACGCATGGAATGATGCAATACGGCAAAACTTCTAAAAAAGCCGCTTATTTCGGGTATTCCCAGAGTTCGTCGTTAATTTCTGTGTCGCCGATAATAGCACAGTCTTTGGGACGAAAATTCGTACGGAAGTTACATCGTAACTATTGAAGGAGAATTTCGAGCAGATACCTCGGAAGCATCGCGTAATTCATCGTCTAATTCAGAGGACGTCCGAAACTATTCGCTATCAGTTTTAGAGGTACAGTTTCAACAGCAAAAACGTTCTCCAATTCCAGCATATCATTCTGTGATTCTTCGTCGCACGACGGCTGATCATATATCGCACTCCTATCCCCGGCTTCTCGGTAATCGCTTGAGTCCTGTTCCTTTGTTTACTACGCTGGCACGAAGTGACCTTCACGTACCGGCGCCGAAAATACGCTCGTATCTTTGTCAAACTTACGTGTTAGGCACAATAACACGTTGTTCCTACACCCTTCTCGGTATAACGGTGTTGGGTACAACGCGTTTTCGGATCCTTTGTCTAGCAAGAACGTACTTTCTTTTTCATTTTGTAGTTCAACTCCGTTGCGTCGCTAAGATTTGTCGGAAGCTGCGAAAGAAGATCGACAAAATACGCGACAATTGTTGATTGCATACACTTGACTCGATGTAAGTCAAAACTTCGTGTGATTGTATTGGTTTTCGATGAAGTATTAATAATTTTGATTAAGCACAAGTTCGGTGCCCACGATTCTTGACGGCGAAATGCTGTTCCGTAACCTTAAAAACTCGAGAAGACTTGTGATAATCGTCATACATCGTAAATCGTTTTTCTTTCGCAAATTTATCAAGCGTACCCGGTAGCGTCTTTACGACAAATATTTCGCTCTTTACGCTTGCATTTTCACAGTAATCTCTTTGCTTTGACAAAATATCATTTTGTCATCATTTGATGAAATATCATTTTGTCAAAATGAACGAAATGTTGTTGAAATTACCGAAAATGTTTATCATTCTGTATTTCGCCAATTTTTCTTTTCTATTCCATCATCGTTTTATTAATTTTGAGCCTGGCAACGTTTAATTATAAATTTATGCATATATAGACTTTGACCGGTTGAAAACTGCCACAGCGTTTGATATTTCAATGTGTGCCGTCCGCTTAATTTTCTAAAATACAAATTGAGCCACGTTATTTTTTTAATTTATTGCCTAGCATGAACGAGTCATGGGACAGCGACGGTGATTCCGTGTCTCAACCGATAGCCTCGCAGCAGTACACCAACCGTGGCAGGAATCGCAATTCTGGTAACAATCAATCGTACGGCCGTGGAAGAGGCGATCGAAACAATTTCCATAGGAATGGAGATCGTGGCGGCGACGAAAATAGTTATCAGAAGAACTACGGCGATAGCCAGCAGGGAGACAATCGAGGCGGAGGGTATCGCGATGGGGGTCGGCGCGACGACCGCAGACGCAACGACGGCGGACAAGAGGAAGGCTTGGTCATCCAGATCGAGCAATCCAAAATTGGCAAGCTAATTGGAAGAGGTGGCTGCAAAATAAACGAGTTGCAGGACAACAGTGGTGCCCGCATAAATGTAATATTTTACTTACTAACAATATACAAGAATAGACACTCTCATAGACGCTTCTATACACTCATGGACACTTGTGGATACTCATGCATTCTCATGAACACTTCAAACACTCCAGAACACTCGAGAATACTTGAGAACACTCGAGAACCCTCGAGAACACTCAAGAACACTTAAGAACACTCAAGAACACTCAAGAACACTCAATTTCGAGTGTCTGCAAGTGTCCTTGAGTATCCATGGATGCCTATGTGAGTTCGTCTTCATGAGTGATATAAGAAGCTCTCAGATCACACTTATATATGTAAATCTTATTTTTCGGCCGGACGTGATGTCATGTAGGAAGTGCGTCACTTTGAATTTTAAATTTTAATTTTCTACCTGAAATGATATCGGAAAAGTGAAATTTTCAAACCGGCTGTGACTTATGTACAATATGACGTCACTTCCAGTCGAAAAATAAGATTTCAAACCAGAAGTCACGTGTTTCCGGTAAATCTTCGAAAATCTGAATGTCTTGTTTCTAAATTCCATAGTCTATAGCGAGGGCGCAAAGCGCCCGAACGACAACAACTTGCTAGTTTCACTTTTATAACTTTCCAGCAAACGAATATGTAAAGCAAGATTTTCTAGTGGAAACGAATTATGACCGAATTAGTAATTAAAAGTTTCCTATTGTCTCCATAAAAATCGTTTATGAGTTGAATAATCTTCCGGATAACGCATATTGTATTCCGATTGATTTTTCAGATTGACAAATCTACGGGAAACGAGATGGCATCGGTAACGCTGGTGGGCTCCGAGGAAGCCCAACAGAAAGCGAAGGAGTTGATCGACGAGTTGATGGCCGACGACAGGCAGTACGGCGGGCAGCAAAAGCAAGGAAGATACGACCAGCACGATAATCGTCAGCAGCAGCAGCACGGAAGATACGAACAGCACGATAATCGTCAGCAGCAGCAGCACGGAAGATACGAACAGCACGATAATCGTCAGCAGCAGCAGCAACAGCAAAAACAGGCTGAACCTGTGGAGGAATTCACGGAGGTCGACTGGATAAAAGCTAACGAGGAGCACGCGAGATTTCAGAGAGAAAGATGGGCGCATCTCGGTCCTATGGTGAAAGACTTTTACAGGGAAGATCCGGCCGTAACGAACATGACCGCGGAGCAAGTAGCCAAGATACGCGAGCAGAACAACAACATCGAGTGTCGTCGAGTATTCGAAAAGGAGGAAGGAGTCGAGGACGACTTCAAAGTGCCCAATCCTGTGGAAACTTTCGAGCAAGCTTTTCACGATTATCCAGAAATATTGGAAGAGATTCGTAAACAGGGCTTCCAGAAACCGAGTCCCATACAGTGTCAAGCTTGGCCGATTCTTTTAAGCGGCAAAGATCTGATCGGAATCGCGCAAACGGGTACGGGAAAAACACTGGCATTTCTTTTGCCGGCGCTGATACACATCGACGGTCAGCCGATACCGCGGGAACAACGAGGTGGTCCGAATATTCTCGTGATGGCACCGACACGAGAATTGGCTCTGCAAATCGAGAAGGAAGTCGGCAAGTATCAGTATCGAGGTATAAAAGCCTGCTGCGTGTACGGCGGCGGTAGTCGAAAGGAGCAGATGGACATTGTCGATAAAGGTGTACAAATTGTCATCGCTACACCGGGAAGGTTGAACGACCTCGTGCAGACTGGATGTTTGGATGTTAAATCCGTTACGTATCTCGTACTCGACGAAGCCGACAGAATGTTGGACATGGGTTTCGAGCCGCAGATACGAAAGACTCTGCTCGACGTTAGACCGGATCGTCAAACTGTTATGACGAGGTTCGCAAGTCGCCCAATTCGTTAAAGAAATTCGAAGGTATTCATTTTCTAATCGATATTTTTTTTCTTTTGCCTTTAGCGCAACGTGGCCACAAGGCGTTCGACGATTGGCACAGTCGTACATGAAAGATCCTATTCAGGTATTCGTAGGCTCGCTCGACTTGGCGGCTACGCACTCCGTGCGGCAGACAATCCATTTGGTCAGTGATGAGGAAAAGACACCGATGGTTAGTAACAACACAATGCATTGCCTAGGCAACAGTTTGAAAATTTCGTTATTCTTACGATTCACGTTGGATCATCATTGCATTACTTAGATAAACAGCTCTATACGTGAACGGTTAACTTGTTTTTACACAAAGTAGTCTGGACAATTCTTAAGCAATGTGTTTCATTCGTTTTCGAATATCATTTATAGAACTTTTTTATTTCCGGCATATTGGAGTATAAGCGGAGACACGGTAGTGTCCCTTTAAGGATCTATTACACATAAAATCCCAACAAAAAGTTTAATTCGATCAAAATTTCAGTACTTCGCGATATGCCGAAAATCTGAAAAAATCAGCCGTATTAATTGTGTCAAGATGTTTGTCTTTGCGTAATGATAATGCCAAAAACTTATTAACAAATCATAAAAAAAAAATTCTTGGAAAAGAAATCAGAAAACCCTATATTTTCTCATTTTAAATGAATTCCTTCATTTTTATTTTTTTTTAGAATTTATATGAATATTTTCAGAATTTTCTTCCATTTCAAATTTTGTTTTAAGTACTTTGTTAAGTACTGAAAAGTTTTTTAAAAGGACTTTTTTAAGTACAGGCGTCCAGACACTGCCGCGTTTCTCAACTAATTTACCCAATCTAATCCAGCCCAAATTCTTCACAGCTATACGAGTTCTTTCGAAACATGGGGCCGGACGACAAGGTCATCGTGTTTTTCGGGAAGAAGACTCGCGTCGACGATTTGGCGAGCGAATTGGCAATGCAGAACGTAATCTGCCAGAGTATACACGGTGGTCGTGATCAGCAGGACCGCGAGCAAGCTCTCGAGGACATAAAGAGCGGCGCAGTGAAGATTCTTCTCGCCACTGACGTAGCCAGTCGTGGGATAGACATCGAGGACATTACTTATGTCTTCAACTACGACTTTCCCCGCGATATCGAGGAATACGTTCATCGAGTCGGACGTACGGGACGCGCAGGTCGCACTGGAGAGAGCATCAGCTTGATGACGCGCCAGGATTGGTCGCACGCGAAAAAATTGATCGCTATTTTGGAGGAGGCGAGTCAAGAAGTTCCGGCGGGATTGTACAAGATGTCGGAACGTTACGACGCGATGAAGGAGAAAAAGACTCAAGAGAAGGAGTCCGAACGCATCGACTCCGGCGGCTACGGAGGCGGAGGACGCGACCGTTACGGCGGCGGCGGACGCGATCGGTACGGAGGCGGCGGTTCCGGAGGAGGCTACGGTGGTGGTTCCGGAGGCCGCGGTGGGGGACGTCGAGGCGGAAACCGCTGGTAAAGCTTGAAAATATCGGCAAGCTATAGAATCTAGCTCATTCTTGCGACAAGTCCGTACTATCAATAAGTTCCTTCCAGGCTGTGCCAAACTCTCGTATTCTAAAGATGTACGGAGCGTATTTTAGACGAGTATTCCAACGAATCTCATCGTGAGAAATTTACGCGTGAGCTATAACATAGAAGTTAATAATAATAATAACGGAGAAATATGTATCGCGTCGACGTTACGACGATAAAGTACCTGCGGGATTATCGAAATGCACTATTAATCATCTCTTTTTCTTAAAATTTTGTCAAAGATTATTAGTATTATTGTTTTTTTTTTATTTTTTTTGTTTTCATTATATATGAGATGACTTGGTCTCACGTACGGTTGTACGAAGAAAAGGACTGTGAGCTCGACTTCATCTTACATTATTCTTAAGTCGTTCGACTGTATCAGATTTGATATTCGGACCCTGAAAAATGTGTGGGAATGCAAAGAGAAGACAATCGTTCCCAAACGTACAAATTGTATTACATTTAATTGATTTATCTGTAAGACTGTTAAGGTCTCAAGGTCTCTTCGAAGATATTCGATAATCAGACGAACAATAAATCGATCACTGCTCGGTCGGTGTAGATACCTCGTCGAAATTCGCATCTCTGTTGCGATATTCGATACGTTGAAAAAGGCCCGCATGAAGAATAAATATATTTTTCACCTGGACCATGGTTTTCATTTTGTATAAAAAAACAGATTCCTGAAATGATTGTACAAAATTATACATACGAGTTCGCTGTACATTTTGAAACATTGGAATATCCCTGAACTGGAATCACGACAATTTCGTATAAAAACGTTACATCCGGGAATGTCCTTTGGAGAAACAATCGTAAGTACACCTAAGTTGCAGGCGTTACGATAAAGTTTCGTAGATATAAAAATGCGCACGCGGCCTGTGACCACCCGTTTCTTCCCAATGGCAAATCAAACTTCGTAAGTCGCTTCACGCCCCGTTCGAACATCGATCGGCATAAAATTATAAAAATAAATAACTAACAATTGTGCGTTGATTAAAAGTTAAGTCGAAAAAGAAGAAGAATCGATGAATGTACGTTTTTCTTTAAATTAACAATATTCATATGGCGGTGGAGAAAAAAATAGTTTAAAATCGATTAAAAAACAGTTTAAAAATCGTTAAAAGAAACACGGATTAATTGTACACTTTGAAGTTTCGCGTCTTCGTGTACTTTTCGGCGAAGACCTTTCCGCTCGGCGTGGGCATGGAGAATGCGAGGTCATCCACTGACATTATGTAACCGAAGTAGTAGCTCATTCTGGAAGAATTTTGTAACACAGAAATGAGTATGAGTTTTTTTATTTTTTATTTTTGTAGACTAGATTCGACGATAACTAGCAGCAATCGAAAAAGAAAAATAAGAGAGCTTACCTCACTGAATCGAGAAGCTTGGTCGCAATGTGCTGCCTGCGGTGACTCATCGCTGTCCATATAACATTTACCCCGCATTTAGCAGATGTTTCTTCGGCGGAGCAACAATCCAACTCCACGAGTTCGGGGATCATTCGATGGGCAGTCTTTATACTCTCGGCAACCATTACTCCCAGAATAGTCTTGTCTCTCACGTAAAGGTACACCTGTGGGGAAGATGAAATTAAGTTCGTAGTCATTAACGTTTTCTGTCGGTAATTTATTGAATGTTTTCAAACCGTAAATGAATAAACACTTTTTTCGTTGTAATTATTTCCGTAAGTCCAGATCAGAGCGTTAATTAGATAGACAAAAAAAAGGAATTTTTTTTTGGTCAAGATAGTTCTTTTTAAAGGGTAGATGAATGAAGAATTTTTTTTTGTTGCAATTGTTTCCGCACGACTGGATCAGAGCGTTAATTACAGATTGGAAACAAAAAAATTAAAATGTTGGTACCCACTTTTTTGTCAAGATAGTTCGATAGCTCCATGTCGGCGAGGCCCAGATCTCGATCAACAACAGCAAGAACTTCTTCGACTTTCTTCCAGCACTGTTTTGGATCTCCCGGTTCGATACAGATTATGCGACTGTTAGTTACGGGGTCGCTGTTTATCTGCCGTTCTTTCTTCCAACCCTGAAAGTTACAAAATTTGGATTAAAAAAAAATATATATACAAATTTTCATCAACGGCCTAGCTCGATAGATATTTCATTAACTTACGTTGAATTTGAGAGTCTTAACGCTATTGTGATAGTTCAGATGAGCATTTTCGTCCTCAGGATCCCCGAGTTGATAGACAATTCCACACTCGCTGCATCTTGTCGCGCCGAATCTCTTTTGTCCGGCATCGATCTGATACTGATCGTCCGCACCGCCGCCCTTCGCGGATGTTTGCCACGATCTTTTTATGCCACGTGGAGTCTTCTTCGCTGGGTTGTTTCTGAAAATGTTCTCGTTAATTAATTTTTTTTCTCATTTATATATTTTTTTTGTTTTGTTATTTATAATTTTATCGTAATGCAAACTGACGCGTTGATATACGGTTCTATTATCATTTTCACGCAATAAATCTTAAATCTTAAATCTCACAAAAAAGAAATAAAATTTTGATTTCTTTTTTGTATCTAATAGTTTATAGTGTAAAGAATATTCTGGTCCAATTTTTATGTTGATATTCAACGAACTACAAAAGTGGCGGCGCGCTGCAAGCTCCGCGCGGCCGAACTTTAAACACGTTTATCTCAAAACGTGGTTTTCAAGATCGGTGTCCCTGATATCTTAACAATGGCTTCATGGATTTTTTATGAACAATTTGTACCGATATATTTCAACAGTCCAGCCCTTGATGGTCTCAAAAATGATTCAAAGTAGTGGTGAAAAATGGGTAAAAATCGACCTATTTTCAAATGACCGCTGTTTTGCCAATCTTTTTTCCCTTCGTTAAGAACCGCGTTATAAATAATTTGTTACGAAACAATTAACATTTTTTGTTTTTGATAAAATGGCAAATTGAAATCCGTGACACCGTAAAGGAACACCCAAAAAAAATTGGTTACGCCAACCGATAAAAAAAAATACTTAGTACAAATAAAAGTGAATGCAAAATTTCCTAAATGTTCTTTAATATATTCTCCTTCCATCCTAGAAAAATGTAATCGATAAAGCGTACATTTACCGTGAAAAAAATCACGCAATATGCATTTTCACCCATTTACTGTCGCGTAAGTCCTTAAGCAAATTCTTAATCGAGACATATCGAATAATCGAACGAAAAACTTACTCCACGACGCTCGACGAGAATCCCTTGGCGAACAGAGGATACAATTTCTTGCCTTCGGTGCTCGTTCCCTCGGAAGTTTGTCCGGTATCCGCGGAATTTTCGTTCGCGCCCTCGCTCGTGTTTTTGGGAGCGTCTTTTATGTTCATCGACGAAGTCATGTTGCTGAGTACGCTCGCGGGCGACATAATGACGTTGCTCTTATTGACGCACATCGGCTTAACCGGTGAGATCGTCGTCAGTGTTTCCATAGTGTCGTAATCGTCATCGGCCCAATCATCCTCGAGTACCTTCAAAATACCATCGACGTGCCGCTTATCCACGGAAGTGTCGAAGCCCGGCGCGTCAACCGTCAGATCGGCCGTGTCGAACGACATGTCCTCTACTCTGGCTCTCTTGCGCGGATTCCTCGATGTGTGCGAGTGTTTGTCGTTGAGAGCGATCCTTCCGTCCGATACCTTTAATTTAATCTTGTCGTTAACGGTAACGGTAGCGGCACGATGGGATTTAACTGTTCTGTTCGTCTTGAAGAATCTCTTGTTCGGATCGGCAACCGGCGACGGTGGCCGTTCGATCTTGCGGAACGCAAACGAATCCTGCATATTTTCGACGTTCGGCAAACTCGAATCATCCCCGAGGACCTTCTCCTCGACCTTACTCGCGACCGGGCTTACGATCGGCGAACTCGTTTTCCTCTGCTTCGTAGTTTTGAAAGCTTCGACGCGCGACATGTGACGCTTCGGTTTTGGTCTCTTGATTCCGTGGCGCACGCCGCTGTTCATCTCGCTGTGTCTCGACCGCGTCGGCGCTCGTCTGTGATACGTGTGATTGTTCATGTTGCTGGGCAGACTGTGTCTCTTCTTCGGCGGTTCGAAGTGTGCCCAATCGACAGTCGTCGAACTCGCTCTCTTGCCGCTGGTCTTGTAGAACGACTTCGTGCTGACGGTCAATTCGGACGTTTGCTTCGGTGCTTCGTTCTTTTTCTCCCGAAACAGGGACGCCCGGGCTTTCGGCACGGAGGAGTTTTCGTCGATTTTCGGAAACTTCGTGCCCGAGGGGAGGAGCGCCTCGTTGGCGTGCCGTTTGAGCGTATTGGCTTTCAATTCGGGCGACGATGTTTCCTCGCTCTCGTACGGGCAGAGAGACTTGCGACGGTGGAGTCGCGGCACGACGATTTCCTTCTGAACGGAGCCCAACGGAGTTATCAGTCTTCGTTCGTGACCCTGGTCCTTCTGCGGCGTTTCCTCGATCCGATCGACGTCCTCCTTGTCGCTGTCGTCCTTCTGCGGGGTTTCCGGTATAATGTCGTTGAACAACAGCGCTATCTCGCGCTCCGGCGTGCCGATCGTCGTCTCGCCGATGCGATTCCGTCTCGGCGTCGTCGGCAGCGACTTCGGAGAATTTTGGAGTATCCTCCGTTTCGGCGAGGAACGGGCGGCCCGGGTCGACATTTTCAATGCGCTGAACGGCGAGAGTCGCTCGTCCGACTTGCTCTTCGGTACGCCCGGCCTGAGACGATCCCAGGTTGTTAGCTTCAGCTCTCCGGGCGATTTCTCGGGCGTCGTGAAAGGCGAGACGAAATGCCGTCCTGGCGAACTGTCGCAACTGTTCTCGCTGGGGTCGGTCAGAGCTAGAGGGGACATCGGCCCCAGATCCGATTCCTCGCCCGAGACATCTGTCTCTTGGCTCGATCTGCTCTCGGCTCCGAAAAGCTTTCTCTTGCTGGAACTCCCGCCATGGTGGAACAGGCGCTTCGAGACGGAGTGCGGCGTGCAAATCGATTCTCCCTGACCGCTGTCACCGGACAGCATCATTGCTGGATCTTTTTCTTTTTTTTATGTCAGGGACCTAAAACAAAACATATGTGAAACAATCGAGGCAAGACATATTAATGCAGAAAAATTGTGGTACAATAAGAATTGAACTTGGAACTTTGGAAAACTGGCTGGAATCGCTATCAATGGATTTAAACCTACAACTCATGCCTGGGATCCAAACGCACCCCATGAGAACACGGAAAATGAGACTTTTGCTAATTTTTTTGTCCAGTTCTCAGTTTCCAAATGGGTTTGCGTCAACTAAATGTAAATACAATTAGATTTCTTGTACAAATACTCTTCCTTATGAAAAAACAACGAAAAGCATGTATGAGAAAGTCTGTTTATCAGCATAAGACTGGTTTTATAATAAAGAAAAGTGTGGGGTGTGTTCGGACCCCAGTCATGCGTTTGAAGGTAAAAAAAAAAGCCATGAGTTGTAGGATTAAAGGACTGCGAAATTGAATGTGAGACAATAAATAAATTCAAAAGTAGACTCGACAAACACTTGTCTACATAATGCAAGCTTACAGAAGATGCAGATATGATAAGTTATAAACTGTCTTTCTGTCATTTCTAACAATAATAATGATAAAATCGATTGCAATAGTGCCATAGTCGATAAAAAGCCGCTAGAATTAACGTTAATTCGGGATCGCAAACAAGACAATAAAATCGGAGCTTCAGCGCGATGGCTCGAGTTCTCTCGAGTTACGATAGAATTGTGCAACAATGGGTGGAAGAACAACGTGTACGTGTGTGTCCGGGTAATGTTTAATGGTAAACAGTGCGGCGATTGAAGGCGAAATTAGAGAACGAGAAACTTTGGAGGGATGACAAAATATTTCTAACCAAAATATCACGCGTTGCCCGATCCGAATTATCGTCGAAGTCAGCGATGCGCTTGGCACGAGAAACTATTTGCAACGAGCGATGTTAATGCGTTGATACTCAAGTTTGTACGTACCTCGATAAATGTGAAAATTGCCTCGTGAATAATCCTCGTTAGACGCAACAGAAAAAAACGGCTGCAGCTGCTCGCACAGTGGATTACGCAGTTGATGTTTGTAACGGCTACTTTCCCTCCCTCGGGTGAGATTTTTCGCGGTTTTTTGGCGCCACTTGTCAAACTGTGGGTGTGCGTTCTTCAATGCAGACAGCATTATGAGTTCTTTTATTTGTGCTGCGTCCGCCACTAGTGAGTTTTTTAAATTGTCAACGGCACATCCGATTCTTTCCGCGGGATAAATTTCGTCCGTTTTGATAACAAAGAACGCTTATCGGAGCGGACTTCTGTCAAAACTGAACCCTGAACGGGTAGCAGACTGGGACATAAGAACGCCTTTGAGATTTTCGAGAGATGATTGATATAAAAACGCCATTGAGATTTTCGAATAAGATTTTCGAAATATCTGGGGAGCTTGGGAATGGCGATAAGGCGCCACCTGGTGTTTAAGCCCTTAAATGCAATGAAAATAAAGATGTAAGCGGCCTTACTTGTATCGGCGTCGTTTTTTTGAGCTTCGTTGTATTTTATGGTATTTTACTTTGACGCTCACCGTTTGCATTCGTAGCCAGACTCGAGCAACATTCTCGCGTGTATGTTTTGACGCTACGCTAATTATAAATATTTGACACAGAAGAGTTTTAACAGCGAGTATGCAAGCCTTGCGAGATTACGGCAGCGGCGACGAGACAAGCGAATCCGAGGATGAATCCGAGCCTAAAACAACACCGAGTTTGGTTATGAAAGAAAAAGCAGCGGACATCGTCGAAGACAATATTCATAACAGCGTGTTCGCTGCACCGCTTCTAAGCACCGTGACGACGCTCGCCGTTAAAATATGCGCCGCCCCCGAAGTCGTTCCTACCGTGAGTAAAAAATGAAAAAAAGAAAGATCGTTGAACGTACGATAGTCTTGAAAAAACTGCCAGTCTGAGATCTTTGTTTATCGCAGGGCTCCGAACTGTGCAAACGGCACATAGACTCGACAAGCAAAGAAATAATGCACAATCCAAAGTTTGAAGAGCTCTTTGCACCCGACGTCGGGCCGGAGAATCCCTTCAGAACGCAGCAACAGAGAGCTGCTAAAAACATGCTTTCCGGCTACGTTGAAAAGGCACACATCAGCGAATTCCAGTTTGAGAATCAGAGAAGGACTTTTGCGAGCTACGGTAAGGATACATCAAGTCTTGTTCGGTAGCTTTCTATTCTGCAATGGATGTTTCAATTTAGATTTACGTTTGCTTGATGGGCAGGGCTTAAAATTATGAATAATCGGATGTAAAATAGTCAATATTGATAAATTTCATTGTTGCAAATATTAACTAACTAAAAATGAGTTGTTTGAAATTTTTATGCCCTTTTAATAACTGTTTCGATTAACAACCATTTATTGGAATATTCATTCATTTGAAATTATATTTTTGGACTATGTGTATTTGCAATGAAAAAAAATGTAAATTAAAATATTATAGAAATGTGAGATTTCTGAAGTTGGAAATGGCAAGCAACTGATATTTGTTATTACAAATTCTGACATTTCCGACATTTCAAATGACAAGCTTAGATACGCAATGTATCGAGGAGCAAAAATAAGGAATGCTGAAATAGTGAATAGAAAAAGGTGTCAATCACAAAATGATGCAAAACTTTTTTTTCTTTTTGTATTTCGCTATATTTACCATAGGATTTTTAAATATTTTGTTGTATTTTAACTGTTCGATTTATCGTTTGCTTTGCTCATGCTTTGTTTTGATATTTTTAATATTATACAATAAAAAAGGGTCCACATTGAAAACACCGAATCGTTCGTTTCAGGCTACGCTTTAGATCCTACCGTCGACGGCAGCGCGGAAGAAGGAAAAACGCTTATAGGAGCCAAAGAGGCAGCCGAGGAGACCGGCGCTAAAACGGTCTTCGAGATTACGGCGCTGCGAGAAGCCGATCGGCGAAAGAGAAAAAAGAACGACGACGCCGCCGATATCGAGGGCTTTCTGGGTCCGTGGGGCGGATACGTAGATGAGAAACGAGTTATGAAACCGAGCGACGAGGAAGCCGCCGAGTTGGAAGAAATCTTGGCCAAGAGAACGAAGAGAGGCAAACAAATGGAAGAAAAACCGCTCGAGGAGAAAACCGTTTTGCATAGTAAGTTTTCGAGGAGCTTTACGTGGAGCATTTTTTCGCAGCAGGTTCTCCGATAAAAATCCATTATTTTTAAAATTTTTAATTTTTGCAGTCAAGGACAGCGTGGATTATCAGGGCCGATCGTTCCTGCACGCTCCTCAGGACGTCGGGGTGAACTTGCGATCGGAATCGCCGCCCGAACGATGCTTCCTTCCGAAAGCGCAAATTCACACGTGGGAGGGACACACGAAGGGAATATCGCAGATCAAATGGTTTCCTCGTACAGCGCATTTGCTGCTATCTTGCAGTATGGATTGCAGAGTGAAAGTAAAGCTCGAACGTCCCATTCTCCCTGCGGCACAGTACAATGTTACAATACTAATGTTTTTTTTTGTTGTGATAACTCACGTTTGTTTCAGTTGTGGGAGGTGTACAAAGATCGTAGATGCGTTAGAACGTACTACGGACACAGGCAGGCAGTTCGCGACATAAGTTTCGATAACGATGGCAAGAGGTTCCTCTCGGCGGGTTACGATCGTTACGTTAAACTTTGGGACACCGAGACCGGTGCGTGCATCAGTCGCTTCACAAGCCGTAAGATTCCGTACTGTGCGAAATTCAATCCTGATCCGGACAAGCAGCACCTCTTCGTTGCTGGGACGAGCGACAAGAAAATTATATGCGTAAGTTGGTTTATATGCGAAAAGTCGGTTATCTGCGGAAAGTTGATTTATATGCAAAAAGAATTGATTCTCGATTGATTTGACTGTGGCGCAAGGTTTATCTTAAACCCTAAGACACGAACTCTGCGTTTGCACAATCATTCTGATTGTTGCAAAATTTCACTGACCATTCGCACCCGCATCTCGCGACTCTACAGAGTTAGACCTGTCGCGTTCAATTTTATGGCCTCTGGTCAGCACTTCTCTTAGAACTAAGTTTTTCTTTTATTCATTTTTACAGTGGGATATCAGATCCGGAGAAATCACCCAAGAATACGATCGCCACTTGGGCGCGGTAAATACTATCACCTTCGTCGATGAGAATCGTAGATTTGTTACGACTTCGGACGACAAGAGTCTCCGAGTCTGGGAGTGGTAAGCATTTTTTTTCTTACGCCGGAATAGACGAAGCCTTATGAACTTACGGAGCCCTGATGTATATATTTATTTTTTTACTTTACAGGGACATTCCTGTCGATATGAAATATATAGCGGATCCGACGATGCACTCAATGCCCGCGGTTACGCCGTCGCCGAATCAAAAGTGGTTGGCTTGCCAGAGCATGGACAACAAGATTGTCATATTCTCGGCACTGAATCGCTTCAAGATGAACCGCAAGAAAACTTTTACCGGGCACATGGTCGCTGGTTACGCATGCGGCTTGGACTTCTCACCGGATATGAGGTAAACGACATCATCTTTTTCTTGGTTAAATATTGTATTAATGAATGCTTTAATTAATGCTTTAATCAATGCTTTTATTAATGCATTTATTAACGCTAAATAATCACACTTGTACAATTTTTGTTACAGCTACCTCGTATCGGGAGATGCGGACGGAAAGTGCTACGTGTGGGATTGGAAAACCACGAAGCTGTACAAAAAATGGAAAGCTCACGATGGAGTGTGCATATCCGCGTTGTGGCATCCTCACGAGCCATCCCGTCTCGCGACAGCCGGTTGGGACGGAAAAATTAAATACTGGGACTAATTGTTGCCGATTATACCGCGTATAATTGTATATTGTGTAACTAAGGACTAATTTTTCAGATATATAAAACGCGTTTATACGTTATAAGAGAATAGCTTTTTTTAAGTAACAGAAACTATAACAATGTGTAAATAGTAATATCGTTAATAATGACCTCTTTTTTTATATAGAATTCAGCGACTTACAAATTCTCCCGGGTCGTCGATTTATCGACAAACTGGTGTTCGGCGCGTAATCATAAAAATAAGAAAAGTCACCAGCGCGATTCGCTTCCGAGCCCGCCGAGGGGTAGTTCGAGAGCCGCCGGTTCAGAGGCGAAGGTCGCTCGCGCGCTAATCAATAACTTTGTAGGTAACGATGACTCACCTCGGCTACGATACGATGCTCGGCCTCAGTGCGCGTCCGACGTTCGAAGAACGCGTACTGTTTAAAAAAAAATAATAATACAAAATATAGATTTTTATCATGGCTGACCGGAGATGTTAGTCGCGATGACTGGGGATGGCTTTACAATGCATCGAATGTAAATTATTCATGGGAAGACACGCAGACAGGCTACTGTTGAATAATATAAATAATTAAGGTAAATTTAGCATATCACACTTTCTATCTTCGAGCTCGTTCCATTTTTTCTTTTTTTAACACCCAGTAAAATCGCAATTGGTGACAGAAATAGTCAAACGAATGTTCGGTCTTTTGATCGGTAAAAAAAAAAAATTATCCGCTATGCTCCGAAGTATAGAGAAAAAAATTCATCTTAGATAAAAAAAACTTAGGATAAAAGGGTTGATATTATGATCAGGATAGCGCGGCGTGCGAGGGACGATAATGGAAGGTTCCGGTCTCGGTTATTCCTACCACCTTCCGTCGGCAGGGTGGAACCTCAAGGTTAGAAACGCGCTGTCACAGTTCAGTGACCTCTTCAGCGAATTCAACAAATACATTGCACCGGCTTATCACCATGACAGATGCGAGAGGTAAATCTAATTAAAGGCGAAATAAATAGAGCGATGCGACAATCGGATCTCTTCCGGTCGCAATTGACAATTCTACCATTTCTTATCGATAATGTTTGTACACTCAGATCCGTTCAAATGCGTTTATACTCAATGCACAAACGAGAATTCGTCATGGTATTCGTTGCGTTTTTCGCTTGCTTTGGACTAGCGATTTTCATTGGACTGGCAGGTAAAACAGCCATTCGCTAAATTATTTAATAATTTAATATAGAATAAATAATTTATATCGTCATTATTATTCTTTTAAGGACCGCCGATAACGTCGACGAGCGAGCAAAAGGCCCACTTGAATGGAAGCGAAATGGCAACCGGTCCTTTCATCATGAAGACTCCGGCCCTCTCGACTTACAGTCAACAGCTGTGGGTCATTGCCAAATTTTCCACGGCCAATAGCGACGGTAATTCGACAAGGCAAAGTGCGAAAAAAAATGTTTATTTATAAAACTGTTATTTATTTTTTTCAGACGAGAGGTACGACAAAACTTTCAAAGTAAGCGTCTCGATTGACGGAATAGCGCCAGACGACAGACTCGCCTCGGTTTTAGCCACGGAAACCGGACACAATCGGTAAATTCAAATAATTTGTGAATGGGTAATTTCGGTTCTTTCCGCTTCCGTCGCCACGAGAGCTGTTGGGCGCCGGTCAATTTTGTATTAATCGGAATGGGCAATAAACCGTTAAATACAAACATAAATTCAACATGAAATCAAAAGAGAAATTCGAGAAATTTAACGATTTCGAAGACGGAGAGGGTAGTTCGCGGTAAACGCGGGTCGGTCAGTGTTTTAGGTGTTGGGAATAGTTCGATAGAAGAGTATAAGAAAGCCTAGGGAAGATTAGGAATGTTTTAGATGTGTTGAAAGATTAAGTATGGTTCGGAAATATTTAAGAAACGTTTCGTTGTAATATTTTGACAGAATATTTCGAAATACTATTTTCATGTATTTCAGAAATATTTCGTAAGATTCGAAGGGTTAAAAGTATTTCGAAAATGATTTCAAATATTTTGTGCTATATGGGAACTGGCGTAAATTTTTACAAAAATTGTTATACTAATGGAGATTAATGCGATTACAGGACTAGGCATTTAAAATGCGAGCGGCAATCGTGCGAGGAAATCGTCGTGGCTCATTTGGGATCTCTCGATTATACTCACTACATAATAACAGTCCGTTTTCACGGTCTAGAGAGCTTCCATCAGCGTTACTCCATTCGCGATCTTACATTCTACGTCAGTAAGCACAGCGATGCAGCGAATTGAAAGAAACTATTTCAATAACATAGTATAATTAATCTTCATCATTTTATTTTACAGTTTAAAAATTACAATCCGGCTTTCACTCAGATCGAGATATGGTTCAGGCTGATCTTCCTTCTCGCGACGTTCGTCGTTACGGTAATTATTCCCTGATTTTCCGTTCCGGTTTATTTATTTAATTACTAGCAGGTTATCGTGGCTTAGGCGTTTCGCATCCTCGATATCGACCATGGAATTTAGAAACCGGAAATTGGCCGGAAATACGTCACTTCCGATTTGAAAATTTCATTTGTCGACCGGTATGACGTCACTTCCGGTCGAAAAATTAGATTTTCAAAGAGGAAATGACGGTCTCCCGATACGATGTCACTTTCGGTTGAAAAATGAAATTGATATATAAAAGCCAAATATGAAGAGCCAATATAAGTCTCATAACACTCACGGACGCCACATATAGATAGCCATGGACACTCAAGGACTGTCTCATAGACAATCAACACACTCACAGACACTCGGAATATGAGTGCCCGTGAGTTTCGCGAGGATCCATAAGAGTGCCCTCGAGTGTCCATGAGTTCCTATGTGAGGTGGCCATGAGACTGCTGGTGGTCGTGTAGTTTATTATTAAATAGATTTACGGCAGCCGTTCTACATGAAGATAAAAATTTATAAACTATAATCCTTTCGTACAATGCATCATAGATCGATAATAACAGTAGGTGAAGCATTATTTTATAACGTTATTAATACCGCAAAAAGAAGGGAAAGACCGGGAATAAAAATTAAAATACAAAAAAAGGATAGGAAAATAAAGTGAAGCAAAGCAGCTAAATAATTTTTTATGTTCGCAGTGTTGGTTCGGTCATTCGCTGAGAAAATATCCAATGCAGGACTGGTCGATCGAGCAGAAGTGGATTTCTACACTACTGCCGTTGCTGATTTTTTATAACAGTAAGAAATTTACGTTCTCAAGAATTCTCGGGTTTGGTCTGAGCACCGAACGATGATGGGATATATTAATTTTTACAGATCCCATGTTCCCGATGACCTTCCTCATGAATTCCTGGGTACCCGGAATGCTGGACGCCGTTCTTCAGACGACCTTTCTATGCGCTATTCTAATGTTCTGGTTGTGCGTCTATCACGGTCTTCGGCAGGTGGGTAGAAATACCACTTTTCTATCGGCGAAAGCCGATAGCAAAAAATGAGTCGTTACTAAAATAATTTTTTTCTTCATTTCGCAGAACGAGAGACGCCTGGTGACTTTCTATCTGCCGAAAATTATTGTCGTCGGTTCATTGTGGGGAGCGGCTCTCACTTTGGCAACTTGGCTTCGCTGCACGGAACTCGAAGATCCGACTTACAACTACGTCCTCGACACGTCCAATTACTACGTGAGTACAAATATTTACAATGATAGATTGCTCGCTAATAAAATTCCTGGCGGATGTCAGCAAACTTGGCACTTAGCTTTGTAAGGCCAGTCGCAGATCTTCAGAGCGGGATTGAAATGGAGTCCCGTCGGGCAAGTCTGAAGATGAGGCGTGCCCCAGTCGCACTGATAAAATTTGTCGCACAGATGTGGATGTGGCAGGTAGAGCGCTCGCGGATAGTCGGCCGGACATCGTGGATGAGGTCGGGGACATCCGGTCCAGGAGGAATCGCAACGCGCCTGCCAGGGCCAATCACAGACTCGAAGTTCAGGATTGAAGTGCAACTCTCGTGGGCACTCGAACAGAACGGCCGAGCCCCAATCGCACTTGTAAAACTAAAGAAAAAAACAAAAACAATCACAATCGGAAGACACAAAAGGAATGCTGATTAATTGCACCGACGTGAACGAAGCTGTTCGAATCACCAGAGAGCAATTGCTAGAAATCGGCAAAAGACTCGGCTCCGAAGAATCGTCGGGGTTCGGACAGAGATTCGTCTCTATCGACGAGAAGTCCCAATTTCTTATCATCGTGACTTTGTCCTTCATCGCACAAGTGTGACCGTTCTGATGGTAGCAGTCGAAAAGAAAATCGTCGTTGTAAAGATGTTCTCCGGTACACGGCGACGAGCCGGTAGCAGAATTTTCGGAGATTTCGTGGGGATTCCTGCAGGAAGTCAGTAAGGTGCAATCCAGAGGTGGAAAATCGTATCCATCGTACTGCAGGATGTCGGTTGGAGAGTGAGGAGGACACTCGACTGTGGTGAAATATCCTTTGGCATCCTTCAGAAGATAAATCATCGACAGAGACAAATCTGCGAGAAAACCAGAAAGAAAGATCGATCACGATAATATGCACTTATTTTGGAGGATTATGCACGGATGATGCTAGAGTAAAGACACTCACGAAGATACTTCATTTTGATTCACACTGTTAAGGAGGAAGATCAGTTTCACACAGATTTCACAACGGAAATCAATTAATCGTTGATAAAATTGAAGACGGGTAAACCCGGAGTCACGAGTGCTGAGACTGCGCCGACCGGACAGGGTGCGTTGCACCGCCTCGCACAGCTCGTATATATCCGCCCAGATCACCGCAGATGTGAACTAGTTGGAAATAAAAGGATCGGGCATTAGCGGATAGACGGTGGGAAGGTATCGTCATAACTTCGCAAGCCATCAACCGGTCTCTCCCGTCTGCTCTGCGCGATATCTGTATTAGGCTTTACCTCGTCGAAAGTTGTACAGAAATCTAAGCCGCTCTGCGGTTAAAAGATAAAAGATGTTGCGCCGCGACCGCGAATCTCAAGGTGGCCGACGACGAGTCGTTGATCCTGACCGTCGATTTATTCACCGGTCATCATAACAGTAATCTTTCCATCGCCGTCGCGGTCATTGAGACAAGCGGGAACCGCAGAGCCGGAAGATTGGCTGTAAAACATCGATATAATTTATTTACCAATTAAAACGTATCTCGTTATTTTTTTTTTTTTTGCTTTCAGGGATTCAAGGTATTCTTCTTTACCGTCGGCGGTATTTACATCGCTTATCTTCTTCTGCTGATTCTTCGAGCTTACAGCGAATTGAGATCAATGCCATATTTCGGTGGGTTGCTAAAAAATCCTCAATCCACTGGCCATTGAGTTAATTACCAACGATTCTTTGTAGATCTTCGATTGCGATTTTTGACTCTACTCGCTGCGATCGTCGTGGCAGTTTGTTCCATCGTCACCGCCAGACAATTCGGCGCCGGTGTTCTCGAGGACAGTTTTGCCTCGCGTCTCTCGACGTACTACAAAACGTCCGCTCAGTTCATGGCTCTGTACGGACTGCTGAATTTTTATCTTTACACAATGGCTTATGTCTACTCGCCGGCTCTTCAGCAAGTCTACGGTCAACGTGAGTAAAAAAAACGGCATTATTCGTAGATAATTTTAGTTTTATGTGTTACTCGATATATCGCGAATTCTTGCAGATTCTTCCATAACTAAAGACAATCCAGCGTTCTCGATGATAAACGACTCGGAAGAGGAAGTGATCTACGGATCGGACGAGGATAGTCGGAGACCTTTGACACGAGCCCAGCGAAACACCGACGACAGCGATTGAAAGATTGCAGGTTGCTAGACGAAAATTTGTACTTTGCAATCAATATTCCGTTCTCATTTCGCGGCATCGTTGTTTTCGAGGATAAAATCTTCGTGGCGCGATGGGCGATTCAATCCGACAATATCTTGAACGTAGAGAGATAAGATAATGTGTCATTTTACTTTTTCCCATCGAACTGTTCGACCATCCTCACGTGGGAATCAAACGACTGAACTTTCATCGTGGCCAGCGTAGATAAACGAATTTAGCGCAACTTAGCCGATCTTCGCGATTTTTCGAGTCGTTAAATTTTTTACGAGTAACGATATATATTGACTAGTAAACGAAGTATCTGTTGTATTATCTCGAATATAAGAGAGGATTGAAGCGATGCAATCACAATTATATGGATAGATCGTTGTTATCGACATGTATTGTATTAATCATTTTATCAACGGTAGAAATATATATGTAAATATACGATACTTGAAATATCTTTCGAGAGCGCATCAACCGGCTAGTATTGATATTTATGAAGCAGCGGGATGGACACCGTACCAGACTCGATCGACTCATTACGATATACTATAATTGTTTCTACGTAATAAAGGAAATATCGAAAAATGTATTACATAATTCTCTTGAGTCCAATAATGTATTCCTTCCACATACTTTAAAGTTTAGAGAACACATTGGAGTTGTCATATAGAAAATGCTTCGAATCCTGGAGTTTTTTTGCCGCTTTTCAATGGATTTCTGTACAGCTGACACATTGAGAATCCTGAACACGTCCCTAGTACGTCTAATTGCTACATACGGAAAAACGTCACTTCCAGATTCAAAAGCTCAGATTTCAACCGGAAGTGACGTCATACGGGAAGACATCATTTTTGGAAGTGGTGTTATATGGGAAAACATTATTTCTGGCTTAAAAAAGGCGGCTTCCGACCGGAAGTAACTTCATACGGGAAAACAATCGCTACCGGTTTGAAAATCGCAGTTGCCAACCGGAAGTGACATCATGCGGGAAAATTTTACACGTTCGATTTGAAAATCTAAGCTTTCAATTGGCTGTGGTGTTATATGGGAAAACATTATTTCTGGCTTAAAAAAGGCGGCTTCCGACCGGAAGTACCGTCATACGGGAAACCATCGCTACCGATTTGAAAATCGCAGTTGCCAACCGGAAGTGACATCATGCGGGAAAATTTTACACGTTCGATTTGAAAATCTAAGCTTTCAATTGGCTGTGAAGTCATACGGAAAAACATCACTTCCGGTTTAAAAATCTCAGTTTTTAACTGCAAGTGACGTCATACGGGAAAATTGGAAGTGAGGATAAAAAACGGAGATTTTTGAAACCGGATGTAATGTTTTCTCGCATGACATCCCCTCCGATCGAAAACTGGGATGTTCATACGAGAAGTGACGGTATGATCAATGTTTAACGGAAAACATCACAAAAAGATTTTACGAAAAGATTTTTCCGATGAAAAGTCTATAAGCGTAATGTACTAAAATAGCTGGTAACGTAACAGGTTACTTCGACGACAATACAGTAATTAACGTCACGTGAAAAACTCTCTGGTGGCGGCTCTCTCACTCCACTGCGAGCACCGATAACGGTATCTTCCTCGTTCTCGTTGCACGGTCACGTGACTTTCACATGACGTTAAGACAATTTAATGTCTAACGATAAATTCGTAACCGAACTTGGAACGTCGTGAAAAAAAAATTTAACGCAAATTCAGTTAATTGATGAAATATAATCAGTCGTTAACAATAAATGTCTCCGTTAATTTAGTTTCAACACCAGTCGTACAGTGTTTTCGTAGCGCTCTTTGATTTTGAATTGCAACGGCCATTCGCCGAATACATACGTTTTCGCGGTTGCAGCTGCAGAGGCAACCTGTAGCTCAAATATTCGCAAATTCTCGTGTTGTCCCGAATTAACGTAAGTACTACTTAACAAAATTGCCATTCCACGACACTACTTGACCATCTTCTCTAACAAATCACTCTCCGTAACTCGAATTTACAGTAGCAAATGTATGTTTACCGGCAACTTACTTTCATAACCTACAAATCCCGGAAAGTTTCAGTTAAAAAAAACTACCCGCCATTCTAATGCTACGCAGTTTTCACTTGTTCCGAAAGATTAGAACTTTTGTCGGAAACGAGTTAACAACAATACACCACAGATCGTACGAAAGCTTCGAATACCTCGAAGAGATGCCGAAGTCCAAGGAATATCTGTCGAGCGAGGACAGCGATAGCTCGGTGAATAATTTTTCCTTTCGATACGTATATATTTTTTTATTTAGAATACGTAAAAATTTAATCTGCATTGTGTTCGAACAGGTGGAGATAGCACCGAAAAGAAAGCGCGAGAAGGAAGAAAGCAAGAAGTCCTCTGAAAGCAAATCGGAGAAGGCAGAGTCGAGTAAGAAGCTGAAGAGTTCGTCGAAAGATAAAGAGGACGAAACGAGCTGGGAAATCGGCAACAAGCGCGTCGTTTCGGTGTCTGAGTTCAAGGGCAAAATGTACATTAATATCAGAGAGATGTACATGGACGACAGCGGCAACTTGAAACCAGGGAAAAAAGGTAAGGAATCTCCATTGGAATTCTTGACGTTCTTGTGTGGTTTAACATCTTTCGAGGCCGAACCGACAGTGCGACACCAACAAACGCAGGTAACACAAAAACATTAGTTATCAAAGAGTGATCTCATTGGGTCCGTCACATCCATCTGGATGGTATCAGAAAGTTACCACCTGTCCAAAAAGTTAACGCTTGGAGTGTAGCTAACGCATAGGATAGCATAGTTAGCAACTGGACAGGCACATGTAACCCATTTAGATCACTTTTTCATACCAGATGTCTTTTTGCTACCTGGGTTGTGTACAATTTCATGATTTTCGTGATTAATTAAAAATATGATTTTTCATGTTTTTTTTTTTTCACAGGTATCGCTCTGACCCCGGAACAGTGGCAGAAACTGATGGACTGCTCGGAAGGCGTGAACAGAGCTCTAAAGAACAAGTGATGTCTATATTTAAGTAATGTATAAGTATTATTAATTTGGTTCAGTTTTCCTTAATTCATAAAAAAATAAAAATAAAACGTCTCGTATCGTTACACGTATTTAATAATTCTGTCTTCATGGTTGTTTTCATCAACGTTTAAAACTGTTAAATAAACAATTATATATTGCATGTACCTTGTCGTTCACCTTGTCGTATCTTGTCGTTGTTACAACTGAAGGGCCAGGGAAAAATTAGATCGGGAACGGGAGTGGGACAAGATATTTTATTCAGCAGAAAAAAAAAAACCCGCTTCATACTATAAAGAGCTTTGTTGATTCGCGTTAGATAAAATATGGCGATGTATAAATATTCTCCGAGATGCTTTAGCTGCGGACTAGCTGCAGTTAATCGGAGGGTGCAAGCAGGGAGAAAGGTAAATAGGCTCAGTCGTAAAATACAACATCGTTTCGTGAACGAGTCAACAGTTAAAAACAATCCTCGAAGCTTCCGCTATTTTTAACTAACAAAATTATTTACACAGTGCGTGTTTCTTCGAGTCGTTCAACAATCAATTTTCGTACGAACACCTTTTTTTTCTCCTAATACTATGATTCTACAATAGTTGTAAAAAGAAAGAAGCGAAATAATGCTCAGCATTCCTTCGCGTCTTCTCGATTAACGAAATTTTAAAACATTTCTGTAAAGTTTTAACAATATTAGCACTCGTTTGACGCAAGCACGGAGCGTGGATACAAAATGTCCGTACTTCAAGCTGGTCCGTGAAGGGTCGTGAGAAATTCATCGAGATCCACATCGTTCAGTTTGCTCAGTAATTGCGAGTCGGTCGTGCGTGATTTTTTATCCACCTGCCGAAAACGTTAAAGTATAATAGTAATTCACATCACACGGTGCGAAAATCGGGGGTTTGCGTAAAAAGCACCATTTTCACACCTTGTGAAATAAAATTTTGTACGATACTCGTGCGAAAAACATTTTCTTAACTCGTGCGATTGTAACACTTGTCAGAAAAAGTTTCTTCGCACTAGTATCGTAATGTACTATTGCGATACAAGTGCGGTAACGCGAACTTTATACGCAGGCCGTGAAGTGAGTCACCCTAGCCGCGAGTGCGAGTCCCTTCGCAGCGTGCGTATAAAGTTCTCTTTACCGCCCTAGTGCTGTATAATATTTTTTGCATCGAATGCAGGAAAAGTGCTACTCCGTGTCTGCTGATCGTGGCACTGTACAGCCATCGTGAAAAAAAAAAACGAGAAGCGTGCGTAAAGTAAAATCGGCCCGATGTGCGCATGCGCCGGTTACTTGCATAGTACACGGCTGTAAAGCGCCACTTACACCACTCTCTGCAGGCACGAAAAGAAGCACTTTTCATGCACGAGTTACATGAAGACTTTAGTAATTCATATTACACGAGAATGCGGTCAGTGAGGAGTAATCGAGACATCCGCAATTATACCTACTTGCTCGCTTTCTTTAGACACCGATGCTTTTCTCTTGCGGCTCTTCGGGTTTGGTTTTTCTGCAATTGAACAATAACTACAGTCGTCGTAGGACTTGGAGTACTTCTTAAATGAATGCTCTTGAAGATTATCGGAGTAGCGGCTACGCCGTAGATTCATACCATGTTCCGATTGTGTCTTCTCAGTCTTAACGACGGTCTTTTTCTTTCCGTCCGTTTGATGCGGTTCGCTTTTCTTCGCCGGCGATTTTGCGCCCTTGATGGTAACTTTTGGGGCAACCGGCCTGACAACGGGCGATGAAGATGCCAGAGGCTTGTCGTGGATAGCTTTAAAGACCGACTCGGCGTTCTTCAGCGTATTCGCATCTTTTCTCTTGTACTTCGTCACCTTCGCAGCCGTGTCCTTCGATGGTCCTCTCCTCCTGCGCGGCGGCGACAAGTTGAACAGCTCCTCGTAAGGTGTGGCGGTCATCATCTTGGAGCAAAGGTTGGAATCGTCGTCGGAAAGCTCGACCTGGACGACGAATTCGAGCTCCGAACTGCTGAACTTGCGTTTCCTCCTCTTCGTCGGTACCGCCTCGTCGTAGACGTAATAATACTCGACGTGACACTGAGAAGTTTCCATAACGTTGACCTCCTCGTCCGCCGCATCGTTCTTCATAGTCGGCACGAGCTCGAGACACTTGAGGACTCCGGGCATGTCTTCTTTCGGCGTTGCCGAGCGATTCTTCCGAGGATCCGAGACGACCTCTACGTGAGACTCGGCGCTGTCGCTTTTGTGCGCATCCGACGTTTGACGAGTTCTCGAGCGGGTCGTTCTTTGATCACTAGATTCCTCGTCGCTGAACAAATCCCGCTTCACCATATCGACCTTCGACTTTGTGACGGTCTTTGATTCGATCGGGGATGTCGCTATTCTCTGCGCGGCGCATTCTTCCCTCTCCCTCTCCCTCTTTGCATTTTCCAAAATCTGAGCTCGCTCCGTTGCTCCCGAACTCCGACTATCGTTGTCGATTGTTTCTGGCAATTCTTCGGAATTTTTTTCAATCTCACCCGCAGTTCCTTTCCGGGTCTTGGTTTCCGGTTCGCTCCGTCCTCGCGGTCTCTCCGGCAAGTCAGACTTGTCCTTCGATTTTACTTCGTTGTTCTTGCGTTCGACGCCATCGTTCTTTTTCTCCTTATCAACACGAGCATCGGCAGTTTGTTTAACGTCCTCTTCCGTGGACTTCGAGCTTACTTCCGTTTCCTCTCTCGACGCTCCTTGGCTGATCTCCGGCTCTTCCGTTAAGGATTCGTCGAATAGCTCTTTCAGCATCTGCGATTTCTTCTTAGTTTCCGCCTTCGTCGCGACTTCGACAATTTTCTCTCGCTCCCTTTCGACAACATCCTTCTTCGCGCTCTCGTGGTTCTCCTCGATCTCCCGTATACGCGACGACTTGCGTTTCCGCAGTTCCTTCTCCGAAGTATCATCGGGCTTAGAGTCATCCGCGAGGCTCTTCTCCCTCTCGTACATCGACTTTCTTTCCTTCGGCACGGCGACCGGTCGCTTTATGCGAGGTCTGTAAGCCGGTGGATTTTCATTCTCCTTGATCTTCGCCACCAGCTTGAGGCGCTTCTCCTCCAATTGTCTGCTGAGTTTCGCGGCGGACATCGCGCTCGGCTGCGGGGCACGGTAATTTCTGCTCTGCATTGCCGAATAAAGAGTCTCGGTGACCGGAGCAGGTTTTAGAGCTATCGAATTCTCCGGCAGTATTTTCACGCTGACGATTTTGGGTAACGATTTCTTCGGCGCAATTTCCGCGTTTCGCTCGACGACGGATGTGGCGTTCGATTTTGAGAAATCCCGATCCTCCG
Source organism: Stenichneumon culpator (assembly GCA_964017025.1). Lineage (NCBI taxonomy): Eukaryota > Metazoa > Arthropoda > Insecta > Hymenoptera > Ichneumonidae > Stenichneumon > Stenichneumon culpator. The sequence goes on from OZ024774.1 coordinate 5,813,705, forward strand.
ACGTGATCAGCGCCGATATTTTTGTACTCAGATTCGTCAGAGTTTCGATACCGGCCTTGGAGCTGCTTGGAGTCTCGGATATGACAGCCTCGGAGAGCAGCGAATCGTCCTTGGCCGGAGTTTCCTTTATAGACTCCTTGATATCTTCGTCCGTCTTCGCGAGCGCGAAGACCTTTCGCGGCGACGCTTCGTTCTCGAGCCGCGACGGTAAATCCACCGGGATCGCGTCGAGGTTTTCGGTCTCACGGCTGTGATCTTCGATCTGCAGATTCTTGGAATCGGCATCGCTGGCCGTCGCGGCTGCGCTCGGAAGATTCTCCGAATCTTTCTTGGCGGATTCGTTGCTGGTGTCCGTGTAGATCTTGCTGGTAGTTACTTCCGTGTATCGTTTAGAAACCGGCATCCTCGCCGAGATGTTCGTCGCGCTCGAATCGCTGGCGGAAGCCGATGAGGAGGATCGTCGCTTAGAACAATCGGACGACGAGCTACTGGAGGAAGAAGCGCTACTGTCGCCGTCCGAATCCTGATCGATTGTCGAGCCGCTGTTGTTCGCGCCGTTCGTTTCTTGCCGTTTGTCCAGTTCGGTGATCGACGATAGAGCGGAAGTCGCTTTGGCTTCGTCCGTTTTCTCTGCCGGTTCCCTCGCCGACGTCGATATCTTCAGCTCTTTGAACGTTTCCTCCCGGGAGAGATTCTCTTTTATCACTTCGAATTGCGTTATCTCCAGTTTGCTGCTCGTCGTGCAGGCCTGAAAGCCCTGAGCGACTTGAATGCTTATGTCCGTGACGCAAGCTTCCGTGGTCTTGGTCATCATGCCAAGCAACGGAAGACTCATCTCGTGCCGGCTGTGATCGTTCCTCGGCAATCGAGGATCCTTCAGCTCGGAGCTCGGCTGATAGTAAACGGAACTGAAGGGCTCTTGCGTCTTCAACGCATCGCCAGTATTCTCGCTCGATTGCTTTGGCGTCACGGCTATGCTGGGCGTGGGCGGGAATTCGGGAGTCGTTATGAAACTTTGCATTTTTCCGGAGTCCTCGCCCACCTGCAGACAGAACGGCGTCGTCATGCTGTTGCTCGGGCTCAGAAGCCTCGGGGTCGGTGGGATTCCGAAAGCGTTGTCGAGCTTCCGCGGTGTCTCGAGATCCAGCATATCCGGCATGTGCGATATTTGACGACTCCCCTCCGACGGGTATGTCCGAGAAAACTCAGACTTCTGTACAGTCTCGATTGCGGCGCCGACGAGCTCGATCCCACTCTCGCCCCTCTCGATCTTCGTGACGCTCGTCGTTATCGTCTTCAATTGGGCGTACTTCCTCTTCACGGTATTGTCTGTCTTTGCCGTGAGGTTGGTGCTCGTTACGGTTTCCACCGTCCTCGTCGTGTTCGTCGTTACCTCCGAGATCTTGCATACGCTGCGCACATCGTCGGAGGGTTTGCTCGCTGCTCCAGTTTCGTTCGTCCTGACGGTTTCTTCCTTGGCTTCCTTCGCCCAGCTTTCGGACGCTGTTGTGACTTGGACTTTTCCCGGGGTGGCGATGGGTTTATCAGTGGAGTCGATGCTGCGCGATTCTTCGACGGCTGGCGCATTTTGAGGAACGACGGTAACATCGAGAGGCTCCGCATCGGATTTCTTTACGGGGGGAGGCGATTCGCGGTCGCTCGAGCAATCTTCGATTCGACTCGTCGACTTTCTGACTATAGTTTTCTTACGCGTTTGGCGCTTCCTCTGCGGCTTTCTTGTTGCTGGTTTCTTCGTGACCTTGGGCTGCGATTCTTCGGCCAACTGCAAGGAGCTTCGCAGATCGGCGTCCCAACTTTTGGTTTCCGAAGGCGCCGATGGTTTGAGCGGCGAACAGCTCGTCATACTGGACTCAGAGACGAGTATCATTCCTACGCCGGTCAACTTGTCCCATCCGCCCATCAGCTTCGGCGCGGGACTTCTCGTTGCTATCGGTACGTTGCACGGTCTGCAATCTTTGGCGGGGCTCTTTATTTTCTTCGACGGCGTCGACGCTCCGACGAACGGCGGTGACTTGAACAAACTCGTGCGACAAACCGACTTCGCGAAGTTCGATGTTTTTGGTGAAAACTGAAGAGTCTCGCTCGTGCTCTTTCGACGACCGTGCTCGTTCACTTTAGGCGGTGTATTGAAATTAAGAGCCCTTATGTGACTGCGCCTTCGCGGCGTCGACTTGCTCAATCTGTGATTCTTCGGTCGACTTTTAAGCAACGTTCGCGGAGTCCTCGCCATCAATACGTCGTAAGAACTTTCCTTCGAGGTCGAAGCATCCTGCCGCCCCGTGGCCATCGGCTCCGAGTTCACCTTTGGCGCGGGAGCCTCTTCGGAGTTCGTTACTTTTTCACTGACCTCGGCGTCTTTTGGTTGCGGCTGCTCTGGCGCGCTGTTGAATTTCAAGAATGGAGACAATCCCGTACCGGAAACACTGATAATCGGCTCTTCGACCTGAACAGCCGGAATTTCCGTCTCGTCTAAAACCGCGCCTGCGCTGTTCTCTCCGTAAAGAGTTACCTTTTCGACTGCCGGAAGTTCCGATGTTCGAAACGTTGGCTCGGGATCGGGATTTACCATATTCTCAACGCGCGCTGCGGATTCGACGTGTTTGGCGATCCTCGACTTCCGCTCCACAGCGCGAGCGGTGTTGCGTCTCGGCTGTCTGGGCTTCGGAGGCGGCACCGGGCGCGACTCGGGCGCTGGTCCAGGCTTCGGGGCTATTAATGGTTTGGAAATATCCACCGGTACGTTCACAACTTCGAGACGTATCGGCTCCGGCTTCGGAGGAAGTAAATTTACATCGTCGGTCTTCGGTGCTATATGACGAAATTGTGAATAGCAGTAACCACCTGAGATCGACGGCTTTGCGGGTGCCGTCAATGACGCGGAGATGAGACTCGACGCTCCTTCGTTGGGACAAAATACAAGTGTCGGCACAGTCGTCACGATCATTTCCGACTCTGATATCAGACTCTCCGGGACAACGTCCAGCGCTGCAACTTTCGGTTTTTGTTTTGGCACACGTGCCTTTCTGGCGTTCGATTTTCTCGACGATTTACCGTCCAGCGAGCCGCAAGACACTTCCGGCGGAACGTTTTCCGTCGTATCTTTGGCAATGGGCTCGGGAATATCGGGCTTCAATGCTGAAATACCCCCGACTGATTCTTCCTGATTCGAAATCGCGGTGTTTGCATCGGCTTCGACGTTCAAATCCAGCAAACCGCTCGAGAGATCGAGACTCGGCGGCGTTTCGTCCGATTTGTTGTTGAAGTTTATTATACTGAGTATCGCAGCGGCGTTCAGATCTTCCAGGGTGATATCTTCTTTTCTATGAGGCCTCTGCGAGGTTAGTCGATCGTCCTCCGGCCGTACGATTTGCTGACTCGACGAACTACGCAGCCGATTTTTCAGAGGTATCTCGGTCGTTTCGACTTCCGGCATGGGTTTTTTGCCGTATGGAGTCGACGCTTCTATCGCAGGCTCCTTCGGCACTAAATCTGGATTATTGTCCGCGAAGCTGCGAATGGAAAAATATATACTGTAGTGATATTTCAGCGTGGAATCGTTCGGTGTCTTCCGCAATCGTGCAGGGAAGATAATACTGAAGTACGAATAGGCTGTACGAGGCAGAGTTAAGTTTAAATAAGTTTAAATAATTTAATACATAATGGGACAGAGTCTGATTTAATTAAATGTTATATATTTAAATCGGATATTTTTTTTTTACTGTATTTCTATTGGAATTGGTACATCCAAGTGTTTGTAAGACACATCGGTATATGATATAAATTATATAGAAAAATGATATAAACAAATTTTACCAAAAAAAATGTTTAAACTGTAAAAACAAAATTGCGAAGCCCTGAAGTGTGAGGAGAAACTTACCCGTCAGTGGAAAAGGGCTGATGATCGGCGTCCTCGTCGGGGCTCGTGTCGTTTTCGCTTCTCGGTCCGAACATGTCGTCGAGCAATTTTGTAAAATCCGGATCTTTCTCGGTTGCAGTAACCACCGACTTGATAACGTTATTCAGTTCGGTCATAGCCGATATATTCATTTCGCCACCGGTCGACTCGGAGACGCTTACATCTTTCAGCGACACGTCTGCAGGAAGAATAGCTTTATTGATATTTTCAGCTATCCTCTCTTGCAACTCCGTGCGATTAAGCAGTTCCTTTGTCAATAACTAAACGATAAAAAAAAAAGAAAAAAAAAGAACAGACACAAGGGTTGTATGAAAATGAAAAATAAATTATACGAATACGAGTTAAAGGTATGAGACTCACGCTTAGATTCTCGACGGGCTCGTCGGTCAATTCGGTTTCGGACTCTATCACGTCGTACGGCGTTGTTTGCACTTCGGTATTGGTGAAACGCATAAGCTCCTCCGTATCCGTTGCCGCGGTACATTTATCGTACGTTGTTTGTTGCGCCGCCACGCTGCATCCAGGGTTCACGGTATCGGCGTCCAAGTTTCGCAGCTCTTGAAAGTCGGGCAGCGACGTGGATTGAAAACCGCCGCGACGCGGCTCGCGACAATCTTCGGGCAACGATTGACTACCGATCGCTTCCGTTACCGTCGAGGAACAATGAGCCGGTCGATGTTCCTCAAATTTTACCGGAGTCTTTTCGCCGACGACTTCCCCGTTCTCCGAACCCGAATTGCCAGGCAAATGTTCCAATGGTGTCGTTTCAACGGCGTTGCAACTCACTGCAATTTAAATTAATAAGATAAAATAAAGTTCTACGTCGCGTCAGAAATATACGTGTTCAAATATCCTTAGCTGTATTAGCATGGAGTTCGTGCGAATTTTATTTTACATTGACTCGAGACTGGCTCCGATGACTTCCCAAATGAATTGGGATGTGTTTTGTTGGCGCGTTTCGAACGATCTCGATCGCTCCCGCTGTGATGCCGTTTCCTCATGCTGCTCGATATAATCGGTGAACCGCCGGAAGTCTGCGACGTCTGCTGGAAATCAAGCGAGAGTTCAACGAAAATATTTTGTACCTCCAACAGTAATAAACGAAAAATTTTACATCCATATTTAGCAAGCATTTACTGACCACAAGTTGTATTTTTAACTAAAAAAAAATTGTTAAAATAAAAATAATCATCTGCCTCCCATGTCTGCTTCCTAAGGGGACGATCGATATACATAAGAGTTGTGACATAACAGTATAAATTTATAGAAATTCATACATCAAAGACAGCATTAATGGACAATGGAGGTAAATGTTTTGTTTTGCACCCATAACATATTGCTATGAGAAATCTTATCTTTGTGAGATAAGTCGTGAATAAATAATATTCATATAATGAAAACAAATGCGGATTTTTGTAGATAAAAAATGATCGTTAAATATAAATATTATATATTAGGAAACTATTAGGAATGTATTGGAGAACGTCTGTATCAGTTCACAGTTTCTATAAGCTTGTGAGTTACCCAATCACCGGCGTTGTCTCTGTTGTATCTTTATGATTATGCAAAAGGCGAAATCCGTAAAATAAAACGAAAATAAAATAAAAGACAAATTAAAAATGAGCAACAAATAGCGTGAGCTCAGCATTTTCGATGAAACATATATATTTTTGTACTTATAGTTACAGCGATATTCTTTTAAATGTATAGCTGTTTATAATCTGTTAAATTGTATTTTGATTTTATGATATTGGGAACGTTTGCTTGCTGATTCTCGATTATTGTAATTTTTGTGATATACGTGGGCTCGCGATCTCAGTCGCTACTGCCGTCTATAATGTATTCTTATCATTATGAAAAGGGAGGAATCCACTGAATAAATTAAATTAAAAAAATTAAATACAAAATAAGAAGACAAATAAATGTGTACAAATACTTTTTACCACCCAGAAGATATCTGCATGATACTAAATTTCTGAAAGTTACAACTGCTGTGTTTTGCATTGCACACACTTTCCTCAGAGAATTAAATGCTGGAAGTGAATAATGTTTTTTCTTTGTAAAGCTGTGCATTGACAGAGACTTGTCAAAGATTAAATTTGATGTGACACAGATATCTTCAGGGTCATAATTCTTTCTATCGTGCATCGGGGAGATCGACGGTAGAGCCGAACTTACCGGCACATTGATAGTCACCTTGAAACGCTGCCCGCGCGATCCGTCGACCAGGAACCTAAGTTGTTCCGACAAATCTCCACAATGTTTCAGTTGTTCGCAATCGGAGACTTTGCTCAGTCTGTCCTGTACTGTAAAATAATGGCGGTAAGCTTGTAGTCATATCTAATGATTTTTCTATATCGATTATGGAAAAAATACTTAAAAATTGTTTCTTTACTTATAACATTGACGGAGCAAAATATATCCAAAACGTCCAACAGAGTAAGGCCATTTACTCTCGTGCTGAATCTTCTGCCACTGGATATGACCATTCTGATTTCCTGGAGGTGTGGACAAGTTTCCAGAAATGATCTTGCAGCGTCGTCGCATTTTTGTTCCTCCAGATAGCCTGGAATTAGGACAAATCATGAAACTATTAAGTGCACTGACCCAAAGGACGGGCATCACTGCGATAGAACAAAATTGTAAAAAATTATCCGCATTCCCGATTCGTCGCCAGAAACGAAATCTGTGCCTTTCCATTACAGTGGCGCGTACGACAACAAATGAAATTTCGGCAAAAAAAAAAGGTGTAATTATTATCATTCGGGGGGCGATCGAAGCGTGAAACGTCGTGAGAGTGATCGCCACTGAAAGTCGATGCCACAGGAGACGGATAAAGTGCAGAAAACAAAGAGCCGACTCGATGTTTATGTTTCAATTTGCGAGCTGCAGGTTAGCGTCGACTCGATCGCACTTGAATTTTTACTCACCCAAGACGAGCCGAGCAATTTCCGAGGGCAACAAAGACTCCATCACGACAGTTTTATGGATCGCGCGAACGAAACCGTCGACGAAAATTCTCGTCTCGACGAGCAAACACGTAAATAAATTGTTATGAGGGCAGAGGCATCGAAGTGCTTCGCGGCGTCGCGAACGCGCATGCAACTGAATGGCACGCAAATGTGCACAAAAGTTTGTGGCCTACTGGGGAAGTGCAACAGTCGCCAGCTTGGTATTCGGCAAATGCCCACTAGTCGACAATGTCTATCGTATTATTTATAGTTTGCGCGAATGTTCACTTGCATAATTGCGTTCACGAAATCGACAGTTTTTTTTTCCGAGGATTATTAATTCATAACTACCGAGCAGTCCGATTTATGTCCGGCGAATAAATCCAATTGATTACGATACATTTTCTTAATTTCCCTATCACTAAGGGGAATTTGTTCGTAAGGTATATGTATTTAATGTACAATCGAGACGTTTTTTTTTTATCTTAAAAAATACAGAGTCCTCATTCGCATCGATAACAATTGTTTCATATGTTTGTTCAAAGCAGCGTCGAAATTTCGGGCGCATTTTTCTGGCGGGAAATTCGTGAGCTCGTCCTCTTTTCCCGCTACCGTGGGCGCGTTTCAATATCAGCTGCAAGTCGGAATTTACCAATCGTTCGTTTTTGTTATTTTTATATTTGCCAGCTGCAAGAGCCATGGCTACGGTGGCTCCATTGAGAAACGTACTGTAGCCCCTGTTGTATCATTCGGTAATGGAACTTGGCCAAGCGGCATAAATCCAAAAAAAAGGAGGAAGAAGAAAATCATTCGGTAGTTAAAGCCGTGATAATGCGCTGTTCAATTGACAAGCTGTAATTGATAGTTGTGGTTGCCCCAAACAGGTTGAGTCGGACTTCGTTCCATCTATTTATCAGCATTGGGTTAGATTCATACATTTTCGAAGCATCGAGTCCTATCCTGAATCGGTTAATCGGCAACTGTCTTGTGTAGGTTATCTTGAAAAAAAAAATTCCATCGATTAACGATATAGTTTATTCATTCAAGGCTGCATTTAAATTGCAGGACTCGGCAATTGTGATCTAGATGATAAATTTGATGTTTAAGGTACAAACTATGATATTTTATATTTCTAAATAGATAACCTCACTGAGGTAATAACTTCCTGTATATTTATATATATATATAATCTGAGGCACAGGAGTTGGCTGACAAACAGCTTTGGAGGCAGTTGCTCTTGACGTCAACAGCCATCCACCGGGTTTTGTAATTTCCGACATCTGATGAACTCTGCTAGCAGAGACAGGTAGAATTGTACGTGTCGTCGATGCTTGCCTGTTTGTACCAAAGCATTGACAAAAGAATTTCCAGAATTCCTCGACACGCTTACCTGCAGGAAATAAAAATAGAGTTTTGATGGATATGTTACTTTTTCATCTTTGGCTGGATGAGATAGTAATGAATCGTACTGACCTTGAAGCCTCTTGATCTGAAGTGGAATCCTCAACAGGTGAAGCCGGAGTTTTGCCAGGATCCTTCTTCATGGCTGATAATAGCTCAACTATTCTTTCAAGCCCTTTTGTAGCTGAATCCATATCGCGATGCAGCTGGTCTTCGACATAGGGAAGCGCTTCTCTGACTTCTTTCTTGTTCCATAATTCCTGCGTTCAAACAATTTTTCACCTTTTTGAATTGCAAGTTGAAATATCTGGTTGGTGATGTTGTAAATACATATTCGACATTTTGCTATTTTTTAAGCTGACAAATGGGGCTTATTTTTATTTGTTTACTTTTTTTCAGACATGTGTCTCACTGCATGCATTTCTTGAGGTAGTCCATGGAGTACAGTCAAATCAATTGAGTACCAGTATGCCAAAAATTGTTGGTACATGTTTTGCCGGACACATTTTTGTGAATTAAGGTGAATCTAGATTAAAGAATTCCTACTTTATGTCGAAAAAAATGTACAACCATGAATCTACCAAAAAATAACTCAACTTACGACAATAAATCTTTGGGCATATTTTAACAATTTTAGTGAAGTCAAATTTGTAATTTTGTTCCGAGCCTGACGAGTAGCAGCTTATTTTGTTTGTTGAAATATGTTTTACAAGTTCACTGAGTAACTTGGTTCGTTTAGTTTCTCAACCAGAAGAAAAGTTTAGTTAACATTGTAGCTCTGCTTCTTTTTTTTTTCATTAACAAATAACGAATTTTAAACGATTAACATTATCATTAATGTTTCTCAGTGAATTCGTAAAGTACCTATTGAGAAACAAATTGAGCTTTTGCTTGTCAAAATCGAACAGGAATTACAAACTTTACCTCACAAAAGTTGCAGAAAAATATGCCCGTGGATTAATTGGCGTACACTCGGTTGTTTCTCTGTAAATTCATTATAGTACATACACGTTTTTCTACTGTAAATAATAAAGTACGAACTCTTTCATCTAGATTCACCTTAGTTCGCACTAATTATTCCTTTAAAATGTATACAAACCATTTTCGAAATCTTGGTACTCGATTAAGTTAACTACACTAAGACCTCGAGTTCATCCACAGCGGCGGGATCGGCTGCGCATCACACCTACCATATTCGAGGTTGCGCAGGCCCCGCCCATACTAACTGTCGAGCATGGCCCATAGCTTTCTGCACCGGTCGATATTCGCTCCGTGGTGGGAACTGCTCCGGATATCGAGGGTAACAAACTCGAGGTCCTAGTGTATACCGCAAGGACTACCTTAATTCATCCGATTCTGTTTGTCACTGAATAAGTTTTGGCGTTAGACCGACTGACGAATACGAATGTACTAGCAATGTATCTCATGGAATGGAATTTATTCCATTCCATGGTCTAAAGACTTTATGAATGAATTAGGATGCGTAATGTATGAAATCACCTCTCATTGCCAACGAAACATTACCTCTATTAGAAACACCTCTCTTTCTACGCTGTACGTATTTATTAAGAAATGAGTTATAATGCTGGCTTTAAAGGCCAGGGGATATGTCTCACGCAATTCTGGAAAATATCGTTATGTATAAATAAATGAGTGGAAAATGTATTTATTTATTCGAACTTACCAAAAGTATCTTTGACTTCTTTATCTGGCGCCATACAATCTAAAGAGTCTAGTAGCGCTTTCTTTATGTCCTCGCGCAATTCTGAAAAAAAGATCCATTATGTAAAATAAACGAAAGGAAATAGTACATTACTCTACAAGGGCGAAAAACTTTTTTTCTAACGAATGTGAGTTTGCAGCACGAGCCGAAAGCGAGTGCTGTAATCACACGAGTTAGAAAAAGTGTTTCGCACGAGGGATGTACGAAATTTTTCATCACAAGGTGCGAAAATGGCGGTTTTACGCACGCGACGCGGGCATAAAAGTGGTCATTTCCGCACCGAGTGATGAAAATTTGTTTATTTATTGGAACATACCATGAATCTCTTTGATTTCTGTTCCTTGCGATGTAAGAGAGGAATTTAATAGACCTGTCGCCAACTCCTGTAGCCACTCCTGTATCGTCTCATCCCAACCTGGACTAAATATGAAAAATAAATTCGGAATTACCGTTATGATATATTCTGGACAATGTACACCACGCGAAAACCGACAGAGCAGTTTGAAGGTCAAGTGATACGAAAAAATGTAAACAAGGTCTTACGATTCGGCGTCAGAAGACGTTCTGCTTTGTTCGTTGTCTGGTTGTGCACCATTCCTTTGGAAACTCTCTCCCAAAGCCTCGCCACGATCATTCGCGGTTACTGCTTTCAATCCGATAATGACCGCTCTCAGTTTTTTTGTTGATGCCTCCATAGTTAGATGTACCTCATTCTCCGCATCCGAAATGCAATATACGTATTCTAGGATTAATTGCTAGGATTAAATCATATTTCAAGTTTTTCAATCACAAGTTGAAATATCGCGTCGGTATTGTTGTAAATTCGTATACACTAGACGTTGCGTTATTTGAGTCATGTAATTAATTAATTAATGTAGGCAGACCTTTTATCATTTGTTAAACCGATAGATGGAGCGGCTTTTTTTGACACATGTGTCCCTGTCCGTGTATTCGTTAATTCATCCGCTTCTGTTGGTCCCCGAATAAGCTATGCGAACTGTCTCTTGAATATGAGCAGTGAATTTTATCGCATGCAATGTAATTTTTATGATTCCAATGGGCTAAATTTTCTCATGGTTGAATCTTAACTCATAGAATCGAATTTATTTACTTCTATGGACTAAACTGTCTATGATTGAACTATACGTAGCATCGGTAATGTATTAAACAATCTTTCTTTTTCAATGAAATATTACCATTATTTGAATCGCCCCCAGTTTTATCCGTTCGAAATTGGCTAAGAAAAGTTGACTGATTCCAACTCCAAAGGAAAGAAAATCCGTCTCACGCAATTCTGGAAAAAACATTATGTAGAGTAGACGAAAAGAAAAAATATTTATTTATTGGAGCATACCTAAAGTCTCCTCAATGGCTTTTCCTTCCATTATACTCCGAAAAGAATTTTGTAGGAGTCTCTCGATGTCTTCCATCATTTCAGCAGTCGGTACGCTAAGTATGAAAATTGAATTCGAAACTACTGTATGTTTTGACCGCCGAACGACGCACCGAACCGCTATAGTAGTTTGAAGGTCAAGCGACAAAAAAAAATGTAAACAAGGGCTTACAATTCGCTGCCCGGCGACGTATTCGCTCCGTTCCTCTCCATCCTTTTTTTTCAGGTGATAAATTATACTCTACAAATTAATTATCTTCTATACTTTATTACTTTATTATACTTCATACTCTATACTCTATTATAGTAATTATACTCTATAAATTAATTTAAGAAATTAATGTCAAGTCAGTGAACTAAATTATGGCTTCCTAAAAAGCCTGTTAACTAACTGACTAACTAAATAAATAAATAAATAAATAAATAAATAAAAAGTTATTACAATGTCCAAGCAATGAGGCTTCAAGTGGTTCCTTTGTACTATAAAAGGAATCGTTAAAACTCTACTTATGTTTCGTCGAAAAGACGCGTACGAATTGATCAACCGCCTTTTCTCGCGGTCCTGCCGGTCCAGGTGGGTCCAGACTTCTAGCACTTCATGTCCCCCGCCACTACTTATTTGCCAAGCGGCCAAAAGCCAACTTCATGGTCAAAAATATTAACGTGGCCATTGTCGGCTTTCATCGTATAACGTTGACAATACTTCCGTACCTGCAGAGCTCCCAGCCAATGAGCATCGTGAGTGAGAATTGATATCGAGCCCACCTGTGTGAAGTTAGGCGGTCAATGTTAAATTTTGGCCGGTTAAAAAAAGAAAAATATCTTTTTCTTTTTTTCATATAATAATAATCATATGATTATTATTATATGAAAAAAAGAAAACAATAACGTAACATAACAATAATCGTCTGAGATTGTTTTGATAGCCTTATATAAACGTTTGATAGGAAATCTTTTTTTTTATAAAAATTCGAATTTTTTGTGACGTTGAGAGACATTTTATTTATATTTTTCAAAATTAACTTTAACTGGGCTCAATCGACGCGGCATCGTTTGATAGACACGAATTGACTAGTTAAATGGGATTTTGACCGTCGATTTATATTCTATTATACTCTGTTTTTATTATATTGGGTTATCAATCGCAATTGATTATGAAACGATTAATAAAAGAAAAAGATAAAGACGTTAACATTGGGACCGGCTAACTTCACACAGGTCCTCAATACTTCCCGCCACCGGTGAACGTCCCTAGGTAACGTCATTCGTGGAGATTTCTCATCGGCGAGTGTGGCTACGATTCTAGGTACGTATCTTTAATCTCTTTTCTTCGTGCATCCAGCAATTGTTGATAACGATTGTGGTAAGTAAACGTATACGAAATCCGGCATCCGTGACAATTGGATTTATTCGAGACAATCGAGTTTCATCGCGATGACGATAGTCCCCGAAGATAGATCCAATTTAGAGCGCTCGTCATCGTCAACTTTGGCGCAATAACGTCAACGGGGTACGATTACATAAGCGTGTATTTCTCGAAAGCACGCTTTTACCGGTTCGTAAGTTTGTTGCTATCGATAATTCTCTCGTTCTCCTAATTGTCACGACGTCCGTGACAGTCGACAGTAAAACGATCCCTTCAGCCTCGAGAATGTAATAATTCTATGCTCTAGTCGTTATTTCCTTCGTGGTTAATCAATCGTGAAAACGAGGAACCTCAGTGGAACTGGGAAGTCGATTTTTTTTTAACGTTATGAAAATAAATCAAAGTTCTCTTTTAATTATAGATCCAAAGCTATGGTGGCTCACACAGTTCTCCTGGACTTCACGGTCTCCGCGAATGTAATCGCCGACCTGGACGAGCGCTCCAATCTCAAGTCTACGATAGCCAATGTACTGGGAGATCATTTCAATGGTCTCAAGACTCTCACCGAATTAAACATGGATGGGAGCTTAGTGATATTGTACACGGGCCCTAGAGGAAGTCTCATCACTGTAAGGGGATACGCGGAGGGATTGGTTACCGTCAATGTGGAATATTACAAGCGCGACGACGAAGAAGCACTCCTGACCTTTGAGGTATTGTTCCCGTATTTCCAACATTAAAGCTTCAAGTAGCTTTTCTTTTTTCTTTATTACAACGTAACCATATTCCTTGAGATACTTTTACTGAACCGTATGGCAAAGCGGAGAACAACTGGAATTCAATCTCTTCCTGCAAATCTGCATTTTCATTGTGTTTTATATAGATCTAGAAGAGGAATACAGTTGTTCACTGTGGTTTGCCAAAAAAAAAAAACAGTCCTATAATCTTTGTACTTGGCTTGTTCCCATAGCTATTTAAATTCGTGCAGAGATAAAAATGAATTAAATGCTAGAATGAAAAGTCTGCTGTGATTCTAAATTCATTAGGGATAAATTTAACGAAAAAAAAAAAAATTTCTGTATAAATTCTTATTGTGTATTATGTAGAACTAAAGGAGGAATACAGTTGTCTGCCATGGTTTACCTGAAACAAAAAAAAGGCCCCGTAATCTTTGTACTCGGCTTGTTCCCATAGCTGTTCAGAATTGTGCAAAGATAAAAATGAATTGAATGCCAGATCAAAAAGTCTGCTCCGATTCTAAATTCGTGCGAAATAGATAAAATAAAAATAATAAAAAACCCGTATTGATTTTGCACGGAGATGGAAAGTAGAGAATTTTGTTTTGCTGAGGAGGAGAGGAAACATCGCTTAACTGACAGGATATTGTAGCAGTGGAGATACTTGGAAGCAGACATTGCCTTGGCTTTGAACAGCCAACGCAGCAAGCGCTTGCCGCCTGTAAGACGAGGAACCATATATGATCTCTATTTGACACTATCAGGTAGAGACACTGTTTCCCCGCAATCGAATTGTTCCTTTTCTTTAAAAATATTTTCATTAATTTTTTTCTTCGTTTACGATTTTATATCGATCACAATTCCATAGATTGTTATGAAACATATTTTATATCTATTTGCCAATTGTTTATTGACTGTTGGAGTTAGAATTTCTAGGATAGGTTCGCTTGCCAGGAATGCTGAATGAGACACCTCCCAGCACTCTTGTATACTCAGTTTAATTATTACTGTTCATAAAAACATCGTCCTTGCACCGAATTTTCTTAACGAGAAATAGTTCGTTATCATCACAGCACTTTGCCCAGATTATACGACATCGACTGGTATACTCTCTACCGTGATAGAAAAAGCGGTCATTTTTGGATATCGTAAAAAAAAAAATCGGTCATTTTATTCTTCTTTTTCAAGCAGCTTTTTTCGCTTGTTATTTATCGTTTATAAAATTCTACCGAGTATTCTCGAGATTAGACATCGAAAGATTTATTAGATTTAAAATACTATCGGTTTAACAGAGTGAGTAGTATTTTATTAAACTAGATAGAACGTTTGTTCTGTTTATTCGTTGGTTCGCTTGGGCGGCTATGGTAGTCGGCCAGAGACTTGGAGACGGCATTGCAGGCAGCAGCGACCGCCACAAGATCACACACGCTTACTCCAATTAAACGCGGTGGCCCGTTTGAGAGATACTTTCCGACCGCCGGTGAGTTTATTTATAATTGTGAATTACGGTCGAACAATATTTGAAGAGAAGATAATAACAAACGAATCGCTATGATGAGCCATAGAGTATGAAAGGGCTGCCTGCAACTTGTAAGATCGATAGCAAGTATCTGCAAAAAATTAAAAAATATATGTATTGAAGTCAGATTAATGGAAATACGTTGGGCCGTTCGGTGTATCGAATTAATCGTCGCTTCACCAATTATTTGCAAATTATCGCATTTCGTCATCGTTAACACTTATTACGACTAGATAGGCCTTGTTTATGCTTTGGGATGTCAAAAAAATGTGATTAATGAATTGCGCAAACATATTGTTACCTTTACTATTTCGATTAATGGCGATTGATTAATTCTCCCGTTTCGTTAATTTAATATTGGCAGTAGAATTTCCTTTGCAGTAGCATGGCCAAAGCATGCTGACTTCGTTCACGTAACTCCCTACTTGGCGCATCGTCGTTGCACGGATTTATCAATAAATACACGATACGACAGCAGCGAATCATCAGATACTTTGATATTATTTTTTTTTCACCGATTATTTTTTTACGCAAGCCCCAACAACAGTTTACCAATTACTTTTCAAGATGAAAGACTGCTCGAGTACGATATCGACAAGCTGGTGTTCGAGGCGAGATCGCCGTATCAAAAAGTACAAATCGTTCACTCGAAATCTCTCGGGAATCTGCTGGTGCTAGACGAGTTGCAAAGTATGTACGAACAAGATTATGAAAATTCGAGGAAAAATATTTATGGTCGATTGCAATAAAACAATTTTTATCTTTCAGATATGTCCGAGGCGGACCTGATATACACGGAAACGTTGATGCAACGAGGCAAAGAGTGTTACGCCGGAAAAGAAATCGTCATTCTCGGAGGTGGCGACGGCGGTCTTCTGTGGGAATTGCTCAAGGAAAAGCCGAAGCATGTCACGATGCTGGAAGTACGTATTTCCGACTACTTGTGTTCAGGCATAATCTTGGCCACGATATCTTACCGATTGACAATTTATTTGCAGATCGATGACGTGGTCATGAAAGCTTGCAGTCAACACATGAGATCGATATGCGGCGATTGCCTGGACAAGAGAGCGGGAGACAATTACGAGGTGGGAATTCAATGTCGATCGATAATTCTTACGCTCGATAATTCTTACAATTATTTGCAGATAATAGTCGGCGATTGTGTCAAAGCGCTTGCCCACATGATCGACGAGGGTCGACAGTTCGACTATGTATTCGGCGACCTGACCGACATACCGATAAGTACAACGCCTCACGGCGACGCCTGGGACTTCATAAGATTGATATTAAACTCGTCGGTCAAGGTTCTCAAGCCGAACGGAAAATACATGACACACGTGAGAATAGCGACAGTAAATCATTGATCGTTTACCACCTCAAACGTGAACATTTATATTTCAACCCGCGTTCTCGATATTTCCAGGGCAACGGTGCGTCATGCCCGGAATCTTTGAGCATGTACGAAGACGTGCTCTCGCAGCTATCGGCACCCGTAGTATTCACGAAGGACCGCGCTTTCGTACCGTCCTTCTTTGAAGATTGGATCTTCTACCAAGTATCGCGCAAATGATGGATTAAAAATCGGCAGTACGACGTATACGTAAATCTCGTGAGTCGAACTCAGAATCTTTTACCACTATTATGACCCGCGCCCTCGCTATAGTTCTAGAGTATCAATTTAATTTAACAAAAAAAAAAACAGTTCTCACTCCAGGCTCGTTTACAATTTGAATCCTCGAATCATTCGTCAATCAAAAAAAAAAAAAAAAGAAACGAAGAAGAGTTATGATCTTGGCAAGATTTTTCATGGCGTGTGTATATATAGATATTTTTAAGGAATTTTATAAACGCAGTTGAAACTCGGTTTAAAAATCTGTCGGCGTTTTTTTATGTTCAAGTTCCGACAATCAACGTCAAAATGTACGAAAAAAAAAATTATTTTGCATTTGATTAGTGAGAAAAAGTTAATAGTCAGTGTAACTTGTTTAACGAGGAAACACCGGTTTGCTACGCGCAAATTATACACGCTGAATAACCGGGTTATTATTCTTGATTCTCGAGGACTCGACAGGATTGTTGCGCTGTTCAGCCGCTTGCAGTATTCCCACGATAGATACGCGTGATCAGAGATAAAAAAAACAAGTCATGCCACATTCCAACTCGATACATATTATAGCTAGACGTACACACGCTGTTGCTTTTTCAAAACGTGGCTAACATGGAATTGTACTTTGTAATTCCTAATAACGTACTGCGCTTTTCCACAACTCACAGACTCCCCGTTAGGACATTTGAGTCGCATAGTGGGTAATCTACCCCTAGATAGGATTGTGCGAGAGCAAACAGTGTTTCAAGCGAATTGATCCATTTCCTTCTGAATACCAATGAGATGCCGTGTATTGTTAACGTTGTATTACAAATGAGTATCGAAAGGTGTCACCGCTTAGTGACAAATAATCGGTATTATCAGTACAAAAAACTGTGCGAAACATATTTTTCTCTTCCTACCTTGCAAAAATAAAAGAGAAAACATTATCATTACTCTTACAAATAGGATAACTATAGTGAATCTTGTTGAGGGTAAGAAATACAAAAACAAATTTTTCATCACTCCGCTTCGATGAGTATAATACGATACGACTTGTTTTTTTCGAACTCCGTAATTGTATGAATAAACGTGCAAGTACGATTCCTTTTACCGGTGTAAAAGTACCTTTGCTCTTTGTCATTGTAATCAACACCAGAATAATTGATTGTCAAAGCCAGTACGGCGAATCTCGAGAGCATTATTTTTACTATCTTAACATACGGTTGATTTCGGTCTCGTTACTTGCCAGTACGAATAATCGTACCAATTCTGTTATGCATGACGCATCTGCATATTTGAAGCAAAAGATGCAAATACACGTATGCAATGAAGAATATCGTAAAAATAAAAATAAAATGTCAAATTATTTTACCTTAAACCTACAAGCAGCCGTGAGTACAATTATACGTCTGCAATGAAGAATGTTATAAAAACAAAAAAGATTCGTCAAATTATTCTTCCTTAAACCTACAGCCGCGAATACGAATACGAAGATAATAAAAAATCGACAGTTATATACTATGATGACAAGTTTAATAATTGGACAGCGGTGTCTGATTTCGTCCTCATTACTTGCCAGTGCAAATAAGCGTACCAATTCAGTTATGTATGACGCATTCGTATATTTGGAGCAAAAGATGAAAATATACGTATGCAATAAAGAATATCACAAAAACGAAAAAAAAATCCTCGAATTATTCCACCTTAAGCCTATCAACAGCCGCGAATATGAATAAGAAGATAATGAAAAATCAACAGTTATCCTATAAGTATGTCTGATTTCGTTCTCATTATTTGTCAGTGCAAGTGCACCAATTCAGTGCACGACGCATCTGCATATTTGGAGCTAAAGATGCAAATATACGTGTACAATGAAAAATATCATAAAAACGAAAAAAACAAATCGTTAAATTATTCTACCTTAATTCTACCAACTGCCGCGAATACGAATGCGAAGATAATAAAAAATCCACAGTTATATACTATGATGACAAGTTTAATTGGACTGCAGAGTCTGATACATGTGTACGTATATTTAAAAAAATGAAAACATACGAGGTATATATAAATATTAAGTACTGCGCAAAATTCGAAGGGTTTGGGGAGAAGGGAAGGGGGAGGGGGTTTCCGCATCAAAGAAATAATTAATTTACAGAATACTTATGACAAGTAATAGCGCTGAAAAATCAGACTTTTTGGTTTGTTTTCCACACCCATGGAAACTTTGGTCCCAACAAGGACGTGGCCGAGCTCACCAATTCAAGCGATAACATGTAATGCAAATGCGACACCAGATAATTCCATAATAACGTTTTTTAGTTTTTTTTTTTTTTTTCATACAAACGAACGATCTTCCCAGTAAAATGTCGTCGCGAGTTTTACGTTTCAAGCGAGAATTGCAACTCTCTGAAGCGAGACTTCGATATCTCGGCGAACTGCTCTATCTCGTGTATTGTCGGCTCCGTTTCCGTTTCCACGAGTATCTGCCTGAGCCATTGTTGAATCTGTTTGGGATGTTCCTCGGAATCCCGAGACTTCTTGTCGTTTCTTGGAACATCGTCGATTTTGTCACAAATTTCGGCGGGAGTTCCGGAATCAGCGGAGCCGCAGAGATTCTTATCTCCGCCCGTCGACAAAACCCGTTCGTCGTCTTTGGTAAAGTAATCAGATATCTCTGAGACAGAATTCTCCTTTGCGTCAGGTACATCGCAGTCTCCACTCGTTGCAAAAATGTCCTCCCTCATCTCGGATTCCGTGATGCAATTATTATCAGCTATATCTCTAGAATACAAAGAATCCTTGGCAAAATTGTCTTCAATTTTTTTCCCACAAATACTTGTATTTTTTGTCTCAGCAAAGAGATCCTTGGCAAAATTTTCTTCAATTTTTTCCCCATATATATTTGTATTTTTTGTCTCGGTGGGGAAATCCTTGGAAAAATGTTTTTCATTTTTTGGCTCATCGATATTTTTATTTTTTGTCTCGATGGGGAAATCCTCGGTCGAGTCTGGACTGTCCGTCGGTCCGTTGGACAAGTAGTCGCAATTTAGCAGTACAGTTATTTCGTTCTCGAGCGTGACGTCGCCATCAGAACTCGTGTTGAAGCTTGACTCGCAAGGGCTGTCCAGAAAGACGTCCGATCTTTCGGCCGTGTCGAGCTTTATGGACTTGTCGAAGCTGATGTGATCTCTGTTTGCCTCGATGTACTCCTCGATCTTGTACGGCTCCGCGTCATTGACCGTTATTCTTTTGGTATCCGACGACAGAAGTTCTCCAAACTGGAGTATCGTCTCCTCGAGACAACGACGTTTGCTCAGATCAACTTCGATCCGCGGTACGGAAGGAAAAAAATCCCAACTCGTCTGCAGCATCGACAATTGTTGATTCTGCACGGCCTGGACCTGGCGCAACAGCTGCTTCTCCCTCGTTCTCAAAACTTTGGCCAATTGCTCGAAGCAGAGTCTCACTTCTTCCTCAACCTGGGAAAACGAGTTTTTTTCGTTAAAAAAAAATCCGGCGAACAGCAAATATTGTCTTCGAAATCGCGTGGAAAAATGATGAAAAATAAAAAAAAAAAATTTACGTTACGCACGTAAGCGGGCGCGCTCACCTTCGCCGACGTATCCTGAAGCAATTTTTTCTTTTCGCTTATTATTCCGACACGTGTATTGTCATCGTCGGCCTGTTCGTTTTTACCTATCATATTTAACGACTATTTACAGAAATCGTCCGACCGCGAGTTCGACGATAAAATAAAAACTTGTTTTCACTTTTCGATCCTTTGTGTTCGATCCTCTAACGTACCGGACTGAGCATAATTAATGAGCCATTCAACTTGCGCCTCGAGCCTCGAGACAGTTGCACTCTAACCGGGTTGTTGACGATTCGTTTTTGTGTCAAATTCGCGGCTCGTCCAATCGTGCAGCGTCAAACAACGGATTTGAACGCTGGATAATGTTTTCTTTTTTTGCGAGATTCTTTCAGTTTTTTTTACAATCGAACCCCGAGCGGTGAGAGAGAAAACGTTGTAGAGCGGAGGACGGAGGAGTTGGAGACTGTGCCGCGCGGGGTCGTAGATTTTACCAATCGCTCGTCCGACGAGTACACCTGTACGCTCTCACGTTCGAAACGGAGCGCGATTCGCATCGCTTAACGAGACGAAAGAAAATATGCGAAGAACGAACGAAGAAGATGTATGCGAGGTAAATTTATTAGTCGGAGAAATTCCCCTTTATAAGCATTAGGATAATTGACGATAGTAAATCAATGTAAATGGTAAATGAAGTTGCAGGATTAAGATAGTTAAAAATATTGATCGAGCATTCGCACGACCGATCCAGTATCAAGTTCAGCCCGTGCGAAAAATCTGGCTAACGTTTTTCATATCATAAGACTTTTCACACTTCTGGCAACGTGGCGTCTTTGCTTTCGCTAGACACGTGTAGCAGAACGAATGCTCGCACGGAAGCACGGCTAGTGCAATGTTGTCCTTCAAGGTCACATCGCAGACGCAGCATTGAGCACGCTTGGATTTCGACGGCTTTGTCCCGGAAGCTTTTCCTTTGTGATCGTGTCTGCTGCTGGAATGATCGCCGCTCGTCTCGCCCGCGAAACACGGAGAACACTTTTTCGCAGCGCTCCTCTTGGATTTCTTCGAACAAGCGCTCGTGGACAGACTGGACTAAAAATTAAGTGTTACAGGAATAACGACGATCGATCAATTCTATCGTGGCTCGAGCCAGATCTAAAAAAAAAAAATTACCTGCGCTGTAAGTTCGGCCGTTGATTTATCGCTACAGCAGCGACTCGAAGCCTTCGAAACACTCGATTTTTCGATACCGGTGCAATTCGCTGATTTTTTTACACCGCAGCATCGAGTCGGACAAACGGAGGTCTGAGATTTTGGGGCATTCTGTGGGCTGTAGTACACTATCGGCGGTGCCGGAGTTAAAGCTGAAAACGCAATACCTCTTAAATATACTGGCAATGCCTCATCGTTCCTTCGAGAATTATTTTTTTTTATCCTACCCGATCTTTCGTGTCCAGCTGATCTGCATTCACCTCCCAAGATTTTCTTTATCTCAAGAGCCGGCTGCAGAATTTGCAGCGCGCCCCTGAGATGCGTCTCGACGTTGTCGTAAAACTGTTGTATATTTTCTTTGTCCGTTGGTTTTCGCATAGCTTCGGCACTTCTCGGACCGATGGGAGCTCCGTTTATCAGAGCTTTTATTCCTATTCCCACGATATTTCCAACGGGCCCGTTTATCAATCCGGGCAGATCGCATTTCGAGCTCGAACACATCGTTAATTATTAATTATTCTCTTCACCAGGTACACAATTTTCGGAAACGATCTCGTCGACGGTAGACGCTTCACTGGTCGTTCGAGAAACATTCGTAATGATTTGACCTTCACAGGCTTACACGGCAACCAGAGAGCTGTATTCAAGGAACATTCGTGTTTATTTACTAATACCGGTTCGATCTATTGTACACTATACGGTAAATACAAATATACACATTCAAATGTACCCGAGAGGCAAACTATACCTTGCAAGGCAATTATAGATCAAATAATACGAATAATCGGTGCAGCTCCGGGGCCAACGAATATTACAAACGTAACCGTTAACGAGTACCTCCCTCAGACAATTGTCTGTACCTCATTATAACTCGGACGCCAGATAAATCGTAGGAGAAAAAAATTTCTCGCTCACTACCAAAAAAATCATTCGCGGTTTTCATCGAGTGAATGTACATATTTTTTTCGTTAAAAAATTCGTTTCAACACCTAAACTACGGGATATGTATAATTCAAAAAATGTCCATTTCAGGCACTTTCAACAATTGTTAATCACATTATCGAAAATATTACTAGTGTAGACAAACTGGCGTTGACTCGTTACAATTTACTGCTCAGTTCCGTTGAGTTTTTTTCCTGGTGTATATATATATATACACGCCATATCTATCTCCGAAATATTTATTGCTCACCGTTACCGAAGTTAGGACGAAAGATAAATAGGTAAACTAGCTACGATCTACGATGAAAAATTATGCCGATAGGAAAACAACGAAACTTCGTATCTTAGTCCTACGGGTGTTATAAAAAAAAAATCTTAAGCGAGTAAATATACTCTAAATTACTCGGTAACTGTAATACTCAGTTGTAACTATGAACATACGTATCGTAGCGGCTTAACAATTCGCTGTTACTCGTTAGCGCAGGAACACTTGGTCTATGCATAAAACTGATTTACAACGTGAAACAACTCCGTTCCCCCGAACGCGGTTGTTAAACGCTGCGCCGACTCGATCGACGTCGTAAGGCATGTCCCAGACTCTCTCGACGTAAGGCGTTTTGCGTAGCATATATTTCGAGCGAGGTTTGTGCGACGATAAGGCCATCTCGATTAAATTCCCGACGTCGTGTCTGAACGAATTAATATTTTTTAAAGAGGCACAACTTGGACGGTTCCCTGCGACATGTATAAAGAGACGCGGCAGCGTCTCGACGCCAAGCACTTTAAAAAAACAGATTTTTTTTTTAGGCGAGGTGAACCACGTGACATATGAGTGCAAGAGAGATCGTTGGATTTTTCGAATCAATGCCATGTAAAAATGTTTGAGATTTGGGGTAATAAAAGTGAAGCATCATCGGACGCGGTATTCAATTCCACATCCGCTAATACTTTGCTTTTTCGCCGAATGTCTACCATTTCCGAATGCCATTCATTACCATTTTTGTTATCTATAGAGACTGTTTCACCTCGCCTTAAGGCGAAATGCAGCTCCTCGGTTGGTAACAAAAACTGCAATCCAATATTCTCTAAGTCGGTTAATTTTTAGGAAAAAATACGCGAGCGGTAAACTATGCCCAGTAATTCTGCAGTTCACTGTTCTCATAATTTTCCCAAGAAGTAAACGGCTTGGGAGATTTTTTGGTTGCGAAATTGCGGCTGTCTCTCTCACACTCATAGCGGTTACACTTCACCTTAAGCGAGACGCTACCAAGGATTTTGTCAAATCAATACTCGAGGACACTTGGACATCGTGTGTCGCGTCTTCGTTACCCGGCATCCTCGGGCTCGCGATTCCACTTGTTGTGGCTCGTCTTGCCGCGATTGCGTATGAGCGATGCGTCCGTTAACGAATACGTGCCAGGCTCGAAAACCGGCGGATATTCCAGGCCGGGATAGTCGTCCGGCGGAGGAGAGGTCGGCGGCGGGATGTACGGCAACGTCGGCGGTGTCAGGGAACTCCTGTTCGAGTGGGATAATCTCTTCTGGCATGCGGCATGTCCCATTATACACTGAAATGTTTTTATTAAATGTACATCGTGTGAGAAAAATGTGCGAGAATATCTGATGAAAAAAAAGACAAAGTGTTAACATTTTATATAGCAGTACCTTCGAGGCATTCGGTGTCGGAGTGTCCGGACTCCAATCGCTCACGGAACTGACCGAGCTGAAGCTTTGGCTTAGAGTGTGAGATTGACTATTACCACTGTAGGAACTCAATGACTGGCTTATCCCGCTGTCGCCGGGACTCTGACTGCCGGAATGAACCGCGGTCGGACGCTGTTGCTGGCTCTTGTCGCGAAATAACGCTCGATGTAATCTCGGCGATCCTGGAAAATAATCGTGAATTTAATTTCACATCCGGTTCCGTTTATTCGTATTGTAGTTAAGGGAATACGTCACACAGTGACTTTTCTACTTTTTGAAACTAAAAATCACAAGTGTTATAAAGCAATGAATGAGGCTTTTTTAAAAGGATTTCTAATAATATTTTCTTCACATAGATTCCGAGATACGTGAGCTTAAAATTGTGTCAATTGACGTGAGCTGCATATGGTGCGGCGTGAAAAGCAACATTCTTTTTAAAAATATACATATATTTCCAGACTCCTTTATTAGATTTTTGTTTTTCTAAAATTACATTACAACATTATTAGGGATGCATTTAACAAATAAAATCGAGCTGCGTCCATAGATTTTCGCAGATATTATGGGTCGAAGGAGCTTCGAACCTGTACGCGAATAATTATTTAGGCCTCAACCATTGATAGCAACATGCCTCACCATTAAAAAAACAGCGACTACGTGACTTATCCCCTTAAAAAAAATTCTTCCGTGTAATCGTTTATCAAAAAAATGTTCTCACCCAACAGAGTCTTGGGAGATTCTTTAGGAAGATCCAGCGTGTTAGGTTTTTGGGGACTTCTACTGCCGAACAGGCTCTTCAATCTGTTGGTCTTCTGTACCTGTTCGCCCTTGTCGAGATGCATCTCGAAGGCGGCTCTCATGCCGTCCTGCTCGAAGGGCGAACTCGGAATTGGCGGTGGTTGATACTGGGCAACGTTTTTCAATCTATTTTTCTCAGCGGCGCTCGTCTTCCTGTCGTTACGACGCAGCGAGTCCATCCAGTGTTTTTCCGGCGAGAGGTGCTCGCGGCGCCGATCGGTGAGATTCAAGCTTCCCTTGCGGCTGATGGACGCCTCCTTTCTGGCCCTCTGAAGGGTTTCCGAGGTCGAGGCGCAGCAAGTGAGATCGCCGCTCGATCCCACGTAACCTGAGTACGATCGTCGAAAGGTTTTTTTTATCAATGACTACGAAAAAAAATTTAACTTTCGATAGCTCTATGCGAGACCGGATGTACCGTATCGACTTACCATTATCTCTAATGAATCTCGTCGGCATAGATTGCAGTCCCGACATTGCATCACAGATCGCAGATTCCCTCGTTTGATAATGCTCGTGCGTTACCGCGCCGCTGCAGTGATGATCGTTTCGCGATTGAATTCTCGGGCCCTCCCGTGCATTCGTGAGTTCGTTACGACGGTATCTGCTTTGGGCGGACTCCGGCCTGCCGATAGATTGCTGCTGCTGGGAGTTCGTTCGATGCTGCTCGTGCGCCATCTCGTTCGTAACGTTTTGCCAGTGGCTCACATCGTTCTGCTTGTTCGGATAATATACCGCGCCTTCCTGAGTCTTCCTGTTGTAACCGCAGCCCGAGACGAATGGCTTTTTATTATTGCTGTTGTACGAAGCACGTCTGTACATTCCGAACGATTTCTCGCTTAGGCGATCGTCGGCTTTCGAGCTGCTGGTCTCGATCTCCTGTCTCTGAAGGAAATTCGCACTGGACGAGCGTCTCGTCGTCAGGTCGTTGTTGCGCGAATGCTCGTAG
Organism: Stenichneumon culpator; assembly: GCA_964017025.1. Lineage (NCBI taxonomy): Eukaryota > Metazoa > Arthropoda > Insecta > Hymenoptera > Ichneumonidae > Stenichneumon > Stenichneumon culpator. The sequence goes on from OZ024774.1 coordinate 5,839,514, forward strand.
GAAACGTTGCCAATCGTCGACGACGATTCCTCGCCGTTTCTCGGATGACCGTAAATCATGCCGTTGCTCAGCGCCGGCTCGCCGATGGATCGCGCGTGAACCTGCGACGAATTATTCTCGTCGAAGTTTCTGTGCTGTATGTGAACGTGATCGCTCGTCAATGGAGTTATCCGAGGTGAGGTCGATCTGTTACTCATCGTACCTCGTCGATCCTCGTTCTGATGAGCTAGCATGAATTCCTCTAACGTAATGAATCCACGAAGATCGTCCGAGCGTCTGCCGCGAATACTTTGCGATCTAATTCGTGAGAAATGAAGAAAAATAAACGCATCAATAACGAAGGGCAGAGTCGATCGACCGGGCGTATATCGGAATCAGCATGCAATTCCGGGACATTTTTCTTTTTCTTGTGATTGACTTACCTAGTGTAAGCGATAGTCATCGAGTAGTACAGATAAGTACATAGATGAGCAGTGGATATACAATAATAATCTAGTAGCCAGGAAAACAACATGCATCGTAGTGTTAACAGAAAAAAATAAGTAGACCCTTCATTTTACGAAACGATTAGTTTATTGCAAAGAGAAAATTGTAACAGTGAAATATAATATCGTCTTTTTTTTTCTTTTCAATATTTTTTTCTTTATCGTAACTGCTACAAATTACTTAGGAAAACATTCTTTCGGTGTGTTAATGCCCCGATAGTTAATAGAAAGCGTATTAAGCGTGACTCTACAGTGTTCTGTGAAGTTTGTGATCACCCGTGTTCTTTCCTGTGTTCCGTGTGCTCTTATTAATTGTTTTTTGTTTTGTCTTTATTTTTACTTTTTTTTCATTGCTTGTTCGGCAAGTGAATCTCACAAGCGAGTTGCGTGCAGTCTTTCGGTGGTAGTGAACTCTTTTACAAAAATTACCTGTCCGTTGTCTGGCGATAATCGCCCATGTCTTGGCTTGTGCTTGGCACGTCGGTAGCGCTCTGGGAAGCGGATAAACCGTAAAACGTACTTCCCGCCACGGTCACGCGGAGATCCGGTGAATTCGGCGTCGAATCTTGTTTTCTGGACAAACGTGACATTGCGTTACAGTTAATGATCGAGGAGGAAAAAATGATTTAAGACCATAGGAAACACCTCCCCGTCGTGTCGACCTCAGTCGGTATAAAAAACTGGAATCAACTTTTCTCTGGGGTTCTCGTACGTACGGTTAAAATGATGTGAAATACGCCCGGCAGTAACAAAAACTGTACGAAATGTTTTGAGAGTGCAGTCCGCCGAAGAAAAACAAAATTGTCTTTCCGTGCAAAATCGGCAGACGCAAGGAAAGACAACTTTCTTTTTCCTCGACGTTCTCCGGTCGCAAAACGACATTCATTATAGCTGGACAGTTCAGTACAGTTTGCATTGTCAATGTTCTTAACATTAAAACTGTGAGTAAATTGTACACACTCTTTGCGAATAATTTCCAACACCCTCAACGACTGGTAGGAACGAATTTGTATGGACTAAAGTACGGCAATAATCTCTGTGCTATAGGATAACGTACGTATAATACAAAAGACATGAGCGCAAAACTGTCTCTTGTTGATAAATAACAAAGGTGAGCCTGTCGAACTCTCACTCACAAAAGTTAAATAGATAATTAGTGAATTGCTTGTAGGACTGACTATTAATTAATATGAACATTGTATAGAAACAAAATAATAAGGAAATAATTGTTTGATTATTATATGTAATTCTAGGAAAAATAAAATTCTGAATAGGGCCAGCAATTTGGCCGAAACATCATAATGAATATGTAAGAGTACGCACATTGTTCTGTTCTTATAACAACATTCAGTGCAGCTTTTGCTACCAACTGGGCAGAAAGTAGGCGAGCGGGCATTTATACCACATCACCTTAAAAGAAAAGTCTCATCGGAAGCAAATATCATCTCGGCTTTCGATGAGACTTGTCTTTTGACCGTACATGCCATAATCCGTGAGAAAAGTTTATTACAGTTTTTATTACCGACCGTGGTATTGCACATTTAACTGTTAAAATTGAATGCCCCCTCTTACCTGTTCGGCGTCGATGTAGGCAACACACGCCTGTAACTCCGGAACTGTGCCGTGGGAACGGGAACGTTCTGGTTGCGTGCACCCAAGAATCTCAAGTATTTCCTGTCCAAGCTCGCACCGCCAATATCGTGATCCTTGTATCCGCTGTCCTTACGTCCAATTTTTTTCAACGAGCCGAACATTGTCTCGTGACTCGGCTTCGAATCTTGGGTCGGCGTTCCTTTCGTTTTGCTCTTTGTTTCGCTGTCGCTTTCGTCGGTTTCGCTGAATAGACCGATTGTACGATTCTGACTGTCCGCGCCCCACGTCGCTTTGTTTATCGAATCCAACCACAAAGCTAGAGAATCTTCCGTGTCTGCCGCGAAGTAAAATACCGTTCCTGTGTGGTAGACCTTAAAAGCGTACTTTCGGGATTTAACTTCCGCCGCTGTGGAGGCCGTGAAGCCTGGCAACGCTATGAGACAATCGGATTTCGTGCTGTCCTGCGCTTTGAATCTGCGGAGAGATCGAGAGAAATTTATTTTCCATTTGTTATTACGGGCGAGTTCAATTTTATTTTAATTACTAGAATCACCGCCGCATTTCGCGACGACTCAGTAATGTTTTGTAAACGGCAATCACCAAAAGGAATATATTGTTTTAAAAAATATATTGGATTGGAAAATACATAGGTTTGCAAACGCCGAGCAACAAAAAAGGTTAATTTCAATACTCATTTTCGAAAATCTATCGTCCTCTGAGAAAAAGTACACGGAATATAATCTTTTCCGTCAAGTCACAGGACTCCTTTTTGTACCGTTAGAGAGCGATGAATATAACGTGAAAAAAACATGACAAAGTAGAAGTTTTCGTAATTTTTTCGCGTTAAATTGGAGGGTCCCAAAAAATTGCGTGGATTACATAAAACGATGTTTTATTTTGGCTCTAAGCACATATCCGGCAGCAGTTTTGGTCCAAAGTCAATCCGGACTTCGATAATTCCCGCAAGAAAATTGATTTTTTTTTTCGTTCACGGCGTAATTAGCTTTACTCGTTAATAATAGGCAATTTCAGCTTCATGCAACAGCCAATAACAGCCCGAATAAAACGACAACTGCACCCTTCGATATGTACATTTTTTTTTACTTAAGCCATACCTGTAGAGAGATGAACTTTTGAGGACGAACCATGATCGTGCCCAGGCGCCTCCGGCCCCTCTGCTTCGATAGGTCAACCATCCCTCCAGATCTCCCACTCCGACATCCTTCACAGACACGTTTCGCCTCTCTGTAATTGCCAAATTGAATGACTATCAGAACGATCTTCACAATCGAACCGAGAATGATCAAAGAAATTGAGCATCACTAACTGGCCAATAGTAAATTCCGTTTTCTGCTGCTCCTCGGGGAACTGCTGCTGGAAGACTTATTCGATCCGCCGTGAAGCCCGATGCTCCTTGCGACCATCATGGCTCGATTGACGACGCCCTTGTCGTAATGCTTGTCCTTCTCCAACGTCTTTGTCCTCAAGTCGGGCGTGTGAGCTTGTCGCGAACAGCCGGATCCATCCGGCGAATCGACACTGCGCGGAACGATCTCGGGAGGTCCGTTGTCGATTGTCGAATTAACACCGTTGCCAAATTTTTCGTTAAACGTTTCGAATTTATCGTTCACCGATTTCTCATCCTTCAGCTGACCTTCGTAGATCTCCGTGTATCCGTAATGATCTGTGAAAGACGGGGGTTTCTGCTCGTGGATCGGCGTTATAGGTTCGTCTATGAAGTCCGTCGACTTCTCGACGAAATCTCGGTAACCCTCGAAAGCGTCTCTGTGATTGGACGAGCTCGAGGATTCCGTCGAACCCGGAATTTCCGACGGCGAATCAATCCTCTTGACGTCGATCCGAGCCTCCACCCGCTCGGGTACTTTTGGTTGTTCCCGAACGTCCGACGAGTTCGAAACACCGCTGAGATTGAGCGGCAACGGTTTCGAGAAGTATTTTCTCGGCGGTGGCTCCGGCGGTGTTAGTCTGAGCTTCGTTTCCGCCCTCCTCGGTAACTCGGACCTCGCCGGATCGGCGCACTGCCGAGTCGAAGGAATTCCGTCTCGGGAAAGCTTCTCGAATCTCTGAAGTTTGCTATTTTGTGCCGACGAGTGCAAACTCCCTTCCGGCATTTGCGTTCTGCCGCAGGCGTTTTCTTTCGCCTCTTGCAATCGACGAATCTTGCTGGCCTCGCAAATTGAACCCGCGCCGTTTCTCTCCGCCAAGCCGTGAGCGATGAGCGCCTCGTTCTCCATCAACTTCTTCAGCGGAACGTCCGCTTCGCTGCTGCTGCTGTACGTTCCCTCCATGTAACTGCTCGTCGATTCGGACTTCTCCTCGCTACTCTCGCGTCCCAACTCGGCGTACTCCAGCGATATCTTCGGAACGATCCTCGATGTCTCGGGTTCGATCCTCTCGTTCGCGGAGATCGTTGATTCCGTCGTCGCGACATCGTCGTTGTTGCTTCTCGTTTCGTCGACGCAGTCGCCGAGGCGACTCGTCTCGTCGCCATTCGATCGAACGACATTGCTCTTGCATCTCCCATCTGCGACTCCGAGGTCGTTGCTCCTCTCCTCGAAAACTTTGTGCTTTATGTGCGACTCTATGTAATTGACACGCTGAGCTACGCTACCGATGTTCTGGTTGTCGCCGTTCTCCCTCACCTCCTTATCGTTATTCTCTAATGTTTCCTTGCTTACGCGCGAATCAGTCTCGTTAACTGTAATACTAGGTGCAAACGTTGCACAGTTACTACCTAAGTTATTAATCTTGGATCGGGGCTCGCGAATTTCTATGATGTCGGTCAGCGTTGGCTCGGTAAGATCGTACGCCGGTGTGCTGTAACTCTTGTCCAATTTGCCTCTCTCCTTGCGACAACGCGACCCAATTTCGTTTGCCCTCATCGTGTCTCTTTCGTGTATCGAGCTTGGAGCATTAAGGTCATCACACTTGTCCAAAGGCACTGTATTATCACTGTGTATATTATTGCTCGTCGTACCGTTAATCGCTAATTCTTTGTCCCTTCGATTGTTCGTACTGTTGTGTGTGTCGTTGACGATTTTTTTTTCAAATTCCGCAGCGTTGGAATTATGATTGTCGGACAATTTATCGTGAAACTGAACTTTTCTCTCGTCGATACGCTCCTCGACTCGCTTCTTTCTCTTGGTCTGCTCGATGCCGAGACACGTCTGCGGTCGTAGATTCGATGGAACGCTATCCAAACCGTGGGCGCAGGATGCGGCCTTATCGCGCAACTGAAACGTCGTGCTGTGCTCCTGCTTCAATTCACGCCAGAATTGTTCGATATCAATGCCATGCTTGGTCGTCGGGCTTGCGCCGGTTATCGTCGCTCGACGCTGCACCAAGTTTCGCGGCTTCGTCGCGTACAGTCGGACCGACAAGGGCGGCTCGACCTCGCTATCGGAATCGCTGCTATCAGTCGCCATTGTGTCCAGCATACTCGCTGTGTCTATAATACTCGCTGGCTCGGGACTAGGCTCTTTCGGTACGTGTCTGCGTGAACGAAAAAAAATGAAAATTTGTCAGCAAGAAAAAAAAAAAATGTTCAATGGAACATGCACGAGGATAAAAGTAAATCTGGTCGACAGTAATGAGCGAAGTTTATATTTTTATCGTAATTTCTCGGCACCGAACTTGAACTCGAATTCTATACGCAAGTGTGTAAAGATTTTTCTAGTTTTCCTTATTCGGTTTTCCATTTTTTAAATTCATTTTCTTTCATTTATTATTATTAATTGATTAAGTACAAACTATTAATGATTAATGATTGATTATTAATTTCGTCACTTAAGAATGATTTTGTAGAAGGGTTTTTTCCGTACGATAAAATATATAAAGTAAATAAATGTACAAAAGAATACCTTGGCAATGGCATTGTAAAGTCGGGAATGGTCAGCAACTCCGGCCTCGGCGACGGAAGATTGTGTTGCCATCTCGTCGCGTACGGTGTTTTCTTATTGCTCGGCAGCCTGTAGGGCTTTATGTAAATTTGCCCGTAAACTTTCGTGTGTCTCGGCCGTCGCTTGAGCGTAAGCAAAACCTCGGCGGGACTCTCGCTGAATAATTCGAGAACATTTTTGCGCTCCCATCCCACGACCGTCTGATAGTTGACTTGTACAATTTCGTCGCCCTCTTCCATCTTGCCACACGTGTGGGCGGCTGAGCCAAATTTTATCTCGGCTATTTGATGATTACCGTGAAACGATGGCAATATGAAGAAGCCCTGAAAAAAATGTTCCAACCATTACAGAATATCAAACAATTAAATCCAATTTTAATCCAGCAATTAACATTTTTTAAAAATAGATTAATGTGTTTTTTTTTTAATTTCTTACCAAGTCATCGCCAGGCCTTTTCTTCAGAGTGGCGAGATCCAAGCTCGCAGGCTGAAGGATCATTGGATCCGCTATATCCTGAATGATGTAGTCCGCGAGTTTTGCCAGCTGGTCGCACGTGCTTCTTATCTCCTCTATGGGCTTTTCGGCGAATCTGTCTCGCTGCGCGCACGTCGCCATCTCCAGCGACAATTTCAACAATTCAGATTTCTTGTCATTGTACTCGAGCTGCCCGCTGAAAGGTGGCCTGTCCAGCCACCTGACCAGAGGCTTTACAGCCGTCACTACCGAAGCTACGTCGGATAGAGTCTGAGTGGCAACCGGCTTCGAGTCTGTATGTCTCGATAGGTCATTGCGGAGACTGTGAGCCTGGCACGAGAGATGCAGCGCCAGGAGCTGAAGATTTTCTCTGTCAAGCTCATAGTGAAAATTTCTCAGATACTCTACGGCCTCTAGTATTATTTCCTGGTGTCCGAGCTTCAGCACTCCCAATTGCTCCAAATCTTCGGGCCTTAGATTCAATAATTGCTGCCCATTGACGCCGTTATTGGTAAAGCTATGAACGTACGGAAGCACCGAATTATCTAGTCCTGCGATACACAAAAGGTCACAATTAAGGAGCAATAAAAACACAGTAAAAAATTAGAGTTTATCGTTCGTTTAAATAGCGGTGACGTTTGCAATGAAAAAAAAACAGAATGAACTTTGGCGCTCGAAACACGCGATATAAAGAGCTATGAATCATCCCCTCGGATTCTGAATGAAAAGTGTCGGAAACGAGACCTCCAATCGCAGATTAAAAAAAAAATTGTCACGATTCGACGAATTCGAATATCACCGAAAATGAAAAAACTTATTTACGGATAATTCTCGGGGATAATTCGATCGACGGGGAGGAGAGGGGGAGGTGTGTTGCATCGCGTGCGTAACAATAACGACGATAAAGGGGAGTAGGAGGAGCGCGCACAGGAAATGAATTTTTAACCCACGAGATCAAACGAGATCGGCGCTTTTGTCACGCCCAAAAAAAAAAATCCCCGACGACGTTGTCATTGTCATCGGTGCGTTCGATCGTGATTGTTAAAAAATTTGTTCGTCCGTACCTTTTAGCCATTCGCAAACTTGATCCGTCTTCCATTCGGCAACGTTGACATACGCCATGACCCGTTCGCAACGATTGACCCACCAAACCGAAACATGAGATTTCTCGTGACCCGAACAATTTTTTTTCTTCGCATACAGCCCTGCGTGTGAGTGCGGAGCGCGCGACGTACCTCGCTCCGCGTAGTACGCGCGAAGGCCGCTGCGCGCGTGCGCGTCGCAATTTGATTCCTCGCGTTTTCAAAGTGGAGGAAAAACCACCCCTCCGCTTCCCTCGCACATTCGCGCATATGACGGCTGTGGCTTCGGCTTATTCCAATACACCCGACACAAACGCGCGCGCACGCACACCGCAGGGCTCTCCTGACTCGCGAACGTCGACGTCTAGATGGCGAGAAAAAGAGTATCGTTTACTTTCACAAACGCGTCTCTCCTGTTTCTCTAACAACGCTTTTTTTTATCAATCGCAGATTTCGCCGAAGGGTTTTGTCTCTCAAAAAAGCTAGCTGCACGATATAACGAAAGAGAATCTTGGGAGGGGGGAAGAAAAGAAAACATTCCATCGTCCATAGATATTACCCGAAGTAAAAAGCCGCACCATTCGCCGCGAGCAGCTTTGGTTATATGCTAAATCGGAAGGGAGGAGAATTCCCGAACGATTTTCGTAAGTAACATAGTCGTGATCGCCGTCTTTGCTGCCTCTGTGCGCGCTATCTTTCTCGATGGCTTTCGGCGGCGAGGATATTCTGATGATTCTTATTTACAGGAGCTACCTCGCTGCTCTGTCCTTGGGTGCGCGAAAATGGCAGCAAAACCCGTAGACGTAACCTCTAGAGTTAGATCCAGAACACCCGAAGCGTTCGTTGACCTGACGGTGGATTCGCCGTCCAATCAACGCCTTCCGCAGAGCCGAAGGAGAGCCAGCGTCCTGAGACACGGAGTCACCTCTGCAGCCGCAGAGTCATCCAATCTCGCTAGGGTGATTGCGGAAAACACAGACGTTATCGAATGCTCAAATAGGTGAGGAGGACCTCGGATTTCACTGCAAACGACGACAACCTTTTTTTTGCAAAATTTTTTTTTTTTTTACAATGGCAATGCTCTTCTGTAGAACGCAGATTGCACAGATACAGTTTTGTCATCGCGGAAGCCTTGAGGATTATTTATTGAGATATTTTTAACCCTTCACGTACCGAATCCTTGTTCAACGAGGACCTAGAATTTGCCAAGGCGCAACCTTCGAACTATTCGAATAACACATTAATGTGCTAAAAAAAATCTGTGAAAATTCACAGATGCACCTTGAAGTGTTGATTTTTAGATAACGCAGAAGGGAATTTATTACGAACATGCGTATCGTTTTTGTGCTGAAAAGAATGCATGGTAGTTTGCGATTGGCAAAAAGTTCCCGGTACTTGAAGGGTTAAATTTGAATTAATTTTTATTCAACGGATTTTGCAATTTTAGTAATGATAAGAATGCATTACAGACAACGGTAGCGATTGATATCGTGAGCCCGCGAGTATCATAAAAGTTGCTATAATTGAGAACCAGCGGACAGACGTTCCCATTATAATATATCAAAACACAATTTTTAAAAAATACACATTTTTTTTGCTTGTTTTTTTTATAATTAATTATTACAGACCAGTGCTTTTATGCCACAATAACGATTTCAAAATTAATAATGTGTTGATAATGATAGGTGAAGCAAAATGAACCGACGTTGTTAGCGACACTAGATAAATAAATAGAGAAAAAAAAAATAAAAAATAAAATTAATATTGAGATAATTATCTAAAAAAAAAATATTAATGCGCTTTATGTATAATATAAAAATTATATTTTCATATTATGTAAATATATTATATTTTTCCATTGATGTTTTATTTTATATCACTTGTTTTCGATAGATAAGCTCGATAATTGCAATGGTTTATTAATTTGTGTATCGCCTCTGAAAACGATTCTCCCTGTAGTGTCTGTAAAACCGCATACATTCTGAAATTTTGTGTAAAAACGATTTCCCGACTGTTCACACACTCGTGAGCGATGCATATTGAAACAAGAATTTTTTCATTTTATTTTTACAGGCTTTTACCTCCGAAGAAGCGAGCTCGGAAGGAAAAGTCTCCGAAAGTCGACGCGGTAATCGATCTCGACGACATTCCAGCGGTCGACAATGTGCCGCAAGTCAACGATACGATAAGCGGAGAAACGAGCGTACTCTCGTGTCCCATATGCTTCGAGGATTTGTCGTCGAAGCGCAAACCCACTTCGACCCGATGCGGCCACATATACTGCGCTGAGTGCATCGAACAGACGCTCCTCACGTCGAAAAAGTGTCCCAAGTGTCAAGCCGGTATTACTTCGAAATCTTGTATTAGACTTTACTTTTAAGACTGTAGAATGGTAGAGAAAAGAAAAAAAATTACATGTATGCCAACTATGAATATGGCGCACATGATAGATCATTTGCTGAACGACGCTGGCCGCGGGATTCCCTTATCAACTTCATTCTTCTATCAATAATTGAAAAAAATATATATATATTTAAGAACAATCCGGCAGCTCGACTAACGGCGCGTCGTTGACACTTCTGTTTTCTACGTTTTTGCTTTTTTCCTTCACGTCTCCGTGTTTAGTTAAGGTTCACTGTCTAGTGTCGCGATTATTGAAATTCTTCCTCAGTTGAGCGTACATTCGATGACTGAAAAGTTTAAATGTGTAAAAAAAATGAGATAAAAGCACCCAACTGATATTCGTAATATTTTGTATTCATACACTTAATAAACTGTCATTATTTTATTAAGGACGGTGAATCGTATTCTAGCTAGAGGTCGTTATAAACCTTACCAACGTAGCCAGCAGCCTAGCAAGAAATCCCTCGCGATTTTTTCTTTTTTCGTCGCCTCGAAGTCTCCGTCTGATACTCTGATACGTTATTGTCGCGCGAGCTGCCGATCGGTGATCGTTCGTCTTCGCGGTGTTGACAGAGTGATTAATTGTAAAGTGTAAGAATACAGAGTATGTTCAAGAGCAAAGAAAGCGTGGGTCACATGATCGGTGGTGCGGTTGTTGGAGTAGCAGGTAAATTAGCGACACGTTTTCTTTTTTTTTTTTTTGTAAAGATGAGTAAATTGTAACAAACATTTATTTCGAAAATTTTAGTGGGCATGCTGATCGAGAGAATTCGATCACCTCGAACCGCACAACAGCCGGCGAATAACGAAGGTGTGTAAGTGGTAAAAAAAAAATTATCGATCAAAACAAGACTGTAAAAAAAATGTAAATTTAATGTACTGAAATGGAAGTTTTATGCAAAAACTGGTACATTAAATTTAATGTATAGTTGCGATGAAAAATTAATATACTTTTTCAAAATAAAGTATTCCCAATGTTTTTAATACATTTATCATTATCATTAATGTTTCATGACAATTGTACATGAAATTTAATATACCAGTTTTTGTGCATAAAAACTTCCAGTCCGTTACATTAAATTCCATACGTTCCAGTCTAGTACATTAAATTCCATACGATTTTTTTTTTTACAGTGAAATTTGTAATGGCAGCAAATACAATATACACGTCGCTATCTTTCAGAAATAGCTCGTCTGGTATGCTGCGAAAATGTAAAGAAATGCTCGAACAATCTGCAAGTTCCGTCGCAGCGTTGTAAAGATCCAAGCCACCGTCATCATCGCCGCTCCAGAAGTGCATGTAGATCAAAGAACGCAGAAAAGCCATGCAGCCACTTGTCAGTCTCGGCAGCTCTACAGCAGAACACTAAAATGAGCATCTCGGAATCGAATCTTCGATCGAGATCTGCCGAGAAACGCTACGTGAGCCGAAACATGAAGATCGATGCGAGCAGTCGGGAAGATTTTCTCGACACATCAACGGACTATCTGCCCTTCGGACCAAAGGTACAGAAAAACATGCGAGACAAAACGGATGGAGGTTTTTATCGGGCCTCTGGCCGCGAAGCTTTTGCAACTACGTCGACGGAATATTTACCCATCGAGGTGAAAAACAAATCGGCGGTGTTTCTATCCGACGTTAATGATCGAAAGGCCGGTTTTACTCCGATAACAACTCATGGTAACGTTAAGGCCGATTGTGACGGCAGAAGACAAAGTATTTGATTCAGAATCCTATCGTGAATCTATCGGCTGCGGATCGACGGAATATCTAAAACCGGGTGGGCCAAAAAACTATTCCGAGTGCGCAAAGCCAGCTTCACTGTCGTACATCGCTGGACGTGAATCATCCGCGATGCATTCGGAATACCCCTCGACTTCGATCAGTAACCTTGCGGACACCGAAGCGGCGAATTGCAGCATTAATGCAACCTGTGATACGTTAGATAAAGAAATCGACTTCGATTCGTATAGCGAAGATCGTACGGAGAGGAAAGAGGAACTGCAAGGCTTGGATAGCAAAGAATTTGTTACTCTTCCGACGTTCGATGAGTCGGGCAATCCCGCGTCTACGGAATATATCGAACACGAAAGGGTTTAAGTTCCGATCATTATACTAACGAGTTTTCCTATCACATGCACGTAAAATCCCGCTTTCCGTTCCTGTGAAGTGTGCGCAGAAAGGCACTTTGTCGCATCGCGTGCGGGAAAAATACCGCGCATGCGTACGAACCCAATATGGTCTTTTTTCCAGCACTAGTGCGGAAAAGTGCCTTTCTGCGCACACTTCACGGTAACGAAAAGCGTGAATTTCGTGAAATTGTTAGGATAAATTATGTGAATGGCATGGGAGTAGAAAAGGGAGTTCCGACTCGCCTTCGGCTCGTGCGGCATTTTCACACTCGTCAAGAACTCTTCTACGCCCTTGCCACACAAATAACTATTACAATCACAATTTGCTTTCATTGCGTGTCTAATCTGGATACGAATTATTGTATTTGTTATTTATCGAACGAATAAAATTCATTAGATAAAGAAATCGTACGGAGAAAATCGTACGGAGAGTACGGAGGAATTGAGGATAGCGAAGAGTTCGTTACGCTGCTCACGTTCGGTGATTTCGATAATCTCGCGTCTACAGATTATATCGAACACGAAAACTTGTAAGTTCCGATCGTCATACTAACGAGTCTACAACTCCAGTTTGCTTTCATTGCGTGTTACTATGGATAGGAATTATTGTATTTATTATTTATCGAACGAATAACATTTTCTTGCCGTTTACATGAATGTACGATACGACGCTGCCACAAAGCCGATTCTCAGTAAGGGCCTTTGTTTTGCTCCGATGTTTCGTACACATCCTCTAACGACTCTACGTGACCTTCGGTATTCCTCAGTGTCTCGGGTATGATCGTTCGAGCTAGTCGTTCCACAACCTTGGCCGGCACGGTTTACTCAGCGGCTTGTTCGGATTATTGGTCTAATTAAATAAGAAGAAAAGAAGAGCCAGTCGTTTCGCTTTGACTCTCCGCCGTTCTGCAAACCGTGCTATCATCGCAGTAATAATTTATTTAAGTAAAGAGTCAGGATTTTGCTCTCGCTGATCGTCAACACTCGTGAGTTACGAACATGCAGGCCGTTTCGTATCTTGCACCCGCGCTCGCTCCTCTGGCAGGTACGTTGTCCGAATTTCTACGGTCTGGATAACGTGTCATGTATATACATTTTATTGATTTTCAGTTAAACTGATCGACAAATATATTTTCGACGATCAGCCGGCAGCTCCGGTGCCGCAAATTATACAGATACCGGCACCGCCATTGTGCGCGTGCCGTTGCGGACAACAACTAAGTATATCGATCGTTACTTTATTTTATTTTATTTTATTTTATTTTATTTTATTTTATTTTATTTTATTTTATTTTATTTTATTTTATTTTATTTTATTTTATTTTATTTTATTTTATTTTTTAATTTTACGGATCAAGCACTTTTTGCAACTCTACAATTTTACTTTTAATCTTTGCAATTGTTTGATGTATTTGATTCGATAATCGCTAATAGCCGGCGAATACGAGAGCATGACTCAAACGTGCAGCACCTGCACGGGAAAAACATCGTCCTATCGTTCCACCAGCAAGCATCATCTTTCTGCGAAATCGTCCGTGCGATCTTCGTCGACCAGTGACGCCTACGGTGAGCTGAGGAACACGTAGAATTTTTCAATTTTATTTTATAATCGTTGTCCACACTCGTTCGAGCTGACGGTACGCCGCTTGTTTTATCGGAACAGAAAAGAGGAGGTCGAAATCGGCACGCAGCACCAGGATTTTGAGCGACAGCGCTGATACGAAGTCAGAAAAAAAATCATGTAAACAAAGCACCAATGGGAACACACTGATGATACTCGCTTGCCACCTAAAGAAAGAAATTTCTCATCGCAGTGAGCGACTCATTGAAACGTACACAAAAAAAAATTGTAGTCGTGTGAGTCGTGACGAAATTCTGTTTATTTTTTATTCAGGTAAGGGTAAAACATCGTCGCGCGACACGAAGCCAGCGAGCACGGAAAAGTCGTCGTGCGAATTGAAAGTTGGCAAACCTGGATCTGCTTCCGACTCACGAAAGTCCGCCAAAAGCACTCACGAATCCAAACGTCATCGCAGCATCTCGAAAATCTAATCGTTGCTCTTGATTTTATACTACTTGCAACGCGTTTCTGCTGCAGGCAGTTGATGAGTTTTATCATTAATTCAACGTTGGCACATTTATGATGTGTTAAACAAGTGACAATGTCGAATGAACGAGGAAATATACTTTTATTGCCTGTAGCAGGATTCGTCCGATCTTTAGATCTTTGTTCATCATTTTATTATCATTTTATTAAAATATCGCTCAAGAAATTGGCCGAGCACGTTAATCCCATGGCTCATAGTCTAATTGAGAATAATTAGTTATAGATCGAATATTATGTTATTATTATTATGTTATATAGATCGAATATAGATCATTCGCGTTTTAATACGTCGTGTCGATTAACAATCATAATCGCGAATTGCATCGCATAATTAAAATTGCATGTACCAATAATGTAAAACGGAAATGTATTCTCACTCGAGCGAACAATTGCAAAATAAAAATGAACGCCCAGTATTGATTATTAAGTTGACGTTTAGTTAAATATTTCCACACGAACTGTTGCAAGAAATAAAATCTCTATTCGAAATCCGACCGATTGGCCGTGCGGCGTTCGATGTCGGGCTCCGGCAGTAGGGACCGAAAACCACGTGTTTCCGTTCTGAGCGGCGAACTTCGACCGCGTGCTCGTAGACGTCGTAGGGCGTCGCGAACAAACCGATCGGCACGCGCTTTACGACGAGCTTTTCCACCATGTAGTCGAACTCGTTGGAATTCGAATCGGACGAATTTTCGTTGCATGTCTCTCGATTCTTAAAACAGCAGCCACACAACGATTATCATCTGGATCCAATCTGGTCGTCCTCGGGGACGCATCTTCCTCCACTGTTTCCCCATACTCCGGATATTTTGTTGAACAATTTCTCGAACTCCTTGTCGCCTAGTCGATAGAACATCGTGATTGACGTTTTTCCAAAAATTGCTCAAACATTGAAAAATCGTTCTTCAATCTATTTTTTTTTTGTTTCAAAGCTATATCGACGTATTTTTCCCGCTAATCACGAATATAACAATTATTTTACTCCCAACCCAATATTTTCCATTTTAATTTCGAAAATATAATTTTTTGTGCATATAATCCAGATTTTCAATGGCTCACTGTATTTTAGGCCCAAAAAGGCCAGCGGATTTGTATTCATCGGGAAAAATACGTCGAAATACATGGCAGATCATTTTAAAAAATGAAAAAAACAATTCGTCAAAAATTTCCAATTTCCATTTCAATTTAGAGTCCATTTTTCGCGCTTTCTACGTCGTCAAACGGCACGATAAAACACCTCCAAAACTTCGGACAAGGCTATATCTTGTGTATTTTTTCCCGTAAGACACGATGTGCACCTCGGATTTTTCATAGCTCTACAGGGAGCTGAGATATCGACGTTTGGAAATCACGAGAATCGACGTTTTTCCAAAAGTGGCTCAAATATTGAAAAATCGTTGATTCATTGATTTCTTTTGCTTCAAAACTATATTTTACGTATTTTTTCCCGCCAATCATGGATATAACAATTATTTTACTCCCAGCACAATATTTTCCGTTTACCCTTACCATTTTTTCACCAAAATTTTGATTTTCCCAAGAAAATTTTTCTTTTTTTTTCTTGGAATATCATTTCCAAGAAAAAAAAAATTACTCGGTAAATGAAAAAGAAAAGTAGTTGAACTCGCGTCCGTGATCGATGCGAAAATTCGATATTCGAAATGAAAATTGTCTATTGCGTACCCAAGTTTCGTTACCGAATAATTAACAGAAAGAATAAACAATGGTATAATATTAATAATATACCAATTATTATATTAATATTATACCAGATTACAGCTACGTTCACCGTCGGTAGAAATATACCGACGGTGAATAGAGCTGTAGTTTGGTATGATAAGTGTAGATTCCTAGGCGCAGTAGCGTTACTTTTGTAAACATGGGAAAGTAACGCAAATTCCGCTTAACGAGGAGGAAAATATCAGCGTGACTTTAGAGGAAATGCGATAAGTCACTTTGCGTCACTGTTATTTTTTTACGCAAAAGTAACGA
Organism: Stenichneumon culpator; assembly: GCA_964017025.1. Taxonomy (NCBI): domain Eukaryota; kingdom Metazoa; phylum Arthropoda; class Insecta; order Hymenoptera; family Ichneumonidae; genus Stenichneumon; species Stenichneumon culpator. Next base: position 5,855,703 of record OZ024774.1, read on the forward strand.
TATTGTAGACACGGCGTTTATAATTTAGATACCAATTCAGTAGAGACGGAAAGCGCCAAAGGAGAGCGCTGATGTCAGCTGTATTTTACCGGACGCAAATAAACACGACAAACATGCCGCCGCTGAAAAACGGCTCAGAAAACATCAACAGTAAGAAACACAGTATGAGAATTATAGACAGTAACAGGTAAAATATGTATTGACATATATGAATTCACGAAGAAAACAATAATCGCAGAATAATACACTATTCGACGTGTGAAATATCATTGTCCCAACAGGTGTCAGAGCGAATGAAACTTAAAAAAAAAGGAAAAACAAAATTGTCTGTGACAAACAACACTTGCTTGGCGGGTTTCGAATCGAAGAGAGAACACATTTATTGTCGTCATGTCGAAGACTAAGAAGAAGGCATGGGCGGACATGGACGTGGAAGATTGGGTAAGGTCGCTATCTCAATTATTACCGGACAAATATCAAGTTACAATATGTTATTTATTATTATTATTATTAATATTTACAGAAAGGAAGTTTAAGCTTGTAACCTGCTTCAAAAAAATACACATAGATACCCGATATCACGTAGACATATATATTGTAAAAACCTTCTTTGACAGAGCTCTTACATGGCTGCGAAGAAAGGAAAGCTGGAGGAGCAATTCGAGGAGGAGGCCAAGAAGGAATTTCAAGATGCAACTTCGCTATTCAACGGCATTGCCATATTTGTGAACGGCTACACGAAACCCTGCGCAGATGAGCTGAAACGTCTGATGATGGCCAACGGCGGAATTTATCATCATTACATGCGCTCCCGTGTGACGACTCACATAATTGCATCTAATTTGCCATACTCCAAGATCGTGGCTTACAGAAAATCACAGAATCCGTTGCCCATCTGCAAGCCAGAGTGGATAACGGATAGCTTGAAGGCCGGGAAGGTTCTGGATTGGCGACCTTACGTACTTTACTCCAATTGCTCCAAGACTCAACCGTCTCTGCAGTTCGAGGGGAAATCGAGCGGTTCCCTTTTATTCGCGGCAACGGTAAAATCTTCCGAGACGTCCGTCCCTGATTCACCGGAGAGTGGGAACGCAGCTCCCAGAGTTCCGTCTCTTCCCGCGGTGACAAACGGCAAGGAAGCATCGACCGGCGACCGCAGATCCAACGCCGCTCCTCTGTGCACAAAGAACGCCGAATTTTTGTCGGAATTTTACAACAATTCGCGACTGCATCACATATCGACGATGGGCGCGACTTTCAAGGACTACGTCAACGAGTTGAGAACGAAAAACGACGGAAGCTTCCCCGGACTGGATCGTCTAAAAACGTTGCCCCGAAAAACAGCTCCGCGTCCGCTGGTTCGAAACGAATCGGACTCGGAGGACGATTTGTTCGAGTCGCCGACTGTGCCGGAGCCGAACGAAGCAGGCAAAGATCCGGTGATAATGCACATAGACATGGATTGCTTCTTCGTCTCTGTTGGTCTGAGAAACAGACCCGAGCTGAGAGGTCAGCCCGTGGCCGTTACGCATGCGAAAGGCAACAGGCAGCCGGGATGTGCGGCATCGAGCTCGAAGAATGCCGAGTCCGATAACGAAGAAGACTTCGGTTCTATGTCCGAGGTAGCGTCGTGTTCGTACGAGGCGCGAAAGGCCGGCGTGAAAAACGGCATGTTTCTCGGTCAGGCTCTGAAGCTGTGCCCGAATTTGAAGACGATAAAATACGACTTCGAAGGATACAAAGAAGTATCTTACAGCCTCTACAACACGGTGGCTTCTTACACGCTGAGCATAGAGGCCGTCAGCTGCGACGAAATGTACGCCGATGTAACGTCTGTTCTCACACAGTCCCAAACGACGCCACTGCAGTTCGCTTCCGTTATACGGGACGAAATCAAAGAGAAAACTGGCTGTCCGGTGTCGACGGGCTTCGGATGCAACAAGCTGCAAGCACGGTTGGCCACGAGAAACGCCAAGCCCAATGGGCAATTTTACTTGGAACCTTCCCAGGTTCGAGGGTACATCGGATCCATGGTAGTCAGAGATTTGCCTGGTAGGTATCGCAAGAATAAGGAATTACGTTCTTATAGATATTTTGGAAAATTGTGGGTTTTCTTTATTAGTTTGCATGTATGCTTCCCCCCCCCCCCCCCCGACCCCTTCGAAGAAGCCGACCCCCTTCCTTCTCCGTCGGTTTTCATAGCTTTCATGGATTCTATGTATTTCATGGATTTCAAAATTCAATTCTATATGATACAATTTTGGAATTTCGGTTTTTATAGCATATAGAATGGATTTCTAAAATTCCGCAATTCCATTCTATACGCTATAATTTCGATTTTCATAGCATATGAAATGGATTTCGAAATTCCGACATTCCATTCCATATGGAACGGATTTCCACACGCTATGAACCATGCGGTCATAACTGCAAGTTCTATTATATTTATCACGCAGTTTATTGGAAAATCGTTGTCTTGCAGGAGTCGGTTCGTCCACGATGCAGCTACTGAATAAAATGAACATTCACACTTGCGCCGATTTGTATGTAGTTTCCTTGGGCCTGTTGCAAAAAGAGTTTGGCAAGAAAACAGGCGAGATGCTGCACAACATGTGCCGAGGAATAGACAATTCGAAGTTGAACGTCGAGCACGTGAGAAAATCTGTATCGGCCGAAGTTAATTACGGTATTCGTTTCGAGACCGGAGCGGATGCGGACGAATTTTTGAAACAATTGTCCCGAGAAGTTTGCAGCCGTTTGCAAAAGGCCAATGCCAAGGGCCGATCGCTCACACTGAAGCTCATGGTCCGCGCCAAGGACGCTCCGAAGGAGGCCATGAAATTCATGGGTCACGGAGTTTGCGACAACTTTACCAAGTCCAAAAATCTCATAGCGCCGATCGACGATCCGGTTGTAATAACGAAGTGGGCATCATAAATACACTTTAAAAAAATTTTGTTTGAAAATTAATGAACTGTATTGGAAGCATTTTGATATAAACTGTTTTTGAGATTTCAAACACATGTGTGTTGCAATTTTACAGTAAAATTCTTTATTTTTAACGAAAACTTTTGTAAATTTGAGTAAAAAGATTTGTGGTTTTAATATCTGGTATTATAATTTTATGAAAAGGTATATTAATGTTTAATTAATGTAAGTAATGCAAGTTCGCGACGAAATATAAAATGCCGTATTTTTTTTCAGGGAAGTTCTCTCCCTGTGGAATCAAATGCAACAATCGCCCGAGGATATTCGAGGAATAGGAATCCAGATTTCAAGATTGGAGTCCCTGAAGGCAAGATCCGCAGGATCTTCGAATATGATGAACTTCATCAGTAAAGCAAAATTAGCGGATTTGGAAACGGCATCAACCTGTTCGAAAACCATTGACAAATTACCAGTCCAATCTAGCATAAATTCCATCGCCCCTGGATTGTCCGGTAACGGAAAAATTATTCCAACGAAGAAAGCGGAAGTTCCGGAGCCGAAGTCTGGAGGTCTCAAAGCGTTTCTCGTCCCGAAAGAACGACTTCGGCCCAACAACAGCAATGGTTCTGCAAATCGCGTCGACGGTGGCGCCTCGAAGGCAACGGCTGTGGAAGAGATCGACGAATCTGTGTTGGCCGAATTACCCGAGGACATAAGAATGGAAATACTAAAGTCTCGCGGCGGTAATCGTGTTTCCAGTTGCGCCGATCCGAAGCCTTCGACGAGTGCGGCAGCGAAGGTCGTCGAAGATGAGCGTCCAGCAGCCTCGTCGCACCACGTCGAAGAGAAGAGCTCGCGACATAAATTTGTTTCCCGTGCCGCAAAAGTTTCTCCGATGGAGGGTATCGACGAGTCGGTTTTCAACGAATTACCGGAAGATATCCGAAATGAAATACTCGGCGTCAATAAAAGTGCGATCCTGCAGACGAAAAAGATACCGGACCAACCAACGAGAGCTCGCCAGACGCAACAAGAAAAGTACTTCAAACACACGAAGCCCACTTCCGGTAAGGTGGAGGTCGTCGAAGATGAGCGGTCCGCGGACGCGTCGCACAACGTCGAAGAGAAGAGCTCGCGACATAATTTTCTTTCTCGTGCCGCTGAAGGTTCTCCGAACGAAGATATCGACGAGTCGGTCTTCAACGAATTACCGGAGGATATCAGGAATGAAATACTCGACGCCAATAAAGCCGCGAGCCTGCAGACGAAGAAGATACCGGACCAACCAACGAGGACTCGTCAGACGCAGCAAGAAACGTACTTCAAACACAAGAAGCCCACTTCCGGTAAAACTGGCAAGGCAAGCATGCCTCCCATCGAAGAGATCGACATGGCGGTGCTGATCGAGCTGCCCGAGGATATCAGAAATGAAATAATAAACGAGTACAAGGCAAACAAGCGAGCCCGAGAGCAGAGCAACAATATCGACAACGGTGAGGCGATCGAAAGCGGAGAAGCTGCGTCGACCGAACGACAGCGTAACTGCACGAGCCGCAAAGAGTACGCTGAGAACGAAGCTGACGTGTCGTTCTCGCAAGTCGATCCAGAATTTTTGGCTGCTCTGTCCGAGGATATGAAGACCGATGTTCAATTGTATTGCATGGCGAAGAAGAAAGAGTCGACATCGAAAGCAACGAAGACACCCGCGTCGAGTACGACGGTCAAGCCGATGGCGAAAAATAAAAATCCACCGAAACCGAACAAGAAGAGTTCACGATTGCCAAAGTCAAAGAATAAGTTAGCGATTAGTGCGAAAGTTATTTCCAACGAGCGAAGAAATATTAAACGATCTCCGGAACTTGCGAGACCAATGGAGGTAGCCGATGTTTCGGAGTTCGAAAAGCGCTCGAGCAGGGACGTTCGGACGAGTGGAAGGTTTATGGAGAGTAATTTCATTGTAGAAAATCGAGAAGCGGCAGAGTCCCTCGAACAGCGAGAGGAAATTATCTCACATCATTCGAGTTTCATTGGCAATCAAGCAAAGAGCGACGAGCGGGATATGCTAACGAATCTCGTTAATTATCTGTTCACACTTCCGGTTCGGCAGGTAATTACACAGAAATAACGTGTACCGGTCGGAAGAACCGAAATGCAGATTCATGTGGATTAGTAGTATATTTTGTTTCAATTGGCGTCTTCGCAGGTAAAAATGCAGATACAAACATGGATATCTAAGAGCGACGTCGTCAATGAGATTGATTTATTATCACTTGCAACTTTTCTGAGCATGCTTCCGAAGAAAAAACGTCTCGAGGATCTACACATTTTGTTAAAAACCATGCACAGGTAAATAGAGAAAGAGAGAGAGAGAGAGAGCGAGAGAGAGTATTAACGTATGCAACACACACATAATTAATAACATGTTTAATCATTAAGTGAAATGGATATATAAATAGCAACAAAAAATAACAGTCGGGAATTAAGGAACAAATAGTTATAGTGGTTGAATTTTTTTCTTATTTATGATTTTCGTAATAAAACAAAGGTGGTATTTTTGTTGTTTTTTTAAAGATAGAAATTACATTGATTCGCTACATGTCTGTGTTTAAGATGTATCTCCAAAACTGGAAGTTGCGTTTGGCATGAGACCTACAGAAGAACAGTTGTCCACGTTCAACGCTATATGCAGATTGAATACAAGAGCAACCTAATGTTACCGCGAATCGAATGCGACCTTCGCGAATGCAAAAGTAATCATTGATCATACAGCAATATTCTCGAAATCTGAATAAATAACTATTTTGTTGATTTTTTTTATACAATTTGACCTAATAGAAAACATATTTACAAGCAAACATGATACTTACCTTATGTTTCTTATACACAATAACCACCATTCTTAAATTCAGCGCAATGACGTACAATAGTTTTTTTTATGTATATTTTCTTTTTTGCAAAAGGAAAACAATATATGCATATATATATTGAGAGAGAGAGATCCCTTTCGCACTCGGCAGGTCCTTGCAAATTAAAACGGTAAGAAGTCATAAAACCTCGGATTCTCAAGTGTTTTTGTAATAGATATATTTTTTAAATATAGTTTTTTTTTACTTTTCTGTAGTCGTTACGCGCAAGGGTGGTGAAAAAATAGAAAGGGGTGAGTCGGGGGCATAAAGTGTTCATTACTCCCATTCGGTGGTGCCCGGCGGTTTGGACGTCAGATCGTAGAGAACGCGCGAAATGCCTGGCACCGTTGATATTTCGGTCACCATTTTCTTCACCACCTGAAATTTTTGTTTTTTTGTTGTGAACTTGACGATTTTATAGAACACAATTTTACGAATAATCTCGTTGAAAATCCTTACTTGACAGTAAAAGAAAAAAAAAATAAACTCACGTGAATAGGC